>CM046878.1:506394097-507141597 GCA_025667525.1 Glebionis coronaria
AGTAATAACAAAACAATATGATTTACCCTTCAAACTTTCTATATTAGTTGGACCAAAGAGGTCCATATGCAATAAGTGAAGTGGTTTAGAACTAGAGTGCACCTGTTTAGACCTGAATGAGACCTTGTGCTGCTTGCCCTTAAGGCATGCAACACAAGAGTGGTCATTGTGGAAAGCCTTTTCAGGCAAACCATCAACTAAACCAAGCCTCACAAGCCTATTAATATTCTTAAAGTTTATGTGCCCTAGTCTCCTGTGCCAAAGATTACTTTCATCTACTGAGGCTTTAGCATACAGACATGACATTTTATTATTTACCTTAATTCCATTAAGATTCACATTATATATGTCTTTATGCCTTGGTGTTCTAAAATCTATGTATTTCTCCTCAGGGAGCTTATAATCCTTGCTTAACACCAAGCACTCAGTATCTGTGAAAAGAACCTTATTTTTGTTATCACACACTTGTGATACACTAAACAAATTATAATCCAGATCTTTTACCAGGAAGACATTCTCAAATCTTAGATTGTTGGTGACAAGGGTTCCTTTTCCTGTGATGGTGCCGTAGCCCCCTCCAAAGTATACCTTATCACCATCTTGAATAGGAGAGAAATTGGTCAGATAGTCTTCCTTTCCTGTCATGTGCCTTGAGCATCCACTATCCCAGTATCCATAATCATTGATCTTCTTCTGAATGCCCTGCACATAAAGAAAACACATTAGTTTTCTTTGGGAACCCAAGCCTTGGAAGACTTGGATTCATTTGGTTGTTCAACAAGAACAGACTTGGTTCTCATAACAACCCCATTTTCATCCCTGTTTGAATGAAATTCCCAGTTAACCCCAATTGGTGTTGACAATGCCTTTGAAATATAATGAAACCTGTTGCATGTCATAGAAATACCAGTAGAATTAGGGTTTTGGGCTTGTTTTGGTCTCCATGTTAAGCTAGTAGAAGCTTTAGACCTATTTCCCTGTGGTTGCAAATACCTAGGTTTAGCAGTTTGTCTGTCAGCGCTGAAATTTCTCTTGTCAGCGCCCCGATTGCTCTTATCAGCGTTGAACCTAGGGTTTGCTACAGGAACCCATTGCCTATTGGACCAAGTGTTTGACTTTTGAAAAGGTCTTAGGCCTTGTGTGTTAGACCCTCTAGAAAAGAATGGGGCTGGTCTAACAACTTGTGAACTTTTGTTCACAAAGGTATTGGGTCTGACAGTGTTTGACCTATGTTGACTTTTGTCAGCGCTGAGATGGTTCCTGTCAGCGTTGACATTGGAAGCGTTGACACATTTGTAAGCCAAATGTGAGAAGCTACCACATGTGTAACAAGCTTTTCTAGACATAGTCTTAGGTCTAGAAGCAAAGAAGCCTGTTCCATGGTTACTAACTTGGCTTTTTGGTGACCTAGAATTTCTATACATCTCTGCATACTTAACACTAGGTTTTCTAACATTTTGTGAGCCAAGGTCAACAGCTTTGCCAGTGGTAGGGTGTGTGATCTTAATAGGTTTAGGATCAAGGCTCGTGATTGGTGTGGGCTCATTTGGACTTTCACACAATAACCCTCCCTTAACAAACAAGGTGTGGTTAGCTTTCTTCCACTCATCAAGGTCAGTCAGTTTTTGTTTGTATTCCTCAACTGGGGAAATCACTCTAGGTGGAGGAATGAATTCCTCCTCTTGACATTCTGGCAAGCCAGTCCAAGATAAGTCCTTTGATTGGACACCATAGAAATCCCCAGCTGGTGGTGGGACAACAGTATAATTATTCATCCCAATCCCACTCATATCCTTAGAGTCTCTCTGTTTGCTAACACACTCTCCAAGGGATTGTGTGGCCTTATCAAATCTCTGGATTTTAAGACTCACATTATCTTTATTTTTGTTAGCCTCTTCTAACTGAGCTATCAAATCAAGATTAACCCTATTTACTATATCTTGAACATCTTTACTCTGAAATAACTCATGTTTTAAGATGTTTATTTGATCCTTTAAATCAAACTCCATTTTCTTATACTCAGCTACAGTCTTTTCTGTTTAGGTAAGAGCAATTTGATAATTAGATACTTTGCATCTTTCAGTACTTGCCTCATCTAATAATTTAACTATCTCTTGTTTTAATTTCTCAGTATTTAAACGACAACCCTTAGAACAGAAAGCATCATCATATACCTCATTATCTGATGAGGAGGAGGAGTGTGCCATGAGAGCATATTCAGCATGCTCTTCTTTAACTTCAGCAACCAAAGCTCTGTCCTCTTCTTCATTCTTAGCCATCCAGCTCCAATCCCATTCTCCAACACCATCAATTTGTTGAACAGCAACCATAGCCTTGGGATCTGGGCTCTTAATCATTTGGCTTGAAGGCTTCCCAGCATCAGATCTCCTTGGAGATCTACATTCCCTCATAAAGTGCCCCATCCTATGACAGTTGTAGCACTCCACCTTGGATTTATCAAATCCAGCAACATCCTTAGCATTAAAGGTCATCTTCTTCTTGAACCTTTTATTGAACCTGTTTGCTCTTAAACTTACAAGAGCCATAGTCCACTTGATGTCCATCTCTTCCAATTGTTCATCACTTATCTGCTCAAGATCTTCATATGTAATCCTTGAATCACTGGGCAAAGAAGCAATGAATGCACACACAGTATCAAGATCAAAACCAGCAGGTTTAATTCTATCAGCGCCATGATTGTGTGTGTCAGCGCTTGAGTACAAAGCGTTGACAGGATATGATCCAGCGCTGACAGATTGACATCCAGCGCTGACACCTTGAGATCCAGTTGCTGAATGTCCATAGAAGTTCATGGAATCAAATTGGCCTTCACTTTGTGAAAAGAAGGCCATGTTGCTGCTGGAAGATTTGTTATCACTTTCCAATTGCCATTCATTCTCCAATAGTCTTAACTTGTTGAAGATGTCATCAAACCTGGAAGTCTTGTGGGTATTATTGACAAGAATGGATCTTGTCTCAATCTTCCATACATCACCAAGGCTTTTGAGAAAAGTAGCATTCAATTCAGGATCATAAATCTGTTTTCCCATGAAGGAAAGTTGACTTGTGATGTCAAGAAGTCTACTTCTCACACTGCTGAGATTCTCATTAGGTTGAGCTTTAAAGACAGCATACTCATGCAATAGTTGCTTATTCTTTTCTTCTTTAGTGTCAGCATTGCCACCATGTGCTACTTCAAGAGCTTCCCAAAGCTCTTTTGCAGATTCAAATCGTTTGTACTTGTGCTGATTCTCGTGACCTAGGGCATGTTTCAAGATATTCAAGATTTTCATGTCCACCCTCTTCTTGGCTATATCTTCAACAGCAACAGCTCTCCCATCTTCAGGCTTTTCCACCTTATCAGATTCAGGACAATTAGGAACAGCTGTCCTTGTGGCAATAGCAGCAGTAATCTTTGCTGCTTTATCGAATGTGTTCCCATATTCGATAATTTCCCAAAGAGTGTAGTCATGAATAGCTATGTATTGCTCAAAATTGGACTTCCAAAGCTCAAAGTTCCTGGCATCAAACATGGGAATTTTGATACTAGGGTTTTAGAAGTTGTTTTGTAGCAAAGCAGGAGGTTGATTTGTGCCAGACATGATGTTTTTAGGGTTTTGAGAATTTTAGGGTTTTTAGGGTTTTTTGGTGTTTTAGGGTTCTTGCGTTACTTAAAGATCAAAAGTTTCTCAACAAGCTCTGATACCACTTGTTGATCCCAAACTTAGATCGATTAAGCTTTGTGTATACGAGATTAGATCAAGTACTACACGTAGAGAAACCTTTGCTTATGAGTAAAGTAACAAAGTGTTATGCGGAATTAACACTTGATCTAAAACACAATGATGTTAAGCAAACTTTCACTTGTATTAGAATAATCGTGTTGATTACAATGAAAGGTTTAACTTGCGAATACTATGAAAACTGATATTAAACATTAACCTAAAAGATCTTCTTTTATAGAACAAGAAGTCTTGTACAATAAGCTACGAATCAACTATTCTAGGTAAAGATAAACATAGAAAATACATTGTCGTCTCTATCCTTACTAGAAGTAATCTAGAATATAATAAACGTGTAGCTCACATCTTCCATCAGTGCTTGTCTTCAATCTGTCAACGCTTGACTTTAACTTGTCAATGCTTATGCTGTCAGCGCTCACTTTGCTCTTGTCAACGCTTAAGTTGTTCTTGTCAGCGTTCAAGTGTTCTGGCCTAAATTTATTCCCAACAAGATTTTATATATTTGGTTTAATCGTTTTAGTGCGACCGAGAAAGTGGTATCTCGGTAGGCTCCGGGCATTGTTATAAAAATAAAAATGAAAAAGAAGATTTTAAATTATACTTTTATATTACTTATGTTTTTATAAATGTTCTAATTATATTGTTTTAAATAAATTAAATTATAATAGCTTTGTAATATTTTTAAAAGGGTATATTTTTATTATACGAATTAAATTGTTTTAGAAACTTCCTAATTAGAAACCTTACATTTTAACAAGTTACTTATTATAGTATTTTAATTAACGTCAGAATACGTTTGTATCGTAATAATAGTAGGTCGTTAATATATTAGAATGAATTATAATTAAAGAGCATATTTATCAGTAAAATACGCGCAGAACTTCAGAAATAAAATAAGTAAATGAGAAAAATAAGAACAGTAAATTAAATAATTATCAGGTAACTCATTCACGTCTATTATCATTGTAGCTTCCGTGAAAGCCCGAGTAGTATTCGTTCAGTCTTCCATTCAGTCAGTTACTGGACACGAGGTACGGATTTTCCGTCCTTCAGTAAGGACTTCTTTTCTATGCATGATTAGGATTCCCCGTCTACAGCCAAATGTTTTCCCCAGTGTATGTTTTAAGCTTATCAGTAATCATGTTAATAATTAAATAAATTGCCTGAGCATTATATACAAGCATGACCAGTTTATGTACTAGTTACGGAGGTACCGTAACCATGGCACTAGAGGCACCGGTGTCATGACTCACATGCAGGAGAGTGATATCCTGCATCGTCCCACTCATGTTAAGTTTGGCCATTTTTATATGTATGTTTATTGGGGCGTATGGATGCATCCTAGGCTTATCAGTTTACAAGTTATCAGGGTGAATGTGGTGTGTGCTCTACATCCTTCACATTGGAGCTGATCCCTCCACCCAACACAGTATTTAGAGGTCACCCCTCTACAGTTATTTAGAGGTCACCCCTCTACAGCATGACGAGGTCACCCTCTATGTATTCATGCATCAGTTGTTACAGCACATGACCTATATAAGCTCTTGGCAATTAAAATATAGTAAATGCATGTTATACAGATTTAACAGATAACAGTTCAGCTTCATTATTGATAAATCAGACTTTACAGATTATTTACAGATTTCCGCTGCAACTTTACTTATCAGTCTTACAGCTTCAGTATTTTATGATCTGTTTCATTCAATATATTCTTATCATGCATTATATCCGTTCACTGAGCGTTATGCTCAGCCGTAGTTCCTTTCATGTTCTAACGGCAGGTACACCAAGACGCTCTTATGATTCTGAGAGCATGTGCATTTGGATGGAAGCTATCCAGACTTCTTACTTTATGCATTTCTTACATTATCCTGCTTATTTGGACATTGTTTAGTCCTTCCATTCAGTATTTTACTTTTCATGTTTTGGGCTTATGTTTGGATTGCCGATGTTTAATTCCGGTATTTCCTTTACGGTCAGTTAATGTTTTAGGACATTTACCTTATGCTTTGATGACACGCCATAAATACATTTAACGGTCCACTTATCCAAGTGGGGTGTTACAATGCTCTTGTGAGCTATATTGAAGATCAAAAGCGTAATAATCATACGGACTTTCAACACTGTTTGTTTGCTTGTTTTCTTTCACAGGTGGAACCTAGATCAGTCTCTCATGCTCTTGAGGATCAAAGTTGGGTGGAGGCTATGCAGGAGGAAATGCAGCAATTCTTGTTTCAGAATGTTTGGATCCTAGTTGACTTGCCGGATGGAAAGACAGCCATTGGTACCAAATGGATTCTCAAGAACAAGAAAGATGCACGGGGTATTGTGGTGAGAAATAAGGTGAGGTTGGTTGCACAGGGTCATACACAACTTGAAGGGATTGATTACACTGAAGTTTTTGCTCCTGTTGCTAGGATTGAGGCCATTCATCTGTTTTTGGCGTTTGCTTCCTATATGGGATTTATAGTTTTTCAGATGGATGTCAAGAGTGAGTTTCTCTATGGCAAGATTGATGAGGAAGTTTATGTCACTCAACCTAAGGGTTTTGTAGATCCACTTCATCCCAAGAAAGTTTACAAGGTAGTCAAAGCTCTTTATGGACTTCATCAAGCTCCCAGAGCTTGGTATGAGCGTCTCTCAACTTTCTTGTTAAAACATGGCTATAGACGAGGTACAATTGACAAAATACTATTCCTTAAAAGGAATACCAAGGACATTATCCTTGTTCAGGTCTATGTGGACGATATTATTTTTGGTTCTACTAAAAAGGAATGGTGCGATGAGTTTGAACAACTGATGAAGGGCGAATTTCAGATGAGTGCTATGGGAGAACTTACATTTTTCCTTGGTCTTCAAGTCAAGCAACAGTCGGATGGAATCTTCATATGTCAAGATAAGTATGTTCATGAGATCCTTCAGAAGTTTGATATGGATCTTCTTAGACTAGCAGCAACACCTTATGAAGTTGCTAAAGTCAAACTCAAGACTGAGCCAGATCCTCCGGTAAATGTTCACATGTACAAGTCTATGATTGGCTCACTCATGTATTTGACTGCATCTCGTCTGGATATCATGTTTGCAGTAAGTGATTGTTCTAGACATCAGGTGTCTCCAACGGTTTTCTAATTGAATGCAGTCAAGAAGATTTTCAAGTACATCAAGGCTCAACCCAAGCTAGGCTTGTGGTATCCCAGAGAATCACCTTTTGTTCTTGAAGCATATAGTGATAGTGACTATGCAGGTGCTAATAATGACAGAAAATCTACTACTGGTGGTTGTCATTTTTTGGGTAGAAGACTTATTTCATGGCAATGCAAGAAACAGACGATCGTAGCTACTTCCTCTACAGAAGCTGAGTATGTAGCTGCTGCTAGTTGTTGTGGACAGGTCTTGTGGATACAAAATCAAATGCTGGATTATGGGTTCAACTTCATGAACACCAAAATCTTCATTGACAATCAAAGCACAATTTGCATCGTGAAGAATCCTGTGTTTCATCAGAGGACCAAGCATATTGAGATTCGTCACCATTTCATACGTGATGCTAATGAAAAGAAGCTCATACAGGTTCTGAAGGTTCATACGGATGATAATGTTGCTGACCTTTTGACTAAGGCTTTTAATGGACCCAGGTTTAATCACTTGGTGGTTCACATTGGCATGGTCAACCCTTGACGTCTATGATTGAGGGGAGGCTAACCCTAAGGGGAGGCTTGATGTACATATTTTGCTTGTATAGACTAATCTATGGTAGCTTCTAACAATAGTTTTCGAAGGCATTGCGGGGTGTGATTAGTTTCGTGGCATGTTTTTGGTTACTCCTGGTGCCATTTGCCTGCTTTTGGTGGATGTCCAGTGGTCTATTTCACTGATGGGTAGCTTCTGGTTGTGGTTCTGGCAAGTGGTCAAACTGTTGACTTCGTTGCCTATTCTCTGCTCCTAGTGTTGACCCTTATGCTTTTTGACTTTTAGTCAACGCCAGTTACTCCTGGTTAATATATATATTGCTTATTTTGGGTAACTGTATTTTAGTAATTAAGGGTGAGTGGGAAAGTGGTTACTCCCAATTAATGGGTAATAGTGGAAAGGGCAACCCCCCATTATTAGGGGTCAATTGAACAGTTACTATTTACTCCTTATTAATAGCAAAGAGTCACCCTTGACTTAATCATCACAACTTCACATCACACACACTTGCTCTTGCTGTTCATCTTCTCCAATCTTCCTTCACATACCTAATCATCAACAATGGCTGGTCTACACTACAACAAGGATCACAATAAGGTGGCCTATCTTGGTAATGGTCCTAGAAGGGATGAGTTCACAGATATCATCGAGTACATTGAAGCTTCTAACATCAGGTATGCTCTTACGGTCAACCCTACTGTGTATGATTCTGTTATTCGTCAATTCTGGGCCACTACCCATCGTATTGATGTTATGGGTCAACCACTTGAGCTCCGTGCCACCATTGATGGACGCTCCTTTGTGGTGACAGAGGCATCCATTAGGTCTGCCCTTCATCTTCAAGATGAAGGTGGCATCATCTCTCTTCCCAATGCAGAGATATTAGATGGGATGGCTGCCATAGGTTATGAACATCGGGAAAAATTTAATTTCTAGAAGAACAGGTTTCCCCCCTAGTGGAAGCTTCTTGTCCATTTCTTGATCCATTGTTTGAGCCCCAAGTCGGGCAGTTGGGATGCATTCCCTGCCCCTCTTGCTACTGGCCTTATTTGTCTTGCTCAGGGTAGAGTATTTAATTTCTCTAGATACTTGTTTGATGGTATGCTTGGTAAACTTAGCGAGATTGGGTCTAGGAAGAAATTTTTAATGTATCCTAGATTTGTGCAACAGTTGCTTATGTGTGTGCCTCGCAATAGGACCAAGTATGAGACCCCTAGACTTACCCCCAAAGTCTATCAAAATATGGCTCAGGGTTTTGGCGGTGATTGGCGGGCATTGACTCCTGCTATGCTAGGTCTTGCTCAAGGGGGACCCAATGTGGTTCCTCCGGCTGTTCAAGCCGAGGAGGAACCTCCATTGGAGGATGATCCCATGGAGGCGGACAACCCTGCAAATGATGGCCCTCATGTGGAGGTTGAGGAACCAGCTCCAGAAGTGGTGGTAGACATACCATCCACTTCACGGGTTGCTCCCTCTTCACGCCCACATGTGTCCCCGTTTGCACCTACTCCGCCTCCTAGCCCAGCCCCGCAATTCAGTGAGATGCCTTCTAGCTCTCATGCTCGTATGGATGACCCATTCTTTGCTTCTGGTTCCAATGATGCTTTTCCCATGCCAAGTCCTTTTGGTGGGGACGTGGAGGAACCTGTGACTCTAACTTCGTTACTAGCTCTTATGAACAGGTACTATGAGAAGATGGTGGCATTAGAAGCAGATCTTTTTAAACATCGCCAGTTTGTACGGGACTTTGTGCTTCCCTTGGCCAACAGGATTAAAGCTTTGGAATCCCAACTGAAACGTCACAAGCGGAAAGTTGTTTTGTCTGATTCTGAGGCTGATGATGAAGAGGATGGCTTAAGTGTGTTGTACCGGGCTGCTCTTTCGATCAAGCCAAGTTCTCCTATTCCTGCCCCTCCAAGTACTTCCAGTATTCCAACTGCTGTTGGCTCCGTGCCAATGAATGATATGCCTGGACCATCATCATCAGCTCCTGGTCCATCTTCTGATCCAAAGGGAAAAACTCCTATGGCCGATGCACCCTCCCCTCCCCGCAAGCGCACTCGCAGGCAACTAGAGGAAGGACGGTTGGGAGAAGAGGCTGCTCGTAGGCTACAGGCTGAGATGGAGCACCAAGCTGAGATCGATCAACAAGCTGCGGCAGCTGCTGCTAAACAAGAGAGATTGGCAACCCAGCGCCGTGAACAAGTGAAACATGATGCTATGCACTGGGATGACAATGGTTGGATGCGGGTGCTTACTATGCTCACCTCTGATTACTCCCAGTACAAGGACTTACTGGGCAATGATGGGAACCAGGGGAATTATGTTCAGCGGGCTATGGCCTTAATGCGTAAACAGCAGGTGACTCTGGCAGCTATGCTACGTGAACAACATCGTAACCGACCCTTGTCTAGAACGGAGGAGCGACGGTTGATGAGGCAATATGTGAAGAATCGATCTGCAGCTTACTTTCAAACCGGTTGGAAGTGGGATAGGGTGAAGCGATTAACATTTGAGGAGCTTAAGAAGCTCTACACTTCTATGATCAAGCGTCAGAGTGAACTGATTTCTGACGCATTCATCTATCACCCACCTCCCCGAGGTTTTTCGTCTACAGGTACTCCAACCACATCTATCAATGATGATGCATCACCTCATCATACTCACTCCACTCTTGATGCTACTCCTGCTGATGCTTCTGTTGAGGTTCACACCTCCACACCGTTGCCTGATCCCATTGTTCCACAAGCTACTGGTGCTCCTGGTTCTGACCCTGCTACTAATGCTCCCACGCCAACAAAGGTCAAAGCTGAATCTTCAATAGGTGTCGCTACACCTCGTCGTTCGATACGAAAGAAGATGGCACGTCGTGGCAAGGCTGTTCCGGTGGAAAAGCGCGATCCCTCTATGCTGATTGATTCTACATCTGACAGCGACGATGATATTCCCCTTGTGAGGGGTACTGTTACTCATTGGGGTGTTAGCCCTCCTATTGCTGATGAGCGGGCTGCTGTTCATGTGGTTATTACTTCGGCTGGATCACATAGGCAATTCTCGGGCCTACAGGACCTACAACATTGGGTTGATCGTCGTGATCTCATGATTCTTTATGGGCTAGTAGATAAGGAGGTTCCTTCGGTCCCAAGTGAGGTGCCAAGCTGGCCTGGTTTGGTGTTGTGGGGGGGTTTGAAATTGTTTTTGGATTGTCTGGATGCTGCTTCTCGTATGGGCATATGGCATGAACAACCTCGCTGGAGCATTACTCGATGGAAGCTATATGCAGGGTGTGGTGTGCATGTGGTTGAACTGGAATCTGGTGCGCGGGTTTTTATGCTTGTGGATGTGGAATATCCACTTACCATTGCATCCATGGAAGCTATGCTCGACTGCCATTCTGAGGTGTCCAACGCTCCCACAGGGAATGAAGGTGCCATGGCTACTACCCTTGTTGAGGACATTCAGTCTCCTCTTCTTGCGGCCAAGGTTGCAGCTTCTGGTTAGTCTTGGTTATGGTATACTTTTGCTTTTTTCTTCCTTATGTACAGAGATTGGTATCTAACCTGACCTTTACTTTGTTTGGTTTTTAGTTTAGTTATAAAAAAACATATACTTTTTATATAATATCTGCTTATACTTTAACCAAATCATGGATTTTACACTTGTACATAATATACCATCTGCTTCTACTGGTTCGCACATTTGGGTTCTTGTTGCTGATTCACACTTGTGCTGGTTGGGTGTTTCATCTGGTGTTGGACTTGGTCCACACGACAAATGGTTCTCAACTCACCATGTCTTACCGACAAGAAAGAGGTGATTCACCTTGAGGGTACGGCTCCTAGTGTGATTCTCAAATCCGTTGATGGTTGCCAGGTTACCCAAAACTGGATGGTTTTCACTTGCCATGGTCCTCGACTGAAAAGTGGCTAATCCAAGGGGGTACGGCTCTTGGTAAAGATTTTCTCAAATCCGTTGATAGCTGTAATAGCTTGCTTAAAGCTACAGGGTTTTCAACTCACCGATGCTTCATTGCTAAGAGTTGGCGAGTCCAAAAGGGTACGGCTTCTGGTAAAGACATATCAAATCCGTTGACGGCTATGATGGTTTGCCTAAAATCATCAGGGTACCCCCACTCACCATTGATTTACGTTCAAAGAGTTGGGTTGGGTTCTAGTCTCCCAGGGTGATGCTTATTCTACCAGAAAGACTGGCTAGCCCAAGAGCGAGCAGCTACTTGGTAAAGGCTCATCAAATCTGCTCATGTTGCTGTAAAGATTCAACACGATGCTGATTTGTTTCTAGCTTTGGAGAAGCTTTTGGTGCTCCTTGTTGCAGTGGTTCTATTGTTTCTTATCTTGCTGATGCTGCTGTTTATTTTGCTGTTTCAATCCTCGAGCTTTACTACAACGTTTTACCAGGAAACTTGAACTCAACAGGTCGAATTCAAGTTTAGGGGAGGATTGTTAGGACCATTGGAATAGTTATTTGTAATAGGTAGACTAGGAGGTATGTAGTTCCTCCTGGTCATAGTAGTAGTAGGAGCAAGCCGTGCTCCTGGTAGTAGTTAAAGTCAAACTTTATTATTTAGTTATTATTCTGTTAGGATATGCATGAGATATATTTGGAAAAGATATGCATATCAGTTTTACACGTTTTGTTTAATGATGTATTAGGGTTTCCTTGTAGTATAAAAGGAACCTTAGGCAGAAGGGTTACACACACCTTCATCAAACGTAATTCTAGTCATTATCAATATTAGAAATCCTTAGAAAAGGATTAAGTCATTATAGTTATTTTGTTCTTCTTTATAGTATTTGTATTCTGCACCTATATTGTGTATAGAGTCTCTCTGTGAATAGACTTGTGATTACAGAAGTCGTTCACCGTTCCTAACAGGCTGCAAGATCCACATCTAGTGGACCCAACAAATATGAAGACGGATAATATGAAAATTACACTAAGACGTGAAAGACGTAAAAACGTAAAAAGGGGTGAAATTAAAAATTTATTCTAAAAAATTCCAAAAATCACTAAAAATCCACTAAAATATTCTAAGAGTTTACAAAAAAATCAAAACTTGCTAAAACCTTTTATTTAATTAATTATTAATTTTTAAATGCTAATTAAAGGACTAAAAATCAAAATTAACTAGCAAAAAGTCCAAATCAAGGTTTTCAAGTTTGTAAACCTCTAAAATAATCCATTTAAACTAAAATGTATTTTTCAAAATTTTTAAAACACTAAAAACTATTTTTAAACACTTAAAAACAATTAAAAACTATTAAAATTTAAAATAATTCTAGAAAATAAATGAAAGACTCTAAAAATATTTGGAAAGTTGTAAAATTCCTAATTAAGTGTCTAGAACCTAGGAAAAATATAAAAACTTGGAAAATCAGACATTTAATTTTTAATAATAAAATAATATTAAAATATTAATAAAAATCCAAAAATCCTAAAAAATTCTAAAAAGTTGCAAACCAGCTAATTTTAACCTAAGTAATACAGAAATGAAGTCAAAATTACAAAATTACCCCTATTAGGCCTAGAAACGGGTCAAAAGTCCAAACAGTCCCTTAATGGGCTTAGGATTTGGCCCAATAAGAAAAAGTGGCCCAATTAAGCCCAAAAACTCTTACTTGACTCAAAATTTGATTCTAAACAACTTTTTCCAAATGCCCAAGAGCTGAAAATGTGAAATAAGCTAGCTTATTACCAACAGCTTATTCTTAATGGGCTTTTTGACCCATTAAGCCATAAGTTGATGCCATAAGCTGAAATTAAACACACAAGCTTCTATTGACCTTATTAAGCTGTTTGTAAAAAGAAATTTGAAAAAAGTCCAAGAAATAAGCCTGAATAAGCTAAAATCTATCTTCACAAAATGACAAAATAGTCATTTTCGAGTTCTAGGTTATTTCAAGAGCTGATTCAAATTGCTTTGGATTACAAATAGCTTAATTAAGCTTAATAACCAAAAAAATTTCAAAAATAAGCACTCAATAAGATGGAATAAGTCAATAAGCTGTTTGGTAAAAGTCAAAGTAATTCGTTTTCTAGCAAATAGTCAAAGTCAAAGTCCAATAAGCTCTAGTCTACACAAATGGGTCAATTGAGGAAGACCTATTACAAAAATTAAGTTGTTGCACGTTTGAATAAGACAATTTAGCTTATTAATAACTTGATCTCAAATTAACACTAGCAGTGGTAAGTTTTGTTGGCTGAGCAGTGGGAACTTTTCCCCCTACTTGACTTTCTTGACTTTTTGTCTTTAATGACTTTTTTGGAGATTAAAGTTTCAACACGGCACCCAAATGATCATTGGATCATAAGGAGTCAATACAAACAAAGAAATCGCAATCACTTACAGCCAATTAGCACAGTTAATTCAATAAAGTACCAGATCTAGCCCAGATATGAACAAGCTAAGCAGATTTGACCAAAACCTGTTTTAGCAAAATCTAGCCAACCAAATTGCACCAAATCAACACACAAGCTATATCTAACTTAGATGAACACAAATCAATAGGTTTCATGCATTGGTTCAAAGAATTAAACAGGATTCAAGCATAAACAGTCAACTGATGTACAAAATTGGCCAAAAGTGTTCTTGCTGATGTACTTGACACATAATCCAAATTCAATCACTCAAATCTTACAAACAGGTTATATTAACTTTGTTTTAATCACTTTTAGCCCTAGCAGATTGTTTGATTCAAGTGTTTAAGTCTAATACTTTGCAGGTTTTAGGTCTTTTACAAGTGAATGAAAGATACCAAGCACAAATAACAACTTCCAACAACACAATAGCAACTAGTGATCTTTAACAGACAATCCCAAACACCCCTTATCTTTATAAAATCAGTTATAACAAAGTATAAGTGTGATCTAAGACTACCCAAGCATCATCAAACACATAAACACATGTATTATGCAGATTATAACAAGATCTAGCCACAAAATCCACAAGAACACAAGTAGAGCACAAATTCACCAAAAATCCAAATTTTATCAGATTTTCAAGGTTTTAAGACAAACCTCATGGATGTACATCAACACCCACGGATTTTGAGCTTATGTGCTAGCAAGAACAAGCACAAGCTTCCACAAACAACCCTGCTAAGATTCAACAAAGTTAGAAGCACGATTATCAAAACAGAAAAATGAAAAAATCTTGATTGATGCAACCTTAGTTCCCCACACTAGATTATCCCCAACATATGAGCTTCACAACACCTTGATATTCACTATATCAGGGTGCATCGACCAGCTTATATCCCAAAAATTCCAAGGTTATGAACTAGACTTAGCAAAATATCAAGAAAAGTGGAAAATTGCAAACTTTTGCAACCTCCTTTTTAAAACAGGTTTTTAAGATTCAAGAACAATAAACATAGAACAATAACAAGCAGATATAATGATTGGCACTTGAAATTTCTTCATCAAATTAAAACACATTTCATTAAAATGAATATATGATTTACAGATTTGTGAACCAAGGAAAATTCAAAAGCAAAGTAAAAATGCAGGGTCCTAATGTCTTTTATAGGCTACAGGTGAGTTCTAGGAAACATAAAAACGAAACCCTAATGGCTAGTAAAGTCCCAGAATTTCCCTTGAGGGGTTTGAGCTTCTTGGCTTCATGTGACTGATTCTTTGTTTTGTTGTGGAGCTGGCATGTGTAAAAATGATCCAAAGGCTCTAATTGAGCTTAACTTCTAAGCAAACATGTGGGTCGTTGGATGAGGGCCACTATTTTGGCATCTTCTTCAAAAGGAGAAAAGTAGGGGCAACCATGTGACTAAGGGGTGATGTGGCAAACCTTTTGAGAGTTGGGATGTGATTAGGGTCACCTTAGTCACTAATCTGTACAATCTTGGGGTTTAATTTTTGGTAATTAACAAAACCCCAAATCGTGTTCTTGGTGAATAGTTGAGGTGTTTAATCTGTTTTAGGGGTGATTAGTATTTAAATTGATGTTAAGGTGCCAAGATTAGATGATAATAAATCCGGGTTTAGTGGATGGGTGAGGTGGAGGCAGGGAGGGCTGTGATTGGCTGAAATTGTGAGTGGGGTGAGGTGGCAGGTGGGGAGTGATCTAGGTTATTTATGCTGTCGGCCACATTTCACCCTCCTTCTTTGCAATTATTTTCATTTGACGTTTTCAAGCCATAAAACCGTTTTCCTTCATTAGCAAACTTTTCATTTTCTCACTTTTGCCCCAAATACTTTTCCAAAGTATTTTCAGGGGTATTTCTTGCCATTTTGTGATTCTTGAGGGGCTGTTTTGGTATTTTCTTCATTGATTATGGTCTTGAATTGTATGATTGACATTTTGGGGGACTAAAATTGCCAAGTATTCATTTATGAGGGACCATTTTTGCCAAATGTTGAAAGTCAAGGGTCCTTTTTGCAAATTAACATATTTCAAGGACCAATCTTGTCTTTTCTTGTACTTTGAAGGACTTCATGATATATTTGACTTTGAGGATGATAATGGTTCAAGTTAAGCCCGAACTGCTTAGTTTTCCACTTCTCCCCTTTCCCACCCAGTCCTACCTACCCTATGTATTCGAGGGGGGGGGCTGGAACGACGCGGCTCCATACCCTGGATAAGGTCGGGTTTTTGACAATTTAGCTTTGTTGAGGGACTAAATTTGCCAATTCTTCAAAGTGGAGGGACCTTTTGGTAATTTTGACAAACTTTAGGGTCCAAACTTGTAATTATGAATATACAAGGGTTTAAAGTGTCAATTCATCAATATTGGAGGACCCTTCTTGCATAAACTTCAAATCTTCAAGGGTTTTCTTGGGAAATTCTTCATTAGGGCTTGGTTCATTGTGCGTCTTCGTTTCCCGTGTTCGTTTTTGCTTGTTCTTTGTGATCTTTTGTTGTTTCCTCAATATCCGTAACTAAAATACACAAGCAACAAATACAAGCATATATATGGTCTATTTGATGATGTTTAATGCATTTAAATCACAAAAAAAACGATAAGACCATGTATAAAAGCAGTCTCATCACTCCCCCATACTAAACCATTGTCGTGCCCCCACGCAATGCTAGAATAAAGTATCTACGCAATTCCAAAATTCCATTTTATGTACTTTTATTCAAAGATAAACTAGCTACATTACAACTACTTTGTGTTTTAGACATAATGTATGATTTTCATCGCAAAATGGGACGTTTAGGTTCATAGAATAAGAACATGTAAGTGCCTCATAGAGATAAATTCATCATCCTCGATTTTCACCCAATTCCATGCTAAGCGTGTAACGAGATCATTGTTATCATAAGTTAGCAACACAATCATTACTCATGAGTGTTAATTATATACCTAAACCCCCTTATTCCTAATTGGTATCTCTTATATTTTATTGTGTCTTGAATGATCATGATGATACATTGTTTGACTTATGTGTGAATAGAGATTAGGTCCAAAAATAGAGTCTTAACGGTGTAACCTAAATCATCAAATTAATAATTCACTTTAATAGACAACGATGTCAAAAAATTAAGTCAACAAAGAGGATCTATAAACATGGTTTTAGAACGGTTTTGAACATGAGACTTATTACCATGACTTTTATTATGCGCCTCATTATCGGTGGTTTTTTTATCTTGGTTTACCTTATTCAACTTCGCCATGAAGCTTTTATTATGACTTCGGTCTTGCCCTTGTCTTTTATTAACCACCATCATCGGTGGTTTTATTATGACTTGACGTATATCCTCACGCTAAGGCGAATTTTGGATCTTTAAGGTTTCAAATATTAAGGCTTAATTCACTTTCAACTTTGCATAGATTTTTCGGCTTTTGGGAGCTTCAAATTTTTGCTTGATTTAGGTGAGCACTTGAAATCTTATTATTAGGTGAAACCTTTGATTATTCGGGTGCCAATACTTTAAAACCGTGCCGCTAGCGAATCCTTAATGTCTTCCTAATTTAATTACATGGAAGCTACCAAGACAAATTAGAAACCAACAATAGAGACTAAACCGCTAATTCAATATTTATTAGCAATTTATTTGTATACAAGCGTGGGGAGGATAAGTAATAATTACTACACATAAGATTGTGAAATATTACGTAACTTATAATAACGCTATCATTTCTCGTCCTCATTTAAGAGACTTAGCCTAATGTAAGTTAAGGAATCGAAGCTAAGTGCTCAACACGCACGGTCGAGTCAAAAAGTACTCTTATTCTCGCCATCAAAAAATCTACATTCGTGTCACTAACACTTATAAAAACATGAGAAAAATTTAAAATTTGGCCATTTTTAGCCTTATTTTGCAACAAAAACAAAAATTTTGGAGTGCACGAGGGCGTAAGCAAGGCAAGTATCTATTCACCCCCCCCCATACTAAAGTTTAACATTGTCCTCAATGTTTCGAGTCTAAGGGTTGAAAACCCCCATACTAGAGACGTAGTCGAATGCTTAATTTAGCATGGAAAAGGTGGAACCGTTAAATTTATATCCGTTTATGAAGTGTGCTAAAAACATAAGGTTTGAACGATAAAGGATACATCATGTGGATATTGAGAATGTCTTCAAAGCAAACGATCAAGGCTCACGTAAAAAGAACACGAGAGGCTTGAATCGTGAAGATGATGATGACCTAATAGCAACAAGTCAGAAACCACCACGGAGCAAAGGTTTGAAGGGCACAAATACCCTCATGTTACTACATTAGAAAGCGATAATATGTACATGGATAGACATGGGATCTCCCCACGAGGTACCTCTTTTTTGATTACTGAGTCATGAGCTCGACTCGATCCCCTCAATACTAGTTATCATTGGGGAAGGTGACTTGGTCGAGGTCGTCCAAAGAAGGGACTTCCCCACCAAAGTAGTGCTTGAGTCTATGTCCATTCACCTTGAAGTTAGGACCATCATCTTGAGCTAGCTCGATGGTCCCATAAGGAAAAACATGTGAGACGGTGAACGGACCAGATCAACGGGATTTCAACTTTCCAAAAGGCCCATAAAGCATTGTCACGAAGCTCATCCAATTCATTAAGTTGTATTTTCCTATGATCCCCCGTGGTCCTCAAATATAAGTTAGCATGTTTTAGGGCCCAATAAGCTTTGTGTTCGAGCTCAATTGGTAGATGACAATTTTTTCCATACACAAGCTTATACGGAGTGCACCCAATGGGTGTCTTGTAAGCGGTACGAAAGGCCCATAAAGCATCATCTAACTTATCCGACCAAGATTATCGGTTTTCACCAATGGATCTTTCCAAGATCCTTTTCAATGCTCGGTTTGAAACCTCGACTTGCCCACTTGTTTGAGGGTGGTAAGCCGTAGAAAGACGATGTGTAACCCCATATTTCTTAAGAACCTTTTCAAACTGGTCATTGCAAAAATGGCTTCCACGATCGCTTATGATAGCACGAGGGGTTCCAGACCGAGAGAACAATTGTTTCAAACACTTGACTACCACACGAGCATCGTTCGTGGGCAAATCCTTAGCTTCAACCCACTTAGATAGGTAGTCAACGGCCACGAGAATGTACTTATTACCACGAGACGATGGGAACGGCCCCATAAAATCAATGCCCCAAACGTCAAAGATCTCACAAACTTGAATTATATTTTGAGGCATTTCATCCTTTTGTGAGGACTTCCCTTGACGTTGTGATAGGTGTGAAAACACCCGTCCTTTTACCACTTAATTCTTGCTAAAACAAGACCAAAACGCGTATTTAATACCATTTGTTTGGAATTATGCGTGGTTTTTGTGTTTATTGTGTTTTCAGAGTCAACCGGATGAATTTGGAGAAAACATGGAATTGCACGGGTTTTATTGAAGAAAAAGACTCAAGATAAAGTCTATTGTCCAAGAGTTGCAAAAGATTTGAAGTCAATGGGCCTATCTGAAGATTTATCGAAGAAAAGGACCAAAGATGGAAGATTTACATATGTCGAAAAACTCAAGTCTATTAAACGAATAAATTAAAAGACGAGTTGAAATTATTCATCGACAATCCCCGAATCTGAATCGAAAACGTCGACTCTGCTGAAAAGACGAGAAGACAAAAAGAGAGAAAGAAAGCCCACTCACCAACCAAGCCCAAGGAGTATAAATAGAGGACCTCCTCATTTTTGGAGAGCGAGCTTTATTTTCCTTTCATTTTTCTTTGGTTCGTTTGTTCCACCATCACCATTAGGGTGATTGGTGATTTTTAATTTTTGCACAATCTTGTTACATTAAATCTTTGATTCACGTTTGTTTAATCTTAAAGCTTTCATTTCATCATTCCATATCATCTTCTTCATCTTGTGTTCTTGATTCAAAGTTTTCGTAAGTTTATTTTTGGTGATTTGATCTTCAAAACTTGGTGGGTTTGATGTTTTTATGATTGGGATTTGCTGTTTATGGTCCATATATGATTAGTATTAAGTTTGGTTAAGATTGGTTGGTTAGATTTGGTGATTTTGGCAAAAATTCGTGTGTTAAGTTTCTCCCTGTTGAACAGTAAACTTTTTCCCAGTTTATTCCGAATGAGCAAACATTCCGAACCAGCTGAAGTATTCCGAACCAAGTCAGCTCACTCGGAATAATTATTCCGAGTGAGAGGTTATTCCGAACCAGCTAACATTCCGAACCAGCTAACATTCCGAACCAAGCAATATTCCGAACCAGTTGATTTATTCCGGCTCAGCAAGTATTCCGAACCAGTAACATTATTCCGAACCAACAGTTATTCCGAACCAGTACAACATTCCGAACCAGCTGCTTTATTCCGAACCAAGAGATATTCCGAACCAGCTGATATTCCGAATGTGATGATTTATTCCGAACCAGTATATTATTCCGAATGAAGGACTTTTTCCAGCTTTTCTTGTTTTGATTTTTCAAAGTTTCCATTTTAATTCGCATAATTTTCACGCTTACCGAAATGTTCTTTTTTAGCAAGTGTTTTTCTACTTTTTAATTTAATCTTTTCTCACTTAATTTTTAATTATAATTTCTCAACGACACTCATTCATTTCTTTGTGAGTAGAATAGAAAACCCAAATCCACGATCCGTTACCAAGAACGACAAGTACCACTTTGGACCGTTATCCATTCGAGAAGATACCGAGACGAAACAACGACAAACCTTCGCTTCATCTATCATTTCACTTCACTTCCACCCACACAAAAGTCGAGTACCAAATGGCGCCGCTGCCGGCTCTTTTCGTAGCGATAAACGGTTTTTAGTGAGAAAATTGGATTTTGGGATCCGTTCGCCGTGAACGTTCCTTTCTTTACAACAAAAATTTTCAAAAATCCTAAAAAATATAAAATTTTCAAAAACACAAAAAAAATAGAAAACATATAAAAACCAAAATTATTTGTTTGTTTCATTTGTCTTTTGTAGGTACATGCAAACGCGATCACAAGCGCAGCAAGCCAATCAGAATCCTCATCCTCATCCTCAACAACCTCCGGTTGACGAGCCTCCTCTGATTCCTCCGATGGAAAATCAACCTATGATTGAGCTTTTGCAAGCGCATATTGACGCCAATAATGATCCGATTGTCATTCCAGCCGTTGCTGCCAATAATTTTGAGCTTAAATCCGGTTTCATACAAATGGTCTCTACACAACCTTTCTTGGGACGCCCAATGGATGATCCACATGATCACATTCACCGCTTCATTCAGCTTGCCAATACGGTGAAGTACAATGGTGTTCCCCAAGAGGTAATACGCTTACAACTCTTTCCTTTCTCTTTAGAGGGACAAGCCCGGCATTGGCTTGCAAAGGAACCCCCACAAAGTATTCTTACGTGGGCGGATCTTGAGACCAAATTCATCAACTACTTTTTCTCACCCTCTCGTACTACCGCTTTGCGGAATGAAATCATAAATTTTGAACAAAAGTACGATGAAACTTTTAGTGAAGCTTGGGACCGTTTTAAAGATCTTTTGAGAAAATGCCCACCACATGGTTTTACCAAGGTGCATCAAATCAATACTTTTTATAATGGTTTAAGAATGACGGACCAAGATTCACTAAACAGTGCCGCGGGGGGGTAATCTTTTGGCCAAAACTTGTAATGCAGCGTGGGATATCATTGAAACCAAGTCTCGGGTGCAAACAAAGAGTGTGCGGACCAATGTCGCTAGTGCTAGCACTAGTGACAACGACAAGAGATTTGATAAGATCACTACCCTTCTTGAATCTCTTGCTCTTCAAACCGCCAACAATACCAAAACCATAAATGCACAAAACGCTCAAGCCCATGCTGTGAGTCAATCTTGTGACATCTGCGGTGGTCCACACTCTTACACCTCATGCACTGCCACCCAAGACTACTCTTGCGAGAATGTTAACGCAGCATATGGTACATATCCTCAAGGAGGCTATCCAGCCCGCCCTCAAGGAGACCGTAACCTGCTAAGTTATCGTTCCTCCAATTATCTTTCCCCACCTGGCTTTCCTCCTGCTAATCCTACCCGCCCTAATCAGCAACAACCTAGAGCTCCATATCTACCACCTTAAAGACAACCATATCCCACTCAAAATCCTAACCAAGTTTACCAACAAGCTCCTTACCAACCACCTGCCTATTCAGCACCTCCTTCTACGCAACCTACGGTCTTCAACCAAGAGGTTGAAACGTATATGCGGACGAATGATGCTTTGGTGAAGAACCTGCAATCCCAAATTATTAACTTGAAAGGAGACATGGTTAAACAAGGTAACGATCTGAGAGCGGATATGAGAAATTCTTTGAGTGGTCAAACCAATGACATTCGGGAAATGATGGCCGGATTTTTCCAAAGTAGTCAACCCTCTTCTTCGGGTACTCTTCCGAGTAACACCGTTGCGAATCCAAGAGGGGAGATGAAAGCAATCCACACACGCAGTGGCAAAGGTACACAGGAACCCGAGCTTCCTACACCTACACCCGTGGTTGCAACTAAGGAAGCCGAGCCATCTACGGCTATTCCTTCACCTCCTGCTTCCCCAATTTCTCCACCTCTTGCTACTACCCCTCCACCACCCAAGGATGTGAGTGAACCTTCAATTCTAAAGCCTTCCTCTTCTTCCGATATACCTTATCCTTCAAGGTTGCGGAAAGAAAAGCTTAAAAGCAAGGATGATGTTCAAGTTTCAAACTTTATCAAAATGTTTAAACAATTGAATTTCAATATCTCCTTCGCTGAGGCTCTCGCTCACATGCCTAAGTATGCGAAGATGTTTAAAGATCTTCTCAGTGACAAGGAAAAACTTCTTGATATTGCTAACACCCAACTTAATGAGAATTGCTCTGCGGTTCTCTTAAGGAAATTGCCAACCAAGCTTGGTGATCCGGGTCGCTTTCTCATTCCTTGCAACTTTCCCGGAGTTGATAATTGCATGGCCCTAGCCGATCTAGGAGCTAGTATAAACTTAATGCCATTGAGTGTATGGAAGCAATTATCTCTCCCTGCGCTAGTCCCCACTAAAATGACATTGGAATTAGCCAGCCGTACGGTTGCTTATCCGGTGGGGATAGCCGAAGACGTTATCGTTGGCGTTGACAAATTCACCTTCCCGGCGGATTTTGTCGTTGTTGACTACGAAATGGACCCTCGGGTACCATTAATCGTCGGACGTCCATTTCTGAGGACCGGCCGTACTCTCATCGATGTAGCCGCGGGTGAACTAATCATGAGAGTCGATGACGACAAAATAGTCTTCAACATGGGTAAACTTTCCTTACAGCCTTCGGACCACGAAAGTGTTAATTGCATTGATGCTCTCGATGAGGCCTGTGAAGAACATTTTAATGATGCTTGTAAAAGCAATCTTGTTTCTTTACCCAATGTTGAAGCTGTTTCCTCAATTGCTCCATCCTTGACTCCTTTTGGAGCAAGTGATTTTCTATGGGATGATATTCAAGCTAGCTTGAATCCCCTTGAGCTTAATTCTACCGATGCTTCCACCGATTGGGCAGCCGAACTTCTAACAATTGAGAAACTTCTCAAGGAAGATCCTCCCTATCCTCCTACTCTTGAAACGGTTGCTAATGATGCTCCATCATTAGTTGAACCATCTACCGAGGAACCCACCGTGATTCCTCCATCCATTGAGGACACGCCGGACTTCGACCTCAAGGATTTACCGTCTCACCTCGAGTACGTATTCCTTGACGACGACAAGAAGCTTCCGGTCATCATCGCTAAGGCCTTGAAAGAAGATGAAAAATCTCGCCTTATCTCCGTGCTTAAAGATCACAAGACGGAAATTGCTTGGAAAATTTCCGATATCCGCGGAATTGATCCAAACTTTTGTACGCACAAAATTCTAATGGAGGACGATTTCAAACCCGCAATTCAAAGTCAACGAAGGGTAAATCCGAAAATCCATGACGTCATCAAACAAGAAGTTATCAAACTCCTAGATGCGGGCATGATTTATCCTATCTCGGATTCCCCGTGGGTTAGTCCAATCCATTGTGTACCAAAGAAAGGCGGAATAACCGTTGTTTCCAACGAGAACAACGAGTTAATTCCAACTCGTCTCGTTACTGGGTGGAGAGTTTGTATAGACTACCGTAAACTCAATGATGCCACGAGAAAAGATCACTTTCCTCTTTCATTCATGGACCAAATGCTTGAGCGTCTAGCGGGCAATGACTTCTATTGCTTTTTAGATGGCTTTTCTAGGTATTTCCAAATACCAATTGATCCCCAAGACCAAGAAAAGACCACATTCACCTGTCCCTATGGAACTTTTGCTTATAAAGGTATGCCTTTCGGCTTATGTAATGCTCCAGGGATGTTCCAAAGGTGTATGATGGCAATCTTCCATGACATGGTTGAACAAACCATGGAAGTCTTCATGGATGATTTCTCGGTCTATGGCGATTCATTCTCTACATGCCTTGCCAATTTAGAACGCATGCTTAAACGGTGCGAAGACACTCGTCTCGTTCTAAATTGGGAAAAATGCCATTTCATGGTAAAAGAGGGCATTGTGCTAGGACATAAAATCTCTAAAGCCGGTCTAGAAGTGGACCGTGCAAAAGTTGATGTCATAGCCAAACTTCCCCACCTTCAACCGTGAAGGGTGTGAGAAGCTTTTTTGGGCATGAGGGCTTCTACCGCCGATTTATCAAAGACTTCTCCAAAATCGCTCGCCCCATGACCCACCTCTTGGAAAAGGACACTCATTTTATCTTTTCCAATGAGTGTATTCTAGCCTTCAACATTCTAAAGGACAAGCTAACTAAGGCTCCGGTCTTGGTTACACCCAATTGGGAGCTACCTTTCGAGTTGATGTGCGATGCTAGCGATTTCGCTATTGGAGCCGTGTTGGGACAACGAATTGACAAACATTTCCAACCGATCCATTACGCTAGCAAGACAATGAGCGGGGCTCAATTGCATTACACGACCACAGAAAAAGAACTTTTAGCTGTCGTGTATGCTTTTGAAAAATTTCGCCCCTATCTTGTCTTATCCACAACGATCGTGTATACCGATCACTCCGCGTTGAAGTACTTGTTAACCAAACAAGAATCCAAACCAAGACTTCTCCGCTGGGTTTTGCTCCTTCAAGAATTTAAAATTGAGATTCGCGATAAAAAAGGAGCTGAAAACCTAGCCGCGGATCACTTGAGTCGACTTGAGGCTCCATACCAAGGGGACCATCCAAACAAAGAGATCAATGACTCTTTCCCCTTGGAGACCTTAATGTCTATAAACTCCACTTCTGATGAGACCCCGTGGTTTGCGGACATCGCAAACTACTTGGCGGGTGGAATTCTCATCGACGGGTTGACATCCCAACAAAAGAAGAAGTTCTTTAAAGATATCAAAACTTACTTCTGGGATGCCCCGTATCTGTTCAAACAATGTGCTGATCTGATAATACGCGGATGTGTTGATGGACCAGCAGCTTTCGAAATTCTCGAAGCTTGCCATAAAGGACCCACCGGTGGTCACTTTGGTCCCAATTACACGGCTAAGAAAGTGTTTGATTCGGGATTTTATTGGCCAACCATATATCGTGATGCTCACGATATGGTGCAAAAATGTGATGCTTGCCAACGACAAGGCAAGATGACACATAAAGATGAGATGCCTCAAAATTTCATACAAGAATGTGAAATATTTGACGTCTGGGGCATCGACTTTATGGGGCCATTCTCTTCTTCAAAAGGAAACAAATACATCCTTGTCGCTGTTGACTACGTGTCTAAATGGGTTGAAGCGAAAGCTTTACCCACTAATGATGCAAGGGTGGTTTGCAAATTTTTGAAACAATTATTCGCTAGATTTAGCGTGCCACGTGCTATAATAAGTGATCGCGGGACTCACTTTTGCAATGACCAATTTGCAAAAGTGATGGCCAAGTATGGTGTCAACCACCGTCTTTCCACCGCGTATCACCCACAAACAAATGGCCAAGCCGAAATCTCCAACCGTGGGTTGAAGCGAATACTCGAAAGAACCGTGGGAGAGCATCGAGCCGCCTGGGCAGATAAACTCGATGATGCTCTGTGGGCCTTCCGTACCGCATACAAGACTCCAATTGGTTGTACACCATATCGTCTAGTGTACGGAAAGGCATGCCACCTCCCCATTGAGTTGGAACACAAGGCTTACTGGGCCTTGAAATGGGCAAATTTTGATCTTACCAAAGCCGGAAATTTGCGCAAGATCCAACTCAATGAACTTAATGAATTGAGAAATGAGGCTTATGACAACTCTTTAATCTACAAAGAAAGAACTAAGCTCATTCACGACTCAAAGATTAAAAACCGGGAGTTCCATGTTGGAGACAAAGTCTTACTTTTTAACTCTCGGTTAAAAATCTTTTCTGGAAAGCTCAAATCTCGTTGGTCCGGCCCATTCACCATTGCTCAAATTCTTCCATATGGTACCATTGAGCTTGCTCAAACCAATGGCCCGAATTTTAAGGTGAATGGCCAACGAGTGAAGCTATACTTTGGAGAGGACATCTCTACTGAGATTCCATCCCTATCCACCCTCCTTGCGAATTAATTTGGGACCGAGTCAGGCTCGTGACTCGGTTATCGAAAACAAGCGCTCCTAGGGAGGCAACCCGAGTATCTATCATATTAACCTCCTAAGTGTGGGGGGACCTATTTTGGTCGTTTGTGTTTGTATGGTGATGTGATTACAGGGATAACTGCACTCTTGGAACTTTTGAAGAACCGTGCTTCCATGTTATCCGCAATCCGGTTCTATCTCTCAACTATCGTGACTCAATTTTCTTCATCCTCACATTTGAAATTGATCACTTTAGTTGTCTCCTCCTTAATTTGATTTAAACAACGTGCACAATGTCATAAGTGTAGGGGAAAATTTTCCCACATACTTAAACATTGAGGACAATGTTTATCTTAAGTGTAGGGGAGACTTCTATCGAAGTTTTAAGTGGACTTTTCCATGAAAATGCCTTCATTTAACCGGAAAATCGTGTTTTTCTGCATTTTTCAAATTTTTAATTAACTTTGGCCATATAGTCGTAATTTTTAAATTTTTAGTTCTTCTATTTCCTTCCTTTATCATTGTTTCCATATGTATATATTCCATAATAAATTGGTTTAGCAAGTTTAGAGTTCCTTGATCTATTAGGCCCGTTGCGATTATTTTGACTCAACCCGAATAGACTTATCCAAGTTTATTCTAGCTAGTATCCTTAACCATGTAGACCTTAATTGGTCTATTAGGCTAAGCATCCACGAGTCTCATTCCTTGAGATTTTAAACTGTGGAGAACGAGAAATGATAGAGTCAATTATAAGTCGGTATTCTTACATAAGCACACTTGGTGTAATTATTAGCTTTTCCTCCCATCGCTTGTAAATAAATACATGCAATAAGTAAGGTCGTACGATTTTATTGAATTCCTTAGCTCTTAGCCCAAGATCGTTTAAAAGTTGCTCGGTAATGATAAGAGTTCATAGCCAAGGCATAACTAATGAAGCGGGGCGAGCAGATTGGCGAATCCGAAAAGGCCCTAACAAGGCATGAGGATTCCATTTTATTGCTAAAGATCCAAGAAGATGTGAAAAGCATTATTCTTAAATCAATATGAAGGATCAAGACTCACGATGAAAAGCACTCAACTCCCATAAAGTTCATGGAGAAGTATATCCAAAAAGACCCTTACAAGGTATGAGGATAAATAGATCCAAGTCCGAAAAGGAGGCGGATCGTTGTATCTCAAAAATCCCAAATTATGATCAAAGAAATGATGATGAAGTCGTGGTCAACAAAGTTGAAGTATTCCCCCAAAAGTACTCCAAGTGAAGAAATTCTATAATGAAGAGAAGACCATTATCTCAAGAACGTCTCTCAAAGATATGAAGTATGAAGTACCTGCCAAATATCGGCCCGAGAAAGGTCTCAAATCGTGAAGCAAGTTATGCCAAGATATGAACTTTTTGAGGTCTCGAGAAGCAGTTTTAAGAGATTTTGTCCTTTAGCTAACTATTAATCAAATCGTCCTACTTTACTTTCAGCCTTAATAAACTATCGCAATAAGTCCAAAAATGCATCTTCACGATCATTCTAAGACAAAAATAAAATATAAGAGATACACCTAGGAATAAGGGAGGTTAAGTTTGTAATTAAGCCATGTGTGTAAGTGTTTGTTTTGCTAACTTATAATAACAATGATCTCATTTTTAAGCTTAGTTTGGGGAACGTGAAACTTGAGGGTGATAAATCTTCGCAGCAACCAAAGCCCTAATGTAAGTCCTTGATCTCTTTACAAGTTATTTCTATTTCTTTTGATTTATTTCAAGTTTTTATCCTTCCTTAGTATTTTAATTTTTAATAGTTGTTAATAAGGCCAAGGTTGATTGATTATGAGAAAAGTGTAATTTTGCTTTGTCACTAAACATTGCATGAGGGCATGACAATGGTTAAGTGTAGGGGATTTGATAGGTGTGAAAACACCCGTCCTTTTACCACTTAATTCTTGCTAAAACAAGACCAAAACGCGTATTTAATACCATTTGTTTGGAATTATGCGTGGTTTTTGTGTTTATTGTGTTTTCAGAGTCAACCGAATGAATTTGGAGAAAACATTGAATTGCACGGGTTTTATTGAAGAAAAAGACTCAAGATAAAGTCTATTGTCCAAGAGTTGCAAAAGATTTGAAGTCAATGGGTCTATCTGAAGATTTATCGAAGAAAAGGACCAAAGATGGAAGATTTACATATGTCGAAAAACTCAAGTCTATTAAACGAATAAATTAAAAGACGAGTTGAAATTATTCATCGACAATCCCCGAATCTGAATCGAAAACGTCGACTCTGCTGAAAAGACGAGAAGACAAAAAGAGAGAAAGAAAGCCCACTCACCAACCAAGCCCAAGGAGTATAAATAGAGGACCTCCTCATTTTTGGAGAGCGAGCTTTATTTTCCTTTCATTTTTTCTTTGGTTCGTTTGTTCCACCATCACCATTAGGGTGATTGGTGATTTTTAATTTTTGCACAATCTTGTTACATTAAATCTTTGATTCACGTTTGTTTAATCTTAAAGCTTTCATTTCATCATTCCATATCATCTTCTTCATCTTGTGTTCTTGATTCAAAGTTTTCCTAAGTTTATTTTTGATGATTTGATCTTCAAAACTTGGTGGGTTTGATGTTTTTATGATTGGGATTTGCTGTTTATGGTCCATATATGATTAGTATTAAGTTTGGTTAAGATTGGTTGGTTAGATTTGGTGATTTTGGCAAAAATTCGTGTGTTAAGTTTCTCCCTGTTGAACAGTAAACTTTTTCCCAGTTTATTCCGAATGAGCAAACATTCCGAACCAGCTGAAGTATTCCGAACCAAGTCAGCTCACTCGGAATAATTATTCCGAGTGAGAGGTTATTCCGAACCAGCTAACATTCCGAACCAAGCAATATTCCGAACCAGTTGATTTATTCCGGATCAGCAAGTATTCCGAACTAGTAACATTATTCCGAACCAACAGTTATTCCGAACCAGTACAACATTCCGAACCAGTTGCTTTATTCCGAACCAAGAGATATTCCGAACCAGCTGATATTCCGAATGAGATGATTTATTCCGAACCAGTATATTATTCCGAATGAAGGACTTTTTCCAGCTTTTCTTGTTTTGATTTTTCAAAGTTTCCATTTTAATTCGCATAATTTTCACGCTTACCGAAATGTTCATTTTTAGCAAGTGTTTTTCTACTTTTTAATTTAATCTTTTCTCACTTAATTTTTAATTATAATTTCTCAACGACACTCATTCATTTGTTTGTGAGTAGAATAGAAAACCCAAATCCACGATCCGTTACCAAGAACAACAAGTACCACTTTGGACCGTTATCCATTCGAGAAGATACCGAGACGAAACAACGACAAACCTTCGCTTCATCTATCATTTCACTTCACTTCCACCCACACAAAAATCGACTACCACGTTGGCATGCATCACACGACTTGATAAGTTCACGTGCGTCTCGGTAAATAGTTGGCCAAAAGAAACCGGCATCAAAAACCTTCTTAGCCGTGAGATTAGCACCATGGTGACCACCCGTGGGTCCCTCGTGACAAGCTCTAAGGATGTTAGAAGCTTCAGTGCCAAATACACAACGTCGAATGATTTGATCCGCACAAGTCCGAAATAGATAAGGGTCGTTCCAAAAGTAGAACTTGACGTCACGAAAGAATTTTCGTTTTTGTTGTGTCGTCAACCCTTAATGATGAAGTTACATGCATGGTAATTTGCGATGTCCGCAAACCATAGGGTAGAAGAATCAAGCTTAGAATTCACTACACCAAGTGCTTCGAGAGGGAATGATTCATTGATTTCCTTGTTCTCGAGAACACTTTGGTGAGGATCTTCCAAACGAGAAAGATGATCGGCCGCTAGATTCTCGGCTCCTTTTTTGTCAAGAATGGTGACATCAAATTCTTGTAGGAGGAGCATCCAACGAAGTAATCTCGGCTTTGCATCTTGTTTAGCCATGAGATACTTTATAGCCGAGTGGTCCGTATACACTATGCTTTTAGTCAAGATGAGATAAGGTCGAAATTTCTCAAATTCATAAACCACGTCAAGGAATTCCTTCTCGGTTGTGGTATACTTAAGTTGAGCCTCGGTCATCGTCTTGCTAGCATAGTGGATAGGCAAGAAGTGTTTTTCATGACATTGCCCCAAAACGGCCCTAATAGCATAATCACTAGCATCACACATGAGCTCAAAGGGGAGGTCCCAATTTGGGGCAACAAGAATGGGAGCTTCGGTAAGTTTCCTCTTAAGGATTTCAAAGGCTCGTACACAATCTTTGCTAAAAACGAAAGGAGCATCTTTTTCAAGAAGATGTGTAATAGGTCGAGAGATCTTTGAAAAATCCTTGATGAAGGGACGATAAAAGCCCGCGTGGCCTAGGAAACTCCTAACCCCCTTAACGGTTTTGGGATGAGGTAATTTGGCGATGACGTCTATCTTAGCTTTGTCTACCTCAATCCCCGCTTTGGATACTCTGTGCCCTAAGACGATCCCCTCTCTAACCATAAAATGACATTTGTCCCAATTAAGCACTAAGTTGGTCTCCTCACAACGTCGTAACATCCTCTCAAGGTTTCCTAAGCACGAAGTGAACAAATTACCAAACACGGAAAAGTCATCCATGAAGACTTCCATCGTCTTCCCGATCATATCATGAAAAATAGCCATCATGCACCGTTGGAAAGTTCCCGGTGCATTGCAAAGTCCGAATGGCATTCTACGATAGGCAAACATTCCATATGGACACGTAAATGTAGTTTTTTCTTGATCACGAGGATCGATGGGGATTTGGAAGTAACCGGAAAAACCATCTAAGAAACAATAGAAGTCATTTCTCGCAAGATGCTCCAACATTTGATCCATGAAGGGCAAGGGAAAGTGGTCTTTACGAGTGGCGTCATTTAACTTACGACAGTCAATGCACACCCTCCAATAGGTCACGAGTCTAGTGGGGATTAACTCGTTGTCATCGTTTGGTACAACGGTCATCCCTCCCTTTTTAGGGACACAATGAACGGGACTCACCCAAGGGCTATCGGATATAGGTTTAATCAATCCCGCGTCTAGTAGTTTAAGAACTTCCTTTTTGATGAAGTCGTGAATTTTTGGGTTTACCCTACGTTGGCATTGTATTGTGGGCTTGTATTCTTCCTCCATTAAGATTTTGTGGGTACAAAACTTGGGATTGATCCCCTTAATGTCGTATAATTTCCACGCAATTGCCTCTTTGTGAGTTTTTAGAACCTCGATAAGTGCGGTTTTTTCGTCATTGGAGAGATCCTTTGCAATAATAACCGGCAACTTATCGTTTTCCCCCAAGAATACATATTCAAGGTGTGGGGGAAGATCTTTCAATTCGAGGGTGTGTGGTTCCTCGATTGAAGATGTAGGCTCAAGAGTCATAACCTCCACCGGCGGAGGAAATGGGAAATCATTTAGAAAATCTTTGATAATCGAGAAGTCCTCATCGTCATCGAGGTCTTCGTTACACGTACGTGGAACATCATATTCCTCTAACGTAAAACCACCTCCTTCAAATGGAGTGAAAGAAGGTGTCGAGTTATCAATGATTGAATCAAGCATTGTGGGATTGCCACAACTAGCTTCATCAACAAAACCTAAGATTTCTTGTGCATATTCCTCACAAACGACATCAATCATATCAATGTTAATGTCTTTCATGGAAGCGATGGAATAAACCTGAGAAATTATAGAGTGTTGTGTTGCGTTTATAACAAGTTCCTCATCATTGAATCGTAAAGTGATTTTTCGAGCATGGACGTCGATAATCGCTTTCGATGTGTCTAAGAAAGAACATCCTAAGATAAGAGGAACTTGAGGATCCGTGGGAGTATCGGCAACGATAAAGTCTACGGGATAGTAGAACTTTCCCACTTTCACAAAAACGTCTTCGGCCACCCCACATGCGGGAATCGTAGAATGATCGGCCATTTTGATAGACATTTCTGAAGGAGTAAGATTAGGAAGGTTGAGCATATTGAAGATTTCAAGAGGCATCAAATTAAGACTAGCACCAAGATCGGCCAAGGCATAGCATTCTTCCATATCTTGAATAGCTCATGGAATCAAAAATTTACCAGGGTCACCGACTTTTTGAGGTATATGGTTAAGATAAACTGATGAACAACTAGACAATTTTTTCAATTTCTCCTTGTCATTCAACATACTCTTAAAGTTAGCGGCAAACCTAGGCATCATGATTAGTGCGTCGGCGAAACTTATGTTAAAGTGCAAGTCACGAAACATTTTGATAAAGAGCTCAAATTGGTAATTGCTTCGTTCTTGCATCTTTTCCTTTCGAAGTCTTGAAGGGTATGGCAAAGGAGGTGTTGGTAAATACTTTGATGATTCAAAGGAAGAGGGTGGTGTTGGGTGGGGCATAGGCATAGCCTTAGGAATCTCGGGTTCCTTTGTTGGTAAAGGGTCAACCGTAGGTGTGGTATGAGCGGTACTTCGTGGGATTGAGATATGCTCCTTTTCAACCATCACCTCGGGTTCTTCCTCAATTGGCTCCTCCGTAGGAGCAATTGGTTGAGGAATCGGCTCTTTGAGAGTTATACAACTACGTGTAGTAATAACTTCCATCTCTCCCTTAGGATTCGACACGGTGTTACTAGGTAAACCACTCGAATACGGCTTGCACATTATAGCTTCAAATGTGGATGATATTTTATCCTCAAACATAGATTGCCTCTTATCAGCCTTAAGCATCTCTTGTTTTATCTCATGTTGACCTTGTTCCATCTTTTGTTGGTTTTGTTGTAGTCTAGTCACATTACTTTCCATCTTGTTGGTGTGAATCTTAAGTTCATTAGCAAGCTCGATTTTCAATTCCTTTTTCAAATCGTTCTTAAACTCGGATCTCAAACTAATTATCTCCCTCTGAATATTATCAAACCTAGCATCATTCCCATTAGCATATTCAACAAATTCATTTGGAAGATCTTTTAAGTTTTGCAAACTTTTGTTGTTGTTTTGAAAATCCTTGTTTTGAACTTGATTGTTTGCCCCTTGGTTCCCAAAGTTGTTACCCTTGTAATTGTTCCTTTGATAGCCTACTTGGTTGTTGCGATAGTTGTTATTAGCATTTTGATTTGATGAAAAACCCGGTGGAGTCGATTGATTAGCGCGGGTTACTTGACCGGTTTTGGTTATAGTTTCCCGTGGCCGCGTAGGCACTCGAAGTGTTACCACCGTTGGTAATGCACTCGGAAAAATCATGACCTACACCACAGTACATGCACGATACCTCAACCGCTTTAATCGTAGCGGGAGCTGGTTTCTCACCAACCTTAAACTCAACTAACAAACCCTTAAGCTTATCAAAAATCTTATTTTCCAAATTGGCCTCAATTTGCATAGCATCAATGGTACGAGACGAAGATGAGGATGGTGGTGTAAAAGATGCCTTGGCAACACTCGATGTGTTACGAGGACTATAGACCTTAGACCTATTCTCAATTATCGTCAATGCTTACTCAACTGTATTACACAAAAAATTACCACCCGCGGCGGCATTTAGATAGTCACGTTCATGATCATTTAGCCCATTGTAAAATGTGTCAATTTGGTGCAAGTCGAAAAAACCGTGATGAGGACACTAATGCAACATCTCTTTAAAACGATTCCAAGACGTTGAAAAACTCTCATTAAATTCTTGTGAAAATTTTGAAATCTCGTTTTTCAAATGAGTAGTCTTAGAGGGCGGGAAAAATTGGTTCACAAACTTATAAACGAGATCCTTCCACGTCAATATAGAATTGGGTGGCTCTTTCTCTAACCAAATTTTAGCGGGCCCCGCTAAGGAATAGGGAAAAAGCATCATCTTAATAGATTCGTTTGAAACATCCTTAAACTTGCAAGTGGCGGTAAGACGATTGAATTGGCGGATGTGGTTGTGGGGGTTGTCCTTTTCATCACCACGAAACTTATTGGCTTGGATAATGTACAACAAACCCGTCTTGACCTCGAAATTCTCCGCAAGGATCGCAGGAATCACAATGGCCTCTCCATAACCCTCGGTGGGTGCTTGAAGTAACTCCATCATAGTACGATTATCCATGGTGACTACTTGTTCTAAGATAGGTTCGTCAATGGGAGATTCTTCGCTAGAAAACTTTGGTGTTGTTTCCTTACGGATTCGACGTTTGCGTGCACGTTTTGCTTGGTTACGAGTTTGCATAAACGTCACGTACAACGTGGGGATGAGCAAAGAAGATTCTTTTGGGTGTTTTTACTTTTTTGATTTTTTTGGTTTTTGATTGTTTTTATATTTTTTTTGGATTTTTGTGGTGTATTACGTAGACCAAAATCTACAAATCTCTCCTCAAATCAAACCTCGTGATTAAAGGAGCCTCAAGGAATGAAAACGATCACGTGAAGTGAACGCCTTCAATGACTATTGAACGTTGGTGGAACACCAAAACGTTCAAGAGGGTTTAATCAATAGAAACCAAGAAAATATATATGATATGTACTAATACTTTGGGCGACAAAACCCTCGATTAGCTTTCAATCTCAAAATACTCACAAGCAAGCGGGGAAATGAGGCGGCACGAAGCACTTAAGAGCCTTTTTCCTTAGGTCGTGAGATACAACCGCCTTATACCCACCTTATAGTTTGTATTTTTCAAAATCGAGCTTCACGAAAGTATTTTTCTATTTTTGCCTTTTTCTTTGGTTTGAGATTCGAATACAATGATTGGGTAATGACCTCCCAAGTCAAGGTTGTGTTTTCACACTTTTGGAGTACTTGTTAATTTGTTGTGATACGTAAACAATATATTAATAATATTCACACAAAATACGAAAACCGATAATACGTATTAGTAGAGTGCTACTAATACAAATAGTTATTATGGCTAATATAAAAACAACAATTTTCCAATTCAAAACACAACACGCCTCCACGGCAGCGGCTCCAAAATGATTTAGTGTTTTTACCACTCTTTAGGAAAAGAGGGCAAAATAGGGAAAGTATTAAGTGCGGGTTTAGGAAAACCAAGCACTAATGACACAAGTGAAGTTCCAAGTTCGTTTCCCAAGGAGGCAAGTGTATTGTGTTAGGAATATGGTTAATGGTTTGTGATTGATATTACCAAAGAAGAGAGGAAATATGAAGACGGATAATAGAAAATTACACTAAGACGTGAAAGACGTAAAAACGTAAAAAGGGGTGAAATTAAAAATTTATTCTAAAAAATTCCAAAAATCACTAAAAATCCACTAAAATATTCTAAGGGTTTACAAAAAAAACAAAACTTGCTAAAACCTTTTATTTAATTAATTATTAATTTTTAAATGCTAATTAAAGCACTATAAATCAAAATTAACTAGTAAAAAGTCCAAATCAAGATTTTTAAGTTTGTAAACCTCTAAAATAATCCAATTAAACTAAAAAGTATTTTTCAAAATTTTTAAAACACTAAAATATATTTTTTAACACTTAAAAACAATTAAAAACTATTAAAACTTAAAATAATTCTAGAAAATAACTGAAAGACTCTAAAAATATTTGGAAAGTTGTAAAATTCCTAATTAAGTGTCTAGAACCTAAGAAAAATATAAAAACTTGGAAAATCAGACTTTTAATTTTTAATGATAAAATAATATTAAAATATTAATAAAAATCCAAAAATCCTAAAAAAATTCTAAAAAGTTGCAAACTAGCTAATTTTAACCTAAATAATACAAAAATGAAGTCAAAATTACAAAATTACCCCTATTGGGCCTAGAAACGGGTCAAAAGTCCAAACAGTCCCTTAATGGGCTTAGGATTTGGCACAATAAGAAAAAGTGGCCCAATTAAGCCCAAAAACTCCTACTTGACTCAAAATTTGATTCTGAACAACTCTTTCCAAAGGCCCAAGAGCTGAAAATGCGAAATAAGCTAGCTTATTACCAACAGCTTATTCTTAATGGGCTTTTTGGCCCATTAAGCCATAAGTTGATGCCATAAGCTGAAATTAAACACACAAGCTTCTCTTGACCTAATTAAGCTGTTTGTAAAAAGAAATTTGAAAAAAGTCCAAGAAATAAGCCTGAATAAGCTAAAATCTATCTTCACAAAATGACAAAATAGTCGTTTTCGAGTTCTTGGTTATTTCAAGAGCTGATTCAAATTGCTTTGGATTACGAATAGCTTAATTAAGCTTAATAACCAAAAAACTTTCAAAAATAAGCACTCAATAAGCTGGAATAAGTCAATAAGCTATTTGGTAAAAGTCAAAGTAATTCGTTTTCTAGCAAACAGTCAAAGTCAAAGTCCAATAAGCTCCAGTCTACACAAATGGGTCAATTGAGGAAGACCTATTACAAAAATTAAGTTGTTGCATGTTTGAATATGCCAATTTAGCTTATTAATAAGCTGATCTCAAATTAACACTAGCAGTGGTAAGTTTTGTTGGTTGAGCAGTGGGAACTTTTCCCCCTGCTTGACTTTCTTGACTTTTTGTCTTTAGTGACTTTTTTGGAGATTCAAGTTTCAACAAGGCACCCAAATGATCATTGGATCATAAGGGGTCAATACAAACAAATAAATCACAATCACTAACAGCCAATTAGCACAGTTAATTCAATAAAGTACCAGATCTAGCCCATATATGAACAAGCTAAGCAGATTTGACCAAAAGCTGTTTTAGCAAAATCTAGCCAACCAAATTGCACCAAATCAACACACAAGCTATATCTAACATAGATGAATACAAATCAACAGGTTTCATGCATTGGTTCAAAGAATTAAGCAGGATTCAAGCATAAACAGTCAACTGATGTACAAAATTGGCCAAAAGTGTTTTTGCTGATGTACTTGACACAAAATCCAAATTCAGTCACTCAAATCTAACAAACACGTTATATTAACTTTGTTTTAATCACTTTTAGCCCTAAGCATGCATACACTCTAAGTGTTCCCAAGATCATAGGTCAAATCAGTCAAAAACAAAGTTGTTATAGCAGATTGTTTGATTCAAGTGTTTAAGTCAAATACTTTGCAGGTTTTAGGTCTTTTACAAGTGAATGACAGATACCAAGCACAAATAACAACTTCCAACAACACAATAGCAACTAGTGATCTTTAACAGACAATCCCAAACACCCCCTTATCTTTATCAAATCAGTTTTAACAAAGTATAAGTGTGATCTAAGACTACCCAAGCATCATCAAACACATAAACACATGTATTATGTAGATTATAACGACATTAGCCACAAAATCCACAGGAACACAAGTAGAGCACAAATTCACCAAAAATCCAAATTTTATCAGATTTTCAAGGTTTTAAGACAAACCTCATGGATCTACATCAACACACATGGATTTTGAGCTTATGTTCTAGCAAGAACAAGTACAAGCTTCCACAAACAACCCTGCTAAGATTCAACAAAGTTAGAAGCATAATTATCAAAACAGAAAAATAAAAAACTCTTGATTGATGCAACCTTAGTTCCCCACACTTGATTATCCCCAAGATATGAGCTTCACAACACCTTGATATTCATAATATCAGGGTGCATAGACCAGCTTATATCCCAAAAATTCCAAGGTTATGAACTAGACTTAGCAAAATATCAAGAAAAGTGGAAAATTGCAAACTTTTGCAACCTCCTTTTTAAAACAGGTTTTTAAGATTCAAGAACAATAAACATAGAACAATAACAAGCAGATATAATGATTGGCACTTGAACTTTCTTCATCAAATTCAAACACATTCATTAAAATGAATATATGATTTACAGATTTGTGAACCAAGGAAAATTCAATAGCAAAGTAAAAATGCAGGGTCCTAATGCCTTTTATAGGCTACAAGTGAGTTCTAGGAAACATTAAAACGAAACACTAATGGCTAGTAAAGTCCCAGAATTTCCCTTGAGGGGTTTGAGCTTCTTGGCTCCATGTGACTGATTCTTTGTTTTGTTGTCGAGCTGGCAGGTGTAAAAATGAACCAAAGGCTCTTATTGAGCTTAACTTCCAAGCAAACATGTGGGTCATTGGATGAGGGCCACTGTTTTGGCATCTTCTTCAAAAGGAGAAAAGCAGGGGCAACCATGTGACTAAGGGGTGATGTGGCAAACCTTTTGAGAGTTGGAATGTGATTAAGGTCACCTTAATCACTAATCTGCACAATCTTGGGGTTTAAATTTTGGTAATTAACAAAACCCCAAATCGTGTTCTTGGTGAATAGTTGAGGTGTTTAATCTGTTTTATGGGTGATTAGGATTTAAATTGATGTTAAGGCGCCAAGATTAGATAATAATAAATCCGGGTTTAGTGGATGGGTGAGGTGGAGGCAGGGAGGGCTATGATAGGCTGAAATTGTGAGTGGGTTGAGGTGGCAGGTGGGGAGTGGTCTAGGTTATTTATGCTGTCGGCCACATTTCACCCTCCTTCTTTGCAATTCTTTTCATTTGAAGTTTTCAAGCCATACAACCGTTTTCCTTCATTAGCAAACTTTCCATTTTCTCACTTTTGCCCCAAATACTTTTCCAAAGTATTTTCAGGGGTATTTCTTGCCATTTTGTGATTCTTGAGGGGCTGTTTTGGTACTTCTTCATTGATTATGTTCTTGACTTGTATGATTGACATTTTGGAGGACTAAATTGCCAAGTATTCATTTATGAGGGACCATTTTTGCCAAATGTTGAAAGCCAAGGGTCCTTTTTGCAAATTAACATACTTCAAGGACCAATCTTGTCTTTTCTTGTACTTTGAAGGACTTCATGATATATTTGACTTTGAGGATGATAATGGTTGAAAATTTAGCTTTGTTGAGGGACTAAATTTGCCAATTATTCAAAATGGAGGGCCCTTTTGGTAATTTTAACAAACTTTAGGGACCAAACTTGTAGTTATGAATATACAATGGTTTAAAGTGTCAATTCATCAACATTGGAGGACCCTTCTTGCATAAACTTCAAATCTTCAAGGGTTTTCTTGGGAAATTCTTCATTAGGGTTTGGTTCATTGTGCGTCTTCGTTTCCCGTGTTTGTTTTTGCTTGTTCTTTGTGATATTTTGTTGTTTCCTCAATATCCATACCTAAAATACACAAGCAACAAATACAAGCATATATATGGTCTATTTGATGATGTTTAATGCATTTAAAGCCCAAAAAGAACGATGAGACCATGTATAAAAGCAGTCTCATCATTAACATATTGTATATTGACTAGATCGATCTCGATTGTCGTTATCGCATCGTGATGCGTCATTCTTGGACATTTTCTTTTGAAACGTAATTCACTTACGTACTATTTTATTTCCTTTATTCCTTATGGATTTGATATATTAGTTCGCGTAACTATAACATAGACGAAGTATAATCAACGATGCGTACATCGTAGCGGCGAATCATGTGTGTATACTACGAAACGTGGTTGAGGCGTGTTGCCATTTCATCGTTGTTTACTATTCTACTCGAATTTAAAAATTTGTTTTAAAATAGACTAGCTTTGTGATCAGTCGAGATAGCTTGAAGTTTGGTTGGTTTGTGTTAATTTTGTGGTGTACGATTTCGAGACTCATGCGAGGCCGATAACAAAACTTAGTTGACATACGCGTTCTTGCTCCGTTTATTTCATTTTGTTTTATTGTTTCATTATTTTGAAGTTAATATTTTACATAACGAGGTCCGACAATTGTGCCAGTTAAATAAGCATTAAATTTTATTAATTGAATGATTTAAACGAAAATCGTCTTACATATTAAATGTATGGTGAATGAAACTTTTGGAAAAAAATGACCTATGATGTGACTTGTAACAAGTAAAATTTTTATAGAGAATAAATGAACAAAGTGAAATTGTTTTTCCTTTTAATCTTGGTTGGTAAATCGTAATAAGTAATTTGTATTACTCGTAAAATCCTTGTTTTCATATATTAATAATTTGATACTAGAAGCTTGTGATGGACTTGTTAAGAATTTCTTTAATTTAATTTGATAAGGGTGTTATAATAAGATTAACGATATGAATATCGAGTATAGACGGCTTGAGGATCGATATAAATTAATTTTTGGGTCATTATGGTAAACTTTTGGCGTATCTTGTAATATAAAACATGAGTAGAAAATTGGTCACGTGTTTCGGAGCTAGAGACTTTGAAAAATTGGTTTTATTTTAAACAAAAGTTCATGTTATATGCATTCGTATAAACTAGAACTAGACAATTGTTGTAGTGATTAAACTGGAAAAAAAAATTAAAAAAAATCAAAAGATACACTTTAAGTGAGAAATTTGAACGCTTGAAATAAAATTATTAAAAGTTGATGGAACGTTATTTTATTCCGCTGCGAGGTGAGTTAGTTTTAAAATCGTTTGATAATGGGTTATGGATTAAAAGTTGAATTTTATATATTTTAGAATTATTGAAATAAGCATCTTAATTATTTATTATTTTATTATTATTATCGAGATTCAAGTGTCGACTAAAATCAGTAATTTATCTAAGATAAAACTATGTGAAACCGCTTTAGCATTTGAGTCGAATTACGCGAATATGATTTAACAAATCAGTTTTAAGAGTCAATTGAACTAGTTTGAGTCATGTTGGATAGGTATATATGTGATAGGATAAGTCGTAATTATAATAACGTAAAACTTTGAAAATTATTACTATGTACGTTTTTGGTACTTATGATATAAACATTAACGAGACTTTGACACGAGTATCAAGACTTTTAAACCTAAAGATGTCACCAATTATAATAACCGAGTCACCGAATCAACTAATGTTAGAAATTTTTCTTGAGATTGAAATTTTTCCAGAAATAAAAACTTTTAAGTTGAAAAATGAAAATTATAAATTCTTTAATGGTGTAACCCAAATTAAAATTTTGCAAATGCTCAGTTTTACAATCTACGAGGTAACATTAAATAGATTATGTAAATGGATTATCCAACACACGCCTACTTGTATATCATTTTATAAATATGTGTATATATAATGTTTTGAGTCAAGATGGTTCGATCGTACGACACCCCTTCTTTGATCTTGCGAGTCTAAATATGAACTTAGGTAGTCCTTTAATTTTTCGTTTTAATATTGTTCATGGTATGAAACCATTATTTATTTTTAAATTGCTACTTCACTATTACATGTTAATAAGGGTATGTCCCCCGGTGCATTTTGTCCGGTTCATGGACGTCGTAACTTTTCTTCTTTTGGTTAATGGAACCTAAAATTCTGTATTTACTTGATTGATGCTATAAATCTTCATTAAAGTGGTTATTCATTTATAAATGAACAAAAGCGAGGAGGCGAAGTTGCTTTACCGAATTGTAGAGGTGAAAGAACTCGATCTTACTAGTGAAGTTGTTTATATTCGACCAGGTGATTCTTCTCCTATCCCCGTATACCCTTGGTGGAATGTGTGTGCAACTCGAGATGATGGGAATGATGATCGTTGTCCTATTTTGGCACTTGTAATGATGTTCTATGTCCACCTCATGATTCTATATATTACTGTTGATTATTCTGAAACTCTTGTCATATCTTCGAAGTATCTTCATTTCTAATGCAGTTAATTTCTATTGGCAAATATATTGCTCGTTTACCTCGTTCAATCTCATTGATTTTTGATTTTATAAATTGTTGTTCTTGTAATGATCTTTAATCTTCAACCACCTTACCGTTATATGGTGAATAGTCTATTTTGACAATATGTGTGGGTGTGTGAAATGTTTCGTTTAATCAAATGTAAATGGCGCCGATTTATTTATTTATTTATCTATTTATGTTCTCAACAAAAGGCAAAGCAAAAGTATGTTTCCAAAGTAGATGAAAAATGTTTGATGTGTTCCTTAAAAGGATGGTAGCAATATTTTCCCATTTCAAATTCCATTTCAAATAATTTAATTATTTTTAAGATTAGGTCGAAAACTTTCATAGTCATATGTGGTGTGTGATATTAATGTTTGTGTAGTCACTCGATCCTCAATTATGCACAGCTTAGCTAACTATGTATAATTCGGGAAGAGTCCTGTTTTGTTGATTGTCATTGCTTGTTCCTCAAGTATGCATGATCTAGCTAATTATGCATAGTTTAGGAAGGGCAATTTAGTGTCAAATTAAATGGGTCATCTTTAAACTTGTAGTGTTTGATAAATGTTCGGATGAGAACGATTTTAAAATGGTGGATCCGTATGCAAGTAATTATATTATCTTTGATTCCTAAAGAAAATTTTTGAATTTTCTTGGGTTCCTTGAAATCTTTTCTTTTTGTTTGGCGTTGACTTAGTAAGTCACCGTGACCGAGTAATTTTGGAAAAAAAAATTTATGTGTTGTGCGTAACGTGTAAATTTTATGGGAACAAAATGTCTCATATGGTTTTCAAATCAAGTTTAAAACATAGCATGCAAGTCATAAGTTTCTTATTAAATTTTTTTTTAAAATCATGAACATGATTTTTATAAATATGTCGTGACCTATAATGGTCATGGCTTCATTAAATCTTGGTTTTAACATGTTACTTACTTCTGTTTATAGGTGTATGATGATGCATTCATAAAGAAATGAAAAGTTATGATGTGTTTCTAGGAGGAATGATGCTACTAAATGATTTGTAATCAAGATGGGACAAAGATCTAGTAGATTTAGTGAACTAACTTGGATTTTTGGTGGCTTATAGCCGAATTGGTTGAGAGAAAAAGATAAAGATGGAGTGAGATCTAGTTGAGAGATAATGAGAATGTATGTGTGTGTTTTTCGGCTAAAATGGGGAGAGAGAAGGCAAGGCAAAAGTATGAGTGTCTTCGTAAGAGCAATTGTGCCAAGTGTTGGCTCTTGTGTTCCCAAAGCTCCCCTTCTCCTTGCACCTACACCTTGGTAAGACATATTGTGCCATGTGTCATCCCTTGCCTTTCCAAGGCAACTCTCCCTCTTCCTCATAGGGAACGCCGTGTACATCCACCCAAAAAGAGAAAGGGTGGGCTTGTCATGGGCTTATATTGGGCTTAATATAGAAGAAAAGATATTGGGCTAGTCCAAGGGAAGTGTAGTATGCATATGATGTATACATATGTATAAATGGCTAAGTATGCATGGTGTAACATTTTTCTCCAATTTGTTAAGTGTTGAATACTCAAATGTTGGTTCTACATTTTTTTATTACTTGTTCTTCTAGTTATGAGTTCATGGTTTTAAGTTATAAAACTTATTACAACAAGTATGTATGTAAAAATATAAGTATATATGTATATTCATTTGGAAAAGTTCACACACAACTTGTAGAAACATAACACATAAGAAAGCGTTCTAGGATTATTGGGTGGAATTTCATTACATAAAATCATGGTAAAATCATGGATTTTACAGCCATCACTAAGGTGTTGACGAAATACCAAAGGGGCTGATGTCGACACTGAGTAGAAATTTTAACCAAATATAGAAGACTGCCGAAGTAGAGGAAATCCGAGTTCAAGTAACTCAGAGGGAAATGACGAAGACTTCTCTTACATCAAATGTATCGTACTTTATGTATTTCCTTTTCTCGTTCTTTTGATATGTCAAACGACACGTGATAAACTGTTGAAGTTTACCAACTGTGCATAGGTAGTTGGAAGACAATTCCATTGCCGTCTTCATTTATTTAAGTGAGGAATCCTCTTTGCTTGACTCAGCCATCCTTGATTATCGATGGTTAAACGACAGATAAACATAGTTGATGTTTTTGTAGTGAATCCTTGCTTTTATGTGTTTATGTTGTATGTGATATAGTCGAGTGATCGAAAGTTGTGAGAACTTGAGACGACATTGTCCAATGACGTCCGATCCTGGAGAGCCCGTGCCATGTAATATATTTTTGACTGTGAACGGTGATGCTTCATGAGATTTTGACCATGTTTGGGACGAAAGTGAGATGGTGTTCTTGTAATATTTTCTTTTGGATATGGATACATGTGTGAGCACCCTGCGTTGACATATGTATGTATTTTCTTTCTTTTGGATATGCATCCATAACTAGCGAACTCGTGAACCTTATTTAACTTGCAATTTTCTTTTGACTAGACTCATCCGAGAATCATGTCAAATGTTCTTATTTTATCATGGCTTGGCTGATTAGCAAGCCTGGGTTAACTTGATTGAACTTATTTACTTGGCATGGTTTGGCTATTTTGCAAACATGTCGTAATGTGGTTGTATGTGTTTCATAATGGCTTTTGTGTTTGATTGGATTGTGATGTTTACGAGAGAGTTATGTACACGTCGAATTATTTTCGTATCGATGAATTCGTTTGTGAATAAAAAGGTTTGTATGTACGTAATATTACAATAAGGTGATTTTGTATGACTAGTATTGATTTCTTTGTCTTGTATATTTCGAACGTTTTCGATAGGGTTATTTGCGACCCGTGCGATTTTATTTTGTGAGTAATTATTTTAAGAGACGATGAACTAAGTGAAAGGACGACTAGAACGTTGGAAGACATGCTCCGAGCGTGTGTGATTGATTTCGATAGTTGTTGAGACTGACACTTGCCGTTGGTAGTATCTTTGTACGACGACATTTACCATATTAGCATTGAAGCTGTAACATTTGATGAATTATGTTGATGAAGATATAGATCGCCAGTTGGATGGAATGAAGTAGGAAAAAGTAAGTTGAATGGACTTGAGATGATTCGAGAGGCTACGAAAGAGATGGTGTTGATTAAGAATCACTTGTTGACCACGAGACGCTGTGAGGAGGGATGTGTTGATAACCGTAGGGAGAATTTGTGGGGCAATTGAGGTGGAGACCATGGATCGAGATGTTAAGAGATTGAAGCAAGGTATAATACTCATCGTGAAGGTATGATGGAACCCGAGACGTGAACCGAAGTCCACATCTGAACGTGAATACCTCTTTAGGAAGTAGAGCCCTCATCTTTCTAGTAGTCCAAAACGCGAGTATAAGAACCGGAGAGCCTTGGGACATCGCTCCCTTAAGGAGGGGAGGATGTAATACTCGTGAATGTGCCGTATGATGCTAAGTTATTGTCTCAAGAGCTGTTCAGTATGAGCATCTCTCTTTAGTTGCGACTCACTTGAGGATGTGATATACCGAACCCAACTTCATTTATTTAATCCTATTTTATGAGTATTTTTGAAATTTTTTAGAAATTTTGTTTGCTATATATTTGACGGTTTAAGTTGAAACCAGCGTTTACGGTCGAAATTTTATCATTTGACGATTTAAGAAGAACCGATAACGACTACGATACCGACGGATGCCCAAAACTTACATTTTATTATCAATTGATCGATATTTGAATTTTCGAGATTTTTATTTTTATTACGTTTTAAGTCGAGTCAGAACCATATGAATATTCGCTTTGTGTGCGTTTGAACCATTTAAAAGTATTTTGAGGTAGCCGGGACGAAACCCGACTCCCGTAAATTTTTAAAAACCGACTAGTTACCATTTCCCGCTCTTTGCTAACTAGTTTGCAAGCAAGGCTTAAAGATAGACTTATTTACACCTTTGGTCCTCCCTCCACTATATATAAACTTATTTTTTCACACACACCTCATTTTCACACTCCAAAATTTTTCTCCTCCCTTCTTTCTCTCTCAAAACTCACGGCCAACCCTCACCACCACCAATCCACCACCAAAACTTGATTTTTGAAAAATCTAAGAAATGAACCATCCTTAAAACATCATTGTAAGTAAATCCCACCACAAAAATCCAACATGCAACAACTTTTTTTTAAGATCTAATTTTTGGTGTATTTTGAAAAATACCACGAATTGATCTAATTAATTTTGTGGGTTTGTGTTTAAATGTGTTTAGGAGTGAAGATAATTAATAAAACAAGATGGGGATTATGTATTTGGTGTTCCACAGCCCCAAAACCCATGAATTTGTGGGGAATTTGGGTGTTCTTGGTGGTTTTGATCCATTTAATCATTGTAAGGTTCCATTGTTGTTGTTAATATTATTTTAATTGTTTTCATTTGAGTGCACACATTTGTTTATAATTTTTGGTAAATTCATATTGATCATACAAGTGATTAGGAGTTTAGATATTGTTATAGATGATGAATATAGGTTAATTGATGTATTGGTGAAGTTGGAAATTGGTCAAAATGAGTTTTTATACGATTTTGAAGAAGGAAAATTTAGGCAGATTATTCAAGTATGTTTTTCGTGGGTTTAATTTTGTAAACAGGTCATAATGAAAGGATATAGTTGTAGAGCTTTTTATTAGCTTTGTTTCGGTATAAAGTAGAGCTTACGACTCCAAACGAGTCATAAGTTATGTAATTTTGAAATTACGTGTACCGGGAGATGAGAATCAACATAATCCGAATTTATGTTTGATTTTAGGTCAAATCCCGGAGACCATAGCTAGAGTTTTATAAAGAGTTGAAACTTGTTCTTTGGTGTCAAACCTGTATTTTAGAGTCTATTTTTAGACTTAATGGTCAAATTAGCAAATGGTACATTTTAAACAAGTCAAACAAGTTTTACATGTTAGAAGTGCAAAATCCGTCCGAAAAGGTTACGTCTAGTGATATAATGAGTAATGGGTATAAAAGTGGAAACTTTTTATGGGATTTAAAATGGGTGTTCTACAGGTCATAAGGGATTTTTACAAATTTTCTTGTAATTTATAGAAATGCTTAAGTCATAGAAAACAGCCCGTACTTTTGGTAAGTACCGGCAAAGTTATAAAATTTGAAATATTTTTAATTACATAGATAGATAGTACGAGTCTAGTAATAATCACTTGTATTGATTTTTGGCGTGAGTTTATAAAAACTTGGAGTGACTTTAATTATATACATACAGTACTTGAAAGTACTTGAAGGAGTTTATTCATTAAGTGTTTATTCGTTAGGTGTTGTATTTGATTTCCCGGGGGCATCCACATCGTCGGTGATATTTTCGTTACGTCTTCGCTAGAACCACTACTAATACGCAAGGTGAGTATATAACCTCGCTTTCTACTGTTTTGAAATGATTTTAACCCGCGAGGGGAATACATGCTAGTTAAAATAAATAGAACACCAGTCATGAATGATTGTTTGGACCCGAATGTTGTTTAGATTGTATTGAGTACCTTGTTGCTAAAGGCCCTAATTTCATGAACCGTTCATTATTGTCTTGCCCTTGTGTGGGTTGAAAATAACCGCTTATACAATTGATAGTACTATGGGGTTGACGAACCTATCCGAGATGAGAGCTAGTACGTTGAGTACCCTCTGCGGACGGATAACTTGTGATAAGAGATAAGGTATAAATCTGGCAAGAAATACCTTAAGAGGGGCAATGATTTCATTTTGATCACGCCGGCATTTAGGCGCGGGTGATTAAGTTAACGGGTTGGTGTCATGAGCTTAAACACAACCAATTAGCTTTGCTAAATATGAAATACGTGAATAATAGATTGTGAGTACGACAATTCTATTAAATGATTATGATTGATTTTTCTCTTGTATTCAACTTATGATTTGATAAACCTATAGATTCGCTCAACCGTTGTGTTGACGATTTTAAGCGTGTGTTTTAGGTAACCAAGATTGATAGCAGCGGAGCATGCATGGAGGGAGTTGGTGCTTTATTGGTCTAAAACTCATGGATTTCCTTCCCTTTTATCAAATTATTTATTTTCATTTCTTGGTAAAATAGTGTTGTGTTTTGGTTGAGATCTTTGGGTACAAGAAACGCTACTCTGATGGAAACTTTGTTTTGGGTTGGAAATTTTTAGACATTCGTTGTGAATATTCCTTTATGTTATTTTAAAACGTCTCTTTTGAGGTCGTTTTCTATGATTTTGTGTGTGATGTGGTATGAAGTAACGCCCAAAGTGGTATTCCGCTGCGTGGTAATTTGGGGGTGTTACACAAGTTTACACTTGTCTCACCTCCACTATGGGCGGCCAAGACAAGCCAACACCACAACCTTGGTGGCATAATTATACAAGTACAAGGAAACTTGTCCTAATACTTTTACTAAACCACTAAACCAAAACCCAAAACCATTTCCCACTTTTCTCATACATGCAATACTAGCAAAAGTTTTTCCCACTCTCTTCTCTCTTCTCTCTTTGCCGTCCAACATACACAACCATACGCCACCATCCATAAAAAATCTACCATAAACTTTATACACAATCTACATATGTTGATCACCACTTAAAGAGATGAAGATTGGAGGTGATTTTAACAAGTAAAAAGGAGTTTTCATGGAGGTTTAGGGCTGATTTCTCAAGAATTATTGATACTTTTGGTGGTCTCAAAAGTGATCTTGCTAAACTCATAAGATTTTGTTACAAAAACCAAGTCTTGTTCATCATAAATCTTAACCTTTCATCATATTGGTTGGTACAAGATCATTTCTTTCAATCACCTTATTGTTTTGTAAATGTATTCATTTATTTTCTTAATAAATGTATATGTATGATGATGATAAATGATGATCAATATATTGTGTGGGGATTTTGTGTCACTAGATTAGGTTAAAAAGGCTAAAATCAACAAATAAAAATATTAAAATCATGACTAGTTGTATAGGCTGTATAAAACAGTAAGTTCCAATATGGTCACTTGGTTAAATGGCTTATATTATTAGATATGAAAATAGATAATTGATTTTTACGCAAGTGCTGATCTGGACACTCAATGGAATGATTAAAATGAGCAAGATATGGCCAAAATACTTTTGAGGTACCAATCTGGCTGGTCTGTTTTGGACAAATTGTTACATATACTTAGAGGTTGATTGAGAGATTATTTGTAGGACACACCATGTAGTATATGCTGTCGAAATTTGGGGTTCTATATCCTTGTAGAACTCAAGATATGATCAAAATAGTGGACTGGACTTATGAACTCAGATTTCTAATAAAAGTATATATATATAAAAAATTAATATATGGTAATAACTCTATAAAATAAGTTTATAGACTATAGTACATAAATATTACATTTTATAAACATGATACACAACTAGTTTTTCTGAACTACTAACTATATAAAACTTTTACGTCTTTTCGGCTAAACCGAAAAGATGGCGTTTTTACCTAATAAAACTTAGATGGTTGGACCCATCTAATGTAACATTTTTATAAAACATATACTGATTTATAAACTCATCTAACAAGTAAGAACCGATAAAACCAAGCCTTATAAGTTATGGACCACAATGGGCCAAAGTAGCCTTATTGGACCATTAGGCCCAACTAGTTTTGCTTAACACTAATGGACTTACTCATGGGTTTAACCCATTGGGCCCAACATATGACGATAGGTCTGGTCTTAAAAAGTATAAATGGGCTAATATAATGTATTGGACTCTTAATGGGCTTATTGGGCCTTAATATGTAAATGGGCTAAAACTAGTATAACTAGTCTAAGTTAACTAACACATAAAAACTAATAATGTTGTATGAGGAAATAAAATCCCACTTGATCATCATCATATTTATGACATCATCACATATATTTATAAAGTTATTTGACAAAAGTCTAAGACCGAGTATTATTTGTTTAGGTTTCCCGTCATCGAAGCACGCACCATACATCCTAATTGCTGATAACCCGCCTTTCCCAATCAACATGAGTTCATAGCCTCGCACTCTTTTAAAAGTTTTATGAAATGTTTTATAAAGTCGTGAGGGAGATAACATGCTAGTTTTGATAAAAATAGAACACAAGTACTCCCGATTGTATGCTTATTGATATGGACCCGAATGATATTTTGACCCAATGAAAGAGATGAAATGGATTATTATTAGTTAGGTTATGTCACTAAAAGTCCCATTAGCATGTATTGTGAACTACCGGGATTTGGTAGACGCTTATGCATATAATAGTACTATTTGGGGAAGATCACCCCATTTCGCGCCTTGACGGTTGATCCTCGTCGTGCCACATTGATTGGTAAGCGAATTTATGTATGAGAAGATTTATATAGCATGATTTTTGTGACGAAACGCTAGTTTAGATGGGAAAATGTATGTCGGGTTCGCGGCCCGTTGTTTATTATAGAAAGGTAGCAATGCCATGCGGCTGGTAATAATCCAATAGTAATAATGAAAATAATGATACCTATAATGGTAATATTGAGGTTACGGTCTCATGGACGGTATAAGATGTATGGCTTGATTTATAATATATTGTCTGACTAGCATGAGGTCTAAATTCTGATATTATACTTGTGTTCTGCTTTCTATAACTGTTTTGTATAACGGTTTTACTAAGCTCTATGAATTCACTTGGCATTCGCTGATATAATTTTCACATATTTTATCTCAGGTGCTTGAAGGTAACTTGGGTGAGATCGACTCTGATGGTCCACATAATAGTAATAATATTCATTCAAACTATGTTTTGTAAACTTTATGACTGTGAAACTGGGGGACCTTGTGTAAACTTTAAAACTTTTATTCGAATGAATCTATGCTTGACCTTGTACAACCCTTTTTATGCGTTGTCTATGATTTGAGTTATTGTGTATCCCGAAACACTCTATTGACCCTTCCGCTGATCCGATACGAAATTTGAGAGTGTCACAGTTTGGTACCAGTGCTCTCGTTATAGAGAACGAATGATTTTTAAAACCAAGGTTTTGTATAAAACATTTCAAAAATCTTTTAACTAAAAATATTTTTAAATAAATATTTTCGGTAAAATGTTAAAAAATCTTTTGACTATAACGGTGCCAAAGATCTCCGATGTTACCAACAAGCATTATCGATAATATATATATATATATATATATATATATATATATATATATATATATATATATATATATATATATATATATATATATATATATATATATAAATATATATATATATATATATATATATATATATATATATATATATATATATATATATATATATATATATATATATATATATATATATATATATATATATATATATATATATATATATATATATATATATATATATATATATATATATATATATATATATATATATATATATATATATATATATATAATTATATATATATATATATATATATATATATATATAAGGTGGAGTTATTCTACAAAAATTCTTAGAATAAAATAGATAGGGTGAATTGTGGGGGTGACATGTGTCATCCTTTCAACTTATTATTCCACATCATATTGTCATGTCATCTACTTAAAAAAAACTTTTGAAAACAATTTACGAAATAAAAAAATTCGTAAATTTTTTTTCGAAAATTTATTTTTAGAAATTTTTTTTTTCGAAAATTTTTTTTTCAAAAATTTAAAAAAAAAAATTTTTTTTTGGAAATTTTTTTTCAGAAATTTTTTTTCAAAATTTTTTTTCGAAATTTTTTTTTCAAAATTTTCTTTTCGAATTTATTTTTCAAAAATCTTTTTTTCCGAAATTTTTTTCAAAAATATTTACTACATCACAGTTACATGTTTTACTACATCACAATTAAATTTCGATAATAATTTTCGTAAATTTTTTTTTTTCCATATTTTTTTCGAATAATATTTTTGGAAAAATTTTCATTCTTTTTTATTGCATTATAGTTACATGTTTAAGTGCATTATGTTTATAAATCAATGCATTACAATTTTAATTTACTACATTGTAGTGCATTCACCAATGTTTTAATTATGATGTGCATAATTATAATTATGATGCGGTAAACTATTACATTAATGCACGAATAATACAAGTGATGACTATTGATATAATTTTTATTCTCCAACGGGTAACTATAATGCATTTACTTATAATGTATCAAGGTCATAATTATGATGCATTAAGGTTATAAATTACTACAGCATGCACAAAACATATAACTACAATGCGGTAAACTAGTATTATAATGCACCAAAAATACAAGAGATATTAATGATATAGTTTGTATTCTCTAACGGATAACTATAATGCATTTACTTATAATGTATCAATGTTATAATTCTATTGCATTAAGGTTATAAATTACTCCATCATTCGTGAAGCACAAAACTTATAAGTATGATGCACTGGTTAAATTTGGTGCATTAAGATTTTAACTTACTGCGTCATAGTTATCCATATAGAAAATCAATGTTATATTATTAGTAATCACATGTATTTTTGGTGTGTGATAGTTATAATTTGTCACATCGTAGTTTTAAATGTGTTGCATCATATATGAGAATTAAACCATAATTGTAAGTTTTGTGAAGGAATTATGATGCAGTAACTTAAAACAGTGATGCATTAACTTATAAATATGATGCTCTATAACGTATAACTGTGATGCACCGGATTTTTATTGATGTGTTATAGTGAATTACACTTCAATTTCAGTGCATCAAGACTCTAAATATGGTGCATAAAAGTAATAAATTAGTTCCTTATTCTTGATATACTAAACCATCTAACTGTGATGCACAAGATTTTTTTCCATAATAGTTCCAAAAAAAAATATTTTGAAAAGCAAAACGTTCGGAAAAAAATTTTGAAAAAAAAATATTTGGAAAAAAAATTTCGAAATTTTTTTTTTGGAAAAAAAAAATTTTGAAAAAAAAAATTTTGAAAAAAAATTATTTTTTAAAAAATAAAAAATTTTGATTTTTTTATTAAAGAGATGATATTTGATAATGTTGTGAGAAGGTGACACATGTCACTCCTACATTCATCATTTCTTTTTTATTTATTCTATTATAAGGATTGTTTTATTTTACCCCAACTCTACATATATATATATATATATATATATATATATATATATATATATATATATATATATATATATATATATATATATATATATATATATATATATATATATATATATATATATATATATATATATATATATATATATATATATATATATATATATATATATATATATATATATATATATATATATATATATATATATATATATATATATATATATATATATATATATATATATATATATATATATATATATATATATATATATATATAAATATATATATATATATATATATATATATATATATATATATATATATATATATATATATATATATATATATATATATATATATATATATCATGAATTCAGTATGTAACTGTCTAATAAATATTTTTTATGCTAATACGAGATATATATTATATAAAGCAGATTTGTCATGGCATACCCTAACATTCTCGTAGAGAACCCTGCTATTCTTGAACCTGACCTAGATGATAACCCTTACCTAGACTTAGTGGATTATAATGTAGAGGAAGATATGGATGATGAAGAGGAGGAACCATTTGAGGATCCCGAGACCCAAGTAGGACTAGGATATCAGATTGCCCCACAGGTTGATATAGTAGATGATGGTAATGTTGGTGTCGAGGAAGATGATGAGGTTGATATAGATGTTGTAGGTAATGAGGATGACGATGAGGATGTCGAGGAGGAGGTAGATATAGGTAATGAGATTGATGATGATGAGGCTGAGCTTATTTTTCCTTATGATGTAGAGGATGGTGAGCTTTTACCCCCTCCAGTTGATTGGTCCGATTCTGATTTCGAGTTACCTAGTGATGAAATGTCTGAATCATCTGAATTTGAGTCTGAATCAGAGGATGATGAGGATGATGATGCACCTGATAGCACTGATGGAATTGTTGTCCATAGGCCGATTGATATGGATGACTTTCAGGGTAGTGTGCATGTGATATGAGAGTCGTCTAGGGTTCGAGAGGCTGCTCATACTGATGGACTTGCACCTTGGGCCTTAAGACGTGATTTAGATGCTTCACGTGTTCAATTTCGTGTAGCAGAGATTGGTTTAGGTGTTTGTCAGACTCATATTGCTTTATTAGAGTCGAAGACAAAGGTTGGTGAGAAAGAGCGAGAGTTGCTTGAATTGGGTTTGACTGATGTTAAGCGTAGTTTGAATGAGGTGTTTAGGAGATTGTCTGTGTTGGAAAGTGGTGAGTATGCTAAGATGAAGAAAAGGTGGACTCGATGTAGATTCAGTTGAATGTGGCTCGCGCAATGAGCGAGAAAGTGGAGAAAGAGTTACATGTATCTGTTGGCTGGAACAATAGGTTTTATGCTGAGATGGTCGAGAAAGGAGTGATTCGTAAGCGCCTAGCCGATGATGATGTGTCTTGTGATCGTCCGAGGAAGATACCAAAGACGATGGATGATGGACCTTCTAGCTGTTCTTAGTAGACCAGTCTATCTTTAGTAGTATCTTTGTATCTTTTGTAAAACTCTGACTAAACAGGTATGTGGGTTAGTAGATCTGGCATAAATTTTGGGCTTGTATAGTGCTAGGAATTTTGATGTGGAATGTTAACAAAGACGATGTGGTTGTTTATAATCTAATGAAATATGTATCTTTTGTCTTGAATTCCATGTCGTGCCTTATTTGTATCTTGCTGTAGAATATTGATAATCTATGAATCTATCAAGAGGGTTGTTGTTTTTAGAGAGAGAAAGTAGAGAGAGAAAGAGAGAGAAAAAACCTACAAATGTATTAATAATATGAACAACCAACACCCTCTCCAACAAAGGAGAGGGCTTTTATACCCAAGCCTTGGTGGGCTTCGGCCTTCTAACCCATGGACATTTCCATGGGCTAGGATGTTTAATAAACTAAAGTAACAATTAACTACGAGCCTATAACGTTTAATAATATTGTTGGAGTGACCGATACTTCTAATATACGTTAAAAACGTATTTCCAACAATCTCCCCCTAAGGGAGGTCACTCCAAATTACAAAGTCCTAAACCTAGCATACTATACTAAGTCTTCGTCTTGAGCTCGTAGTTGTTCTCTTTGTTTGTTCTTTTCTTTTTCTTTTTGTGAATATGTTGAGTATCATTGGGCTTTTGCTAAGAGCATGTTCTTTGGCCTTTCACGCGCAGTCTTTGCCTTCTTGTGATGTTCGCCTCTTCGTGACTCCATGTCCCATATACCTATCCTTTGTTGAATTCTTGAAAGTTTCAGAGTTGTTACAGCGGAAGACTTTTAGGTCATACTTTCTTGAATTTTGCTTAAGTATTTGATGCAGAAGGAATAAGTATGTGAGGACGACTTCTTCTGGTACACCGCAACGCCACCGTCTTCAAATGCAGCAACATTATAAGACACGAACGAAATGGCTTAGAACATTTCATTCTTAAACGGTAGCAATTTACCTCCGGTCGGTGAAGACCGTTGGACGATAATAGATATCGTACCCGTGACGGATAGTTTCAATTAAGTAACTTCCTAACAGGATTTCGCGGGTAAACCAGTTCTCTTTATTAGACCGTCACTAAGCCTGACTGCGAACATAAAGAGTGAATCACTTGGATAATAAATTATCTTTGTGATTGAAGCCGTCAATTCATGAACCTGGAACAAGTGAATTTCAATTAAGATTTTCACCATTGTTGCTTTCCAGTTGTCACGAGCTTGATTCGAATAGAATCTTGCACGTTACCTACCAAGTGCTGTTTGATGTTAACACTAGAAGGATTTCCACTCGTCACTGTGAGCACTAAAGTGTGTCACTCTGAGTGTTCTGGCAAGATCATATGATAATGCGTAGAGGCCTGGAACAAGTTTAAGTTCAATTAAGAATTAAACTATTGTTTCTTTCCAGTTTTCACAAGATTGGTTTCTAAAGAACCGCACGTGTCACCTACCATGAGCTTGTTTGATGTTGGCTCAAGCAGGATTTCCATCTTCATAGTAATACTTTTGTATCACTCAGATGTTCTGGCAATAATGCAAGATTATTGCGTAGGACTCATAAAACTTTCTTACTTTTCACAGTGTGTGAAGAAGCAAGGAATACATGACAAGTGTCCTAATGAGACTTTTTATAATCTCGTTGCTCTAGACTCGATCGTGCATTTTGTTTTTGCTGAGCGGAGGCTGGAGAGGATTGCCACCTTTTCAATATCAATTCATTCAAGTGAATGAACCGACAGATAACGTGTTGAACTCCGTGACATTAAAACAAATATCTTTTGAGAGATATTTGAGTTAGCTGGAAAGGGTTGTGCATCACATCACTGGGTCCATGATACTTTACCGTCTTCAAGATGTGTTGACCTGGTTTCTGCCTAGGTTGTAAGGAGGGCTTGTTTCTTTACACCCTTTATCTTTACAATTCTTTTTCATTCTTCAACCCCTTCAATGCTTACCAATACGTCATCACTAGCACCTTGTTGTGATTGTTCCAGTGCTAGCTTAAGTACTTTGTCCGCATTCTGCTACGTTCACAATCCATTCCCCATCTTTCCTAAGGACTTCTAATTCTATCTATGGAATTGTCCTTGGGAAGATTCCTCCGGTTCTGGAAGAATCATTGGACTTGTACCTAAACCTACCATCATTTTGTCACCACTCTCGTCGTGAAATGATAGTGTTTTGGTAAGTACTTGTCACCATGAAAATTCCTTTGAAAAATCCACTAAGGTACTCGTGATATAAATATCAAATGAGTTTGTACCTTAGAGTTTTATGCAACAAAAACGCTCCCCCTTAATATGTGCATAACACTAGTTAAGATGGAATTTTGTTAATTTCTTTTCGGTCTTTAGCCAGATATATTAATCAAGTCTCCTTAATCCCATTTTCTCCCCTTATGCAAAATGTTAACCATCAATATTTTGGATACTATTGGATTAACCGGTCTGCGGGTAACAAAATGAAATTGTGTTGTTGGCCATAGAACATGAAATGCTCCCCCTCAAATGAATGAGGGTAAGTTGTAGTACTTAAGTATGATATATTTTGAAAGATTTAGAATCTCGTGAGAAATTCTTGAAAAATTATCATACTTTCATACTACAACAAGCCACAAAATCCTTATATTAACATATGAACATATTCACAAGATTAATCATATGGAGGTGACCTGTGTGAAGATGAACCATAATTAAATGGCGCGTTCCGTGAGTTTGTGGTGTGCTCTATATGGTCGTCCACCGACGAATCGTTCCAAACTTCGTAACAACCGTCTTTTCCGCAGTGTTTGCTCAATCTTCTTGATAGCGTAGTTAGCGCTTCTTCTTTATTGAGATGTCCACGTGTATGTGACTGCCGGAAGTGGTCGTTTGGCATTTAGGACGTGTAGATCATCACGAACGTGTTTGAGTTTCCCATCGCTAAACTTGTAAAGCTCAGAGAATCGCATGAATTGCTTCACTCCCGTTGCGTTCGGATAGAACATCCCTGGTTCCGGGCTGTTCCCATGTATGGCAACTTGTCCTTATGATATTGACTTAATGGAGCAGTGTGAGGACGCTGCATGTTTAGTTGCCGTTGATAACTTTCCACCCCAAGTTGAAAGTCTTCAACCCTGTTGATGATGACAACCCGTCGTGTGAATTGGCGAATATTGCAGCTTAAGGCAATCCTTACGCCGGTTTTCAGATGCGGGACCTTTTCTTGTACCAAAATTAGAAGTAGATCTTCAATGTCTTCAAGCGGAAGATGCTGAAGATCACTCTCTTCGAAGGTATAGTCCTTTTCATCAGCGCGTTTGACTACTATATGATTCAGATAATCATATCCAAATACATTCATGGTGGTAGCTTCTTGGATGCTTCGGATTCTAAGATCGGATAAAACGAGTTTCCTGGTTTTCCTAGGGTTTAAGCAGTTGTAAGCTAACCTCTTCTTCTTATTCCAGTGAGAAATACCGTGGGCTGCATAAGGATCATAGAATGGAAGCAACTTTCCCGCCATAACGCTGTTGGAATCTTGTCTTCGATCCATGGTACATCTTCCAGGTGTATCGCCTTTACCATTGTGAGAGATGTTTCATATTTACCCGACCCGTTTTCAAGATACTCAAGGTCACGAGAGACGAAATATGCTAATGGAAGTGTTGGCGATTGTTGAATCAGGTTTGGTGTTAGAAGTTGTACCACTGGAGTCTGAATCCCGGTAGAGGTTGACTTCATTGCCTTGTTGAGCGCGTTAAAGTGGTATTCGGCCTCACTGTTGGTGATCTTCAGTGTATCGAAGAAATCTACGTTGGCTACCGACATTTTGAGGAGCGCTTGGGTTAATGTGGGTTGGTCGTGGTGATACATGAGGAAAGCTGAGAAGTCGATAGGATTATTGAGCAGCTGAGTCAGTTCAATATCTGTCGCAGTGGCAAACGAATGTTGTGGTGTAGCTGCAATCATCCACTGTTGAGGTTGAACACTTTCATCAATACTTAAGGATTTAGCAAAGGTTGGTTCTGGGGAGTTAAGGTAGTCAACATCCATATCCTCAGAAGTGTGCTGATCCATGTTTGAAGGTGTGGAGGTGTTTGTAGTGGGATTGATTTCAGGCATAGATCCTGAGGGTTCATCGTTGTGCACCGAAGTCGTGGGTACGTCTTCAGGCATGTTGACTGGGATTTCATCTTCAATCACAGGTTCTACAGGTTCTGATAAAGGAATAGATGTAGATACCAGTGGAGTAGACATACCTGAGTCAATATTCTGATTGACTGAACCCGGAGGATCAACTGTTTGTTGTGTAGACCCAGCACCATCTTCGTTTGTTTTCTCAACCACAATCTCAGTTTCCATGTCATCGGCACCCGTAGTATTCTTAACACCACTTGTTCTCGCTTTGTCATGCTTGTCGGTGTTTCCAGTGCAATTACCTTGGTTGTCATCGTTATTATCATCGTCATCCCCATCGGATTCCTCATCCTTATTCTCTTCATCGTCCTCAGCATCATCATCCTCCTCATCCTCATCTTCTTCTTCATCCTCATCCTCTAATTCATCCTCATTGTGTTCCTCTTCTTCTTCATCCTCCTCATCATTAACATCCTCATCTCCATCCTTAACCTTATCACCATCATTCTCACTATCGATAGTCTCATCCAACTCGTCTTCTTCCTCAACCTCAGGTGTTGCTCCCTCTGTTGTTGGATCTTCACTCCTCGCCTTGGTGAGATATTGTAGAACTTTGCGTTTGTTCTTGGATTTATAAGCACCCATATCTGTAAGGCGTGTGTGAAGTAATTGCATCAATTGGGAGGTAGTTAAACCTGAAGTGAAGAGTGTGGGAAGCACTTTGTCCATATATGACTTGACTTCATGTTGAATGATGTTCGTCATTTTGGACTCAATGGACGAGAGAAAAACTGCATTCTCGTCGTCACGAGCCTTCTTTTCAGCACGGAATTCCTTGTGCCTTTTTCTGAGACGCTTGACTCTGTCAGATATCCTCTTGAGTTTAGACTTCTCACCTGTTTGTGTAGAGACCGCTGGAGTAGCAGACTTACTAATAGATACAGTAAGCGTTTTGATTTGTGTTGCCTGAACTTCCATATGGAAGAAGTGTTTGAATAATCTCATTATCTGCAGTTAGATATTGAGTTGATGGTCCCGGTTGTTCTTGAGGTGGTGGAGGTGGTGTTACAATAGATTGAGTAGTGGATGCTACAAGTTGTACGTTAGAAGCGGGAGGAATCACTACTAGAGTGAGAGCGGTGGTGGATGGTACTGGTTGTAGGGTGGTGGTTGATACTGGTTGTTGGACAATTGGATCAAGCTGAGGAGGCGTGGTTGTGGATGATATGTGCTGTGGGGAGGGGGATGGTACCGGTTGTACTACCGTAGTTTCAGCCTATGTGGATGGGGTGGTGGATGATGCGGTTTCGAGGGTGGTGGTTAGTACGGGTTGTTGGACGGTGGATAATACAGGTTGTACTACGGGAGGGACAACCATTGGGACAGTGGTCATCACAGTACTAGCAACCGTAGGGGTGGGTGTAGCCATGGTGGCAGCCTTGCTAAGCACCGTTGAAGAAATTGGTGGAATGACATTGGATGTCGTTGTTGTAATTGGAACATCCACCAAATTCTCATTTGTTGATGCATCGGTGTTGGTAACTTCAGTTCCATCGCCTTCTTCGTTAAGATATTGTGAAATATCGTGAGAGCTAGAAGTAGACTTACTCTGAGTTTGAGAGGCTGGAGTGAAAGTTGCATGAGCATCATCTGTGAGTATCGTGCCAGTTGGAAGTGGTAGTGTAGTGTTGATATTAACATCATCATACAATGTGTTAATCGTTGGTGTGTCACTACCACCACTTTCCTCATTATACTCTGTGTTCTCAAAGGAGAATGGATCTAATTCTTGGTCATTTGGATCTTCATACGCAGTGAAGTCATCGAAATCAGGATTACCAAACTCGTCTAAATCATCAAGTTGTGGTCCTGAACCCGAGCCTATAGTTGATGCAAAGGCTTCTGTTCGACTCTTCTGAAGAGTGATACGTAGCAGTTTTTCCTGAGACAAAGTTTCATGAGCCGGTTCAGTAGATGACCCACCTGTTTTCGTACCTTTTTGGCGCTTTGCCTGGCGGAGCAGTTGTTGTTGCTCTTCTTCATCTGTATGTATCGTCTCATCCTCGTTGTCTTCATCATGAAGTTGTTCTTTGCTGGAGCCTTTTGTGGTAGGTTGACGCTTTGAAACTCTCTTCTTGCGTTTACCTTTTGGATCCTCCGAAGAAGGTGCATTAGCTCTGCGTAACTGTGCTTCAATATCTTGGAGCATTAGTTGGTAAGACTCGCTTTCTTTTATTCCTTCATTGATCATAGTGTCCGGGACAAGAGCTGGACGTAAGGCATACTTGGTGGATTGCGTATCCGGATTCATCGACAGGATCACGTAGTCATCCTCCCTAGTGTGGTAGAAGAAATTGCCCCGAGTATCGATACTTGGATCTTTCTTCATGAAGTAGTTAATGATGAGCTTTGTGAATCTTGGAAATGGTAGATGAACGGACATCTTCTTTGTTGCAGTGAATTGATAGCATAACTCTTCCCAAATGAGTAGTGCATAATCCACTTTTGATGCTGTGTACAATCCCCAAAAGATATGAGCCTGAGGAGGTCTCATGACGTCCGAGCCTCGAGTCTTGAAAGTAAGACACTTGACAATGATGGTAAAGATCGCTTTCCAAGGTTGCCCAATATGTGATGTGTTGAATTAAGATAGGAGTGTGATTTCACTGTCATAGTTAAGTGCCCGAATTGTTATGAGCATTTCATCCGTGTTCGGGTTAGAAACAAAATGTTCACCTTTTGCTAACGTCGGAAAATTAAACAATTGTCGAAAGGTGTTCAAATCGAGTTGCCGAGGCGTGTTGTTGATTTTGAAAGACACCACCTTTCTTAGACAATTGCCTTGATGAAATCGTTGCCGTATGCCAGAATTCGTGCATGTAAATTGCTGGAACTGAGGCAGTGAGTCTGAATGCACCTTGGATTGGAGAGCAGTCAAGGATATCCGTGGCTATCTTAAAAGCGGGTAGGGCTGGATCATTATCCGATAGTAAGCTGGAGTTGTTCTCAGCAAATGGAAGCCTTTGAGCAAGTGGGACAAGTTCAACATCACGTTGTTCTTGTTGTGCTTTAGTGATTGTCATTTTCCTGCTTATATGACACAAACACAATTGATATACAAACAAATATATATCTTATATCTATGACATAGTTGAGCAATTGGATTAAGAATAATCTAGCATGATGATCTTATAGCACAACACAAACTTGCAATTGATCTAAAACCATTGTCTATTGCTATATAACATGCCATCGCAATCCTATTCAAGTGTGCAATCCATCGCAATATCCTCCTATCTTAATTTTATTTCCATCGCAAAACATTCCTATCGCAATACCATTTCCATCGCAATGTTGTCCTATCACAATATCCTATCGCAAAAAATCCATCGCAATAAATTCTATCGCAATATTGAGGTTTCCATCGCAATGTGTAATCTATCGCAATAAGGGTCCATCATTACGATGCAATCGCCATGATGCACGGGGGTACACCATCACAATTTACCATCGCAATGTTCCATCGCAATAACCATCGCAATGAACCATCGCAATAAGTCATCGGAATGACCTATCACAATAGTCCATCGCAATGACTCATCGCAATAGACATGCATCGCAATGTGGTCGCAATGTTCATCGCAATCCGATATAGGGATTCAATTTTTCAAGTTTGACTTTGTGATTCCGAGAGTTTGGCAATGTTTTGATCAATTATGAGCAAGACCTATGTTCATCTAGGCATCCTTAACATATCCCACTATTCAATTAACATTTTCATCGCAAAATCAAAACCCTAATTTGTTTTTGAATGAAACTGTAATTCGGGTGTGTTTGCTATAAGTTAATATGAATAAAAGGAATAATAAACACTCAAATAATGTATACCTAGATGGTGGGAGAGACTGATTCAATCAATGAAAAAGATGAAGTGGAGAGCTTTTTCAACAATGGCGGTTGGAGACTTATGTGTTTGTGTTTTTGCGATAGAGGGAAGACGGGGGAGGGGGGTTTAAATATAGTTGACTTGGTCAAACTTTTGAGCCAAGTTGACTTATTTTTACCCCTAAGGTTAGACAAAGTGTAAACTTGGTCCCTCCTTTAGTAGTTTTAGGTAAAGTCATTAGTATTAACGACATAACTTAACAACATACTAACCCACTGACAAACACGAACACTTAATGTCTAATTGTCAAAGCAACCTAGTCCGCAACGTATAAACCACACAGTACACACCAAGCAAATAATGATGACGATTATCGGTTTAATTTTTGAAAATCTGCTTTGAAGATCCATTTAAGTCCAAAAACATTTAATATTTGTTCCCCCTCAAACACAGACCTGTATTCTATCTAAAGAGCTGTAGTCCGTGGTTTAAAGGAAACAAATATTCATGAGAACATTTTCCGGTTTAGTGTTTTTTGGAAACGATTCTTGTGGCAATAAGATTTCTCTTATTTATTCAAAATAAGTGCACTGACACGTACACATATTTGTGTTAGACCAAGTTATTAAGTAAACTTGATCCCTTACAAGGTTATAAAGTAAACCTTGCCCGAGAAAATTAATTCCCGTTGTGAGCCAATGTTTTCAGAAGAAGTACGTGACTTTAATGCGAAAAACGGGTTGCAGTCTGAAATAACTACAAGCCATAATGGGCATGTTTTAAAAACGTAGAACTTTTATACGGACTCTATTTACGGCGCCGTGTCAATATTAATCGACATTTCTAAGGCCGCAAATATTACCGTACTAAAAGACATGCCCGGAGTTAAAAAGAAAAATATTTTTAGGTTTTCAGGGTTTTATATTTTTTATGGTTTTTGTAGATTTTATATTTTTGTATTTTTCTTTTTGTGGTTAATATACAAGATCACGATCAAAGGATACGCTAGAATAGTTTACCACCACTATTCTGCAGATTCGTCTGCCAACTCCTGAAGAGTCGCTGGAGAGAATGATTTCATGCCCAGTTTTTCGATCAAAAACTCGATGCGTCCTCGATCCAAGGCGTTTGTGAATAAGTCAGCTAGCTGATATTCAGTAGTGACGAAGTATAGCTCGATAACTCCATTTTCCACTTGCTCTTTGATGAATTGGTAGAGAATGTCAATGTGCTTTGCTCTGGAGTGTTGAATGTAGTTGCAGCAAAGGGCAATGGCGCTTTTGTTGTCGCAGTACATCGGGATTTTGTTGAATCCAAGACCGTATTCTGTCAGCTGAGATCTCATCCAGAGAATTTGAGCACAGCATCCGGACATAGCAATGTATTCAGCCTCAGTACTTGAAATCGCAGCGCTTTTCTGCCTTTTTGATGCCCAACTGATAAGCCTATCTCCAAGAAGTTGCACACTGCCAGAAGTGCTACGTCTAGTATCTTGACACCCGGCATAATCTGCATCTGCATATGATATTAGTGCAATAGAAGAATCCTTCGGATACCATAGACCACGATTAAGTGTTCCTTTAAGGTATCGAAAGATCCATTTCACAACATGTAAGTGCTTTTCGGTAGGTCTAGCCTGATACCGGGCACACATGCACACAGCAAATTGCAAATCAGGCCTGCTAGCAGTCAGATAGAGAAGGGTGCCGATCATTCCACGGTAAAGTTTCGGATCGACAATAATCCCATCCCTATCTTCATCTAACTTGGATCTCTCCACCATTGGAGTATCCACGGGGTCACAGTTCTCAAAGTGATATTTCTTTAAGGATTCTAGAGCATATTTGGATTGATTAATAAAGATGCCTCTGGGATTTTGAGAAATTTGTAATCCTAAGAAAAATGAAAATTTTCCCATCATTGACATCTGAAAGCGTGTGGACATAATGTTCTCAAAACGGTTGGACAATTCAATGTTAGAGGCAACAAATATTATATCATCAACATAAATTTGTACCAGTATCATGTCGTCGCCTTCCTTGAGAATAATTAGAGTCGGGTCCACCTTGCCTTTGGAGAAGCCTTCCGAAATGAGATATGTTGACAGGAGATCATACCACGCGCGTGGAGCTTGCTTCAACCCATAAAGAGCCTTCTTAAGCTTATACACATGATTGGGAAACTCCGTGCTAACGAACTCATCCGGCTGACTAACATAAACCTCTTCCCTTTGTTCACCATTCAACAATGTCGTCTTCACATCCATCTGATAGACGATTATGTTCATATGAGCGGCATACGCAAGGAATAGTCTAATAGCCTCCAATCTTGCTACCGGAGCAAAAGATTCTTCAAAGTCTATACCCAAGGCTTGTTTATATCCTCTAGCAACCAATCTAGCATTATTCTTCAAAACTCCGCCCATCTCATCAAGTTTAACCTATAAACCCACAACAAAGTAAGGAGATTAACCTTGTCAGGGAGAGGAACTAATTCCCATACTTCAAGTCTTTGGAATTCATTTAGTTCCTGTTGCATGGCTTCAATCCAAGATGAGTGAGTCATTGCATGTTGCCAGTTTTTAGGTTCAACTTCTGAGAGAAATGCATCAAAATAGCAGTAGAGTGCACTCTCTTGTAACTGATAGCGTGTTGAGACTGGTCGATTGAGATCTCCAATAACATTCCTAATTGGGTGATCTTTTGTCCATTTGGTGTTGTGGTTTTCAATCCTTTGTGGTCTGGAGTGAACGGCTGCAGGAGCTTCTTCTGAAGTAGACGCGGCTGATGGATCATCAGGTATCGGTATACCAAAGAAAGGAAGCTCTTGTAGATGTGCAAATTCCAAATCGTGATCAACAGTATCCTCTTCTACATCATTAGGCACAATTATGGGTGACGATTCAGGTGTTGTTGTTTGAGAATTACCTGGAGTAGGTGCATCCGGTTCAATGGTAGTTGAAGATGCATTTGGTGAAGCTTCATGAGCGTGAGCGACAACTTCAGGAATTGGAGCTATCACTATAGGTGCTACTAGAACTTCATCACGTGGGGGATCAAAGAATTCATCAAACAACGGTTGAAATAGTTTATCCCATTGTGGCCTTGTAGGTGGTATAAATGATGCAGAAGTAGGATTATTGGGAACTAATCCGGAACTAATAGTATCAGTTCCCATCTCGTGAAGCGCGGGTTCTAAGCTGCGTTGCACAGAAGCCATCGCTGTCAGCTCATCAAAATCGGCATCTAAAGTTTCTATAATCTTGCCAAGACGACGGTTATATATTCGGTAAGCTTTCTTCGTGGGTGATTAACCAATGAAAATTCCTATGTCGGCCTTAGGTTGTAGTTTACCCAAATTTTCACTATTTGAATTTGGATAGCACAAGGCACCAAACACATGAAAGAACGAAATATCGGGTTTACGTCCATGAAGGAGTTCATAGGGGGTTTTACTATGGCGCTTGTGAATGATGGAACGGTTTTGGGTATAACATGCTGTGGCCACTGCTTCAGCCCATAAGAATAAAGGAGCATTGGCGTAGATAAGCATAGTTCTAGCAGCTTCCATAAGGGTACGGTTACGTCTCTCAACGACACCGTTTTTTTGAGGAGTGCGAGCAACTGATGTTTCGTGTGATATGCCAACCTCTGCATAATAAGCTTGAAGAGTTTGATTAACGAACTCTGTTCCGTTGTCAGTTCGAATGCGGCGAACAGTGGCATTAAGGCGTACTTGGATCATCTTTAAGAACTTAATAATGAAAACTGGTACTTGATCCTTAGATGCCAAGACTTTTACCCATGTAAACCGTGAATAATCATCCACCATAACTAGCATGTACTTTCTACCACTCACACTGGCAGTCCGCATTGGCCCACAAAGATCCATATGTAAAAGATATAAGGGTTCTGGGTTGGTATCCTCGGCTTTGGGTTTGTGAGATTTCTTGGTACTTTTCCCCATTGAACATGCGGAACATAAATGATCCCTGTTGAATTTAAGTTTCGGAAGGCCACGAACAAGTTCGTTTTTAGCCAGGTGGTTAATAGCATCAAAATTAAGATGAGATAATCGGCGATGCCATAACCATGACTTAGTCTTCGATGCCTTGGAGAGAAGACATACGGGAGAGGCGGCCATCATGTCTTGTAGAGATAAAGTATATAGATTATTCCCTCGAGTAGCTTTCAAAAGATCAACCCCTTCCAAACTACGAATGAAGCATGTATGTTCACGAAAAGAAACTTCTAGGTTAGAATCACAAAATTTTCCTACGGAAAATAAGTTGTGACCGAGTCCTTCCAGATAATAGACCCGCGAAATCGTAACATTCCCAATCTGATATTCACCGTACCCCATGATCTTAGCAATATGATCATTACCAAACTTAACCGTTCCTAGAAACTTGCTGACGAAATTTTTGAGCATCGAGCGATCTCCGGTCATATGCTTGGAGCATCCAGAGTCCAAGTACCAGAGGATGATTTGGACCACCTGAAATTATCACCAGACAAAGACGATGTATCGGAATCTAATTGTTCCTCAGAGTTAGCAGATACAGATAAAATTATCGAAGAATTGATAGCCTGAGGTTGTTTAGGTTTCCAAACTTGCTTCCTAGGTGTCTGTTTACACACAGGTAGTCTAATTTCCTTAGGTACTGTTACACTGGTAGGCACAATAGTGGAGGCGGACCTAATTAAAGGGCGTTGTTTCTCTACTTTAATGTGAGGCTTTCTAGGTAAAGAACGCTGAGACCTAATGGTAGTGGAAGTGATCCTAGTTAAAGGGCACGTAGTTCCATTAGCAGTGAAGGTCCTACCAGTGGGTTTCCATTGCCATCCAACTTGGGTGAGGATTCGCCCAGTTGGTTTCCATTCAAGATTGTTCCTAATGGCATTCATTTCATTCACGTGATCAACAAGGCACAAATCATGACGCTGAGAAAACATGCATTCATTACAATTCCAACAACGCAAATCAGAATTCACATTTGTCTTAGGTTGCTGCACAACCGCAGAGCTTTTAGTCTTAAATACATGATTCTTTTTATTTGAATTTGAAATACCATTCCTAGGGTGAACTTCTACTTTCTTCTGCGTAGTGCTACTAGTGAGAGGCTTGATCCTATCTTTCTTGGTGCGTGATCCTTTAGCCTTAGTAGACGCATTTACTCCTGTAGAAGGCAAAGGAAAATTAGTGGCAGAATTCGACTTAGCCTTAGGTGTTGCATCTAACGTTAACATTGGTTTAGCGCCGGGAGTCTTATTGAGTGGAGTAATGGCAATGGGTTTTGTAGTCAGTGGTGCAGAACCCGGTCGTCCGATGTATTGCAAGGATGCTAAGCTATGTTGAACTCTCTTAATGTAAGTGTGAGCTGAGTAATAGTGGCTGCTTGAAGGGTCTAACGCATAAAGGTCATCGAGGATATCCCTAACAAGATCCATGTGCTTAATAGCATCTTTCATGTACACATTGTATGTATCGGGGTTATTCTTATGTTATGGGTTCTTATGGATCACTATTGACTCGGTTGGTGGAGCCCTAGAGGGTAGAGCAGTGATACTGGCCGAGTTATCAACAACTTCGCGTCGGGTGAATTGAAGTGACTCCTTTAACTCAGCCAAAACCATGTTTTTATCAATGAGTTGGATGTTAAGGTCAGAGATTTCCTCACATTTTTGGTTCAGTTAGGTAGCAAGTGATTGCTGCTGTGTCGCATTAAAAGCGAAGCGTTCTTCTATTGAACCGTAAAGATCCGAAAATCCCTGCCTGGCACGTTCCATCTCCCCTAGAACAGATGTAAGTCTAGATTCTAAGGCATGGTTTTTTATCATTGCAGCCTCTAGGTCTTGTTTCAAAGGTTCTATGGTTGAGGACTCTCTCTTAAGGTTCATGATTTCTTCCTCTAAACCCTGAACTACCTCAATCATCTTGTCACTAGTCTCAACGTTGTTTTCCCTTTCGTCGGAATTTGAAAACTTTTTAGTTACAGATTGCAGTTCTATTTCAAGAGAGATACAGTGTTGTTGAAGATTTTCAAATTGTTTTGAAAGTAAGTTAAAAGAGTCTTGCAGTTTTAACAATTAAACGTTAGATTCGTGACACGAATGATTATTGATAGTATCTACACGAGCGGCACTATTTATAGAGAGATCAGGCACATCATTGCAACTATTCACAGTGGAGGTCATCTCACTAGCATACCTAGTCGTCACTATTTGCGTCACATCAAGAGCGACCTCTTGTTCTAAGAAAATATCATATGAGGACGACATCTTTTCTTTCTCAACTAAATGTTGCTCATAAACATCATCCATTTCATGGAAGACTTTCTGAACTTCTCTCATTTCGAAATTAAGATTATCGCCTAGGTCTTGAAAGCTTTCTTTAAGATTATGGACAACGGAATGATTTCATTCTCAAAAACCGATTTCATGTGTTCGAAGGCCCATTCTCCAGCGGTTTTTTCCGTTGGAGTTGTACATTCCTTAATGACCTTGTCAAAGTTAGTAAAGTGCCTTTTAATCACACGTAAAGTGACCAAAACAGTACTTACTGGTGGAAGATCCTTTGGAGTCTCCTTAGGATCTCCCAAATTGAGAAGTGTAGGAAATGTACTAGGGATTTCTTGATGAGACATGAAGATGAGGTTTGAGATTAGATCCCCTTGTATGTTAAAGCGTGTTCTAAAGTCGGTGCTGGCATATTCTTGATTCATCTTAGAGTAGTCAAACTCAGGATATGTGGGAAGCAGATTATGTGGTTCCCTATTGATCGTTAGACTCAATGGTTATGAACCATTATATCTAGGTTGATCATCATTCATATGATAACATAGCGGAATAAGAACAATGATCATAACAAGGTGTTTGGACACAAAGAACACGAATTAAAACAATTGGGTTGCTCATTATATTAATAATAAACAACCACTAGACGTGTATACATTGAATCCCACGTCTAGTGCGACACACACTTTAGATTTACATTGTGAATGAATAATATATTAAACCTACGTCCTATGTTTTCTTTATATACTAGAAAACATAGCTTACAAAGAAAGCTAAAGTAATAAAAAGACTCCAACGGCTTGTTGTATTTAACTTTGGCAAAAGTAGTCCTTGTCTTCTTATTTTGTTGTGTTTTGACTTATCAACTCAATAATTCGACCCAACAATCTTCCCCTAGTTGATGATGTCAAAACACTCCTCTTAAGCATGAATCCTTTGTATGTAGTACATGATCTCCAAGAAGCTTCCCCTTAAGTATAGCACATATTCTTCCCCTTTTTGACACATCAATAGGGAATATGTGAAAGTATGCAATCTTGTAGATTCTCCAAAAGTAGCTCTATGTAATGATCCTGAAGAAAAATAAATAAAGTATTCTTGATGTTGAAGTAAAATAACCCAATCTTATGTTCCATGTCTTGTTTATCCATGTGATGAAGAACTTATACCAGATTGAAAATATAAGTAGACCTCGATCCCTTGTCAATATTCTCATCCTTTGTGAGACACTGAGCACGATAATGTAACTCCTTCAAGTGTTTATGACAAGTCTTCGTCACCAACTATGTAAGCACGAACAAGTTACCTTTAAAGTCTATGGCACTTTAAGATATGATAGAACACAAACTTACGAAAAATCTTCTTCAATCATCAAACTTCCCATAAGAATTCTCCCCCTTAAGCTAACACTTCTTCATGACGATTTTAATGGAATAACACCTTCATACCATATGTAAAAGTCCAATGTGGATAACTCTTTCGCAAGGCTATCCCGATTACATAGTTTAAAATATCCATCAAATCCCACGAATAATTGCTAACTCGCGTTAAAATCATTAATTCCTTTCAAAAATATCCGAGCCATAAATATCATCATGATATTCTAAATTAAAACGGAGATTCCATGTACCTTTGTGTGTATAATCCTCCTTTTTGTGTGCTTAAAACATCCAATTTTCTCAAACAGCAGCAATCAGTGTGTTGTCCAATATCTCTTCTGTCCAATATCTTTGACAGATGTATTGTCCAATATCTGACAATACGTATCAGCGTTGAAGCTCATATATCGGACGACACTGTCAACTCCATCAGTGTTGACTTATTCTGTCAGCGTCAAAATTCCTCCTGTCAGCGTTACATTTAAACCTGTCAGCGTCTATATTAAACCTTGTCAGCGTCTAAGGTTTAAACGTGTCAGCGTTTAATTTGCTAACATCAGCGTCATAATCTGTCAGCGTTAAACTTTACTCTTGTCAGCGTTGCACCAATAAGAAACGAGCCTCACGTTAAGATTCTTGGATGCGCATGTAGAGAATTATAACTTAATATAATGAATATTAGGGTTTCTCATAAGGCCGTGTAAACACAGACATGTCATCCAGTCAGAATTAAAGAACCGTGTGAAAGCAAGTATTTTGACCAATCAAAAGTGATGCACCGTGTGAACACACAATGTTAACCTTACGTCCTTGATCGTGTGAACCTAAAAGTTTTTCCACCAATCATAACTCTTCCACCGTGTGAACATAAGAGTAATATTTACTTCTTCTTTGGCCGTGTGAACATAAAGAAACTAATTATGTAAACCGTGTGAACCCACATGGAATAACCAATCAGAATCCTCAAACCGTGTGAATGCTTCAACCAATGCTACACACTTGCGAAAACTTACACGTGAATAACAAGTTTTCTTGCTTCAGTTTTTAGACAGATCTAGGGTTTAGAAAGTTAAACATCGAAACCCTAACTTAGGGTTTGTAGATTAACCATAGATCCTGAATTAACAGCCACCAATCTCACAAAATTCTGCTTTTTATGTAGATCTAGGGTTTGAAGAAACCCTAGTTCATGATTTCATGTGAAAGCAGAAAACTGAAAATCTTCCATCAGCCAACTTCGACGCTTAATAACTTTTGCCTGGGGATAAAACTCGACAATCCCTCCGGTGGATGTTTAGATCTATGTATGTAGAACACACATATAAAATTTCGTGACGATCAAACGGTTCAATCAAAAGTTATGACCTTCTGAATACTGCTGCGCACACAAAAACGTCCAGAAAAACCCTAGACGGATTTTTCTTCTTCACCATACACGAACACCTCGTCGGACCTAGATATCAAGAGCCTTAGGCTCTGATACCAATTGTGGTTCCCTATTGATCGTTAGACTCAATGGTTATGAACCATTATATCTAGGTTGATCATCATTCATATGATAACATAGCGGAATAAGAACAATGATCATAACAAGGTGTTTGGACACAAAGAACACGAATTAAAACAATTGGGTTGCTCATTATATTAATAATAAACAACCACTAGACGTGTATACATTGAATCCCACGTCTAGTGCGACACACACTTTAGATTTACATTGTGAATGAATAATATATTAAACCTACGTCCTATGTTTTCTTTATATACTAGAAAACATAGCTTACAAAGAAAGCTAAAGTAATAAAAAGACTCCAACGGCTTGTTGTATTTAACTTTGGCAAAAGTAGTCCTTGTCTTCTTATTTTGTTGTATTTTGACTTATCAACTCAATAATTCGACCCAACAGATTAGCACGTCTCTTTTCATAAGGTGACAAGGTATCATAAGGTACCGTAAAAACTATCGGATCTAAGACCAACCCTAACTTTGTTGCATCATATAGTCGCGGGTGGTTGTGAAAAACTTGCTTTGCATATGCCGGGTTAGGTTTAAGGTCTTTTTGACGCGAAAGGTTAAGTTCCTTAAAAGAAGCCTCAAACAAGTGTACTAATTCTGACGCAGAATATTGACGCATTAGCAAATAATCAAGTTTCTTAATTCTATTAGACGCAGTAATTTCCACTTCAACCTTTTTAGCCTCAAGGACTTCAAAATCCGTTTTAAGTTTTTGAAAATTAGATACGACTAACGCTTTTTCTTGGATTGCTTTTGAAAGATTTGCGTTTAACGTTTCAATTTCTGTTAAATGACCTATTTGTGTTTGGCGAAAATGATCAAATTCAGGGTTGGTCAGGCGAATGGACGAGGGAATTAATTCCAAGGTTTGCACCTTTTGTTTATACAAAGCAAGCTGGGTAGATAATTCCTGATTGGCACCTAGGGTGTCACGGACCGCAGTATTCATTTGACCAAGTAAAGATGCTGAAACCATAACCAAATCTTGTTGAGAAGGAGGCGTCATATTAGAAATAGCAATTGGTTGTGTTTCACTCAAAGTCTGGGGACTTGCATTGATATTGCTATCATTGCTTGTTTCCTTATTTGAGTTACTCTCCACCGATGGCTCTTCCTGATACTCAGACCCTTGCCCAATTGGATAAGGTACAATAGTAGTATCATTATTTGAACTTGGTACCTTAGAGATGCGGTCAGACCCATAAAGTGAGATCTGAGCCATTAGAGCTGCTTTGGCGGTGTTCAAGTCATCACAGTCGGAGTCATATGCATCCAAATCATCTGCCTAATAGGATGCACTTTGAGTGTAGGTGGCTGTGATTCCCTCATTTTCCGCAATTCCTGGATCCGCAAGAAAAGCCAATTCTTCCTGATCTAAATCCCGACCCTCTGCTTGAGCATTAACCAAATACATTTTCTCTTGAAACCAAGAACTATCCCTTTTCCTCTTAGGCTGCTTACAATCCTTAGCTATATGCCCTTCTCCTTTGCAGTTGTAGCAGGTGATCATCTTCAATGTCCATGTAGCCTTGCCCTTTCATGCAGCAGTGTTGTAAGTACGAATAGCTGGAACTGAAGAACTTGGGCGACCCAAAAGTGGTTGTACCATGACCCTGCCATCTTGGATTGTAGCTTGTTGACGAGAGTTAGAAGAATTCCTTAACTGATTGTTTGTTGGTGATGGTCTTCTATACCCTTGTTTGCTCAATGTCTAAGTCAGATAGGCAGACATCTTAGCTAACACCTCAACGGGATTATCACCTTCTCTAAGTTCAGGTACTGGCACCTCATCATCACAGTATAAAACTGGAGCTGGAGGGGCTGCATGTGTATGTGAAGGAGCAGAGACATGTTGTGAATAACTTGACTGACCTACTTCATGGGTTGGATAAGTAATTGCCTGAGCCTAAGGAGATTGGTAAGGTGAATAGCCTTGTTGACCATACAGTGATGAGTATGGATGTGGATCCATTTGCGATGACGATGCTTGATTCTGACCAAACTGATTCGGATATGATATGAGTGGTTGAGGTAGAATCGAGTACTGAGAAAAACTGGGAGTGTGATAAGCTGGTTGACTGTAAGCATGATGTCCCATAGCAGAGGATATATTGTTGTATGACAAACGTGGTTGATTTACCATCAATGCCAATGGTTCTGGAGAGTATCCTTGAGACATTCTTTTCAGTATCACATGCCTTTCCTGTTGCTGCAAGAATGAGTACAATTGATATAAGATTGATTTATGCAAATCACGGATCAACTTGACATCAGTGACATATTGGCCCCACTCTGGTGGTAGTGTGTTCAGAAATTTGGTATTGATCTGAAACTGCTCGATGTTAAGGCTGTAGACATTCAAGTCATTCATGAGTGTGGTGAAGCGCCAATAGTAGTCATGTATAGTCTCCCCTGGAATGTATGTGAAATGATCAAACAAGTCATACAATTGACATTCACGTTCTTGCTTGGACAATGAAGTTCCCTGTAGTAGTACCTCCAACCTCTCCCATAGTGCCTTTGCCACCGTATAATTACTTGCCATTCAAAAAAACATCTGGAGGAAGAGCTTGCCTAATAGTCTTAGTCGCACGGACGTCTGCGTCAGCAATTTGTTGTTCCTCGGGTGTGAGATCAGCAAAGACTCGTGGCCGTGTCACATTATCAACTGTCACAGTGCCATAATCAAATGGTCCTTCTTTAATGGTCTTGACCATAAGCCGTCCGCCGGGACGATCCATAATGTAAGAAATCATTCGCTCTTGCCATGCCTCAAATAGGTCTTTGATAAGCAATGGTGGGCGGGTATCGGTACCCGAGATGATGGAAATATCCGTAAGTGAAGTAAACGATGGCATCATCGGCATATATGAATTTGGATTCATTGTATCTCTTGACGAAAAATATTACCAAAAGTGATCGAGCGATGAAATAAAGTTATGTTTTGTATTGTTGAATTAACTCTTGTTGTTATGTTTTAGGTGTGTGGTTTATGATAATTACCAAAGAAGTTGCAACATATTAAAATCCTATAAGTTATGCAAATTTTTCCCAAATTGAAACAAATTCCATCGCGATAAACCTTCTATCGCAATACTCAAAGTATCGCAATAAACTTTCTATCGCAATATGATCCCTGTCGCAATATGATCCATGTCGCAATATGATCCCTGTCGCAATAATATCCCTGTCGCAATAAAAACCTGTCGCAATAATAACCATGTCGCAATAATGGTGCTATCGCAATATGGTGTCTATCGCAATATGGCTTATCGCAATATGTATCGTAATAATCTGTCGGAATATGTATCGCAATGAGAGTGATCGCAATATGGCTGTCGCAATGTGGGCAGAGTAACGTTTCTGTAACCCTAGTTACGTCGCAATGTGCTATCGCAATAAGCAATCGCAATCACGGTCGCAATAGGGAGTTGTCGCAATACTGATCGCAACGTAAAACCCTTGGGTTATTGTGATTGAAACTGTACTTTACCTATTCCGAGATTGTAGCTATCGCAATAATAGTACTTTTTCCAACTTTTTAGGCAACAATTTTAGCAACTTTTAGGCAACAAATTAGCAACTTTTAGGCAACAAAAATCGTGTTTTCACTAAAACCAACAAACCCAAATCACTAAACTAACAAGGATAATGATTCGTGAATGATTTAACTCAAGAAAAACACGAAATTTTTTTGAAGATTTGGTAAAAGAAGATCAAAACCCACGTCAAGCTATAAACCAACAAGAATAATAATCAAAAGAACTTTGATTACATCCCATGGCTCTTGATACCAATTGTAGAATATTGATAATCTATGAATCTATCAAGAGGGTTGTTGTTTTTAGAGAGAGAAAGTAGAGAGAGAAAGAGAGAGAAAAAACCTACAAATGTATTAATAATATGAACAACCAACACCCTCTCCAACAAAGGAGAGGGCTTTTATACCCAACCCTTGGTGGGTTTGGGCCTTCTAACCCATGGACATTTCCATGGGCTAGGATGTTTAATAAACTAAAGTAACAATTAACTACGAGCCTACAACGTTTAATAATATTGTTGGAGTGACCGATACTTCTAATATACGTTAAAAACGTATTTCCAACACTTGCTTCCTTGATTATCAATTCAATCCTTCTTATATAAATTCAACATTGAGTAAATGCTTATGATACTTTGAATTGCGTGATAATAGAATTATGCCGCCCAAGAAAACCATGACAGAGGCAGAAATGCGCAAGATCATTGCGGAACAAGTTGCCGTGTCCATGGCTGAATTAATGGCAAATACTAGAAATGGAGCTGGCAGTAGTGGAGCTGGCGGTAGTGCAGCTCGCGGTAATGGAGCTGGCAATGGTGGCGGTAATGGTGCAAATGTTAATGTTGCTAATGTTAACAATGTGAAATGAAATTTTAATTAATTATTCATTTAAGGCGATGGGATCTAGTGCATTTATTCCTTAAGCTCAAGCGTGAAGTAATGAGACGATGGCTAAGTATTTCATTTAATTGAAGGTGGGGAGGTTCAGTTAAGTTCTCGGTATCTTCTTGAATTGATCACGGTTCAAAGTGGAATTATCGTTCTTGGTGATTAAAAGGGGGTTTGGGTATCTATTCTACTAAAAAGAATTAAATGAGCAAAGGGGTAAAATTAAGCTAAAAACAATTAACTAAAAGTAATTCAACAATTTAAAAACAATTTAATAATAATAAGGTGGAAATTAAAATAAAACAATAAAGGGAAAGATAATTTAAGAACTTAATTTAGAAAACATAATTTAGAAAACAAGAAAAACAGAAATCGTTCATTCGGAAAAAGGTTTTGATTCGGAATAATTAGCTCATCCGGAATACTTAAAAAGCCTTCGTTCGGAATAACGTTGATTCGGAATAATCTAAGGAAAACTGTTTTATGCGGAATAATCTTCGTTCGGAATTAATCAACTCACTCGGAATATTGCTTATTCGGAATACTCTCATGCGGAATAACTGAAAATATGCTCATTCGGAATATCCCTTGGTTCGGAATACTTACTGATCCGGAATAATATGCTTTATGCGGAATAAATAACTCGTTCGGAATGTAAGTGCTCATCCAGAATATTGCTTCATCCGGAATAATTTGTTCATTCGGAATAACTCGTTGATGCAGAATATTGGCTCATTCGGAATAAAATGGAAAAATCACTCATGCGGAATAAAATGGAGATTAACTGGTTCGGAATAAATTCAACAAAGCTGTTGGTTCGGAATAATTAAAAGAAAAGCTTGGTTCGGAATATTTGATGTTGGTTCGGAATTTGGGCAAATGAAGAAAACGAAGAAAAGTAGAAAAAACCAAATCACGAATTTGACTAAAATCAACCAAGTTTTAAACAAAGATTTAACCAAACTAACCACCAATCATCTACTAATGATAAACATCAAACTAAATCAACAAAAACACAAAACCCACTTGTTTTTGGAGATCAAAATCAACAAAATAAAATCTTAGAACTTTGAATCAACAAGAAAATAAAGAACAAGATTAAACGAAAGATGATATTGAAAGATTAAGGTTTAACAAACAAAAGGAAAGATTAAACTTACAAGATCTATGAAGGAATCAAAGGAAAATAAAAATCACCAAACACCTTAAGGGTGTTGGTAACCTACGAACCAAAAATAAAGGAAACCGAAAAATGAAGACTAGTCCCAAATTGTGAAGGGAAGGGTCTATTTATAGGCCTTGGGCTTGGTTGGTGAGTGGGCTTTTCTCCTCTCTTTTTGTCTTCTCGTCTTTTCAGTGAAGTTGACATTTTCGATTCTGATTCGGGATTTGTCGATGAATAATTTCAACCCGTCTTTTAATTTCTTCGTTTAATAGACTTGAGTTCTTCGACATATACAAATCTTCCATCTCTGGTCCTTTTCTTCGATAAATCTTCAAATAGGCCCATTGACTTCAAATCTTTTGCATCTTGGACTATAGACTTCGTCTTTTTTGTCTTCTTCTTCGATAAAAACCCGTGCAATCCCATGTTTTCTTCAATATTTATCCGGTTGGCTCTAAAAATACAACAAACACACAAACCACGCATAATTCCAAACAAATGATATTAAATACGCGTTTTGGTCTCGTTTTAACAAGAAATAAGTGGCAAAAGGATGGGTGTTTTCACACCTATCAAATCCCCTACAATTAACCATTGCCATGCCCTCATGCAATGCTATAAGTTAAGGCAAAACATAACAATTTTCTCATAATCAATCAACCTTGGCCTTATTAACATACACTACTACTACTTGACAAAACTTAAAGTACTAAAGAGAAATAAAAGCTCGAATAAAAAAAAGGGATAGAAAACCATTTTCACTTGGAAATAGTTATATTGAAATAACTAGCAAAGAGATCAAGGACTTACATTAGGGCTTTGGTGCTGTGAAGATTTATCACCCTCAAGTTTCACGTTCCCCAAACTAAGCTTAAAAACGAGATCATTGCCATTATAAGTTAGCAAAACAAACACTTACACACATGGCTTAATTACATGCTTAAACTCCCTTATTCCTAGGTGTATCTCTTATATTTTATTTTTGTCTTAGAATGATCATGAAGATGCATTTTCGGACTTATTTCGATAGTTTATTTAGGCTGAAAGCAAAGTAGGACGATTTGATTAATATTTAGCTAAAGGACAAAATCTCTTAAAACTGCTTCTCGAGACCTCAAAAAGTTCATATCTTGGCATAACTCGCTTCACGATTTGAGACCTTTCTCGGGCCGATATTTGGCATGTACTTCATACTTCATATCTTGAGAGACGTTCTTGAGATAATGGTCTTCTCTTCGTTTATAGAATTTCTTCACTTGGAGTATTTTTGAGAGATACTACAACTTTGTTGACCACGACTTCATCATTATTTCTTCAATCATAATTTGAGATTTTGAGATACAACGATCCGCCTCCTTTTCGGACTTGGATCTATTTATCCTCATACCTTGTTAGGGTCTTTTCGGATAGACTTCTCCATGATCTTTATGGGAGTGGATTGCTTTTCGTCGTGCGTCTTGATCCTTCATATTGATTTTTGGAATAATGCTTTTCACATCATCTTGGATCTTTAGCAATAAAATGGAATCCTCATGCCTTGTTAGGGCCTTTTCGGACTCGCCAATCTTCGCGCCCCGCTTCAATAGTTGTGCCTTCGCTATGAACTCTTATCATTACCGAGAAACTTTTAAACGATCTTGGGCTAGAACCTAAGTTATCCAATAAAATCGTACGACCTTACTTATTGCATTTATTCATTTAAGGCGATGGGAGGAAAAGCTTATAATTACACCAAGTGTGCTTGTGCAAGAATACCGACTTATAATTGACTCTATCATTTTTCGTTCTCCACAATTTAAAATCTCAAGTAATGAGACTCGTGGATACTTAGCCGAATAAACCCATTAAGGTCTACATGGTTAAGGATACTTGCTAGAATAAACTTGGATAAGTCTATTTCGGGTTGAGTCAAAATAATCGCAACGGGCCTAATATATCAAAGACTTCTAAACGAGCTAAAACACTTTATAAATATTTTTGACTTTATTATGGGATATATACATATGGAAGCAACGATAAAAGGAAGGAAATAAAAGACATAAAAATTTTAAAAATTACTACTATATGGCCAAAGTTAATTAATTATAAAAATGAATAAATGCAATTAAGTTCATTTAAGTTCTCATATGAGCTTAAGGAATAAATGCACTAGAGCCTATCAAAAATTCGCAGTTAAGCGTGCTTGGGCGAGAGTAGTACTAGCCTGGGTGACCCGCTGGGAAGTCCAACACTAAAAAACTCATATAAAATAAACCGTGAGGAGTTACGACACGAGGTCGGGACCGTTGGCTTCGTATTTTTGTGCTCTTCAATGTGGTTTATTAGTGGATGACTTTGGAGATTAGCAAAAATGGTACTTGTTTTAAAATCTTCATCAAGTCTTCATCTTTAGCCCTCTAAACTTCATTCTTTTGGCACTTTTTGGTCCTTTGACTTTATCTGTGACTTTTTCTTTTGTCGTGTTTTATTTCCTTTTGATCTTTTGTACCTATTTCACAACAAAATACAAAACCACGCATAATTCCGACATTTACGATATTAAATACACGTTTAGGTCTTGTTTTTCATTGTTTTTAGTGGTAAAAGGATAAGTGTTCACACACTTATTAAATCCCCTATACTTGACCATTGCAATGACCCATGCAATGCATAATTTTAAAGCATAAAGTTACATTTTCCTCATAATTAACCCATCTTGCCTTTATTACGATATAATATTATTACTACAATAAAAAGAAACTAAAGAACAATGAAATGATAAAACTTTATTCAAGGAGACAAAAGTTATAATAATTAATTTATTAACTTTAAAATTATTTGATGGAAGAAACTTGTAAAGAAAACTAAGACTTAGATTAGGGCTTTGGTGTCATGAATATTAATCACCCTCAAGTTTCACGTTCCCCATACCAAGCTTAAAAACGAGATCATTGTAATTATAAGTTAGTAAAGCTAACACTTATTCATGTGGTTTAATTATTCACTTAGACCCTCTTATTCCTACGGTGTATCTCTTGTATTTTATTTTTGTCTTGAATGATTACGAGGATGCATTTTTTACTTATTTCGATAGTTTATTAAGGCCGAAAATAAAGTAGGACGATTTAATCAATATTTAGCTAAAGGACAAAATCTTTTAAAACGGCTTCTCAAAACCTCATAAAGTTCATATCTTGGCATAACTCGTTTCACGATTTGAGACCTTTCTCGGACCGATATTTGCATGTACTTGAAACTTCAAATCTTGAGAGACGTTCTTGAAATTATGGTCTTCTCTTCATTTTGGTATACATCTTCAATAGGAGTGAGAGATGCTTCAAATGTTGACCACGACTTCTTCATTTATCCTTTTCTTTATTTAGGATTTTGATATACAACGATCCACCTCCTTTTCGGATTTGGATCTATTTATCCTCATGCCTTGCGAGGGCCTTTTTGGATAGACTTGTCCATGATCTTTATGGGAGTAATTGCTTCTCGTCGTGTGTCTTGATCCATCAAATTGATTTGGATTAATGATCTTCACATCATCTTTGGATCTTTAGCAAAAAAAAGTGAATCCTCATGCCTTGTTAGGGCCTTTTTGGACTCGGATATCCTCATGCCTTGTTAGGGCCTTTTTGGATACGCCAATCTTCGCGTCCCGCTTCAATAAGTTATGCCTTGGATATGAACTCTAATTAATCCCGAGCAATTTTTAAACGATTTTGGGCTAGAAGCTAAGTAATTTTTCAAATTGTACGACCTTATTTATTGCATTTATTTATTTACAAGTGATGGGAGAAAAAGCTTATAATTAACTCACATATGTTCATGAAAGAATACAAAACTTATAATTGACTCTATCATTTCTCGTTTTCCACAATTTAAAATCTCAAGTAATGAGACTCGTGGATGCTTAGCCTAATAAACCAATTAAGGTCTACATGGTTAAGGATACTAGCTAGAGTAAACTCGGATAAGTAAACTCGGGTTGAGTCAAAATATTCACAACGGGCCTAATATACCAAAGGCGTCTAAACTCGTTAAAACCATTTTATTTATTCATTTTTTTAACTTTATTCTTGAAATGGAATATATACATACGTTGACAAAAGGAAAGAAAATAAATAAAAATAAATGGAAAATACTACTAGGCCAAAATAGATCAAAAATTTGAAAAACATTGAAAAATTAAATTTTCCGGTTAAATGAGGTCAAATTCATGGAAAAGCCCACTAAAATTCGATAGAAGTCCCCCTACACTTAATATAAACATTGCCCTAATGTTTAAGCATGTGGGAGAATAAACTCCCCTACACTTAGGACATTGAGTACGTTGTTTAAACCTTGCTAAGGAAGAGACAACTAAAGTGATCAATTTTTCGCGTTTTATTTATATATAAAATTGAATCACAATAACAAAAACGAATCGAAGAAACCGGGTACACGGGAACACGGGATCATGGGTCGCGTCAAAAGCACCAAAAGTGGAGCACGAAAACACACATCCTTACAACAACACAAAACACAACCTACTTGGCTCCCCCTACACTTATTGGTGGATATGGGTGAAGGTGAAAAAGGTGGAAAGGATGGAAAAGGTAAAAATCTAACCTAGTTAAACGATGCTTGATTTATTCAAAAGAGTCTCTAGCTCGACTCGAATTCCCGAATTAAGCATTCAAATGGAAGCCTCTAATATCGATACCGGGATCAAAAATCTTGTCCTCGTTCCCGAAGGAAAATAGTAAATGAGAGGCCGGTGAATAAGTCATGAAAGGTAAAAAGGTCCTCTCAACATACGAGAAGTATGTGAAGTTATCATCCACGGGAGGTGGGGTGGGTAAAGGAATCAAAATGTCATCCCCAAAAGACATATGATGGTCACTAAGCGGCAAAGCCGTAAAGGTATCAATCATAGAATAATGAATGTCACCTCCCGGGTCAAAGCACTCATCCTCAGTAATGGTCTCTAATGTATGGGATGAAAGGTGCTCGGGAGGGGTACTTGGGACAATATCTTCATGCATCAAATTATCAAAAAGAATGTCCCCCTCCGTGTCATCATCATCAATACCCGAATGTATTGATAGAATGTCGATTTCCTCCATAAATGGGTCATTACTCTCAACGTGAGTAAGAGACGGGGGTAAAGAGTCGGTAAGAGGAGTAGAATTCAACGCTTCAATTTTAGCAATAAGAAGATGAACTTTCAATAAATTCTCGCGAAGAATAACGTCTTCCACCTCATCTAAAGGAGCAAGTTCAACGGTGAACTTCTCGTAGGCCGGAAAAAATAAATCGACATCGACCTCATCTCCCGGTGGAAATGGGGAAAAAGGAGAGATTTCAAACGTGAAACTCTCATAGCATGGAGAAATGTCATCATTAAGAGCGACCTTGTCCGTTAGCTCCGCAAAAGTCGGTACATCACAAACCTCATCAAAGAATTTGTCAAGACCAAAATCACTAATCTCACTCGATATATCACTATCTTTAGATGCATTTGGGATATCAAGAGTAGGAGTAGTAATCTCAGTAGATGGGTTGAGATCAAAGATATCATCCTCATCATCATAATAACAAAAGGGACGCACAAGAGGTGGAGGGGTATAAGCACTAAGATTAGATACTTGCTCTTGTCGTCTTTCCTTTTGCAATTGATCTTTTAGTCTATCTAATTCTTCTTGAACTTTTAGAAGTTTATTCAAAATAGTGGCTCGTTGTTCTTCACTCATAGCAAAAGAAGGTTGATGATCGAGGGAATATTGTGGGGGATCAAAGTTATGAAAACCAGAATTATAGAACGGACTTGGCTCATAATAATTCATCGGTTGACAATAAAAAGTATCGTGAGGGCCCCCACAATTGTTGCAACACGGGTATTGAGAAAACCCTGGTGCATTTTGCAGATACGGATCCCCATATATGTAAGAAGGTGGTATCTCTATTTATCGTTCCTCAAATCGTCTCGAATTGATCTCAAATGATTCACAAGATTTATTTGTTTTTGGTTAATAATAACTGTTTGGTAATCTATGTCTATTTAAACTAAAAATGGGGAAAATATGTAGGCTAAGGAATATATAAAAAAAATAAAAGCGCAATTAATTCACGTAAAATTACTCTAAAATGCAATATAAAATTAAACTACAAATTTAGATCTAGATGCAACAAAAATAAACTATAATGAAAAATAAATCTAAATACAAAATAATCTAAATCCAAGAACTTAAGAGCAAATAAAAGTGACAAAAAATGAAATCACAAAGATAAACTTAAAAATAAAGCATAAAGCTTCAACCTTTTAAGCTTATTAATCTTTTTAGATGATAAAGCTACAAGCTTTATATGCTAATAAGCTTAATAATAACAAAAAGATGTAAACTTTAAACTAATAATAAGCTTATCTAAATGAAAACTAATTTTTAAACCTTTTACTCTATTTTTTTAAAACAATATTAAGATCTAAAACTAATTAAACCGGTTTTTATGAAAAATATAACTTTTATTAAAAACAATTTAACCTATAACGATCTTATTAATAAAACTAAAGCGATTATCCTAGAAAAATAAAAAGAAGAACTTTAGTACCCGTGGTCCGTAGAAAACGCTCTAAAACAAACAACATCAACAACGTCAACAAAATACGGCCCATAAAGTACACGGCCAACCAATATCAAACCAAAACTAAGCGTAACCCGTCCCGTAAAGTACACGTCCAACCAAATCAATCTCTAACCAAATTAATCAACCATATCAAGCTTGAACCAAATTAATCAACTATAAGCTCTTCATCAAAAAATTGATAGATCGATACGCCGAGATCAAAAGAGCAAAAAGTGTTAGGATAATAAGCAACAATTAATATATAATTATGACAAATACGAATAGATCTACACTAAATCTTGTTTTTTATTTTATAAAAGTACTCAAAATTTAAGCTAGAAACAATAGATCTACAATTATAAAAAGTGAATCTAAGATAAAAATAAATTTAAGCTAGATTAATTAACTACTTGCAAAAATTTAAAGATGTAAACTAAATAATATAAAAGCAACTAATTAAAAACTAGCTTATAAATAAGTTGTAAGCCTAAGCTTAGAACTTATGAGATTTAAAAAGCTAAAAAGCTAATTAAATAAATGCTCCAACAATAAGCTAGATCTAGGAAAATCAGGCAACAATATAAAAGCAACTAATTAAAAAGCTAGCTTATAAATAAGTTGTAAGCCTAAGCTTAGAACTTATGAGATTTAAAAAGCTAAAAAGCTAATTAAATAATTACTCCAACTATAAGCTAGATCTAGGAAAATAAGGCAACAATAAGCTTGAAATAAAATGAATTATCTCGAACTTTATATAAATCCAACTTATTAGGAAAAAGTTAAAAAAACTTATCCCAAATAATAAGATAGATTATAAAGAAAAGTAAAAAAGAAAGGAAGAATGAGAATAAGCTAAGAGAATAAGCTAAAAGTTGAATTTTATTAAAAATGAAAAAGCTTAATGAATAAGCTAAGTACAAGACTTGAAAGAAAAATACACCTATTTTGAGAGAAAAACTAAAACTATGTGAAAACTACTATAAGAGAAAAACTTGTGAAAAATGAAGGGAAGGGGGACTTTATATAGAGCCAACATTGGGGGTATTTTAGTAATTTACTATCTAATTTTTGCTTGGAGGCTAAGTTTATGGGATCACATGTCTTCACACTCTTATCATAAGCCTGACACACGCCCAGCTTGTACTGACATGCGCCATATGCCACGTGTCATCCCCTGATTGGTCTGAAAAGCTGAGTCAACTGCCACCTCGTCATTCTCTGCCACCTCTATCATTATGTGCCACCTCGTACCAGCACTAATGCACTAAACCCATCAAAAATTCACAGTTAAGCGTGCTTGGGCGAAAGTAGTACTAGCCTGGGTGACCCACTGGGAAGTCCAACACTACAAAATTCAAAGAAAATAAACCGTGAGGAGTTACGACGCGAGGTCGGGACCGTTGGCTTCGTAATTTTGTGCTCTTCAATGAGGTTTATTAGTGGATGACTTTGGAGATTGGCAAAAATGGTCCTTGTTGTAAAATCTTCATCAAATCTTCATCTTTAGCCCTCTAAACTTTATTCTTTTGGCACTTTTGGTCTTTTGACTTCATCTTTGACTTTTTCTTTGACAATTGACCGTTAAATCCCGTGTTTTCTTTCCTTTTGATCTTTTGTACCTATTTCACACAAAAACACAAAACCACGCGTAATTCTGACTTTTACGATATTAAACACATGATTAGGTCTTGTTTTTCATTGATTTTAGTGGTAAAAGGATAAGTGTTTACACACTTATTAAATAGTTTAATGACCGAATTTTGCAATTCTATTTATCTCTATTTATCGATCCTCAAATCGTCTCGAATTGATCTCAAATGATTCACAAGATTTATTTGTTTTTGGTTTATAATAATTGTTTGGTAATGTATGTCTATTTAAACTAAAAATGGGGAAAATATGTAGGCTAAGGAATATATAAAAAATAAAAGCGCAATTAATTCACGTAAAATTACTCTAAAATGAAATATAAAATTAAACTACATATTTAGATCTAGATGCAACAAAAATAAACTATAGTGAAAAATAAATCTAAATACAAAATTAATCTAAATGCAAACACTTAAGAGCAAATAAAAGTGACAAAAAATGAAATCACAAATATAAACTTAAAAATAAAGCATAAAGCTTCAACATTTTAAGCTTATTAATCATTTTAGATGATAAAGCTACAAGCTTTATATACTAATAAGCTTAATAATCACAAAAAGATGTAAACTTTAAACTAATAATAAGCTTATCTAAATGAAAACTAATTTTTAAACCTTTTACTCTATTTTTTTTAAAACAATATTATGATCTAAAACTAATTAAACCGATTTTTATGGAAAATATAACTTTTATTAAAAACAATTTAAACTATAACGATCTAATTAATAAACTAAAGCGATTATCCTAGAAAAATAAAAAGAAGAACTTTAGTACCCGTGGTCCGTAGAAAACGCTCTAAAACAAACAACATCAACAACGTCAACAAAATACGGCCCGTAAAGTACACGGCCAACCAATATCAAACCAAAACTAAGCGTAATCCGGCCGGTAAAGTACACGGCCAACCAAATCAATCTATAACCAAATTAATCAACCATATCAAGCTTGAACCAAATTAATCAACTATAAGCTCTTCTTCAAAAAATTGATAGATCGATATGCCGAGATCAAAAGAGCAAAAAGTGTTAGGATAATAAGCAACAATTAATATATAATTATGACGAATACTAATAGATCTACACTAAATTTTGTTTTTTATTTTATATAAGTACTCAAAATTTAAGCTAGAAACAATAGATCTACAATTATAAAAAGTAAATCTAAGATGAAAATAAATTTAAGCTAGATTAATTAACTACTTGCAAAAATTTAAAGATGTAAACTAAATAATATAAAAGCAACTAATTAAAAACTAGCTTATAAATAAGTTGTAAGCCTAAGCTTAGAACTTTGAGATTTAAAAATCTAAAAAGCTAATTAAATAAATGCTCCAACAATAAGCTAGATCTAGGAAAATAAGGCAACAATATAAAAGCAACTAATTAAAAAGCTAGCTTATAAATAAGTTGTAAGCCTAAACTTAGAACTTATGAGATTTAAAAAGCTAAAAAGCTAATTAAATAATTACTCCAACTATAAGCTAGATCTAGGAAAATAAGGCAATAATAAGCTTGAAATAAAATGAATTATCTCAAACTTTATATAAATCCAACTTATTAGGAAAAAGTTATAAAAACTTATCCCAAATAATAAGATAGATTATAAAGAAAAGTAAAAAAGAAAGGAAGAATGAGAATAAGCAAGAGAATAAGCTAAAAGTTGAATTTTATTAAAAATGAAAAAGCTTAATGAATAAGCTAAGTACAAGACTTGAAAGAAAAATACAACTATTTTGAGAGAAAAACTAAAACTATGTGAAAGCTACTATAAGAGAAAAACTTGTGAAAAATGAAGGGAAGGGGGACTTTATATAGAGCCAACATTTGGGGTATTTTAGTAATTTACTATCTAATTTTTGCTTGGAGGCTAAGTTTATGGGATCACATGTCTTCACACTCTTATCATAAGCCTGACACACGCCCAGCTTGTACTGACATGCGCCATATGCCACGTGTCATCCCCTGATTGGTCTGAAAAGCTGAGTCAACTGCCACCTCGTCATTCTCTGCCACCTCTATCATTCTGTGCCACCTCGTACCAGCACTAATGCACTAAACCCATCAAAAATTCGCAGTTAAGCGTGCTTGGGCGAGAGTAGTACTAACCTGGGTGACCCGCTGGGAAGTCCAACACTAAAAAATTCATAGAAAATAAACCGTGAGGAGTTACGACGCAAGGTCGGGACCGTTGGCTTCGTAATTTTGTGCTCTTCAATGAGGTTTATTAGTGGATGACTTTGAAGATTGTCAAAAATGGTTCTTGTTGTAAAATATTCATCAAATCTTCATCTTTAGCCCTCTAAACTTCATTCTTTTGGCACTTTTGGTCTTTTGACTTCATCTTTGACTTTTTCTTCGACAATTGACCGTGAAATCCCGTGTTTTCTTTCCTTTTGATCTTTTGTACCTATTTCACACAAAAACACAAAACCACGCGTAATTCTGACTTTTACGATATTTAACACATGATTAGGTATTGTTTTTCATTGATTTTAGTGGTAAAAGGATAAGTGTTTACACACTTATTAAATCCCCTACACTTGACCATTGCAATGACCCCATGCAATGCATAGTTTTAAAGCACAAAGTTACATTTTTCTCATAATTAATCCATCTCGGCCTTTATTAAGATAAACTATTACTACTACGATGAAAAGATAAAAACTTTAAAGGAAACAAAAGTTATAACAATTAATTTATTAACTTTGAAATTATTTGATGGAAGAAACTCGTAAAGTAATCTAAGAATTAGATTAGGGCTTTGGTGTCATGAATATTTATCACACTCAAGTTTCACGTTCCTCATACTAAGCTTAAAAACGAGATCATTGTTATTACAAGTTAGCACAACTAACACTTACTCATGTAGTTTAATTAATCACTTAGACCCCCTTATTCCTATGGTGTATCTCTTGTATTTTATTTTGTCTTGAATGATCACGAGGATGCATTTTTGACTTATTTTGATAATTTATTTAGGCCGAAAATAAAGTGGGACGATTTAATCAATATTTAGCTAAAAGACAAAAACTTTTAAAACGGCTTCTCGAAACCTCATAAAGTTCATATCTTGGCATAACTCGTTTCACGATTTGAGACCTTTCTCGGACCAATATTTGGCATGTACTTCAAACTTCAAATCTTGAGAGACGATCTTAAAATTATGGTCTTCTCTTCATTTTGGTGTACATCGTCATTAGGAGTGAGAGATGCTTCAAATGTTGACCACGACTTCTTCATTTATCCTCTTCTTTGTTTAGGATTTTTGATGTACAACGATCCGCCTCCTTTTCGGACATGGATCTATTTATCCTCATACCTTGTTAGGGTCTTTTTGGATAGACTTCTCCATGATCTTTAGGTGAGTAATTGTTTCTCTTCGTGTGTCTTGATCCATCATATTGATTTGGATTAATGATCTTCACATCATCTTTGGATCTTTAGAAAAAAAAGTGAATCATCATGCCTTGTGAGGGCCTTTTTGGACTCGGATATCCTCATGCCTTGTTAGGGCCTTTTTGGATACGCCAATCTTCGCGTCCCGCTTCACTAAGTTATGCCTTGGCTATGAACTCTAATTAATCCCTAGAAACTTTTAAACGATCTTGGGCTAGAAGCTAAGTAATTTTTCAAATCGTACGAACTTATTTATTGCATTTATATATTTACAAGTGATGGGAGAAAAAGCTTATAATTAACTCACATAAGTTAATGGAAGAATACCAAACTTATAATTAACTCTATCATCTCTCGTTCTCCACAATTTAAAATCTCAAGTAATGAGACTCGTGGATGCTTAGCCTAATAAACCAATTAAGGTCTACATGGTTAAGGATACTAGCTAGAGTAAACTCGGATAAGTAAACTCGGGTTGAGTTAAAATATTCACGACGGGCCTAATATATCAAAGACGCCTAAACTCGTTCAAACCATTTTATTCATTTATTTTTGACTTTATTCTTGAAATGGAATATATACATACGATGCGATGACAAAAGGAAAGAAAATAAAAGAATATAAATGGAAAATACTACTAGGCCAAAATAGATAAAAAATTTGAAAAACGTTGAAAAATTAAATTTTCCGGTTAAATGAGGTCAAATTCATGGAAAAGCCCACTAAAATTCGATAGAAGTCCCCCTACACTTAATATAAACATTGCCCTCAATGTTTAAGCACATGGGAGAATAAACTCCCCTACACTTAGGACATTGAGTACGTCGTTTAAATCGAGCTAATGAAGAGACAACTAAAGTGATTACATTTATTCATGTTTTATTTATATACAAAATTGAATCACAATAGCAAAAAACTTATCTAAGAAACCGGATACACGGGAACCCGGGATCACGGGTCGCGTCAAAAGCACCAAAAGTGGAGCATTAAAGCACATGTCCCTACACAACATCACAACACAAACAACCTACTTGGATCCCCCTACACTTATTGGTGGAAATGGGTGAAGGTGAGAAAGGTGGAAAGGGTGGAAAAGGTAAAAATCTAACCTGGTTATACGATGCTTGATTTTTTCTTCACGAGTCTCTAACTCGACTCCATTTCCCGAATATCATAATTCAAATGGGAAAAATCATGAAAAAACCGATATTTCCAAGGGAGGAAAATCTCTCCATGATAAAGGGTGAAACAAAGTCATATAAGGAATACCCCATTAAAATCCACCCGGGTCAAACACATAATTTCCATCATGAAAGAAAATAAACCCCGAAGTGGTAAAATCACACAAGGCAAAGAAAAGAGGGGTACCCTTAGTCAAAAATTTATTACGAGGAAAGGTGTTATGGTGATATTGCAATGAAAGCACTAAAGTCTCTATTCCGGGACACCGGTTCCTTAACGGGAAAATAGCAAGAGGTGTTGACATTAAAGCTTAAAATGTCATTTTGATCCAAAGTGGGGGAGTCGTCCTCTTCCAAACTCGGTGTGAAAACATAAATATCATTGGAGTCATAGGAAAACTCATCCTCGTGAGGAAAATAGGAATTTAGAAAGATATCTAAATCCTCCTCAAATGGAATATCCTCTAAAATAGGGCAACCTCTAAAGGTGGAGGATCCTTTTCAAAAGTCGTAACCCCCAGTTTAGGAATATAACAGTCAAAGGGAGACTCAATAATGGGAGGATCACGTATAGAGATAATAGGATCATTAGGCTCAATAGGTGTCTCGTCAAAACCCAAAGAAATGAGATCACTTAAAGAAGTGTTGTCATCATAGTCATCGTAGATTGGGGTATCAAAGATTGGAGGCTCTAAAGGTGTCTCCCTAAGATCGAAAGGAAAGTGAGCACTTGAAGAAGTGTTATCACTATAGGTATCATAGAGTGGGGTATCCGCAAAGTCCGAAGTGGAATGATCACTTAAAGAAAAGACATCATTAGCTTCCTCATTTTCTTCAAAAAGTGGATTTGAATGTACCACAAAATCATTAAGGTTAAACTTTTTAGTTTCAAAAGGATTGATAAAACTTTCTTCCTTATCAAAATTAAGCACATCAATCATATTGACTGATTCTTTTCTGTTTGATTTATTTACCATTTTCCCCATTTTAAACACTTGTTGATCATTCCCTACCCTAAGAATTAATTCCCCTTCGGCTACATCAACTAATGCTTTTCCGGTTCTTAAGAACGGTCTACCAAGTATTACCGGAATACGAGGATCCATCTCATAGTCGAATACAACAAAGTCCACGGGAAAAGTGAATGTACCAACTCGAACAAAAACGTCTTCGGCAATACCAACGGGGTATGCGAGAGGTTCTATTAGCTAACTCGAGAGTCATGCGAGTCGGTACAAGGTCGAGTAATGATAATCGTTTCCATACCGAGAGTGGCATAAGATTGATGCTAGCGCCGAGATCCGCTAAAGCCATACAATCATCAATTTGAGGAAACGAGCAAGGTTACACGAATCGTCCAGGATCTCCTAGCTTTTCGGGAAGCTCTTTGAGAAGAATCGCGGAACGATTCTCATTTAAACGAGTATTAACGAGCTCAACCATTTTTTCTTTCTTATTGAGCAAATCTTTGAACATTTTCACAAATTTAGGCATTTGAGCAAGTGCTTCAATAAGGCTAATGTTAACATTCACTTGGGAAATCATTTTCAAAAAGTTGGAAACATGAACGTCATCTTTGGTGAGTACTTTAGCCTTGTCTAACCTAGAGGGATACGGGATATTGGGCTTAGACGTTGAAGGTGGGGAAGGAGAAGGACTCGCTTCTTGAACAACCTTAGGCTAATTAGGAAATGGAGAACTAGTACTATGAGTGGTAGTGGGAGGCATCACCGAAGGGGGACCGTGCTAAAGTTGATGTCATAGCCAAATTACCTCCAACTTCAACCGTGAAGGGTGTGAGAAGTTTTCTTGGTCATGCGGGCTTCTATCATCGATTTATACAAGATTTTTCTAAAATTACTCGCCCGATGACCCACCTCTTGGAAAATGATACTCCTTTTATCTTTTCCAAAGAGTGTGTTGAAGCCTTCAACAATATAAAGGATAAGCTAACTAAGGCACCGGTCTTGGTTACCCCTAATTGGGAGCTCCCTTTTGAGTTGATGTGCGATGCTAGCGACTTTGCTATTGGAGCGGTTTTGCGACAACGACTTAACAAACATTTCCAACCGATCCATTACGCTGGCAAGACAATGACAGGGGCTCAATTTCATTACACGACAACCGAAAAAGAGCTTTTAGCTGTTAACCAAACAAGATTCTATACCAAGACTTCTTCGCTGGGTTTTACTCCTTCAAGAACTCAAAATCGAAATTCGTGACAAGAAAGGAGCCGAAAACCTAGCCGCGGATCATCTGAGTAGACTTGAGGATCCATATCAGGGGGATCATCCGAACAAAGAGATCAATGACTCTTTTCCCCTTGAGACCTTATTGTCTATCAACTCCAATTTTGATGAGACCCCGTGGTTTGTGGACATTTCAAACTACTTGGCGGGTGGAATTCTCGTCGACGGGTTAACATCCCAACAAAAGAATAAGTTCTTTAAAGATATCAAGGCTTACTTTTGGGATGACCCGTATCTATTCAAACAATGCGCTGATTTGATAATTCGCCGATGTGTTGACGGACCCGCAGCTCTAGATATTCTAGAAGCTTGCCACAAAGGACCCACCGATGGTCACTTTGGTCCCAACTACACCGCCAAAAAAGTGTTTGACTCGGGATTCTATTGGCCCACCATTTATCATGACGCTCACGAATGGTTAAACATTGTGATGCTTGCCAACGACAAGGCAAGATCACACATAAAGATGAGATGCCTTAAAATTTCATACAAGAATGAGAAATCTTTGATGTATGGGGCATCGACTTTATGGGGCCATTCCCTTCTTCAAAAGGAAAAAAATACATCCTTGTAGCTGTTGACTACGTTTCTAAATGGGTTGAAGCAACAGCTTTACCCACTAACGATGCAAGGGTGGTTTGTAACTTTTTAAAACAGCTATTCGCTAGATTCGGTGTGCCTCGTGCCATTATTAGTGATCGCGGGACTCATTTTTGCAATGATCAATTCGCAAGAGTCATGGCAAAGTACGGTGTCAATCACCGTCTTTCCACCGCGTATCACCCACAAGCCAATGGCCAAGCCGAAATCTCTAACTGTAGGTTAAAGCGAATTCTTGAACGAACCGTGGGAGAGCATCGTGCCTCATGGGCCGATAAACTTGATGATGCTTTGTGGTCTTTCTGTACCGCATATAAGACTCCTATTGGTTGCACACCATATCTTCTCGTATACGAAAAAGCATGCCACCTCCCCATTGATTTGGAACACAAGGCTTACTGGGCCTTGAAATGGGCAAATTTTGACATCAACAAAGTCGGAGATTTGCGCAAAATCCAACTCAATGAACTTATTGAATTGAGGAATGAAGCTTACGAAAACTCATTGATCTATAAGGAAAGAACTAAGCTCATTCATGACTCGAAGATTAAAAACTGAGAGTTCCAAGTTGGAGACAAAGTTTTACTCTTTAACTCTCATTTGAAAATCTTTTGGGGAAAACTCAAATCTCGTTGGCCCCGCCCATTCACCATTGCTCAAATTTTTCAATATGGTACTCTTGAGCTCGCTCAACCCAATGGACCAAATTTTAAGGTGAACGGCCAACGAGTGAAGTTTTACCTTGGAGAGGACATCTCTCATGAGATGATTCCATCCCTCTCCACCTTTCCTTTGAATTAATTTGGGACCGATTAAGGCTCGTGACTCGGTTAACAAAAACAAGCGCTCCTCGTGAGGCAACCCGAGTATCTATCCCTTTCCGTTTTACATCCCAAGTGTAGGGGGCCTATATAGGTTTTTTGTGTTTGTATGGTGATGTGATTCCAAGGATATTTGTACTTTTGGAATCTTTGAAGAACCGTGCTCCCGTGTTATCCACAAATCCGGTTCTATCTCTCAACTATCGTCATTCAATTTTCTTCATACACACTCTTGAAATTGATCACTTTAGTTGTCTCCTCCTTAGCTTGATTTAACCAACGTGTACAATGTCATAAGTGTTGTGGAGACTTTTCCCACATGCTTAAACATTGAGGACAATGTTTATATTAAGTGTAGGGGAGACTTCTATCGAAGTTATATGTGGACTTTTCCATTAAAATGCCATCATTTAACCGGTAAATCATCTTTTCGGCATTTTTCAAATTTTTAATTAACTTTCGCCATATAGTAGTAATTTTTTAAAATTTTTATGTCTTTTATTTCCTTCCTTTTATCGTTTCTTCCATATGTATATATCCCATAATAAATTCAAAAATATTAATAAAGTGGTTTAGCTCGTTTAACAGTCTTTGATATATTAGGCCCGTTGCGATTATTTTGACTCAACCCGAATAAACTTATCCAAGTTTATTCTAGCAAGTATCCTTAACCATGTAGACCTTAATGGGTTTATTAGGCTAAGCATCCACGAGACTCATTACTTGAGATTTTAAATTTTGGAGAACGAGAAATGATAGAGTCAATTATAAGTCGGTATTCTTGCACAAGCACACTTGGTGTAATTATAAGCTTTTCCTCCCATCGCCTTAAATGAATAAATGCAATAAGTAAGGTCGTACGATTTTATTGGATAACTTAGCTTCTAGCCGAAGATCGTTTAAAAGTTTCTCGGTAATGATAAGACTTCATAGCAAAGGCATAACTATTGAAGCGGGGCGCGCAGATTGGTGAGTCCGAAAAGGCCCTAACAAGGCATGACGATTCCATTTTATTGCTAAAGATCCAAGATGATGTGAAAAGTATTATTCCCAAAATCAATATGAAGGATCAAGACGCACGACGAAAAGCAATCAACTCCCATAAAGATCATGGAGAAGTCTATCCGAAAAGACCCTAACAAGGTATGAGTATAAATAGATACAAGTCCGAAAAGGAGCCGGATCGTTGTATCTCAAAATCCCAAATTATGATTGAAGCAATAATGATGAAGTCGTGGTCAACAAAGTTGGAGTATCTCTCAAAAATACTCCAAGTGAAGAAATTCTATAAACGAAGAGAAGACCATTATCTCAAGAACGTCTCTCAAGATATGAAGTATGAAGTACATGCAAAATATCAGCCCGAGAAAGGTCTCAAATCGTGAAGCGAGTTATGCCAAGATATGAACTTTTTGAGGTCTCGAGAAGCAGTTTTAAGAGATTTTGTCCTTTAGCTAAATATTAATCAAATCGTCCTAGTTTGCTTTCAGCCTAAATAAACTATCGATATAAGTCCGAAAATGCATCTTCATGATCATTCTAAGACAAAAATAAAATATAAGAGATACACTTAGGAATAAGGGAGTTTAAGAATGTAATTAAGCCATGTGTGTAAGTGTTTGTTTTGCTAACTTATAATGACAATGATCTCGTTTTTAAGCTTAGTTTGGGGAACGTGAAACTTGAGGGTGATAAATCATCGCAGCACCAAAGCCCTAATGTAAGTCCTTGATCTTTTTGCTAGTTATATCCATATAACTATTTCCAAGTGAAAATGGTTTTCTATCCCCTTTGTTTTATTCGAGCTTTTATTTCCCTTTAGTACTTTAATTTTTGTCTAATAGTAGTAGTGTATTTTAATAAGGCCAAGGTTGATTGATTATGAGAAAAGTGTTAAGTTTTGCCGTAACTTATAGCATTGCATGAGGGCATGGCGATGGTTAAGTGTAGGGGATTTGATAGGTGTGAAAACACCCATCCTTTTGCCACTTATTTCTTGTTAAAACGAGACCAAAACGCGTATTTAATATCATTTGTTTGGAATTATGCGTGGTTTCTGTGCTTGTTGTGTTTTCAGAGCCAACCGGATAAATATTGAAGAAAACATGGGATTGCACGGGTTTTTATCGAAGAAGAAGACAAAAAAGACGAAGTCTATAGTCCAAGATGCAAAAGATTTGAAGTCAATGGGCCTATTTGAAGATTTATCAAAGAAAAGGACCAGAGATGGAAGATTTATATATGTCGAAGAAATCAAGTGTATTAAACGAAGAAATTAAAAGACGAGTTGAAATTGTTCATCGACAAATCCCGAATCAGAATCGAAAATGTCAACTTTACTGAAAAGACGAGAAGACAAAAAGAGAGGAGAAAAGCCCACTCACCAACCAAGCCCAAGGCCTATAAATATACCCTTCCCTTCACAATTTGTGACTAGTCTTCATTTTTCTGTTTCCTTTATTTTTGGTTCGTAGGGTACCAACACCGTTAAGGTGTTTGGTTATTTTTATTTTCCTTTGATTCCTTCATAGATCTTGTAAGTTTAATCTTTCCTTTTGTTTGCTAAACCTTAATCTTTCAATATCATCTTTCATTTAATCTTGTTCTTTCTTTTCTTGTTGATTCAAAGTTCTAAGTTTTTATTTTGTTGATTTTGATCTCCAAAAACAAGTGGTTTTTGTGTTTTTGTTGATTTGCTTTGATGTTTATCATTAGTAGATGATTGGTGGTTAGTTTGGTTAAATCTTTGGTTAAAACTTGGTTGATTTTAGTCAAATTCGTGTTTTGTTTTTTCTACTGTTCTTCGTGTTCTTCATTTGCCCAGATTCCGAACCAACATCAAATATTCCGTACCAAGCTTTTCTTTTAATTATTCCGAACCAACAGCTTTGTTGAATTTATTCCGGACCAGTTAATCTCCATTTTATTCCGCATGAGTGATTTTTCCATTTTATTCCGAATGAGCCAATATTCCGCATCAACGAGTTATTCCGAATGAACAAATTATTCCGGATGAAGCAATATTTCGGATGAGCACTTACATTCCGAACGAGTTATTTATTCCGCATGAAGCATATTATTCAGGATCAGTAAGTATTCCGAACCAAGGGATATTCCGAATGAGCATATTTTTAGTTATTCCGCATGAGAGTATTCCCAATAAGCAATATTCCGAGTGAGTTGATTTATTCCGAACGAAGATTATTCCGCATAAAGCAGTTTTCCTTTGATTATTCCGAATCAACGTTATTCCGAACAAAGGGTTTTTAAGTATTCCGGATGAGCTAATTATTCCGAATCAAAACCTTTTTCCGAATGAACGATTTCTGTTTTTCTTGTTTTCTAGATTAAGTTTTCTAAATTAAGTTCTTAAATTACGTTTCCCTTTATTGTTTTATTTTAATTTCCACCTTATTATTATTAAATTGTTTTTAAATTGTTGAATTACTTTTAGTTAATTGTTTTTAGCTTAATTTTACCCATTTGCTCATTTAATTCTTTTTAGTAGAATAGATACCCGAACCCCCTTTTAATCACCAAGAACGATAATTCCACTTTGAACCGTGATCAATTCAAGAAGATACCGAGAACTTAATTGAACCTCCAATTGTTCCAACAATGGATAATCGACCAATGATTGAGCTTTTTCAAGCGCATGTAGAGGGGAACACCGATGCTATTGTCATACCCGAGATTGGAGCAAACAACTTTGAGCTCAAATCCGGCTGCATTCAAATAGTCTCTGCTCAACCATTCTTGGGGCGTACACTTGATGATCCTCACGACCACATCAAAAGAATTCCTTCAACTCACGAATACGGTTGATGAGACTGCTTTTATACATGGTCTCATCGTTCTTTTTAGGCTTTAAATGCATAAAACATCATCATATCGACCATATATATGCTTGTATTTGTTGCTTGTGTATTTTAGGTACGGATATTGAGAAAACAACAAAAGATCACAAGAATCAAGCAAAAACGAACACGGGAAATGAAGACGCACAATGAACCAAGCCCTAATGAATAATTTCCCAAGAAAACCCTTGAAGATTTGAAGTTTATGCAAGAAGGGCCCTCCACTTTGAAGAATTGGCAATTGTAGTCCCTCGACAAAGCTAAATTGTTAACCATTATCATCCTCAAAGTCAAACCTACCAAGAAGGACTTCAAGTTACAAGAAAATACAAGATTGGTCCTTTGAAAATGTCAATATTACAAAAAGGACCCTTGACTTTGAAGAAATTGCAAAAATGGTCCCTCATTAATCATGACTTGGAAATTTCAGCCATCCAAGAAGTCAACAAGACAAGTCAAGACCATTAACTATGAAGAAAGTGCCAATTCAGTCCTTCAAAAATCATTAATGGGCAAAACTAGTCCTTGAAATAACTTTTCAAAAGTTATTGTGGCCAAAATAGAAGTTTCAAAACTTCATATACAAAGGATTAGTTGCATTTGGCTGGTAAAAGTAAGAAGACAAGAAGAAAGAAAATGAGGGGTTGATCCTGGCCGACACACAAAACTTCCCCACCCATTCAGTTTGTGACACCTCACCCCCAACCAATAACATCACCCCAACCCGTCACGTTGGAAACCCACTCTCCACCAGTTTAAAATTAATTAAACGTTTTCAAAATCGTTTAAATTATGTTAAAAATGGTGGGAAACATGTACTGTTCCCATGTCTCCCCTAATCTCCCTTTAATCCCCGAGCATAAACCCTAATCACCCTAATTACAAAACAAAAAGAAAAATTACAATTAACTCCAGATTGGCTAATTCCCTTAACCTTAATCAAGACCCACAACCCAGAAAATCCTCACACTCGCCCATGTGACACCCCTGACCCTCCCTTACACAAAAAAACAAAGTATACAAACCCATCAACGGCCAAAAAGACTTTGTCTTGCTCCTTACGTGTCATCCAACGCTCCAAAATCATTTTGGCACCTCTGGCATCCCCCACATCAGTCCAAGAAGCTCACATGCCATTCTTGACGAAAATTCAAATCAAGCATATTCCTGGCATCTTAAAGATTCGACAAGGGCATTCTAGGAAACTCATTGTATTAGGGTTTTGCTTTTCTATAAGATTTGTAAGCCTATTTAAGGCATAGGAGGTAGCTTATTGTAGTTGTTCTTTTTTTTCTTTCTCCTGGTCACTTCCCTATAAATCCAGTTTTGTTTAGAGAAATGAAATGGCATTGAGTTTTTGACGAGAAACAAAAGAGCCAATTTAACTTTCCATTGCACATTTAATTTTGAAGTTTGTGGTTCCATAATCTGTTTTCTTTATTTTGGTGACTGAGTTACTTAAGTTTTTACTCTTAATGTCTAAGCTCTTTGAATTGATCATATGAGCCTGATATTCTTGTTGAATATCAAGCTCAAGTGAAGTTTGATGTTGTTGTTGATTAAATTTCTTGTTCAAAGATTTTTAGAAAGTAGTAAAAAAGCATTCAGTTGGATATTTGTTGTGTATCTTTTACGTTTGGTGTTCTTAGCAGGAAAAAGGAGAACTTGTACTTGTTTGGGCAAAGTACATCAGCTCAATAACACGAGAGCATGGATGTTATTCTCTTGGGGTTTGTCTAGAAACTCTTCTCTCTCATTTTCTATATTTATTTTGCTGAAAAAGTGATTTGATGATATGATTTTATTTGCTTGTTAATTCTTGCTTATTCTGTGTTATCATGAGATTTGATGCATGAATTGTATGCTAGTTGAACCAAGTTCACTAGATCTTGCATGATAATCCTTCTGGCAAAAATCTGTATGCTCAAAAGTTTTTTAAGTAGTGTTTGGATCTGGTGTTAACTGGCTGTTAAGTGGTGTTTGGATTTGGTGTTAATTGATTATTAAGCAGTACTTTGATGTGTGCAAACCAGTATATGTCTAAGAAGAATTTCTAAGCACAAACCTGCAAGGATTTATATTTTGAAACTCACAAATTAATCTTTTGGCTCTAAAACGTTAAATACTTGTTGTTTTGATCTGCCATGTTTTGATAACCTAGACTCCATGTTCATCTAGGGTTAACAAGTTCAAAAACATCATTGTTGTAACCTGTTTAGTAGATCTTAGTGTTGGAATTTGGGATTTTAGTCAAGTGCATCAGTAATAGCATCAAACATCTTACTTTTTCTTATCAACAACTCATATATGCCATGATTCTGTGATTTTTGTGTTTGAGCTTGCTTTTTTATTGTTGATTTGACTTCCCACAACCCAACTGGTTGTGGGAGTGCCATTCTTGTCCAAAGAAACCAAGAAACAAAGCTTCAAAGACCAATCAAGTCTATGTGGTTTTTGCATTAACAGGGGGGACTCCTTTCCCACTGCTTTAACAATTCACTTACCACTGCCAGTATTAATTTTTCCAAGCTTATAAATAAGCCATTACAGCTTATCTAAACGTGCTATAACTTTGTTTTGGTTATCAATCTTGCTTAATCACCCTGTTTGACTAATCTGGAAGTTTTTAGGTGTTGACTTGTAGGTTTGACTAGAAAACGAACTAGTTGACTTATTAACAGAGCTTAATTGATTTTTTCTAGCTTATTCTGTGTGCTTATTGGAATTTTCCTGGTCATTAAGCTTAGTTTGGTCATTACAAACGTTTTGCAAGTTAAATCAGCTTCTGAGGTAGTCTAGATCATAAATACGACTATTTTGTCGTTTTGTGAATAAGCTTTTGAGTTATTCCTGGCTTAATTAGTGTACTTTCTTGAAATTTCTTTTCACAAATCGTTTTATAACACCAAAATACTGATGTGTATCAAGTTTCAGCTTATGGCACAAGCCTATAGCTTAATGGGCCAAAAAGCCCATTAAGAATAAGCTTTGTGATTAATAAGCTGTGATAAGCTACGTTTCAGCTTTTGGGCCTTTGAAATATTCTGTTTAAAATCAAATTTCAAGCTTGACTGGAAGATTTGGGCTTATTTGGTGGATTTTAGGTTTTTGGGCCTAGCAGCCCATTAAGATTGGACTGTTTTTGAGCCTGGCCCACTTGGAGGCCCATTAGGGGCATTTGGGTAATTTCACTTGCATTTTCTGTTTAATTAGCTTAAATAAAGTAGGGTTGCAACTTTTTAGAATTTTTTAGGATTTTTGATTTTTATTAATATTTTAATATTATTTTATTATTAAAAATTAAAAGTCTGATTTTCTAAGTTTTTATATTTTTTCTAGGTTCTAGACACTTAATTAGGAATTTTACAACTTTCCAAATATTTTTAGAGTCTTTTAATTATTTTCTAGATTTAATTTAAGTTTTAATAGTTTTTAATAGTTTTTAATTGTTTAAAAATAGTTTTTAGAGGTTTTGAAATTTTGAAAAATACTTTTTAGTTTACTTAGGTTATTTTAGAGGTTTACAAACTTAAAAACCTCGATTTGGACTTTTTATAGTTAATTTTGATTTTTAGTGCTTTAAATTTCATTTAAAAATTAATATTTAATTAAATAAAAGGTTTTAGCAAGTTTTGATTTTTTTAAACCCTTATAATATTTTAGAGTATTTTTAGTGATTTTTGGTAATTTTTTAGAATAAATTTTTAATTTTACCCTTTTTTTTTACGTTTTTACGCCTTTCACGTCTTAGTGTAATTTTACGTCATCCGTCTTCATTTTTCTTCCCTTCTTGGTAATATTAATCTCAAATAATTAATCCATCTCATTACACACATAACACACTAGCCTCCTTGAGAACGAACTCATTTCACTTAGGGTCATTTGTAAACGGTTTTCCTAAATCGTCGTATTAATTACGCTTACCCTATTTACCATCTACTTTTCCTAAAGGGGTGTGTAAAAAGCTACATCATTTTGGCGCCGCTGCCTGGGAGGCGTGTTGTGTTTTGAATTGGAAATTGTTGTTTTTATATTACATAATAACTTTTTGTATTAGTAGCACTCTACGAATACGTATTATCCGTTTTGGTTTTTTTTTGTGAATATTATTAATATATTGTATACGTATCACAACAAATTAACAAGTACTCCAAAAGTGCGAAAACACAACCTTGACTTGGGAGGTCATTACCCAATCATTTTATTCGAATCTCAAACCAAAGAAAAAAGGCAAAAATAGATAAATACTTTCGTAAAGCTCGATTTTGAAAAATACAAACTATAAGGTGGGTATAAGGCGGTTGTATTTCACGACCTAAAGGAAAAAGGCTCTTAAGTGCTTCGCACCGCCTCGTTTCCTCCGCTTTCTTGTGCGTATTTTGAGATTGAAAGCTAATCGAGGGTTTTGCCGCCCAAATTATTATTACATATCATATATATTTTCTTGGTTTCTATTGATTAAACCCTCTTGAACAATTTGGTTTTCACCAAAAGTTCTAAAGTCATCGAAGGCGATCACTTCACGTGATCGTTTTCATTCCTTGAGGCTCCTTTAATCACGAGGTTTGATTTGAGGAGAGATTTGTAGATTTTGGTCTACGTAATACACCACAAAAATCCAAAAAAATATAACAACAATCAAAAACCAAAAAAATCAAAAAAGTAAAAACACCCAAAAGAATCTTCTTTGCTCTTCCCCCACGTTGTACGTTACGTTTATGAAAACTCGCTCGAGAGCAAAACATGCACGTAAACGTTGAAACCGTAAGGAAACAACACCAACATTTTCTAGCGAAGACTCTCCCATTGACGAACCCATTGTAGAACAAGTAGTCACCATGGCTAATCGTACTATGATGGAGTTACTTCAAGCACCCACCGAGTTATGGAGAGGCCATTGTGATTCCCGCAATCCTTGCGGAGAATTTCAAGGTCAAGACGGGTTTGTTGTCCATGATCCAAGCCAACAAGTTTCATGGTGACGAGAAGGACAACCCCCACAATCACATCCGCCAATTCAATCGTCTTACCGCCACTTGCAAGTTTAAGGACGTTTCAAACAACTCTATTAAGATGATGCTTTTTCCGTATTCCTTAGCGGGGACCGCTAAAATTTGGTTAGAGAAAGAGCCACCCAATTCTATATTGACGTGGAAGGATCTTGTTTCAAAGTTTGTGAACCAATTTTTCCCGCCCTCTAAGACTAATCATTTGAAAAACGAGATTTCAAAATTTTCACAAGAATTTAATGAGAGTTTTTCAACGGTTTGGAATCGTTTTAAAGAGATTTTGCATGAGTGTCCTCATCACGGTTTCTCGGATTTGCACCAAATTGACACGTTTTACAATGGGTTAAATGATCATGAACGTGACTATCTAAATGCCGCCGCGGGTGGTAATTTCTTGTGTAAAACGGTCCAGGAAGCATTGACGATCATTGAGAATAGGTCTATAGTCCTCGTAGCACACCGAGTGTAGCCAAGGATTCGTTTACACCTTCGTCTTCATCGTCTCGTACCATTGATGCATGCCAAATAGAGGAAAATTTGGAGAATAAGATTTTCGGTAAGCTTAAGGGTTTGCTAATTGAGTTTAAAGTTGGTGAACAACCCGCTCCCGCTACGATTAAAGCGGTTGAGGTTTCTTGTATGTAATGTGGTGGAGCTCACGATTTCTCCGAATGCATTACCACGTGGTAACACTTTGAGTACCTACGCGGCCACGGGAACTTACAACCAAACCGGTCATGTTACCCGCTCTAATCAAATGACTCCACCGGGTTTTCCACCAAATCAAAATGCTAACAATTATCGAAACAACCAAGTTGGTTACCAAAACAATCAAAGAAACAATTACAAGGGTAATAACAACTATGGGAATCAAGGGGGTAGTAGTCAATTGCAAAATCAAAGTCAAAACCGTAATTTTCAAAACACAAGTCAAGGTCTTCAAAATGTTTACACTAAAGAGCTTCCAATTGACTTTTTGAATTACGCTACGGCAGATGATAAGATTTTAGAAAACATTCTAGAGCAATTGGCTAGTCAAGCTAGGGAGACGGCTAAAAACTCAAAGGAGTTAGCTAATTTTGCTAAGGAAAATGTCAACATGGAAAATGAGTTGAAAAAAGATTTTGCTAATCAAATTAGAGGGCAAAACAATAAAATTGAGCAAAGTCACTCTAGGCTTGAACAAAGGATAGACCAAAAAGCCGCTAGTCAAGATGTTAAGCTAAATGATATTTTGGAAGCGGTCATGGGGACCAAAGCCTCTACTTCGGGTAGTCTACCTAGTAACACCGTGTCAAACCCTAAAGGAGAGATGAAAGTGATTACCACACGTAGTGGTAAGACCTTTAAGGAGCCGATTCCTCAACCAATTGCTCCTACGGAGGAGCCAATTGAGGAAGAACCCAAGGTTATGGTTGAAAAGGAGCATATCTCAATCCCACGAAGTACCGCTCATACCACACCTACGGTCGACCCTTTACCCATATTGGAACCCGAGATTCCAAAGGCTATGCCTATGCCCCACCCAACACCACCCTCTTCCTTTGAACCGTCAAAGTCTTTACCAACACCTCCTTTGCCTTACCCTTCGAGACTTCGAAAGGAAAAGATGCAAGAACGAAGCAATTACCAATTTGAGCTTTTCATCAAAATGTTTCGTGACTTGCATTTTAACATAAGTTTCACCGACGCACTAAACATGATGCCTCGATTTGCCGCGAACTTTAAGAGTATGTTGAACGACAAGGAGAAATTGCAAAAATTGTCTAGTTGTTCATCGGTTTATCTTAACCGCATACCTCAAAAAGTCGGTGATCCCGGTAAATTTTTGATTCCATGTGCTATTCATGATATGGAAGAATGCTATGCCTTGGCCGATCTCGGTGCTAGCATTAATTTGATGCCTCTTTCCATATTCAAGATGCTCAATCTTCCTAATCTTACTCCTTCACAAATGTCTATCGAAATGGCCGATCATTCTACAATTCCCGCATGTGGGGTGGCCAAAGACGTTTTTGTGAAAGTGGGAAAGTTATACTATCCCGTAGACTTTATCGTTGCCGATATTCCCACGGATCCTCAAGTTCCTCTTATCTTAGGACGTTCGTTTTTAGACACATCGAAAGCAAGTATCGACGTCCATGCTCGAAAAATCACTTTGCGATTCAACGATGAGGAACTTGTTATAAACGCAACAGAAAACTCTATAATTTCTCACGTTTATTCCATTCCTTCCATGAATGACATTAACATTGACATGATTGATGTCGTTTGTGAGGAATATGCACAAGAAATCTTAGGTTTTGTTGATGAAGAAAGTTGTGGCAATCCCACAATGCTTGATCCAATCATTGATAACTCGACACCTTCTTTCACGCCATTTGAAGGAGGTGGTTTCACGTTGGAAGAATATGATGTTCCACGTACGTGCAATGAAGACCTCGATGACGATGAGGACTTCTTGATTATCAAGGATTTTCTAAACGATTTCCCATTTCCTCCGCCGGTGGAGGTTATGACTATTGAGCCTACATCTTCAATCGAGGAACCACCAACCCTCGAATTGAAAGATCTTCCCCCACACCTTGAATATGTATTCTTGGGGGAAAACGATAAGTTGCCGGTTATTATTGCAAAGGATCTCTCCAATGACGAAAATACCCGCTCTTATCGAGGTTCTAAAAACTCACCAAGGGGCAATTGCGTGGAAATTATCCGACATTAAGGGGATTGATCCCAAATTTTGTACCCACAAAATCTTAATGGAGGAGGACTAAAAACCCGTAATTCAATGCCAACGTAGGGTGAACCCAAAAATCCACGACGTCATAAAAAAAGAAGTTCTTAAACTACTAGACGCGGGATTGATTTACCCTATATCCGATAGCCCTTGGGTGAGTCCCATTCATTGTGTCCCTAAAAAGGGAGGGATGACCGTTGTGCCAAATGATGACAAAGAGTTAGTCCCCACTAGACTCGTGACCGGTTGGAGGGTGTGCATTGACTATCAAAAGTTAAATGACGCCACTCGTAAAGACCACTTTCCCTTGCCCTTCATGGATCAAATGTTGGAGCGTCTTGCGGGAAATGATTTCTGTTGTTTCATTTATCGTTTTTCCGGTTACTTCCAAATCCCCATCGATCCTCGTGATCAAGAAAAAACTATGTTTACGTGTCCATATGGAACGTTGGCTATCGTAGAATGCCATTCGGACTTTGCAATGCACCGGGAACTTTCCAACGGTGTATGATGGCTATTTTTCATGACATGATCGAGAAGACGATGGAAGTCTTCATGGATGACTTTTCCATGTTTGGTAATTCGTTCACTTCGTGCTTAGGAAACCTTGAGAGGATGTTACGACGTTGTGAGGAGACCAACTTAGTGCTTAATTGGGAGAAATGTCATTTTATGGTTAGAGAGGGGATTGTCTTAGGGCACAAAGTATCCAAAGCGGGGATTGAGGTAGAAAAAGCTAAGATAGACGTCATCACCAAATTACCTCATCCCAAAACCGTTAAGGGAGTTAGGAGTTTCCTAGGCCATGCGGGCTTTTATCGACGCTTCATCAAGGATTTTTCAAAGATCACTCGACCTATTACACATCTTCTTGAAAAATATGATCCTTTCGTTTTTAGCGAATATTATGTACGAGCCTTTGAAATCCTTAAGAGGAAACTTATCGAAGCTCCCATTCTTGTTTCCCCAAATTGGGACCTCCCCTTTGAGCTCATGTGTGATGATAGTGATGATGCTATTGAGGCCGTTTTGGGGCAACGTCATGAAAAAAACTTCTTGCCTATCCACTATGCTAGCAAGACGATGACCGAGGCTCAACTTAAATATACCACAACCGAGAAGTAATTCCTTGCCGTGGTGTATGCATTTGAGAAATTTCGACCTTATCTCGTCTTGACGAAAAGCATAGTGTATACGGACCACTCGGCTATAAAGTATCTCATGGCTAAACAATATGCAAAGCCAAGATTACTTCGTTGGATGCTCCTCCTACAAGAATCTGATGTCACCATTCTTGACAAAAAAGGAGCCGAGAATCTAGCGGCCGATCATCTTTCTCGTTTGGAAGATCCTCACCAAAGTTTTCTCGAGAACAAGGAAATTAATGAATCATTCCATCTCGAATCACTTGCTGTAGTGAATTCTAAGCTTGGTCCATCTTTCTCATGGTTTGCGGACATCGCAAATTACCATGCGGGTAACTTCATCATTAAGGGTATGACGACACAACAAAAATGAAAATTATTTCGTGACGTCAAGTTCTACTTTTGGGACGACCCTTATTTGTTTCGAACTTGTGCGGATCAAATAATTCGACGTTTTGTATTTGGCACCGAAGCTTCTAACATCCTTAGAGCTTGTCACGAGGGACCCACGGGTGGTCACCACAGTGCTAATCTCACGGCTAAGAAAGTTTTTGATGCCGGTTTCTTTTGGCCAACTATTTACCGAGACGCGTACGAACTTATTAAGTCCTGTGATGCCTGCCAACGTCAAGGAAAGTCCTCACAAAAGGATGAAATGCCACAAAATATAATCCAAGTTTGTGAGATCTTTGACGTTTGGGGCATTGATTTTATGGGGCCGTTCCCATCGTCTCGTGGTAATAAGTACATTCTCGTGGATGTTGACTACCTATCTAAGTGGGTTGAAGCTAAGGCTTTGCCCACTAACGATGCTCGTGTGGTAGTCAAGTTTTTGAAACAATTGTTCTCTCGGTTTGGAACCCCTCGTGCTATCATAAGCGATCGTGGAACCCATTTTTGCAATGACCAATTTGAAAAGGTTCTTAAGAAATATAGGGTTACACATCGTCTTTCTACGGCTTACCACCCCCATACAAGTGGGCAAGTCGAGGTTTCAAACCGAGCATTGAAAAGTATCTTGGAAAGATTCATTGGTGAAAACCGACAATCTTGGTAGGATAAGTTAGATGATGCTTTGTGGGCCTTTCGTACCGCTTACAAGACACCCATTGGGTGCACTCCTTATAAGCTTGTGTATGGGAAAAATTTCCATCTACCAATTGAGCTCCAACACAAAGCTTATTGGGCCCTAAAGCATGCTAACTTTAATTTAAGGACCGCGGGGGATCATAGGAAAATACAACTTAATGAATTGGATGAGCTAAGAGACATTGCTTATGAATATTCATTAATCTACAAAGAAAAGACTAAGAAGTTTCACGATTGCAAAATTAAAAACAAGGGTTTTAACGTTGGGGATCAAGTGTTGCTTTTTAACTCACGTTTGAAGATATTTTCCGGGAAATTGAAATCCCGTTGGTCCGGTCCATTCACCGTCTCACAAGTTTTTCCTTATGGGACCATCGAGCTATCTCAAGATGATGGTCCCAACTTCAAGGTGAATGGACATAGGCTCAAGCACTACTTTGGTGGGGAAGTCCCTTCTTTGGACGACCTCGACCAAGTCACCTTCCCCAATGATAACTAGTATTTAGGGGATCGAGTCAAGCTCATGACTCGGTTATCAAAAAAGAGGTACCTCGTGGGGAGATCCCATGTCTATCCATGTACATATTATTACTTTCTAATGTAGTAACGTGAGGGGATTTGTGCCCTTCCAACCTTTGCTCCGTGGTTGTTTATGACTTGTGGCTATTAGGTCATCATCATCTTCATGATTCAAGCCTCTCGTGTTTGTTTGACATGAGCCTTGATCGTTTGCTTTGAAGACATTCTCAATATCCACATGATGTATCCTATGATGTTCTAACCTTAGGTTTCTAGCACACTTCGTAAACGGCTATAAATTTAACGGTTCCACCTTTTCCATGCTAGAATAAGCATTCGATTATGTCTCTAGTATGGGGGTTTCAAACCCTTAGACTCGAAACATTGAGGACAATGTTTAACTTTAGTATGAGGGGTGAATAGATACTTGCCTTGCTTACGCCCTCGTGCACTCCAAAAAAAATTTTTGTCTCTTATTTTGTTGCGAAATAAGACTAAAAATGGCCAAATTTTAAATTTTTCTCATGTTTTTATAAGTACTTAAGACACGATTGTAGATTTTCCGATGGCGAGAATAAGAGTACTTTTTGACTCGACCGTGCGTATAGAGCACTTAGCTTCGATTCCTTAACTTCTATTAGGCTAAGTCTCTTAAATGAGGATGAGAAATGATAGCGTTATTATAAGTCTCGTAATCTTTCACGATCTTATGTGTAGTAATTATTACTTATTCTCCCCACACTTGTATATAAATAAATTGCTAATAAATATTGAATTAGCGGTTTAGTCTCTATTTTTGGTTTCTAGTTTGTTTTGGTAGCTTCCATGTAATTAAATTGGGAAGACATTGAGGATTCGCCAGTGTCACGGTTATGAAGTATTGGCACCCGAATAATCAAAGGTTTCACCCAATAGTAAGATTTCAAGTGCTCACCTAAATCAAGCAAAAATTTGAAGCTCCCAAAAGCCGAAAAATCTATGCAAAGTTTAAAGTTAATCAAGCCTTAATCTTTGAGACCTTAAAGATCCAAAATTCGCCTTAGCGTGAGGATATACGTCAAGTAACAATAAAACCACCGATGATGATGGATAATAAAAGACAAGGGCAAGACCGAAGTCATAATAAAAGCTTCATGGCGAAGTTGAATAAAAGATGGAGGTAAACCAAGATAATAAAACCACCAATAATGAGGCGGATAATAGAAGTCATGGTAATAAGTCTCATGTTCAAAACCGTTCTAAAACCCTGTTTATCGATCCTTTTTGTTGAGTTAATTTTTTGACATCGTTGTCTGTTAAGGTGAATTATTAATTTGATGATTTAGGTTACACCGTTAAGACTCTATTTTTGGACTAAATCTCTATTCACGCATTATTCAAACAATGTATCATCATGATCATTCAAAGAAAAAATAAAATATAAGAGATACCAATTAGGAATAAGGGGGATTAGGTACATAATTAACACTCATGAGTAATGATTGTGTTGCTAACTTATGATAACAATGATCTCGTTACACGCTTAGCATGGAATTGGGTGAAAATCGAGGACAATGAATTTATCTCTATGAGGCACTTACATGTTCTTATTCTATGAACCTAAACGTCCCATTTTGCGATGAAAATCATACATTATGTCTAAAACACAAAGTAGTAGTAGTGTAGCAAGTTTACCTTTCAATAAAAGTGCATAAAATTGAATTTTGGAGATACTTAGATACTTTATTTTAGCATTGCGTGAGGGCACGACAATGGTTTGGTATAGGGGAGTGATGAGACTGCTTTTATACATGGTCTCATCGTTCTTTTTGGGCTTTAAATGCATAAAACATCATCATATAGACCATATATATGCTTGTATTTGTTGCTTGTGTATTTTAGGTACGGATATTGAGAAAACAACAAAAGATCAAAAGAATAAAGCAAAAGCGAACACGGGAAACGAAGACGCACAATGAACCAAGCCCTAATGAAGAATTTCCCAAGAAAACCCTTGAAGATTTGAAGTTTATGCAAGAAGGGCCCTCCACTTTGAAGAATTGGCAATTTTAGTCCCTCAACAAAGCTAAATTGTCAACCATTATCATCCTCAAAGTCAAACATACCAAGAAGGACTTCAATTTACAAGAAAATACAAGACTGGTCCTTTGAAAATGTCAATATTACAAAAAGGACCCTTGACTTTGAAGGAATGGCAAAAATGGTCCCTCATTAATCATGACTTGGCAATTTCAGCCCTCCAAGAAGTCAACAAGACAATTCAAGACCATTAACTATGAAGAAAGTGCCAACTCAGTCCTTCAAAAATCATTAATGGGCAAAACTAGTCCTTGAAATAACTTTTCAAAAGTTATTGTGGCCAGGATAGAAGTTTCAAAACTTCATATACAAAGGATTAGTTGCATTTGGCTGGTAAAAGTAAAAAGACAATAAGAAAGAAAATGAGGGGTTGATCCTGGCTGACACACAAAACTTCCCCACCCATTCAGTTTGTGACACCTCACCCCCCCCCCCCCCCCCCAACCAATAACATCACCCCAACCCGCCACGTTGGAAACCCACTCTCCACCGGTTTAAAATTAATTAAACGTCTTCAAAATCGTTTTAATTATATTAAAAATGGTGGGAAACATGTACTGTTCCCATGTCTCCCCTAATCTCCCTTTAATCCCCGAGCATAAACCCTAATCACCCTAATTACAAAACAAAGGGAAAAATTACAATTAACTCCAGATGGCTAATTCCCTTAACCTTAATCAAGACCCACAACCCAGAAAACCCTCCCACTCGCCCATGTGACACCCCTGACCCTCCCCTGCACAAGAAAACAAAGTATACAAACCCATTAATGGCCAAAAAGACTTTGTCTTGCTCCTTACGTGTCATCCAACGCTCCAAGATCATTTTGGCACCTCTGGCACCCCCACATCAGTCCAAGAAGATCACAAGCCATTCTTGACAAAAATTCAAATCAAGCATATTCCTGGCATCTTAAAGATTCGACAAGGGAATTCTAGGAAACTCATTGTATTAGGGTTTTGCTTTTCTAGAAGATTTGTAAGCCTATTTAAGGCATAGGAGGTAGCTTATTGTAGTTGTTCTTTTTTTTCTTTCTCCTTGGTCACTTCCCTGTAAATCCAGTTTTGTTTAGAGAAATGAAATGGTATTGAGTTGTTGACGAGAAACAAAAGAGCCAATTTAACTTTCATTGCACATTTAATTTTGAAGTTTGTGGTTCCATAATCTGTTTTCTTTATTTTAGTGACTGAGTTACTTAAGTTTTTACTCTTAATGTCCAAGCTCTTTGAATTGATCATTTGAGCCTGATATTCTTGTTGAATATCAAGCTCAAGTGAAGTTTGAAGTGGTTGTTGATTAAATTTATTGTTCAAAGATTTTCAGAAAGTAGTAAAAAAGCATTCAGTTGGATATTTGTTGTGTATCTTTTACGTTTGGTGTTCTTAGCAGGAAAAAGGAGAACTTGTACTTGTTTGGGCAAAGTACATCAGCTCAATAACACGAGAGCATGGATGTTATGCTCTTGGGGTTTGTCTAGAAACTCTTCTTTCTCATTTTCTGTATTTATTTTGCTGAAAAAGTGATTTGATGATATGATTTTATTTGCTTGTTAATTCTTGCTTATTCTGTGTTATCATGAGATTTGATGCATGAATTGTATGCTAGTTGAACCAAGTTGATTAGATCTTGCATGATAATCCTTCTGGCAAAAATCTGTATGCTCAAAAGTTTTTTAAGTAGTGTTTGGATCTGGTGTTAACTGGCTGTTAAGTGGTGTTTGGATTTGGTGTTAATTGATTATTAAGCAGTACTTTGATGTGTGCAAACTAGTATATGTCTAAGAAGAATTTCTAAGCACAAACCTGCAAGGATTTCTATTTTGAAACTTATAAATTAATCTTTTGGCTCTAAAACGTTTAATACTTGTTGTTTTGATCTGCCATGTTTTGATAACCTAGACTCCATGTTCATCTAGGGTTAACAAGTTCAAAAACATCATTGTTGTAACCTGTTTAGTAGATCTTAGTGTTGGAATTTGGGATTTTAGTCAAGTGCATCAGTAATAGCATCAAACAGCTTACTTGTTTTTATCAGGAACTCATATATGCCATGATTCTGTGATTTTTGTGTTTGAGCTTGCTTTTTTATTGTTGATTTGACTTCCCACAACCCAACTAGTTGTGGGAGTTCCATTCTTGTCCAAAGAAACCAAGAAATAAAGCTTCAAAGACCAATCAAGTCTCTGTGGTTTTTGCATTAACAGGGGGAACTCCTTTCCCACTGCTTTCACAATTCACTTACCACTGCCAGTATTAATTTTTCCAAGCTTATAAATAAGCCATTACAGCTTATCTAAACTTGCTATAACTTTGTTTTGGTTATCAATCTTGCTTAATCACCCTGTTTGACTAATCTAGAAGTTTTTAGGTGTTGACTTGTAGGTTTGACTAGAAAACGAACTGGTTGACTTATTAATAGAGTTTAATTGATTTTTTCCAGCTTATTCTGTGTGCTTATTGGAATTTTTCCTGGTCATTAAGCTTAGTTTGGTCATTACAAACGTTTTGCAAGTTAAATCAGCTTCTGAGGTAGTCTAGATCACAAATACGACTATTTTTTCGTTTTGTGAATAAGCTTTTGAGTTATTCCTGGCTTAATTAGTGGACTTTTTTGAAATTTCTTTTCACAAATCGTTTTATAACACCAAAATACTTATGTGTATCAAGTTTCAGCTTATGGCACAAGCCTATAGCTTAATGGGCCAAAAAGCCCATTAAGAATAAGCTTTGTGATTAATAAGCTGTGATAAGCTACGTTTCAGCTTTTGGGCCTTTGAAATATTTTGTTTAAAATCAAATTTCAAGCTTGACTGGAAGATTTGGGCTAATTTGGTGGATTTTAGTTTTTTGGGCCTAGCAGCCCATTAAGATTGGACTGTTTTTTAGCCTGGCCCATTTGGAGGCCCATTAGGGGCATTTGGGTAATTTCACTTGCATTTTCTGTTTAATTAGCTTAAATAAAGTAGTATTGCAACTTTTTATAATTTTTAAGATTTTTGGATTTTTATTAATATTTTAATATTATTTAATTATTAAAAAATAAAAGTCTGATTTTCTAAGTTTTTATATTTTCCTAGGTTCTAGACACTTAATTAAGAATTTTACAACTTTCCAAATATTTTTAGAGTCTTTTAATTATTTTCTAGAATTAATTTTAGTTTTGATAGTTTTTAATTGTTTAAAAATAGTTTTTAGAGGTTTAGAAATTTTGAAAAATACTTTTTAGTTTATTTAGGTTATTTTAGAGGTTTACAAACTTAAAAACCTTGATTTGGACTTTTTATTAGTTAATTTTGATTTTTAGTGCTTTAATTAGCATTTAAAAATTAATATTTAATTAAATAAAAGGTTTTAGCAAGTTTTGATTTTTTGTAACCCTTAGATTATTTTAGAGTATTTTTAGTGATTTTTGGTAATTTTTTAGAATAAATTTTTAATTTTACCTTTTTTTTACGTTTTTACGTTTTTACGCCTTTCACGTCTTAGTGTAATTTTACGTCATCCGTCTTCATTTTTCTTCCTTTCTTGGTAATATTAATCTCAAATAATTAATCCATTTCATTACACACATAACACACTAGCATCTTTGAGAACGAACTCATTTCACTTAGGGTCATTTTTACACGGTTTTCCTAAATCGTCGTACTAATTACGCTTACCCTATTTACCATCTACTTTTCCTAAAGGGGTGTGTAAAAAGCTACATCAACGGTCAAATACAATGGGGTCCCACAAGAGGTAATTCGCTTACAACTTTTTCCTTTCTCCTTAGAGGGACAAGCCCGTCATTGGCTTACAAAGGAACCCCCGCAAAGTATTCTTACGTGGGCGGACTTAGAGACCAAATTCATAAATTACTTTTTCCCACCCTCACATACTACCGCTTTGCGGAATGAAATTATTAATTTTTAACAAAAGTACTATGAGACTTTTAGTGAATCTTGGGACCGTTTTAAAGACCTTTTGCAAAAATGCCCACCACATGGTTTTACCAAAGTGCACCAAATTAATACTTGTTACAATGGTTTACGCATGAAAGACCAAGATTCACTAAATAGTGCCTCGGGGGTAATATTTTGGTTAAGACTTCTAATGCTGCCTGGGATATTATTGAGAATATGTCTAGAGTGCAAACCAAGAGTGTTTGGACCAATGCCGCTAGTGCTAGCACTAGTGAGAATGACAAGAGAATTGATAAGCTTACTTCGCTTATTGAATCACTTGCTATTCAAACCACTGACAATACTAAAAGCATCAACGCTCAAGTCAATGATTGATCCAATCATGTGAAATATGCGGGGGTTCTTACTCATACACTACTTGTATTTCTACCCAAGACTATCTTTGTGAGAATGTTAACGCAGCATACGGTACCTATCCTACGGGAGGCTATCCAACCCGCCCTCAAGGAGACCGTAACTTGCAAAGTTATCGTTCTTCCAACTTTCTTTCCCCACCCAGTTTTCCTCCAACCAATCAAAACCAACAACAAAACCTTAACCGAAACAATCAAAACCAACCTCGAGCACCATACCAACTACCTCAAAGACAACCATATCCACCTCAAAATCCTACCCAAGTTTACCAACCCGCTCCTTACCAACCACCTGCTTATCAAGCACCTCCTCCTACGCAACCCAACGTTTTTAACCACGAGGTTGAAACGTACATGCGGACGAATGATGTGTTGGTGAAGAATCTGCAGACCCAGATTATCAACTTAAAGGGAGATATGGTGAAACAAGGGAATGATCTTAGAGCCGATATGCGAAACTCTTTGAGTAGTCAAACTAATGACTTAAGGGACAATTGATGGCTGGTTTCTTCCAAGGTAATCAACCCTCTTCTTCGGGTACTCTTCCGAGTAATACCGTTGAGAATCCAAGAGGGGAGATGAAAGCAATCACCACTCGCAGTGGAAAAGGTACAAAGGAACCCGAGCTTCCTACACCTACACCCGTGATTATGACTAAGGAAAACGAGTCCACTACTCCTATTCCTCTACCTTCTACTTCTCCAATTCCTCCACCTCTTACTTCTACCCCTCCACCACCCAAGGATGTGAGTGAACTTACTGTTCCAAAGCCTTCCTCTTCTTCCGATATACCTTATCCCTCAAGGTTGAGGAAAGAGAAGCTTAAAAGCAAGGATGATATTCAAGTTTCAAACTTTCTCAAAATGTTTAAACAATTGAATTTCAACATCTCCTTTGCCGAGGCTCTTGCTCACATGCCTAAATATGCGAAGATGTTTAAAGATATTCTAAGTGACAAGGAGAAACTTCTTGAAATTGCTCAGACCCAACTTAATGAGAATTGCTCTGCGGTTCTCTTAAGGAAATTGCCAACCAAACTTGGTGATCCGGGTCGCTTCTTGATTCCTTGAAACTTCCCGGGAGTAGAGAATTGCATGGCCCTAGCCGATCTAGGTGCTAGTATAAACTTAATTCCATCAAGTGTTTGGAAGCAATTATCTCTCCCAGAGCTAGTCCCCACTAAAATGATAGTGGAATTAGCTAACCGTACGGTTGCTTATCCAGTGGGGATAGCCGAAGATGTCTTCGTTGGCGTCGACAAATTCACCTTCCCGGCGGATTTTGTTGTCGTTGACTACGAGATGGACCCACGCGTTCCATTAATCGTTGGACGTCCATTCTTGAGGACCGGTCGCACTCTCATTGATGTAGCCGCGGGCGAACTAATCATGAGAGTGGGTGACGATAAAATCGTTTTCAACATGGGTAAACTTTATACGCAGCCATCTGAAAACGAGAGCGTTAATTTCATTGACGTTCTTGATGGGGCTTGTGAAAAGCATTTCAAAGATGCTTGTAAAAGTGGTTCTTCTATACCCATTGTTGAAGTCGTGCCCTCTATTGCTCCATCACTAACTCCATTTGGAGAAAGTGATTTGATTTTGAAAGAATTTGAAGCAACTTTGGGTGATGTGGACTTGAAATATGACGATTCTCCCACCGATTGGGATGAAGACATTCGTACCATTGAGAAACTTCTCAATGAGGACAATATTTCTCCACCATCTCCCAAGGCTATCGATGAACCGAATTTGACTACGCCTTCTATCGAAAATCCTCCAGATTTAGAGCTTAAGGATTTACCGTCTCATCTCGAGTACGTTTTCCTTGAAGCCGATAAGAAGTTACCCGTCATCATCGCTAAGGACTTGAAAGTAGAAGAAAAATCTCGCCTTATCGCCGTGCTTAAAGATCATAAGAAGGCAATTGCTTGAAAAATTTCTGATATCCGCGGAATTGATCCAACCTTTTGTACTCACAAAATTCACATGGAAGATGACTTTAAACCCGCAATCCAAAGCCAAAGAAGGGTTAATCCTCAAATTCATGACGTCATCAAGCAAAAGGTTATCAAACTTCTAGATGCCGGAATGATTTACCCTATTTCGGATTCGCCATGGGTAAGTCCCGTCCATTGTGTGCCAAAGAAAGGCGGAATAACCGTTGTTCCCAATGAAAACAACGAGTTAATTCCTACCCGTCTCGTTACTGGGTGGAGAGTTTGTATAGACTATGCAAACTCAATGATGCCACGAGAAAAGATCATTTTCCTCTTCCTTTCATGGACCAAATGCTCGAGCGTCTAGCGGGTAATGATTATTATTGCTTCTTAGACGGTTTCTCCAGGTATTTTCAAATTCCCATCGATCCTAAAGACCAAGAGAAAACCACATTCACTTGTCCTTACAGAACATTTGCTTACAAAAGAATGCCTTTCGGCTTATGCAATGCTCCTGGGACGTTTCAAAGGTGTATGATGGCTATCTTCCATGACATGGTTGAAGAAACCATGGAAGTCTTCATGGATGATTTCTCAGTCTACGGTGATTCTTTCGCTGCTTGCCTCGCCAATTTAGAACGTATGCTTAAACGGTGTGAAGACACTCGCCTTGTTTTAAATTGGGAAAAATGCCATTTCATGGTAAAAGAGGTCATCGTACTAGGACATAAAATTTCAAAAGCCGGTCTTGAAGTGGACCGTGCTAAAGTTGATGTCATAGCCAAATTACCTCCACCTTCAATCGTGAAGGGTGTGAGACGTTTTCTTGGTCATGCGGGCTTCTATCATCGATTTATACAATATTTTTCTAAAATCGCTCGCCCGATGACCCACCTCTTGGAAAAGGATACTCCTTTTATCTTTTCCAAATAGTGTGTTGAAGCCTTCAACAATCTAAAGGATAAGGTAACTAAGGCACCGGTCTTGGTTACCCCTAATTGGGAGCTCCCTTTTGAGTTGATGTGCGATGCTAGCGACTTTGCTATTGGAGCGGTTTTGGGACAACGACTTAACAAACATTTCCAACCGATCCATTACGCTAGAAAGACAATGACAGGGGCTCAATTGCATTACACGACAACCGAAAAAGAGCTTTTAGCTGTTGTCTATGCCTTTGAAAAATTCCGCCCCTATCTTGTCCTCTCCACTACCATCGTGTACACCGATCATTCCGAGTTGAAGTACTTGTTAACCAAACAAGATTCTAAACCGATACTTCTTCGCTGGGTTTTACTCCTTCAAGAATTCAAAAATCAAAATTCGTGACAAGAAAGGGGCCGAAAACATAGCAGCGGATCATCTGAGTAGACTTGAGGATCCATATCAGGGGGATCATCCGAACAAAGAGATCAATGACTCTTTTCCCCTTGAGACCTTATTGTCTATCAACTCCAATTTGGATGAGACCCCGTGGTTTACGGACATTACAAACTACTTGGCGGGTGGAATTATCATCGACGGGTTAACATCCCAACAAAAGAAGAAGTTATTTAAAGATATCAAGACTTACTTTTGGGATGACCCATATCTATTCAAACAATGCGCAGATTTGATAATTCGCCGATGTGTTGACGGACACGCAGCTCTAGATATTCTAGAAGCTTGCCACAAAGGACCCACCGGTGGTCACTTTGGTCCCAACTACACCGCCAAAAAAGTGTTTGACTCGGAATTCTATTGGCCCACCATTTATCGTGACGCTCACGAAATGGTTAAACATTGTGATGCTTGCCAACGACAAGGCAAGATCACACATAAAGATGAGATGCCTCAAAATTTCATACAAGAATGTGAAATCTTTGATGTATGGGGCATCAACTTTATGGGGCCATTTCCTTCTTCAAAAGGAAACAAATACATCCTTGTAGCCGTTGACTATGTTTCTAAATGGGTTGAAGCAAAAGCTTTACCCACTAACGATGCAAGGGTGGTTTGTAATTTTTTAAAACAGCTATTCGCTAGATTCGGTGAGCCTCGTGCCAATATTAGTGATCGCGGGACTCATTTTTACAATGATCAGTTCGCAAGAGTCATGGAAAAGTACGGTGTCAATCACCGTCTTTCCACCGCGTATCACCCACAAACCAATGGCCAAGCCGAAATCTCTAACCGTGGGTTAAAGCGAATTCTTGAACGAACCGTGGGAGAGCATCGTGCCTCATGGGCCGATAAACTTGATGATGCTCTGTGGGCTTTCCGTACCGCATATAAGACTCCTATTGGTTGCACACCATATCGTCTCGTATACGGAAAAGCATGCCACCTCCCCATTGAGTTGGAACACAAGGCTTACTAGGCCTTGAAATGGGCTAATTTTGACATCAACAAAGCCGGAGATTTGCGCAAAATCCAACTCAATGAACTTAATGAATTGAGGAATGAAGCTTACGAAAACTCATTGATCTATCAGGAAAGAACTAAGCTCATTCATGACTCCAAGATTAAAAACCGAGAGTTCCAAGTTGGAGACAAAGTTTTACTCTTTAACTCTCGATTGAAAATCTTTTCGGGCAAACTCAAATCTCGTTGGTTCGGCCCATTCACCATTGCTCAAATTTTTCCATATGATACTCTTGAGCTCGCTCAACCCAATGGACCAAATTTTAAGGTGAACGACCAACGAGTGAAGTTGTACCTTGGAGAGGACATCTCTCATGAGATGATTCCATCCCTCTCCACCTTTCCTTTGAATTAATTCGGGACCGAGTCAGGCTCGTGACTCGGTTAACAAAAACAAGCGCTCCTCGGGAGGCAACCCGAGTATCTATCCCTTTCTGTTTTACCTCCTAAGTGTAGGGGGCCTATATAGGTTGTTTGTGTTTGTATGGTGATGTGATTCCAGGGATATGTGTACTTTTGGAATCTTTGAAGAACCGTGCTCCCGTGTTATCCACAAATCCGGTTCTATCTCTCAACTATCGTGATTCAATTTTCTTCATACACACTGATAGGTGTGAAAACACCCATCCTTTTACCACTTAATTACAACTAAAACGAGACCATAACGTGTATTTTATGTCGTAAATGTTGGAATTATGCGTTGTTTGTGTTTTGGTTGTGTTTTAGGATCAAAATGTGAAAAGGGAAGAAAACACGGGCTTTCACGGGCTTTTATCGAAGAAAACGAGAAAAGACGAAGTCAAAAGATCAAGAGTGTAAATAGAACGGAAGTTCAAGGCCTATTATGAAGATTTATCGAAGAAAAAGTCTGAAGACGGAAGTTTAATGAAGTCGAAGAACTCAAGTCTAATAGAAGAGAAAATTATAAGACAAGTTCAATTTATATCGACAAATCCCGAGACGACGTCGAGAAAGATAAAGAATTTAAACGACTCGAGAAGAAAGAGAGAAGGAAGCAACACATGCACTCCCTACCTCCTATATATACCCTCCTAATGTCACATTAGGAGGGTGTTAGTTAGTTAATTAGTTTTCACTTTCTTTTTGTTGTTTTATTTTTAGAGAGAGAAAGTGACAGTTTCTCTCACTAGAATATTAATCTTTCATCTTCCTTTGTTGTTTTTCATTAAATCTTTACTTTTTAATATTAATCTTGTCTTAATCTTTATCTTTTAATCTTTCTTGTTAATCACAATCTTGTTTTTATCAATTTTATCAAATTTTTACATAAAGTTCAAGCCTTTTTTATTTTTATGTCTTTATGTTGATGTTTTTATAAGTTTTGATCTTCTCCCTAGCTTATTGGTAGCTTATTGGAGTTTTTCTTGGCTTATTGTCCTTGAAAAGTTGTCAAAAAGTTGCTTAAAATCGTCTTTATCCGAGATCCTATTTTTTAGGAACGTCTGATTCGATTTTCAAATTCTTCAAAATTTGTGAATTTGATTTTCCCCTTAAGTTGCGAAATTGAACTTCTCCTTGATTGCGAATTTGATCTCCTTCTTCATTGCGGAATTAATTCCGCAATTTAATTGCGTAATTGTAGTCTTGGTATTGCAAAATTATAAGCATTCACTATTGCGAAATCCATTATGGCATTGCGAGATCTTTTTGTCCAAGATTGCGAATTGTGCAAGTCTTGGTATTGTGAAATTGAATTATATACGCATTGCGGAATTCTAAACCTTCAAACATTGTGAAATTAATTGTGGATTGCGAAATTAATACAAGATTTCACAATTTTGTGAAATTATTTGAAGTTTTAAATTAATTTGCGAAATTAATTAGTTTTTATTTTAATTCAATTTTTAAACTTGTTTTTCCCGCCAATTTTCTTAGCTTTTTTTTTTACTCGTTCGTCTTAGTTTAATTTTCGAGTATTTTAATTTTAAAAAGTTTTCATTTTTATTAAGTTTTTAAGTTTTCATATTTACGTTTAATTCGTCATTTATTTTTGAAAGTCTTTAATTTTAGTCTAATCTTTCCTCGCTTTATTTCTTTTATTTAATTACTCAACGACGCTTTTCCTTTTAATTAGTTTAGACAACGACAACCTTTTATTTGATTCACCAAGAACGATTGAGTCGCACATTTAACCAATAATCAATTCGAAGAGATACCGTGAACGAACTTTTCAACCATACAAAATCACCATATTAAATGACGCCGCTGCCGGCTCTTTTCATAAAGATTAACGGTTTCTTGTGAGAGACGCGTTGCTTTTTGGGATCCGTTCACTCGTGAACGTTATTTTTCGCGTCAAAAATTTTCAAAAATCCATAAAAATTAAAAATTTCAAAAATACACACAAAATTAAAAAATCTACAAAAACCAAAAAGAATTTCCTTGCATTTTCTTTTTAGTGTATGCGTACTCGATCAACGTCTTATCTCAAGCCCGAGACTCTTCAAGATTTAGACATGGCCGGTGTACATAATAACAATAATAATCCACCCCACCCCAATAATAACAACCCCCAACCCGACCAACGCACAATGGAGGAGTTATGCCAACCTACGATGAATGGACGTGGAGGACCGATCGCGCCGATGCAAATCACGGCTCAGAAGTTTTCATTGAAGCATCACATGTTCCAACGAGTGCAAACTAATCCCTTTCGCGGAATACCGGATGATGATGCCAACAAGAACCTCGACAAATTCATTACCATCACCCAAAGCATGAAGATGCCCGGTGTTTCTATGGATGTACTTCGCCTTCAATTATTTCCACACACGCTATCCCACCATGCCGAAAAATGGTTTGATCGTCTCCTGAAGAATTCTATTCATACTTGGGACGACATGACTCAACGATTTTTGTCGCGCTACTTTCCACCATCCATGATCACGAGCCTTCGTAACCAACTTAGTGGATTCATGCAAGACAATGATGAATCACTTTTTCATGCTTGGGAACGCTATAATGATTTGATCGACCGTTGTCCAAATCATAACATGCTCCCCGTCACTTTTATTGATACTTTCTACAATGGTCTTTCTTTTCGTGATCGTGATACGATTAATGCCGCCGCCGGTGGTACTTTTATGAAAAGAAGACCGGAGGAGTGTAGAGGGTTGATAGAAAACATGACTACTCACCATAAGAATTGGGATTCATCCGCATCCTCAAGATCTAATCCGAGAGTCAATGTTTCATCTACTTCTTCCGCCACCGACATGTCCGCCATGGAACGTGCCATTATCGAAATGAGCAAAAATATGCAAATTTTTGCTACTAACCACACTCAACAAGCTAAAGCCGTTTCTATTTCTTGTGAAACGTGCGGTGGTCCTCACTCGTACATTGATTGTCCTTCCACTCAAGGCAATTTTTGTGAAAACGTTAACGCGGCATACGGTAACTATCCAACGGGAGGCTATCAAGCTCGTCCTCAAGGAGACCGTAACTTGCTAAGTTATCGTTCAAACAACTATCTTTCACCACCCGGTTTTACTCCTCAAAACCAAATCCAACCACAAAACTATAACCAAAATACCCAAAGTCAACCTCGTGCTACCACTCAATATCAACCCCAAAGAAACCCCTATCAACCTCAAGGAAATTCTCAAGCTTACCAAGCTCTACCTCTCAATCAACCGACAGCGTTGAACCAAGACCTCGAGTCGTTCATGAGAACGAATAGAGAGATGGTGACGAATCTTCAAAATCAATTCATCAACTTTAAGGGAGACATGGCGAAACAAGGGAGTGATATTCGAGCCGAGCTACGGAATGACATGGCGAAACAAAGCAATGATCTTTGCGCTGATATCCAAAACTCTATGAGCACTCAAACGGATAATATCCGTGATATGATAGGTTCGCTTTTCCAAGGTAATCAACCCTCTTCTTCGGGTACTCTTCCGAGTAACACCGTTGCGAATCCAAGAGGGGAGATGAAAGCAATCACCACTCGTACTGGGAAAGGTTATATGGAACCCGAGCTTCCTACACCTCCACCCATGATTGTGAACAAGGAAAACGAACAACTTTCATCACCTCCTTTACCTTCTAACCCCATTCCCTCACCACCCGCGGTTATGAGTGATCCTATTCCTCTAAAGCCTTCCTCTTCATCCGATATACCTTATCCTTCAAGGTTGAGGAAAGAGAAGCAAAAGAGCAAGGATGATATTCAAGTTTCAAACTTTCTCAAAATGTTTAAACAATTGAATTTTAACATCTCCTATGCTGAGGCTCTCGCTCATATGCCAAAATACGCGAAGATGTTTAAAGATCTTCTAAGTGACAAGGAAAAGCTCCTTGATATCGCTCAGAACCACCTTAATGAGAATTGCTCCGCGGTTCTCTTAAGGAAATTACCCACCAAACTTGGTGATCCGGGTTGATTCTTAGTTCCTTGTAATTTCCCAGGAGTAGAAAATTGCATGGCCCTATCCGATCTAGGTGCTAGTATCAACTTAATGCCTTTAAGTGTATGGAACAATTATCTCTCCCCGAGCTAGTCCCCACCAAAATGACTTTGGATTTAGCTAACCGTATGGTTGCTTATCCGGTGGGGATAGCTGAAGAAGTCTTCGTTGGCATTGACAAATTCACCTTCCCGGCGGATTTTGTCGTCGTTGACTACGAAATGGATCCCTGTGTTCCATTGATCGTCGGGCGTCCCTTCTTGAGGACCGGTCGCACTCCTATCGATGTAGCCGCGGGCGAATTAATCATGAGAGTTGGTGACGATAAAATTGTCTTCAACATGGGTAAGATTTCTAAACAACCTTGTTCATATGAGAGTGTTAATGCTATTGATGTTCTCTATGAGGCTTGTGAAGAACACTTTAATGATGCTTGCAAAAGTAATCTTTCTTCTCTACCCAATGTTGAGACCGTTGCCTCAATTGCTCAGTCATTGACTCCTTTTGGAGAAAGTGACTTTCTTTTGGATGATTTTGAAGATAGCTTTGGTCCACTTGATCTTAAATATGATGATTCTCCCACCGATTTGGAAGAAGACATTCGTACAATTGAGAAACTTCTCAATGATGACCCTTTCTCTCCTCCTTCTCCTAAAGAGGTAACTAATGATGATCCATCATTAGTTACACCATCTATTGAGGATCCTCCTACTCTCGAGCTTAATGACTTACCTCCTCATTTCGAGTATGTTTTCTTAGAGGGCATTGATCAACTTCCCGTTATTATTTCTAAGGACTTAAAATCCGAAGAGAAAACTCGTCTCATTAAAGTTCTCAAGAAACATAAACGAGCTATCGCTTGGAAAATCTCCGATATTCGCGGAATTGATCCTCACTTTTGCACACATAAAATTCTCATGGAGGACGACTTTAAGCCCACCATTCAAAGCCAAAGAAGGGTGAATCCTAAAATCCACGACGTTATCAAAAAAGAGGTTATCGAACTTCTTGATGCGGGAATGATTTATCCTATCTCAGATTTACCATGGGTTAGTCCGGTCCATTGTGTGCCTAAGAAAGGCGGAATAACCGTTGTGCCCAATGCAAACAACGAGTTGATTCGTACACGTCTCGTTACTGGGTGGAGAGTTTGTATAGACTATCGCAAACTCAATGATGCCAGGAGAAAGGATCATTTTCCTCTTCCTTTTATGGACCAAATGCTTGAACGGTTAGCCGGTAATGAATATTACTGCTTTTTAGATGGTTTCTCGGGTTATTTCCAAATACACATTGATCCCCAAGATCAAGAGAAGACAACATTCACTTGTCCCTTTGGCACATTTACTTATAAACGCATGCCTTTTGGTTTATGCAATGCCCCGAGGACTTTTCAATGGTGCATGTTAGCTATCTTCCATGACATGGTTGAGCAAACCATGGAAGTCTTCATGGATGATTTCTCGGTATGTGGGGATTCATTTTCTTCTTTCCTTGCCAATTTAGAACGTATGCTTAAGCGGTGTGAAGACACTCGCCTTGTTTTAAATTGGGAAAAATGCCATTTTATGGTAAAAGAAGGCATTGTGCTAGGACATAAAAATTCAAAAGCCGGTCTCGAAGTGGACCGTGCTAAAGTGGATGTCATAGCCAAATTACCTCCACCTTCAATCGTGAAGGGTGTGAGAATTTTTTTGGTCATGCGGGCTTCTCTCGACGATTTATCCAAGTTTTTTCTAAAATCGCTCGCCCGATGACCCACCTCTTGGAAAAGGATACTCCTTTTATCTTTTCCAAAGAGTGTATTGGAGCCTTCAATCTTCTTAAGGATAAGCTCACTAAGGCACCGGTCTTAGTTACCCCTAATTAGGAGCTACCTTTTGAGTTGATGTGCGATGCTAGCGACTTTGCTATTGGAGCGGTATTGGGACAAAGGATAAACAAACATTTCCAACCGATCCACTATGATAGCAAAACGATGACAGGGGCTCAATTGCATTATACGACAACCGAAAAAGAGCTTTTAGCTGTTGTCTATGCCTTTGATAAATTTCGCCCGTATCTTGTTTTATCCACTACCATCGTATACACGGACCATTCCGCGTTGAAGTACTTGATGACAAAGCAAGACTCTAAGCCAAGACTTCTTCGCTGGGTTTTACTCCTTCAAGAATTTAAGATTGAAATTCGTGACAAAAAGGGAGCCGAAAACCTAGCCGCGGATCATCTAAGTAGACTTGAGGATCCGTATCAAGGGGATCATCCGAATCAAGAGATCGATGACTATTTTCCCCTTGAAGCCGTAATGTATCTTAGTGCCATTCTTGATGAAGACACCCCGTGGTTTGCGGACATTGCAAACTACTTAGCGGGTGGTGTTCTCATCAAAGGGTTAACATCCCAACAAAAGAAAAAGTTCTTAAACGATGTTAAGACTTACTTTTGGGATGACCCTTTTCTCTTCAAACAATGCACTGATTTGATTATTCGCCGATGTCTTGACGGACCGGCATCTTTAGACATTCTCGAAGCTTGCCACAAAGGACCCACAGGTGGTCACTTTGGTCCCAACTACACCGCCAAAAAAGTGTTTGATTCGGGATTCTACTGGCCCACCATATATCGTGACGCTCACGCAATGGTTAAACAATTTGATGCTTGCCAACGACAAGGCAAGATCACACATAAAGATGAAATGCCTCAAAATTTCATACAAGAATGTGAAATCTCTGATGTATGGGCATCGACTTTATGGTGCCAATCCCTTCTTCGAAAGGAAACAAGTACATCCTCGTAGTCGTTGACTACGTTTCTAAATGGCTTGAAGCGAAAGATTCACCTACTAACGACGCAAGGGTGGTTGTTAACTTTCTGGAACAACTATCTGCTAGATTCAGTGTGCCTTGTGCCATAATTAGTGATCGCGAGACTCATTTTTGCAATGAACAATTCGCAAGAGTCATGGCCAAGTATGGTGTCAATCACCGTCTTTCCACCGCATATCACCCACAAACCAATGGGCAAGCTGAGATCTCTAACCGTGGGTTAAAGCGAATATTGGAACCTACTGTGGGAGAGCATCATGCCTCGTGGGCCGATAAACTTGATGATGCTCTGTGGGCTTTCCGTACCGCATATAAGACTCCGATTGGTTGTACACCATATCGCCATGTGTACGCGAAAGCATGCCACCTCCCCATTGAGTTGGAGCACAAGGCTTACTGGGCCTTGGAATGGGCTAACTTTGACCTCAACAAAGCCGGTGATTTCAGCAAAATCCAACTCAATGAACTTAATGAATTGAGGAATGAAGCTTATGAAAACTCATTGATCTATAAGAAGAGGACCAAGCTCATTCATGATTCCAAGATTAAGAACCGAGAGTTGCAAGTTGGAGATAAAGTTTTACTCTTTAACTCTCGGTTGAAAATCTTTTTGGGCAAACTCAAATCTCGTTGGTCCGGCCCATTCACCATTGCTAAAATTTTTCCATATGGTACTATTGAGCTCGCTCAATCCAATGGCCCAAATTTCAAGGTGAATGGCCAACGAGTGAAGTTGTACCTTATCTCTCATGAGATGATTCCATCCCTCTCCACCTTTCCTTTGAACTAATTCAGGACCGAGTCAGGTTGGCAAATCGGTTAACAAAAACAAGCGCTCCTCGGTAGGCAACCCGAGTATCTATCTATCTATATCTATTTCTATCATAAGTGTAGGGGGGGCCCGTATATGTTGGTTGTCTTGTTTCTTATGATTTGCAGGGATTGGAGCATTCAAATACACCCTCTTGATGACTTTTGATGACCTGTGATTCCGTGTTCCGTCTTCTCGGTTCTATCCTAAACTCTTCTCGATTCACTATTTTATATTTTCTAATATTAAAATAGGAATATCGTTAGTTGTCTTTTCCTTAGCAAGATTTAAACAAAGTGCACAATGTCCTAAGTGTAGGGGAGTTTACTCCCACACGCTTAAACCTTGAGGACAATGTTTATATCAAGTGTAGGGGGGACTTCTATCGAAGTTAAGTGGGCTTTTCCATGAATTTAACCTCATTTTAGTCTCCTTTATTTTTGTTATTTTCTATTATTGTTCAATAAAATGGTTTTAGCAAGTTTAGATATTTAGATATATTAGGCCGTCGTGAATATTTTGACTCAACCCGAGTTTACTTATCCAAGTTTACTCTAGCTAGTATCCTTAACCATGTAGACCTTAATTGGTTTATCAGGCTAAGCATCCACGAGTCTCATTCCTTGAGATTTTAAATTGTGGAGAACGAGAAATGATAGAGTTAGTTATAAGGTTGGTATTCTTTCATTAACTTCTGTGAGTTAATTATGAACTTTCTCTCCTATCGCTTGTAAATAAATAAATGCAATAAGTAAGGTCGTACGGTCTAAAAAATTACTTAGCTTTAAGCCCAAGATCATTTAAAAGTTGCTCGGTATTAATTAGAGTTCATTACTATCCGAAAAGACCAAGATTATGTGAAAAGCATTATTCCAAAATCAATATGAAGGATCAAGACACACGACGAAAAGCAATTACTCCTTTAAAGATCATGGAGAAATCTATCCGAAAAGACCCTAACAAGGTATGAGGATAAATAGATCCAATTCCGAAAAGGAGGCGGATCGTTGTATATCAAAATCCCAAATAAGGATTGAAGAAATAATGATGAAGTCGTGGTCAACATTTGAAGAAAATATCTCAACTACCCCAAGTGAAGATATACACTATATATGAAGAGAAGACCATAATTTCAAGATCGTCTTCTCAAGATTCTAAGTATGAAGTAAATGCCAAATATCGGTCCGAGAAAGGTCTCGAATCGTGAAACGAGTTATGCCAAGATATGAACTTTTTGAGGTTTCGAGAAGCAGTTTTAAAAGATTTTTTCATTTAGCTAACTATGGATTAGATCGTCCTACTTTATTTTCAGCCCTAATAAACTATCAAAATAAGTCAACAATGCATCCTCGTGATCATTCAAGACATCAATAAAATATAAGAGATACCCATAGGAATAAGGGAGTCTAAGTGATTAATTGAACCGCATGAGTAAGTGTTAGTTATGGTAACTTGTACTAACAATGATCTCGTTTTTAAGCTTGGCTTGGGAACGTGAAACTTGAGGATGATAAACATTCATGACACCAAAGCCCTAATGTAAGTCTTAGATTTCTTTACAAGTTTCTTCCTTCTAGCATTATGTCATTTTATATCTTTTTAAATTTTCCTCAGTTTCTATTGTTTAATAAAGGCCAAGGTAGGTTGATTATGATGGAGAATGTAAATCTTGCTTTGTCACTAAGCATTGCATGAGGTCATTGCAATGGTCAAGTGTAGGGGATTTGATAGGTGTGAAAACACCCATCCTTTTACCACTTAATTACAACTAAAAGGAGACCATAACGTGTATTTTATGTCGTAAATGTCGGAATTATGCGTGGTTTGTGTTTTTGTTGTGTTTTAGGATCAAAATGGGAAAAGGGAAGAAAACACGGGCTTTCACGGGCTTTTATCGAAGAAAACGAGAAAAGACGAAGTCAAAAGATCAAGAGTGTAAAGAGAACGGAAGTTCAAGGCCTATTCTGAAGATTTATCGAAGAAAAAGTCTGAAGACAGAAGTTTAATGAAGTCGAAGAACTCAAGTCTAATAGAAGAGAAAATTATACGACAAGTTCAATTTATATCGACAAATCCCGAGACGACGTCGAGAAAGATAAAGAATTTAAATCGAGTCGAGAAGAAAGAGAGAAAGAAGCAACACATGCACTCCCCACCTCCTATATATACCCTCCTAATGTCACATTAGGAGGGTGTTAGTTAGTTAATTAGTTTTCACTTTCTTTTTGTTGTTTTATTTTTAGAGAGAGAAAGTGACAGTTTCTCTCACTAGAATATTAATCTTTCATCTTCCTTTCTTGTTTTTCATTAAATCTTCACTTTTTAAGCTTAATCTTGTCTTAATCTTCATCTTTTAATCTTTCTTGTTAATCACAATCTTGTTTTTATCATCTTTTTATCAAATTTTTACATAAAGTTCAAGCCTTTTTTATTTTTGTGTCTTTATCTTGATGTTTTTATAAGTTTTGATCTTCTCCCTAGCTTATTGGTAGCTTATTGGAGTTTTTCTTGGCTTACTGTCCTTGAAAAGTTGTCAAAAAGTTGCTTAAAATCGTCTTTGTCCGAGATCCTATTTTTTAGGAACGTCTGATTCGATTTTGCAATTCTTCAAAAAATTGCGAATTTGATCTTCCCCTTAAGTTGCGAAATTGAACTTCTCCTTGATTGCGAATTTGATCTCCTTCTTCATTGTGGAATTAATTCCGCAATTTAATTGCGGAATTGTAGTCTTGGTATTGCGAAATTATAAGCATTCACTATTGTGAAATCCATTCTTGCATTGCGAGATCTTTTTGTTCAAGATTGCGAATTGTGCAAGTCTTGGTATTGTGAAATTGAATTATATACGCATTGCGGAATTCTAAACCTTCAAACATTGCGAAATTAATTGTGGATTGCGAAATTAATACAAGATTTCGCAATTATGCGAAATTATTTCAAGTTTTAAATTAATTTGCGAAATTAATTAGTTTTTATTTTAATTTAATTTTTAAACTTGTTTTTCCCGCCAATTTTATTAGCTTTATTTTTACTCGTTCGTCTTAGTTTAATTTTCAAGTATTTTAATTTTAAAAAGTTTTCATTTTTATCAAGTTTTTAAGTTTTCATATTTACGTTTAATTCGTCATTTATTTTTGAAAGTCTTTAATTTTAGTCTAATCTTTCCTCGCTTTATTTCTTTTAATTAATTACTCAACGACGCTTTTACTTTTAATTAGTTTAGACAACAACAACCTTTTATTTGATTCACCAAGAACGATTGAGTCGCACATTTAACCAATAATCTATTCAAAGAGATACCGTGAACGAACATTTCAACCATGCAAAATCACCATATTACACACTCTTGAAATTGATCACTTTAGTTGTCTCCTCTTTAGCTTGATTTAACCAACTTGCACAATGTCATAAGTGTAGGGGAGACTTTTCCCACATGCGTAAACATTGAGGACAATGTTTATATTAAGTGTAGGGGAAACTTCTATCGAAGTTATAAGTTGACTTTTCCATTAAAATGCCTTCATTTAACCGGTAAATCATCTTTTTCGGCATTTTTCAAATTTTTAATTAACTTTGGCCATATAGTAGTAATTTTTAAAATTTTTATGTCTTTTATTTCCTTCCTTTTATCGTTGCTTCCATATGTATATATCCCATAATAAAGTCAAAAATATTTATAAAGTGGTTTAGCTCGTTTAGAAGTCTTTGATATATTAGGCCCGTTGCGATTATTTTGACTCAACCCGAATAGACTTATCCAAGTTTATTCTAGCAAGTATCCTTAACCATGTAGACCTTAATGGGTTTATTAGGCTAAGCATCCACGAGTCTCATTACTTGATATTTTAAATTGTGGAGAACGAGAAATGATAGAGTCAATTATAAGTCGGTATTCTTGCACAAGCACACTTGGTGTAATTATAAGCTTTTCCTCCCATCGCCTTAAATGAATAAATGCAATAAGTAAGGTCGTACGATTTTATTGGATAACTTATCTTCTAGCCCAAGATCGTTTAAGAGTTGCTCGGTAATGATAAGAGTTCATAGCCAAGGCATAACTATTGAAGCGGGGCGCGAAGATTGGCGAGTCCGAAAAGGCCCTAACAAGGCATGATGATTCCATTTTATTGCTAAAGATCCAAGATGATGTGAAAAGCATTATTCCCAAAATCAATATGAAGGATCAAGACGCACGACGAAAAGCAATCAACTCCCATAAAGATCATGGAGAAGTCTATCCGAAAAGACGATAAAAAGATCCAAGTCCGAAAAGGAGGCGGATTGTTGTATCTCAAAATACCCAAATTATGATTGAAGAAATAATGATAAAGTCGTGGTCAACAAAGTTGGAGTATCTCTTAAAAATACTCCAAGTGAAGAAATTCTATAAACGAAGAGAAGACCATTATCTCAAGAACGTCTCTCAAGATATGAAGTATGAAGTACATGCCAAATATCGGCCCGAGAAAGGTCTCAAATCGTGAAGCGAGTTATGCCAAGATATGAACTTTTTGAGGTCTTGACAAGCAGTTTTAAGAGATTTTATCCTTTAGCTAAATATTAATCAAATCGTCCTACTTTGCTTTCAACCTAAATAAACTATCGAAATAAGTCCAAAAATGCATCTTCATTGTCATTCTAAGACAAAAATAAAATATAAGAGATACACCTAGGAATAAGGGAGTTTAAGCATGTAATTAAGCCATGTGTGTAAGTGTTTGTTTTTCTAACTTATAATGACAATGATCTCATTTTTAAGCTTAGTTAGGGGAACGTGAAACTTGAGGGTGATAAATCTTCGCAGCACCAAAGCCCTAATGTAAGTCCTTGATCTCTTTGCTAGTTATTTCCATATAACTATTTCCAAGTGAAAGTGATTTTTTATCCCTCTTGTTTTATTCGAGCTTTTATTTCTCTTTAGTACTTTAATTTTTGTCTAGTAGTAGTGTATGTTAATAAGGCCAAGGTTGATTGATTATGAGAAAAGTGTTAAGTTTTGCCGTAACTTATAGCATTGCATGAGGGAATGGCAATGGTTAAGTGTAGGGGATTTGATAGGTGTGAAAACACCCATCCTTTTGCCACTTATTTCTTGTTAAAACGAGACCAAAACGCGTATTTAATATCATTTGTTTGGAATTATGCGTGGTTTGTATGTTTGTTGTGTTTTCAGAGCCAACCGAATAAATATTGAAGAAAACATGGGATTGCACGGGTTTTTATCGAAGAAGAAGACAAAAAAGACGAAGTCTGTAGTCCAAGATGCAAAAGATTTGAAGTCATTGGGCCTATTTGAATATATATCGAAGAAAAGGATCAGAGATGGAAGATTTATATATGTCGAAGAACTCAAGTCTATTAAACGAAGAAAATTAAAAAACGAGTTGAAATTATTCATCGACAAATCCCGAATCAGAATCGAAAATGTCAACTTTACTGAAAAGACGAGAAGACAAAAAGAGAGGAGAAAAGCCCACTCACCAACCAAGCCCAAGGCCTATAAATAGACCCTTCCCTTCACAATTTGGGACTAGTCTTCATTTTTCTGTTTCCTTTATTTTTGGTTCGTAGGGTACCAACACCCTTAAGGTGTTTGGTGATTTTTATTTTCCTTTGATTCCTTCATAGATCTTGTAAGTTTAATCTTTCCTTTTGTTTGTTAAACCTTAATCTTTCAATATCATCTTTCATTTAATCTTGTTCTTTCTTTTCTTGTTGATTCAAAGTTCTAAGTTTTTTTTGTTGATTTTGATCTCCAAAAACAAGTGGGTTTTGTGTTTTTGTTGATTTGGTTTGATGTTTATCATTAGTAGATGATTGGTGGTTAGTTTGGTTAAATCTTTGGTTAAAACTTGGTTGATTTTAGTCAAATTCGTGTTTTGGTTTTTTCTACTGTTCTTCGTGTTCTTCATTTGCCAAGATTCCGACCCAACATCAAATATTCCGAACCAAGCTTTTCTTTTAATTATTCCGAACCAACATCTTTGTTGAATTTATTCTGGACCAGTTAATCTCCATTTTATTCCGCATGAGTGATTTTTCCATTTTATTCCGAATGAGCCAATATTCTGCATCAAAGAGTTATTCCGAATGAACAAATTATTCCGGATGAAGCAATATTCCGGATGAGCACTTACATTCCGAACAAGTTATTTATTCCGCATGAAGCATATTATTCTGGATCAGTAAGTATTCCGAACCAAGGGATATTCCGAATGAGCATATTTTCAATTATTCCGCATGAGAGTATTCCGATAAGCAATATTCCGAGTGAGTTGATTTATTCCGAACGAAGATTATTCCGCCTAAAGCAGTTTTCCTTTGATTATTCCGAATCAACTTATTCCGAACGAATGCTTTTTAAGTATTCCGGATGAGCTAATTATTTCGAATCAAAACCTTTTTCCGAATGAACGATTTCTGTTTTTCTTGTTTTCTAAATTATGTTTTCTAAATTAAGTTCTTAAATTACGTTTCCCTTTATTGTTTTATTTTAATTTCCACCTTATTATTATTAAATTGTTGAATTACTTTTAGTTAATTGCTTTTAGCTTAATTTTACCCCTTTGCTCATTTAATTCTTTTTAGTAGAATAGATACCCAAACCCCCTTTTAATCACCAAGAACGATAATTCCACTTTGAGCCGTGATCAATTCAAGAAGATACCGAGAACTTCTTCCGCCACTAATATATCTATTTATCAATTCTTTTTATAATTAATTATTATACTTAGCATACTTAATTTTCATATGGACCATTTTTATTTAAGGGGAAAAATTTCATTTATTCATCTACTTCTTCCGCCACCGACATGTCCGCCATGGAACGTGCCATTATCGAAATGAGCAAAAATATGCAAATTTTGGCTACTAACCACACTCAACAAGCTAAAGCCGTTGCTATTTCTTGTGAAACATGTGGTGGTCCTCATTCTTACAATGATTGTCCTTCTACTCAATTCAATGTTTCTGAAAACATTAACGCGGCATACGGTACCTATCCCACGGGAGGCTATCAAGCTCGACCTCCAGGAGACCGTAACTTGCTAAGTTATCGTTCAAACAACTATCTTTCACCACCCGGTTTTACTCCTCAAAACCAAAGCCAACAACAAAATTTTAACCGCAATAACCAAAGTCAACCTCGTGCTACCAATCAATATCCACCCCAAAGAAACCCATATCAACCTCAAGGAAGTTCTCAAGCTTACCAAGCTCCACCTCTCAATAAACCGATGGCATCGAATCAAGACCTCGAGACGTTCATGAGGACTAATAGAGAGATGGTGACGAATCTTCAAAGCCAATTCATCAACTTAAAGGGAGACATGGCGAAACAAGGGAGTGATATTCGAGTCGAACTAAGGAATGACATGGCAAAACAAAGCAATGATATTCGCGCCGACATGAGAAACTCTTTCAGCGCTCAAACGGATAATATACGTGATATGATCGGTTCGCTTTTCCAAAGTAATCAACCCCCTTCTTCGGGTTCTCTTCCTAGTAACACCGTTGCTAATCCAAGAGGGGAGATCAAAGCAATCACCACTCGTAGTGGGAAAGGTTATACGGAACCCGAGCTTCCTACACCTCCACCCGTGATTGTGAACAAGGAAAAAGAACAAATTTCCTCACCTCCTTTACCTTCTAACCCCATTCCCCCACCACCCGCGGTTGTGAGTGATCCTATTATTCTAAAGCCTACCTCTTCATCCGATATACCTTATCCTTCAAGGTTGAGGAAAGTGAAGCAAAAGAGCAAGGATGATATTCAAGTTTCAAACTTTCTCAAAATATTTAAACAATTGAATTTTAACATCTCCTTTGTTGAGGCTCTCGCTCACATGCCCAAATATGCGAAGATGTTCAAAGATCTTCTAAGTGACAAGGAGAAACTTCTTGATATCGCTCAAACCCACCTTAATGAGAATTGCTCCGCGGTTCTCTTAAGGAAATTACCAACAAAACTTGGTGATCCGGGTCGATTCTTAATTCCTTGCAACTTCCCGGGAGTAGATAATTGCATGGCCCTAGCTGATCTAGGTGCTATTATAAACTTAATGCCATTAAGTGTTTGGAAGCAATTATCTCTCACCGAGCTAGTCCCCACCAAAATGACTTTGGAATTAGCTTGCCGTACGGTTGCTTATCCGGTGGGGATAGCCGAAGATGTCTTCGTTGGCGTTTAAAAATTCACCTTTCTGGCGGATTTTGTTGTCGTTGACTACGAAATGGATCCCCGTGTTCCATTGATCGTTGGACGTACCTTCTTGAAAACCGGTCGCACTCTCATCGATGTATCCGCGGGCGAATTAATCATGAGAGTTGGTGACGACCAAATTGTCTTCAACATGGGTAAGATTTCTAAGCAACCTTATTCATATGAGAGTGTTAATGCTATTGATGTTCTCGATGAGGCTTGTGAAGAACACTTTGATGATGCTTTCAAAAGTAATCTTTCTTCTCTACCCAATGTTGAGACCGTTGCCTTAATTGCTCCGTGCTTGACTCCTTTTGGAGAAAGTGACTTTCTTTTGGATGATTTTGAAGCTAGCTTGGGTCCACTTGATCTTAAGTATGATGATTCTCCCACCGATTGGGAAGAAGACATTCGTACAGTTGAGAAACTTCTCAATGAAGACCCTTTCTCTCCTCCTTCTCCTAAAGAGGTGACTAATGATGATCCATCATTAGTTACACCCTCTATTGAGGATCCTCCTACTCTTGAGCTTAAGGACTTACCTCCTCATCTCGAGTATGTTTTCTTAGAGGGCATTGATCAACTTCCCGTTATCATTGCTATGGACTTAAAATCCGATGAGAAAACTCATCTCATTGAAGTTCTCAAGAAACATAAAAGAGCTATCGCTTGGAAAATCTCCGATATTCGTGGAATTGATCCCCACTTTTGCACACATAAAATTCTCATGGAGGACGATTTTAAGCCCACCATTCAAAGCCAACGACGGGTGAATCCTAAAATACTTGACGTTATCAAAATCGAGGTTATCAAACTTCTTGATGCGGGCATGATTTATCCTATCTCGGATTCACCATGGGTTAGTCCGGTCCATTGTGTATCTAAGAAAAGCGGAATCACTGTTGTGCCCAATGCAAACAACGAATTGATTCCTATACGTCTCATTACTAGGTGGAGAGTTTGTATAGACTATCGCAAACTCAATGATGCCACGAGAAAGGTTCATTTTCCCCTTCCTTTTATGGACCAAATGCTTGAACGTTTAGCGTGTAATGAATATTACTGCTTTCTAGATGGTTTCTCGGGTTATTTCAAAATACCCATCGATCCCCAAGATCAAGAGAAGACAACATTCACTTGTCCCTATGGCACATTTGCTTATAAACGCATGCCTTTTGGTTTATGCAATGCCCCCGGGACTTTCCAAAGGTGCATGTTGGCTATCTTCCATGACATGGTTGAAGAAACCATGGAAGTCTTCATGCATGAATTCTCGGTTTATGGTGATTCTTTCTCTGCTTGCCTTGCCAATTTATAACGTATGCTTAAGCGGTGTGAAGACACTCGCCTTGTTCTAAATTGGGAAAAATGCCATTTTATGGTAAAAGAGGGCATTGTGCTAGGACATAAAATCTCAAAAGCCGGCCTTGATGTGAACCGTGCTAAAGTGGATGTCATAGGCAAATTACCTCCACCTTCAACCGTGAAGGGTGTGAGAAGTTTTCTTGGTCATGCGGGCTTCTATCGTCGATTTATACAAGACTTTTCTAAAATCGCACGCCCGATGACCCACCTCTTGGAAAAAGATACTCCTTTTATCTTTTCCAAAGAGTGTATTGAATCCTTCAATCTTCTAAAGGATAAGCTTACTAAGGCACCGGTCTTAGTTACCCCTAATTGGGAGCTACCTTTTGAATTTATGTGCGATGCTAGTGACTTTGCTATTGGAGCGGTTTTGGGCCAAAGAGTGAACAAACACTTCCAACCAATCCACTACGCTAGCAAAACAATGACCGGGGCTCAATTGCATTATACGACAACCGAAAAAGAGATTTTAGCTGTTGTCTATGCTTTTGAAAAATTTCGCCCTATCTTGTGTTATCCACTACCATCGTATACACGGACCATTCCGCGTTGAAGTACTTGATGACAAAGCATGACTCTAAGCCAAGACTTCTTCGTTGGTTTTTACTCCTTCAAGAATTTGAAATTGAAATTCGTGACAAAAATGGAGCTGAAAACCTAGCCGCGGATCATCTAAGTAGACTTGAGGATCCTTATCAAGGGGATCATCCGAACAAAGAGATCAATGACTCTCTACCCCTTGAGGCCTTAATGTCTATTAGTGCCAATCTTGATGACACCCCGTGGTTTACCGAAATTGCGAAGTACTTAGCGGGTGGTGTTCTCATCAAAGGGTTAACATCCCAACAAAAGAAGAAATTCTTAAACGATGTTAAGACTTACTTCTGGGATGACCCTTTTCTCTTCAAACAATGTTCAGATTTGATCATTCTCCGATGTGTTGACGGACCCGCAGCTCTAGAAATTCTAGCAGCTTGCCCCAAAGGACCCACCGGTGGTCACTTTGGTCCCAACTACACCGCCAAAAAAGTGTTTGATTCGGGATTCTATTGGCCCATCATTTATCGTGACGCTCACAAAATGGTTAAACACTGTGATGCTTGCCAAAGACAAGGCAAGATCACACATAAAGATGAGATGCCTCAAAATTTCATAAGGGAATGTGAAATCTTTGATGTGTGGGGCATCGACTTTACGAGGCCATTCCCTTCTTCTAAAGGAAACAAGTACATCCTTGTAGCCGTTGACTACGTTTCTAAATGGGTTGAAGCGAAATCTTTACCCACTAACGATGCAAGGGTGGTTTGTAACTTTCTGAAACAACTATTCGCTAGATTCGGTGTGGCTCGTGCAATAATTAGTGATCGCGGGACTCATTTTTGCAATGATCAATTCGCAAGAGTCATGGCTAAGTATGGTGTCAATCACCGTCTTTCCACCGCGTATCACCCACAAACCAATGGGCAAGCCGAGATCTCTAACCGTGGGTTAAAGCGAATTCTTGAATGAACCGTGGGAGAGCATCGTGCCTCATGGGCCGATAAACTTGATGATGCTGTGTGGGCTTTCCGTACCGCATATAAGACCCCGCTTGGTTGCACACCATATTGTCTTGTGTACGGAAAAGCATGCCACCTCCCCATTGAGTTGGAACACAAGGCTTACTGGGCCTTGAAATGGGCAAACTTTGACATAAATAAAGCCGGTGATTTGTGAAAAATCCAACTCAATGAACTAAACGAATTGAGGAATGAAGCTTATGAAAACTCATTGATCTATAAAGAGAAGACCAAGCTCATTCATGACTCAAAGATTAAGAACCAAGAGTTCCAAGTTGGAGACAAAGTTTTACTCTTTAACTCTCGGTTAAAAAGCTTTTCGGGCAAACTCAAATCTCGTTAGTCCGGCCCATTCACCATTGCTCAAATTTTTCCATATGGTACTCTTGAGCTTGCTCAACCCACTGGACCAAATTTTAAGGTGAATGGTCAACGAGTGAAGTTGTACCTTGGAGAGGACATCTCTCGTGAGATGATTCCATCCCTCTACACATTTCCTTTGAATTAATTCAGGACCGAGTCAGGCTCGTGACTCGGTTAACCAAAACAAGCGCTCCTCGGTAGGCAACCCAAGTATCTATCCTCCCTTTCCTTTTTTTATCCTAAGTGTAGGGGGAGCTATATAGGTTGCTTGTGTTTGTATGATGATGTGATCGCAGGGATAAGTGCACTTTTGGAATCTTTGAAGAACCGTGCTCCCATGTTATCCGCAAATCCGGTTCTATCTCTCAACTCTCGTGATTCAATTTTCTTCATACTCTCATTTGAAATTGATCACGTTAGCTGTCTCCTCCTTAGCTTGATTTAACCAACGTGCACAATGTCATAAGTGTAGGGGAGACTTTTCCCACATGCTTAAACATTGAGGACAATGTTTATATTAAGTGTAGGGGAGACTTCTATCGAAGTTTTAAGTGGACTTTTCCATTAAAATGCCTTCATTTAACCGAAAAATCATCTTTTTCGGTATTTTTCAAATTTTTAATTAACTTTGGCCAAATAGTCGTAATGTTTAAATTTTTATGTCTTTTATTTCTTTCCTTTTATCGTTGCTATCATATGTATATACCCGATAATAAAGTCAAAAATAAAAGAAAAATCAAAAATATTAATAGAGTGGTTTAGCTAGTGTAGAAATCTTTGATATATTAGGCCCGTTGCGATTATTTTGACTCAACCCGAATAGACTTATCCAAGTTTATTCTAGCAAGTATGCTTAACCATGTAGACCTTAATTGGTTTATTAGGCTAAGCATCCACGAGTCTCATTACTTGAGATTTTAAACTGTGGAGAACGAGAAATGATAGAGTCAATTATAAGTCGGTATTCTTGCCCAAGCACACTTGGTGTAATTATAAGCTTTTTCTCCCATCGCCTTAAATGAATAAATGCAATAAGTAAGGTCGTACGATTTTATTGAATAATTTAGCTTCTAGCCCAAGATCGTTTAAAAGTTGCTCGGTAATGATAAGAGTTCATAGCCAAGGCATAATTATTGAAGCGGGGCGTGAAGATTGGCGAATCCGAAAAGGCCCTAACAAGGCATGAGGATTCCATTTTATTGCTAAATATCCAAGATGATGTGAAAAGCATTATTCCCAAAATCAATATGAAGGATCAAGACGCACGACGAAAAGCAATCAACTCCCATAAAGATCATGGAGAAGTCTATCCGAAAAGACCCTAACAAGGTATGAGGATAAATAGATCCAAGGCCGAAAAGGAGGCGGATCGTTGTATCTCAAAATCCCCAAATTATGATTGAAGAAATAATGATGAAGTCGTGGTCAACAAAGTTGAAGTATCTCTCAAAATACTCCAAGTGAAGAAACTTTATAAACGAAGAGAAGACCATTATCTCAAGAACGTCTCTCAAGATATGAAGTATGAAGTACATGCCAAATATCTGCCCGAGAAAGGTCTCAAATCGTGAAGCGAGTTATGCCAAGATATGAACTTTTTGAGGTCTCGAGAAGCAGTTTTAAGAGATTTTGTCCTTTAGCTAAATATTAATCAAATCGTCCTACTTTATTTTCAGCCTAAATAAACTATCGAAATAAGTCCAAAAATCCATCTTCATGATCATTCTAAGACTAAAATAAAATATAAGAGATACACCAAGGAATAAGGTAGTTTAAGCATGTAATTAAGCCATGTGTGTAAGTGTTTGTTTTGCTAACTTATAATAACAATGATCTCGTTTTTAAGCTTAGTATGGGGAACGTGAAACTTGAGGGCGATAAATTTTCACAGCACCAAAGCCCTAACGTAAGTCCTTGATCTCTTTGCTAGTTATTTCCACATAACTATTTCCAAGTGGAAATGGTTTTCTATCCCTTTTGTTTCATTCAAGCTTTATTTCTCTTTAGTACTTTTATTTTTGTCTAGTAAGTAGTAGCATATGTTAATAAGGCCAAGGTTGATTGATTATAAGAAAAGTGTTAAGTTTTGCCGTAACTTGTAGCATTGCATCAGGGCATGGCAATGGTTAAGTGTAGGGGATTTGATATGTGTAAAAATACCCATCCTTTTACTACTTATTTCTTGCTATCATTTGTTTGGAATTATGCGTGGTTTTGTGTGTTTGTTGTGTTTTCAGAGCCAACCGGATAAATATTGAAGAAAACATGGGATTGCACGGGTTTTATTGAAGAAAAATACGAAAAGTCAAAGTCTTAAAGTCCAAGGTGCAAAAGATTTGAAGTCAACGGGCCTACTTGAAGATTTATAGAAGAAAAAGACCAAAGATGGAAGATTTATATATGTCGAAGAACTCAAGTCTATTAAACGAAGAAATTAAAAGACGAGTTGAATTTATTCATCGACAAATCCCGAATCAGAATCGAAAACGTCAACTTTACTGAAAAGACGAGAGGACAAAAAGAGAGGAGAAAAGCCCACTCACTAACCAAGCCCAAGGCCTATAAATAGACCCTTCCCTTCACAATTTGGGACTAGTCTTCATTTTCTGTTTCCTTTATTTTTGGTTTGTAGGTGACCAACACCACTAGGGTGTTTGGTGATTCTTATTTTTCCTTTGATTCCTTCATAGATCTTGTAAGTTTAATCTTTCCTTTTGTTTGTTAAACCTTAATCTTTTAATAAAAGGTTGCTTTTAATCTTGTTCTTCCTTTTCTTACTGATTCTAAGTTCTAAGTTTTTATTTTGTTGATTTCGGTCTTTAAAAACAAGTGGGTTTTGTGTTTTTTTTTAATTGGTTTGATGTTTATCATTAGTAGATGATTAGTGGTTAGTTTGGTTTAATCTTTGGTTAAAACTTGGTTGATTTTGGTAAAAAAATCGTGTTGTCACTGTTTCCCTGTTCTTCGCGTCTTTTGTTTACCCAGATTCCGAACCAACCTTTTTGTCAAATTTATTCCGAACCAAGGGTTTGCTAAAATATTCCGAACGAGCTAAACATTCCGAACCAAGCATTCTACTAAAACATTCTGAACCAGCTTTTTCTTCTAATTATTCCGAACGAAGAATATATTCTGAATGAAGGTTTTTGTTTAAGTTATTCCGGATGAAGCAATATTCCGGATGAGCTCTACACTCCGAATGAGCCTTTTCTTTTAGATATTCTGAATCAAAGTTATTCCGGATAAATACTTTTATTGCGGATGAGCAGAATTATTCCGAACTAGTTGTTTCCTAGATTATTCCGCATGAGCACTGATTATTCCGAATGAGCTTTTATTCCGGAGGAGTAACTTATTCTGAACCACCAGTTATTCCGCATGAGAGTTATTCCGAGTCAAGCTATATTATTCCGAATGAAGGCAGTATTCCGAATGAAGTGATTATTCCGGATCAAGCATTTTATTACGAATCAGTTGTTTTCAAAGTTAAGGTATTTTGCTATTTAACTTTAATTTACTGTTTTAGTTTAATCCAAGCTTTATTTTTATTAATTGCTTTTAGTTTATTTGTATCCCCTCACGCATTTACTTTTTAAGTAGAAATAGATAAAAAGCTCCCCCTTTTAGTCACAAATAACGATAATTCCACTTTGAACCGTGATCAATTCGAGAAGACACCGAGAACGAAAAAACGACAAATATAATTGGGTGCGAGCAACACGATCAAAGATCTTGCAATCCAAACCATTTTTAACATACAAAATATTTATATTACCGTACTTTGACTTGGTGGAATGGGAGAATTGCTTTCATGGGCATTGATGTTGCTAATGCTACTCCTTGGGCTGAAATTAAAAAGTGGATGACTCTGGAGTTCTGTCCTCGTAGTGTGATTATAAGGTAGGAACAAGAGTTGATTCATTTGAAAATGAAAGGTGTGGACATTGATAGCTAGATGAACCGATTACATGAGTTGGCTTTGTTGTGTCCTCGATTGGTTGAACCCGAGGAGATAAGAATTGAACAATACATTAAAGGGTTGACCAAAAATATCTGAGGGGATGTGACATCGTCAAAACCATTAACCATTGATGATGCGGTTTGAATGGCTTACCAACTCATAGGACAAATCATTCAGGATAAGGAAGATGAAGCACATGCTGGTGAGAAAAGAAAGGGTGAAGGCGATCGTGGAGGTCGAGGTGACAATAGGCAGAATTTCAATCGCCGTCAAATACAAAGAAGGGGGAATGCAAATGCTCTTACCAACAACACACCCCGCAATGATGAAAAGTGTCCAAAGTGTGGTAATAAGAGGCATGATGGCGATTGTTGGAAGTGCCAAAATTGCGGAAAGCTAGGACACAAAGTGGAAAAGTGTAAGAGGGGAGTCATTTGCTACAACTGTGGAGAAGAGGGTCATAAGAAACCGGATTGTCCCAAGTTGAAAAAGATTGGACCAGGAAGGAACAACTAGGGTAGTGCTTATCAACTTGGAACGGTTGACGTTAAGAAGGAGTACCCGAATGTCGTTACTGGTACGTTTTTACTCAACAATCATTATGTTGTTGCTCTATTTGACTCGGGTGCTAATAGGAGCTTTGTATCTACCAAATTTAGTGCCCTTATTGACATTGAACCCGTTGAGATAGAATCCAGTTACGAAGTAGAATTGGCTGATGGTAAATTTGTAAAAACTAATTAGTTGTTAAAAGGATGCTCTCTAAATCTCTTGAACCATTTTTTCCCGATTGATTTGATGTTAATTGAACTAGGCAGTTTTGACATTATCATAGGGATGGATTGGTTATCTTCGAATGATGCTGCAATTCTATGGGGCGAAAAGAAGGTTAAAACTCCTCTTAAGAATAGAACATTAGTAATTGATGGTAATCGAGGTGAATCCCGTTTGAAAATCGTTTCGTGTATTAAAGTCCAAAAGTACATCAGGAACGGTTGCGAGCTATTCTTAGCTCAAGTGACCGGGAATGAGTCTAAGGAGAAACGATTAGAAGACGTTCCTATTATCTGTGATTTTCCTGAGGTATTTCCCAATGTTTTACCCGGGCTTCCGCTGATAAGGCAAGTTGAGTTTTGAATCGATCTAGTTCTTGGTGCTGAACCGGTGGCGCGTGCGCCTTACCGATTAGCACCATCTGAATTGAAAGAATTATCCGAACAACTCAAGGAGTTGTCTGATAAGGGTTTTATTCGACCGAGCTCGTCACCCTGGGGACCCCCGGTCTTGTTTGTTAAAAAGAAAGATGGATCTTTCCGTATGTGCATCGATTACCGTGTGCTAAACAAGTTGACAATTAAAAATCGATGTCCTTTACCAAGGATTGATGATTTATTCGATCAACTGTAAGGCTATAGTGTATATTCTAAGATTGATCTGCGGTCTGGATATTATCAACTTCGCGTCCGTGAAGAAGATATTCCAATCACTGCATTCAGAACTCGTTATGGACACTACGAATTTCAAGTGATGCCATTTGGGTTAACTAACGCACAGGCAGTATTCATGGATCTAATGAATAGAGTGTGCAAATCCTATTTGGATAAATTTATGATCGTATTCATTCACGATATTCTAATCTATTCCAAGAATCACGAAGAGCTTGGAGAACACATAAGGACAATTTTGAATCTGTTAAAGGATGAAAAGTTGTACGCCAAGTTTTCGAAATGTGACTTTTGGTTGGACTCTGTTCAATTTATTGGTCATGTGATTGACAAGGATGGAATTCATGTTGATCCGGCAAAGGTTGAAGCCATTAAGAATTGGTCTTCACCGACAACGCCAACGGAGGTGCAACAGTTCTTGGGATTGGCTGGCTATTATAGACGATTCATTAAAGAATTTCTTTAGTAGCTAAACCCATGACTAAGCTTACTCAGAAAAAATAAACCTTTCGTTTGGGGAAGTGAAAAAGATGGAGCATTTCAGATATTGAAGCAAAAATTATGTAGTGCACCAATTCTATCATTACCCGACGGAAGTGAAAATTTCGTGGTATTCTGTGATGCGTCTCTTAGAGGTTTTGGAGCTGTCTTGATGCAGCGAGAAAAGGTGATAGCTTATGCTTCTAGACAATTAAGGAAAAATGAGGAAAATTACACTACTCATGATCTAGAGCTAGGAGCCGTGGTCTTTGCTCTAAGGTTGTGGAGACATTATCTGTATGGCACCAAATGTACGGTATTCACCGATCATAAAAGCCTACAGTATATTCTCGACCAAAAACAACTAAACTTGAGGCAACGTAGATGGATAGAACTGTTAAGTGATTATGATTGTGAGATAAAATATCACCCGGGAAAAGAAATGTTGTTGCCGATGCCTTAAGTAGAAAAGATAGAGAGACGATCAGGGTACGTTCTCGAGTCCTGACTGTGCATAATAATTTTCTTGAACAAGTTAGAAATGCACAAATAGAAGCTTGTAAGAAAGAAAATTTTATTAACGAAGGGTTTCGAGGTGAAGGAGATCCTTTAGAGGTTAGAACAAATGGAGTGAAATGTTTTAGAGGTCGTATGTGGTTACCTAAGTTTGGAGGCTTAAGAGATTTAATCAAGTCTTAATCGCATAAATCTAAATATTCCATTCATCCTGGTTCTGATAAAATGTATCATGATTTGAAGAAGTTATACTGGTAGCCGAATACGAAAGTTGATATTGCAATGTATGTTCGTCAATGTTTCACTTGTGCAAAAGTCAAAGCTGAACATCAGAAGCCATCAGGATTACTTCAACAACCCGGAATTCCTGAATGGAAGTGGGAATGAATCATGATGGATTTCATTACTAAGCTTCCTAGAACATCTTTCGGAAATAACTCGATTTGGGTCATTGTCGACAGACCGACCAAATCAGCTCATTTCATTCCTATTAAAGAGCAGTTATCAATGGACAAGCTGACTCGTACTTATTTTGAGAAGGTTGTATGTAAGCACGGAGTGCCTTTATCGATTATTTTTTATCGAGATCCTCGATTCGCATCGAATTTTTGGAGATCCCTCCAAAGATCTTTGGGAACGAATCTCGACATCAGCAATGCTTATCACCCCTAAACTAATGGGCAGAGTGAAAGGACGACACATACATTGGAGGTTATGTTAAGAGATTGTGTGATTGATATTGGTATGAATTGGGATAAACATTTTCCTTTGGCATAATTTTCATATAATAATAGTTATCATGCTAGTATTAAGGTTGCACCGTTCAAAGCTTTGTATGGTAGAAAATGTAGATCTCCTGTATGTTGGAGTGAAGTTGGGGATACCCAGCTCACCGGACCGGAATTGATTCGGGAAACTACGGAGATGATAGTTCAGATTAAGAAACGGTTGTTGACAGCCCGAAGTAGACAGAAAGGTTACGCGAATGTGCGGCGGAAGCTGATGGAGTTCGAAGTGGGTGACCGTATGATGTTGAAAGTATCGCGATGGAAAGGCGTCATAAAATTTGGAAAGTGAGGGAAATTGAATCCCCGCTATATTAGACCATTCAAGATTTTTTCTAGATTTGGTCCAGTGGCATATTAATTAGAGTTACCTCAAGAACTTCATGGTTTTCACAACACGTTCCATGTATCTAATATGAAGAAATGTTTAGCAGCATGTGATGAGAAAATCTCGTTTGATAAGGTCAGAATTGATGAGATGTTGCATTTTATCGAAGAACCCGTAGAGGTTATGGATCGTGAGGTAAAGCAGCGTAAACAAAGTCGGATACCTATCGTTAAGGTTCGGTGTATTTCAAAGCATGGGCCAGAATTTACTTTGGAGCGAGAGGATGTAATGTGGAAGAAATACCCACACCTTTTTGACTTCAAAAAGAAACGGGCATCGAAATGAAATGGATCACGAGGACGTAGATCCTATTTTAGGAGGAAATGCTATGACAATCTGACATTTTCAGGTAGTAAACTTATTCTCGTATATTATTTTGAAATTTTGTTTTTGTGTCGGTTCATGAACGCACAATTTACGGGTTGGAATTAGGGCTTACGTGCATAATTTAACGTCTTTTACGATTAAACCGGGAACCCTAGGTTTACGTATTTACGTTTTTGAACTCCGTTTTTGATGAGACAATTTTTATTAGAATCGTTTTGTGCCGTATTTTCATAATTTATAGAAACGTTTTTCATAAGTCGACATGAGGGCATGAAAATCGAGGAAACTATAATCGAGGAGTACCCGTAAATTAGTAGGGATGAAACAAGTTTACACTTGTCTCACCCCCACTATGGGCGGCCAAGAGAAGCGAACACCACACCCTTGGTGGCAAAAATATACAAGTACAAGGACACTTGTCCTAATACTTTTACTAAACCACTAAACCAAAACCCAAAACCATTTCCCACTTTTCTCATATATGCAATACTAGCAAAAGTTTTTCCCACTCTCTTCTCTCTTCTCTCTTTTGTTGATCCCAAACTTAGATCGATTAAGCTTGTGTATACGAGATTAGATCAATTAATACACGTAGAGAAACCTTTGCTTGTGAATAAAGTAATTAAGTGTTATGCGGAATTAACACTTAAACAAGAACACAAATATGTCAAACAAACTTTCACTTTGATTAAGAATAATCGAACTTGATTACAATGAAAGTGTTTAACAAACGAAAACTTATATAAAACTTTAACCTAAAGATCTTCTTTTATAGATATAAGAAGTCTTTTACAATAAGCTACGAATCAACTATTCTAGGTAAAGATAATAATGGAAAATACAATGTCGAACTTATCTTTACCATAAAAAAATCTAGAAACAAATAAACAAAAGATTCGTAGAAGATATCTTCCCATCAGTGCTTGGCTTCAAGGCTGTCAACGCTTGACTTCTTCTTTGTCAACGCTTGGCTATCAGCGTTCATTTCCTTCTTGTCAGCGCTTGGATTCCTCTTATCAGCGTTTAGTGAACTGGCTTGTATTTTATTCCCAACAATCCTCCCTTAAACTTGATATCTACTCTAATGATCAAGTTTCTGAATAAACACTTAAGAACTAGGAGGAATCTTACAAAAACTTCTTATGTTGGTGATAAATATATCTAATCAATTCTTTTGCCACGTCACTTGTATAATCAACTTCCAATGGTGTTTCCTTCATCTTCTCCAATACTTCTTTGGATAAGAAATAATCAGCATCCACAAGAAGATATTCTGAGAACTTTGTAGAGCTCAAATGAAAAACACCACAAGCTGTATATAGCCTCCATTGAAGACCACTGAGGTCATCTTCAAGATCCTTCCAAATAGCAGGATCTGCTTCTCTTGGACCACACAATGTCAAAAATGTGGACCACAGTTTTATTCCATTTGCTGAAGTAGGTGCTTCAGCCTTATACTTGGCTTCTATCAACCTCCATAGGTGAACCAAGTCTTCCCTGTCTATGCTTGCAAAAATAGAAATAAGTGAAGTGAAAGTATGTACCTCCTTTCCATATCTACCAATCTTCCAGAAACCACATTCATCCTCATCAAAGCTTATAATTGGATTCCTGGCATCTAGAGGCAATACTTGAACCAAATCTGAAGCTTCCAATGGTGAAAGCTTGACATGCTTCCTTATAACTGTTTCACTTGGATCATACATATCCATATCCTTAGGAAATTGGAAAGGATCTCCTTTCTTCACTGGTCTTGGAGAAACCATTTCCCTTGCAATTTCCATTTCTTCAGCAAGCTCCTCTTTCCTTTCATCAGAAAGAAACTGCAAAGCATTACTCTCCTGCACATATCTCGAAATGGGATACGCCTTGTACTCCAACTCATTAAAAGATAACGCTAGCAACTTCTTATATGTCCATCCAGCTTGATGACATCTAAGTAGCTTGTAGTACAATTGTCTTCTATCCCTTTTTAGCAAATTTTTGACCTCCTCTGCATTGTATTTCAGAATTACCTTGACATATCTTTGTACCCTGAGAAGAATTTCCAAACCCCAAATTTGATCTGATAAACTCATCTCTGGATTCTCCATAACCTTATTTTCCCATGGAAAGTACATTCTGGAAACTTCTGGAAGATCATAATCAACCTCCATCTTCAAAGCTTGCAACTTCTCTTTTGCCAACTCATCCCCATACTCAAGTCTTTTTGGTTCTTCTAGGATCATAACACTTGAGTCTGAGCTATCCTTGTCACTCTCATCATCACTTTCTTCTTCACTCTTAGAAGTAACAACAAATGGTGATGCACCACTTTGCTTCATTTCTTGTTCCACAAGTTGTGCAGCCAACTTTTTATCAAATGCAATCGGTGCTGCATTCTTTGGAACATCTTCTTCAACCATAATTCCCTTACCCTTATCTAGTGGATCAATGGTAGGTAAGGATGATAAAGATACCTGTGTAGACACATCTTTGATGATGGTTGATGACTGGAATACACCAACCTCAACTGCAGGCTTATCAGCGTTCAAAATGCATGTGTCAGCGCCCTGATTACTCATGTCAGCGCTTGTGTCAGCGTTCAAGTTCTGCATGTCAACGCTTACATTGCTTGTAGCAGCGCCCTTTGTAAAATGCTCCATCATTGCTGTAAATGACACATCCAAATTCATAGGAGTTACCTTGGATGTATCAATAGCAGGGTGCTTCTTCAAATCTGTGAGAGCTTTAGCAATATTCAAAGATTCACCATCATGCGAACTCTTCTCAATTGCAGTATGAATTAGCTCATCCACCTCATCCTCCCCTTTGGAAGATTCCTCCATTCTACTCCTGCTGTTAGCATTCTCCAAAACAGTTACCCTCTCCCTCAATTGCTTGAGTTCAAGGCCCTGAGTATTGACAATTTGTACAAAGCTTACATTTTTCTTTTGCAAGCTAATGCAAGCAGCCGTCAATTCAATCAAAGTCATAGGTTCCAATCTGCCCTCAGTTAAAATGGGTATTTGACCTCCCAAAATAGAATCATGGGGCATGGATGAGGTCTTAATGATGTTGGGACTGTCTTGGCCAGCATCTAAGCCTGCACCAATAGCCCCAGCCTCATCCATGACACCAACCACACTTGTGGTGGTGGTTCTCTCTGCTTCATGGCTAGGACCACTGGAGGAGAACACTCCAGCAGTCCTCAGGCGTTTATTCAACCTATATTGTGGGGGGGTGGAAGATGATGTGGATTGGGTGGGTGTGGGTTGATTAAGGGGTGTTTGGGACTGTGAAGGCAAGGTGTCAGTGGGATTGCTCGTGTCAGCGCCAACATTGGCTGTGTCAGCGTTGACATCTGCTTGGTCTAATTCCATGGGTTCAGGTGAAGGTAATGGGTCAGGGATAGGCTCAAGTTGTGGTTCAGGGTCTGGTTGTGGTTGGGCAGCCTGAATTACATCAAGCATGGCTTGGGTGAGGAGTACAGGTCTGTGAAGGGGTGAGTTCATTTTGGTAAAAATGGTTTTCTTTTGCTTAGGGATCTCATAAAAGTGATCATGATCCCTAGGACAATAATCTTGCATATCAAACACCATTTGCAAAAATCTTGGATATGCCAAAGTCATTTTACTCCCCTTATTTTTACACATCCCCTCAAAAATCATTTTTGAAAAATTAAACTTAAGCCCACGTGACATACAAACAAGAGCACTAGCAATTGACCTGTTAATTTCATTAAAGGCAGTGCATTTGGGACTTAAGCATTGTAAGAGGACATGTATCAAATATTTCCAGTCTAAGGGGAATTCATGCTTATGATATTTATTTAAAGTTTCCCTAGCAGGAATAGGATAACCCAACTCCCTAAGACCTTGTTCTACTGTGGCAATGGAGAGGGTGGTCACACCATCAGCATCATCAAGATGAAAAGCCTGGCGAACCAAGGCTTCAGTAACCACCCATGTTCTCCCATGAACAATAGATGTTAATGTAGTCACATTATTAGTTGTTATGGAACTAACATTGTTCCAAAACTGTCTAATATGAGTGACAGGGATGAGTGGTGCATGAGAAAGTGCATACCTTAATGGAGATGCATTTAAATACGCCACCATCTGTGTATATTAAGGGAACAATTCATCATCAGCGTCCAAGTAAGCTATCATGTTATGCTGACTCTTGAATTCCAATGTCAAATTGTTGGAGTTGAACTTTGGTGCCATTGGTGAAAGCTGTTTAGGTTATGTGAGAGATGAAAAATATAGGAGAAAGTTGTTAGACAAGAATAATAGGTACCCAGGTTTAAAGGATTTAGCCAAATATATAGGAGAAATGCATGGTTGTGATTGGTCAAAAATGAGGCAAGTATTTTCAAAAAGTAATGATGAATATATTGACACAAAAATAACTTATCTCATGCATTAATTAAAAGTAACAACTCCCAAAATTACGGCTAAAGATTAGTCAAAAATAACAACTGGGTAGGACCCACTAGGTGTCAACGGTCAAAAATAACCTATCAACGCCCAACGGCTATATTCTTGTTAGCGTTTGCCAAAGCCATGTCAGCGTTACAATTGGTCATAACAGTGTTAGGAGAAAAACTTGTCAGCGACTAAAAATAAAAAGAATTAAAAAGAAAAAGACCTTAACAAAGTAATTTATCCTAAGGGAAATAACTTCCAAGTTGATAATTATTATAGGGCGGCAAGCACTGTCCATTTATGCACACTTGCTTAAGCAAGATAGACACAAACGTCCTCTAGAGTCCCTTGCTAACCAAAATTCTTAACAACTAAGTTATTTCATAAAATTCTTTGTAACTCCCAGGTAAACCCATACTAAAAGATTCCCAAGTCTCCCAACAGACCACAACCAATTCTAGGCCAAAAATGTCTTGGCAGCATGCATAGTATTTCAACTTTGCATGCTACAGTGCCTCATGGTTTAGTGAAACTAACCCATACTCACCTGTGGATACAATCTAGAATTTTGATGAGAGTATTATAAGAATACCCAAGAGTCCTAAAGGTTCCTAAAACCTCCCCTTAAACTATGATACATATGTTACTCAAAAATATGCATGAACATTAAAAGTTTATGTCAAGATAGGAATATAAATATTCCAACCATCATCCATAAACAAAAACATGTTCAAATAGCTCTTCAAAGATCCATGAGCAACTCTGTATCCAATGGCATAAAGCTAACACCGCCTACACATTTAGATTGAAAACCACAAAACTAACAATGTTGCTGACAGTGCCCCGATAACGCTTATCAGCGTTGAAGGAACTTTTGTCAGCGTTAGACAATAATATTGCTGACAACGGCAAAATAACACTTGTCAGCGTTAAAATTACCTTTGTCAGTGTTAGAAAAATAAAGTGGAAAATCTAAATCATCACAAAGACCAATAACAATGCATTATCCTGTACATACTTTTACAAAAAGGTTCCAAAACACATATTAAGTGAGATTAACCATTCCAATACTTGTTACCAAATATTGAAATCTTCCAGCATCAAAAGGTTTAGTTAATAAATCAGCCACATTTTCTTTTGTGTCCACCCTATCTGGTTGTATTAAACCTTTCTCAAAGCAATCTCTTATAAAATGATGTCTAATTTCTATGTGTTTGGTTTTAGAATGATGTACAGGATTTTTAATAATGCATAAAGTACTGTTATTGTCAACAAAAATCTTGGTATGCATGAAATTATACCCATAATCCAACAGCTGGTTCTGAATCCATAAGACTTGTCCACAACATGCAGCTGCAGCCACATATTCTACTTGAGTTGTAGAATTCGCCACCACTGTTTGTTTCTTGCATTGCTAAGAGATCAACCTACTCCCAAGAAACTGACATCCACCAGTTGTGGATTTTCTATCAAACTATCCCAAAGTCAGATCTTAAACCTTAATAGCTTGTTTAAGGGTTGTGATAGAGAGAAAGAATTCAATCTAACACTAGAGAAACTTTGCAAAGCAAAGTAACTAAACAAGATGCGGAATGTAATGATTAGCACAAGAACAAATGAGATTCAAACGTTGAACTTTAATATATCAAAGATATACGAATACCCAAAGTGGTATTAGGGTTTACAAAACCTTAAAGTAATAATGAAAAATGAAATGAGAAAGACACCCATTGCATGCTAACCTAGTGAGTCCTTTTATAGGCACAAGGACTCACGTACAAGATCACTACTAACAAACTATGGAAAGTATTAAGGAATAATAACTGAAACGCGTAAATATCTATTCTATGTTTATCTTTGACAGCAGGGCCTTTGACTTCCAGCAGGGGGACCAATCCCCCTGCCTTTGTAAAATAGCAGGGGGAACTTACTCTAGCAGGGGTACAAATAATCAACTAGCAGGGGAAGTAAACTAAGCATAGATTTATTCCCAACAATCCTCCCCTAAACTTGTGCTTTCCCCTAAAGACAAGTTTCTGAATAAATGCTAGTTGATGAGGATGCTTACAAACTCTCTGGCCAAATCTGACTATGAACCATTCTCACCAGATCATAAGCAACAGGCTTTTTGGCATCAACAAATAACTTAGCCTGTGCTAACTTCTTCAAGGTCTCCTGAGAGAAGGGATAATACCTATGATTGAGCAAATAAACACTCACACCTTCCATTACTACCTCATAGACCCCAGAATTTGTAAATAGCTTCCAATACACCAAATCTCCTTTATTCACTGCATCAAATAGAGGATCAAATAATTCATGTTCATACATTCTATGCATGCACTCCCAGATTACCCAATCCTTCTCCACACCATCCATGGTAGGAGGTTTTGCAGCAAACGTTTTCTTCAATATTTTCCACAGATCTTCTAAGTCTTCACTATCCAAAATTTGAAACATGACATCTAGGCTTAGAAATGTCTGTGCTGTATTGTCAGCCCTTGTAAGCTTCCACCAAGTCCTCCCTTTGTGTTCATAAACAGCATACTCTATAATAGCAAACTTCTTTCCAAGTTCACTAGGTGAGATTTCATCATTTTCCTGCAAAATCAGCTGTTTATCAATTTCATCATTTGATGGCCCTTGAGACTCTTTAGTAATTATGCCAACTTGCTCCATTCTCTTTAGTCTCTTTGCTGCTCTTTGTACATTAAGTACAGACTTCTCAAGTACTTCTGGAAAACTTCCACCTGCTTGATGCGATGCCCCTGCTTGGGATAATGCACCTGCTTGTGTAGTCTCTCCAGCTTTTCTTTTCTTTGTTTCTCTAGTTTTCTGTAGCACTTCACTTTGTCTCCTAAGATACTCAGCTTCCTTAGGAGTGTCAATAGCCATCCAATCCTCCACATCATACAACTTTAGAACTGGTCTAACTGCTCTCTTTATGGCTTCAAAGCTCATATCTCTGAAGTCACCATCCTTCCACTTTCTATGCCTTTTAAGCAGAAGTTTGTAGTGATCAAGTTGCCCTTTCTCTGAAGTTCGATACTTCTCACTCTGAATTTGCATTGCCCTTCTTTCCAGATATTCAGTTTGATATTTGTAAACAAGGCAAGTCAACTCATACCTGTCTTCCAAAGGAGCATTTATTAACTCCTCTTCCCAATGATCAAGAAATTCTCTAACATGAGGTACCCTGTCATCTAGTTCTCTATGCATAATCTCAACCTGCTTGAGCATATCTTTGGGCCTCATTTTCTCCATTCTCTGGTCCTGCATATCTATCTCCTCTTGTTGTAGCCTGAGAGCTACTTGTGCATCATGTGCTTCTTGAGCCCTTTGCTGTTCAGGAGTCAGATACTTGAATTTTCTCTTGGGCTGTTGCACCATGATTCCTTTTCCTTTATCTTTTGGATCCACTGCTGGTGCTGGTTTTGCTTTAGATGCAGGTTCTTTGATAGTTATCCCCTTTTGAGCTGGTTGCTTTCTGTTCTTCCTAACAAATGTTTGAGTAATGTTCTTAGCAGGGGATAAACTTACAACAGTGGGATCAGCAATGGCAGGTGAATCTGTTGAAGCAGGGGATTTTTCTGGATTGCCCATGGTGAGCAATGTTTGAGCAATATCTTTGGTGGCACTCCCCTTGTCACTTTCCTTATCAGCACTTTCTCTCTCCATCTCTTTCTTAGCCCTTGGTGTCTTTCCATGCTCCTCACCAGGATATGAATAATACTCAGTAGATCCTTCTGGTGCTGGAATTTCCTCCCCTTTGGAAGCATCCTCATCGGTGGAAAGAATCAGTCTGGGCTTTCTCCTCCCCTCAAGAGTGGCAAGTCTGGTTTCCAAGTGAGAGATAACCAGACCTTGCTTTTTGACATCTTGTACTAGTTGTGCATTCTGCCTTTTCAGGCTCATGCACATGTTCGTCAATTCCAAATTTGTCAAAGGTTTCATACTGCTCTCAATCCTAGAAGGGAATTTCTTCCCTTGTTGAATATCATGGAGTGGGGGAGAAGACTTATTGATGGTGTCACTGTCCTGCTCACCCCTTGAGGATGAGACAGTAGTGGCAGCCAAACCCCCAGGTTGCTCCAAACTCTTGGAGACTCTCCTTTCTGCTGCTTGTGAAGATCCACCAGGCAAGGGAGACCTGGCAAACCTGGATTTTGAACGCCTTTCTTGTTGTGGATCAGCAGGTGGTAGGTTCTTGGCAGGGGAATCAGCAGGTTGATGGATGGCTGTTTGATTTTTGGCTTCTTCCCGTCTGATTTGGTCCATCATTATTGAAGTGAATGGAATGTTTCTGCCAGAAAACAAAGGTGATGGTGCAAGTAATGTGGTGAAGAGTTTGGTGGTGTGTTTGGTTGCTGAAAAATAGTTTCTGTGTGTAATGGGACCATGATCACTCATATTCAGCAAAATTTCTATAAACCTTGGATACATACAAAACTTTGAGGTGCTTGAAACATTTTTAACCATGCCTTTAAAAATCATTTGAGAAAAACAATACTTCCTCCCTGTTGCAAAGCAGATCAGGGCAGAAGCTATCTCACTACCAACCTCATTAAAAGCAGTGGTTTTTGGTGACAAACATTGCATAATAGTATGAATCAAATATTTCCAATGAGGGGCAAACTGGCCTTTAGCAAACTTTAATTTTTGATTTTCAGAAAGTTTATACCCCAATTTATCAAGACCTTTAAAAATTTCAGCCTCAGAAAAGTTGGTTATTCCATCCTCATCATCAAGGAGGAGATTCTCCCTGATGGAGGCAAGTGTGATTACCTTGGAATGACCATCAACTGTGCTTTGAATTATGACCTCTCCATTCACTGTTTTGGTCATGGCTTTAGACCAGAACTGTTGAACGTGTGAGGTATAGATTCGAGGATTGATGAGAAGGGCCACTCTAAAGTATGAAGACTTAAGAAAGGCCACAGCATCAACAAACTCGGCTGGTTCATCATGAAGCAAAGCGATTTGGTTATGGTTAGCAGCAATTTTAAGAGTCATGATAAATTTTGAAAACAGGTTAAAGGTTTATAGAGATGAGAGGTAAGTGGGATTAAGTCGTGAGAGAAAGATGAGCCTGTTGGTAAAGGGAATTAAGTTTATATAGGCGAATTAAAGAGCTGTGATTGGACCAAAATTTTCAAATTGCAAAAATATCAAAGATAAATCTTGATAAAAAATTAGTTTATTTGAAATAAAAAGGAAAAGATTACCAATCAGCGAAGAAAGCGCCTTAAATATCTTTTAAAAACAATAGAATATTCCCTAACCAAAAATTTAGCTAGCAGGCCCAACGGCTATGAGCAGGGTAACGGTATTGTCGGTCAACGGTCAAACAGGGGAATGTTGTGAAAGCAGGGGAATGAAAAGATAAAAGCAGGGGAAAACTTTCCTAGGGGTATTGGACTAATCATGGAGAGACCAATGCTAACTAGCTCTGCTCTAATGCACACACTTGTATTAGACAAGATAGATACATAGAAACTCAAGAGTCCTCTATTCAGCAAAGGTCCCAATACAAAAAGTTAATACATAAGTCCCCCTACACCAGGTAATCCCAAGAAATCATGCATACCCCAGTCACCATCCCAACCTTGTCCCTTACCTATGGTCAGTCAGTCTTGGCAGTGTGTGCCACAGGTCTGTATTTGAACAGCAAGCTGTTTTAATAAAGAAATGTAAGCACACACTACAGTGCCTCAAGGTTTCAGAGTTCTGACAAGCTTTGCAGCAAGTCATCATTACCCTGAACCCTCACTCACCAGTGGATATGATCTAAGATCATATATGAGCATCCTAAGGATACCCTGAGTCCTAAAAGTGTGACCTAACCTCCCCTGAAACATAGAATATATACCTGATCCACCAACGAGAATAGTATGCACCATATGAACCTCTGCATTGTTAGTCTAAAACCACATAAAACCATTTTTGTAAAAAGAACACACCCAGCTTAAGAGAAAAATACTCTTGGCAGGGGAATGAACCCCAAGCAGGGGAATCAATGTTAAAAAGCAGTGGAATGAATGAAATGGTAAAATTGACTAACAATTATACAACAACAGCAGTGAAGTAACCCTGATTATACATGACAAAATAGACATCAGATTTTTAGGGAGTGACCATTCCAATACCTGCAACCAGATACTGAAACCTCCCTACATCAAAAGCTTTTGTTAAAAGATCAGAAACATTAAGTTCTGTATCAATTTTCTCAGGGACAATCAGTCCTTTTTCAAAACAATCTCTGATAAAGTGATGTCTAATTTCAATGTGTTTGGTTTTGCTATGAAAAACAGGGTTCTTTATGATGCAAATAGTGTTGTTGTTGTCAATGAATATCTTGGTTTTAAGAAAGTTATACCCATAATCAAGCAATTGATTTTGCACCCAAAGAACTTGACCACAGCATGCAGCAGCTGCTACATACTCAGCTTCAGTTGTGGATGTTGCCATGATAGTCTGCTTCTTACATTGCCAAGATATAAGCCTGCTCCCCAAAAATTGGCATCCCCCTGTTGTAGACTTCCTATCATTGTTGTCACCAGCATAATCACTATCTGAATATGCTATCAGCTCAAATGGTGACTCCTTTGGATACCAGAGTCCTAAGGTAGGATGACATTTTAGATACCTAAAAATCCTTTTCACTGCAAATAAGTGACACTCAGTTGGTGACACCTGGTATCTTGCACATAAGCAGACTGCAAACATGATGTCAGGTCTTGACGCAGTGAGATACATAAGAGATCCAATCATAGATCTGTAGTTCCTGACATCTATAGGTTTTCCAGGACCATCCTTACCCCATGGATGATCCTTGTCCATTGGAGTGGACACTTTCTTTCCATCAGACATGCCAAACTTCTTCACAATCTCAGCCACATATTTGTCTTGTGAGATAAATATCCCATCTTTCCGCTGCTGAACTTGTAACCCTAAAAAGAAGTTTAGTTCTCCCATGGCACTCATTTGGAACTTATCCTGCATCAATTTGGCAAACTCTTTGCTAAGCATGGAGTTAGTTGATCCAAAAATGATGTCATCCACATAGACTTGTACTAGCAGAAGGTCACCCTTTTGTTTCTTGGTAAACAGGGTCTGATCAATCTTCCTCCTGCTGAATCCATTGTCTAGGAGATATTTAGAGAGAGTACCATACCAGGCTCTGGGAGCTTGGTGGAGTCCATACATAGCCTTTTTCACCTTGTAGACTTTGTCTGGATGTTCTGGGTCTTCAAACCCTGGTGGTTGCATGACATAGACTTCTTCATCAATGGTTCCATATAAGAAGGCACTTTTCACATCCATCTGGAAAACAGTGAAGTCCATGAATGAGGCATAGGCAAGAAATAATCTAATAGCTTCAATCCTGGCTACTGGAGCAAACACCTCTTCATAATCAATTCCTTCTTCCTGAGTATACCCTTGTACCACTAACCTTGCTTTGTTCCTGACAACTATTCCCCTTTCATCCTTTTTGTTCCTGAGTACCCACTTGGTCCCAATAGGCCTTGCCCATTTGGGACAATCAACCAGAATCCAAACCTCTTGTATGTCAAATTGTAAGAGCTTAACCACTCAAGGGTGGCTTAGTGGCAAAAAATTTGTGGCTATCACTCCAAAGTGTGTGAGGTCTCAAGTTCAATTCCCACTAGGTGCAAACAACCTTGAAGTGGCCACGCCAACCTCCTGAAAAGGGAGGGCTTTACCCGGTTTGAGTCTGTGTGGCGGTGGGCTCAAACCCCGTGGATTAGTCGGCCAACGAGTCGGAAATCACGGTTACCAAAAAAAAAAAAAAAAAAAAAAAAAAAAAAAAAAAAACAAATTGTAAGAGCTTCTCTTGCATGGCTTCAACCCAGCTTGGGTCATTTAAAGCCTGAAAAATCTTCTTTGGCTCTTCTTGTGACAAAAATGCAGTAAACAGACAACTTTGCATGTTGTCATGATTGAACTTTATGGTGATGTTGGCAATGAAGCTGTGCTCCTTTGCTGTATACCTTGTATGTCTGGGGGCTTCAGGATTGCCAATGATCTGAGAGATGGGATGATCCTTATTGATTCTATAGGTAGGCTGCATGATGACTTCTGTTTCATCTTCTTCCAAATCAGAATTGATGGGGCTATTTTGATTAGGAAAGAAGTCCTCAAAGGAACTCCCAAATGATACAGCATGACCTAGAGATGGGTGCTGGTGAGCAGAATGAAGCTCTGAGTAACTAGGACCTCCACTCTTAATGATTCTGCTTCCACTGCTGGATATAATTGGACCATCATTTATGGGTGTAGATGATGAAATGAGTGGGGATACTCTTTCTGCATCATCATGATCCTTTGTGGAAGGGGAAGCAATTGGTCTAGCAGGGGAATCATGGATTCCACTGCCTTCAGCCATTCCACTGCTTTCAGCAATAGCAAGGGATGGGATTGGCTGTTCTTTTCCTAGAGAAGAATTGTCTTCATGATCCTCAGCTCCACTAGGAAACAATGAAGGCACATTCATGTACCTATGAGGTGACTTCTCTGCACCAGTAGTTTCTTGAGTACCTGAAATGTTAGAGTTCTGCAGAGAAACAGGTACATAATTCATAGACTTTGAGAGGACATCTATATCAAAGAACCAGTCAGGACCTGTTTGAACGTCTTCAGGTTTGTCTTCAAGAAAGTTCACATGAAGATTTTCTGTGATTTTGCTTGTCTTCTTGTTGAAGACCCTGTATCCCTTGCTGTTTAATGAATAACCTACAAAGTATCCATCATCACCCTTTTCACTGAACTTACCTAGATTGTCAATGGTGTTCAAGATGATCACATGACAACCAAAAGGTCTGAAAAAGTCAATTAAGGGAGGTCTTCCATTAAACAGCTGATAAGGGGTCTTGTTGTGTGACTTAACAACCAAGGCCCTGTTCTGTACATAACAAGCAGTGGATACAGCTTCAGCCCAAAAGATAACTGGAAGTTTGGAATCAGACAGCATAGTTCTTGCAGCCTCAATGAGTGTCCTATTCCTTCTTTCTGCCACTCCATTTTGTTGAGGAGTTATTGCAATGCTAAATTGCCTCTTGATGCCTTTGTTAATGCAGAAAGAGTCCAGTTTCTGATTTCTGAATTCACCACCATTGTCTGATCTAATAGTGACTACCTTCATGCTTTTTGATAGTTCAATTTGATTGATGAACCCAATGAGTACATCAGCTGTGTCACTCTTCTCAAATAGAAAGAATGTCCATGTGAACCTTGAAAAATCATCAGTAATCACTAGGCAGTACCATTTCTTCTTTATGCTTGCCACAGAAGTAGGACCAAAAAGATCCATATGTAGTAGTTCCAATGGCTTGGTGGTGGACATACTTGTTTTCGACTTGCAAGATGCTCTGTGTTGCTTCCCTTTCAGACATGTTGCACAAGTATGTTCATTGACAAAAGATTTGGAAGGGAGACCATGAACCAGATTATGCTTTACTAGTTTATTCATGTTCTTGAAGTTAAGATGACCAAGTCTTCTATGCCATTTCTTACATTCATCTGCTGAAGCTTTGGCAATGAAACATGTTTCATTGTCTTGGAGAGATATGTCCTTGAGATCAATTGTGTACATATTCTTCTGTCTTGGTGTTCTGAGCACAATAGGAGTGTCTTTTGGCAAGACAAATTCCTTTCCTAATACCAAGCATTCAGTGTCAGTAAACAAGACAAAATTCTTGTTATCAGTCATTTGTGACACACTGAAGAGATTATACTTGAGTTCTTTCACCAAGTACACATTATCAAAGGTCATCCCATTAGTGACAATAGTTCCTTTTCCTGTTATAGTTCCATGCCCGTCTCCAAAAGAAACACCATCATCATCATGCAGGGGCACAAAGTTAGACAAGTAAGCTTTTTGTCCAGTCATACTTCTTGAGCATCCGCTATCCCAATATGCTCTATCATCCTTTGTCTTCTTTGTCACCTGCAAAAAGAAAAACAACTTAGTTTTTCTTGGGGACCCAAGCCATAACAGACTTGGATCTACCTCGTGTATCAATGTAGGATAGTTTATCAAAAACTAGAGATACACCATTAGATCTAGTACCCCTTTTGGGTGCCCAAACCCAACGAGCTGAGGCTTTCACAGCTTTTCCCCATCTTCCCATGTTCCTAGAATATGAAGCTTTTCTAGCAGGGGATACCCCAGTTTTAGCAGGGGAATCCCTATACTTAGCTGAGGGAACCCACCTTTTATTTTGGCCTCTATTCATGTGTTGGTAAGGTCTAGGGCCAGATTTATATGCAGTATGAGGTGTTGGGTTGGTCACAGGGGTGTTGGGCTTTGAGTGAATGTCATTTTCCTTCCTAAGTGAAGGAACAACATATTTATCAGTCACCCTATTTCTCAAGGCAGGGGCAACATACTTGGCAGGGGAAAAGGATTTTGCCCCTGCATTTAGAAGAATGGTTTTAGGTTGCATATCCTTTAAGGGATTTGCAGCCACCATCTCCATTGGTGCCTCACACTCTTGATAAGTGTGTTCAAAGCTGCCACATGTGAAGCAGGGCTTGGTATTAATCACAAAGTCTTCTCCTAACTGATGAGACTTTTGGTCATTCCAATTTCTTTGATTTCCTCTGATATTCCTGTACATACCAGCATATTTAATAGTGGACTTAGGGGACTGTGACCTAGTCTTAGACCTAGAATTACTGCCAAAGATTCCTTCTCTGGAAAATCGAACAGGGTTATCAATTTGTTTTAAACCAACCTGTTCATTTTCAACATCCTTAATAACACTAGTTTTTACTAGAGGCTCTTCTGTATCAAGATTCTTAGGTATATAAGCACTCAAGTCAAACTCAATGTCATCCTGTTTTTCAAAACAAGGGAGACCAGTCCAGGACAGGTCTTTTCTAGGAAAAGCAGCATGGATGTTAGCAGGGGGTGGTGGTATGGTGGCCTGTTTATTTTTAATCCCAAACCCTGTTTTGTCCCTAGGAGATTGACCAGCTTCAAATGCTTTTGTTAAATCTTTTGAGGCTTTTCCAAATTTTTTCAACAGTTTCCTCATCTATCTTTTGGTTAGCCTTGAAAATTTCAAGTTCAGCAGTCAATTCTTTTATAGATTGGTGGTTCTCCTTGGCATCTCTTTCTAGAATAACAATATGATCTCTATAATCACTTTCTCTTTGCTTATGCTCTCTTATGGTGGACTCTAACTGTTCTAAAGCACGTTTATAATTATAAAAATATTATCACAATTGATATAGTCAGCTTTTACCTTTCTGATTTGATCATTTAAAGATTCAGTATTTTTCCTACAAGCTTTAGTACAGTATGAGTCATCATATACCTCATTGTCAGAGCTGGAACTTGACATGGCCATAAGTGCAAAGTCTTCTTCCTTTTCCTCAGCAATCAAAGCTTGATTTCTTTCCACACTTTCTGTCATAGCACTCCAGTCCCATCCATTTGCTCCATCTATTCCCTGCATTGCTACCATGGCTTTAGCACCAGAATCATCATCTCTTGTTTCCTTTCTATAGCTATTTCCAGGCTTAGGTCCTCTGCATTCCCTGGCAAAATGACCCTTCTTGCCACAATTGTAGCATTCAACTTTTGCTTTATCAAACCCAGCCACATCAGATGGATTAATTGTGATCTTCTTCCCATACTTCTTGTGGAACCTGTTGGCTCTCATGCTGAGCAACGCCATATTCCACTTGATATCCAATTCTTCTAGTGCTTGCTTACTGATTTGACTTAGATCTTCATGTAACACTGTAGATCCTTGTGGCCCTTGAGATGCTATAAAGGCACATGCAGTATCAAGGCTGAATGTAGCTGGTCTTTCATCATCATAGGAAGGTCCAGACCTGGTAGCAGGGGAATAAGTAGCAGGGGCTACTTCTATTCCACTGTTCTTGGTGATTCCACTGCTTTGTGATATGAATGCCATGTTAACAGGGGAATCAATGACTCCACTTGAGTTGGTGGGAATTGTTCCTTTTGACTTCATTTCATTGACAATAGGTTCAAAAACTTTTAAGTTATTGTATATATCATCAATGTCTTTTTCATCCAGATCATCCTTATTCTGCCAAATTGCCTTATAGACAAACCATTCTTTCTGGAGGCTGTTAAGAAACCTGGTGTTCACCTGCTCTTTTGATACCTCAATATCAAAGAATTCCAAGTGGGCCACCATGTCTTGAAGCCTATTGTAAATAGCTCCAATTGATTCATCACCAATTGCTTTGAAAGAAGCAAAATCATTCAGCATTTGATTTTTCTTCTTCTTCTTTGTAGCTTCATTTCCTCCAAAAGTTTTGCCTATGGCTTCCCATAGATCCTTAGCTGTTTTGTATTTCCTGAATCTAAGTTGATGTCTATCAGGTAGGGCCAACAGCAATGAGCTGTGAGCCCTGACATCATGTCTTCTAGCCAGTATCTCCTTGTCACACAGAGCAGCAGATTTCTTCTTCTCCTTACTTTTGGAACTTTCACCTTCATCCTTGCTCTCTTCAACTGCCACCATTTTGTTGAATTGATCACCAAACTCTATGATCTCCCAGAGAACATAGTGTTCCATTTTCAGATATTGTTGGATTCTGAATTCCCATAATTCAAAGTTTTCAGGATCCAACATGGGTAACTTGAGGTTATTGTGGTTGTTGCTGTTTGTGGATGAATCTAAAGACATGTTTGCTATGAGGGTTTTGTTCTTGATTTAGACAAAGTTTCTCAACAAGCTCTAATACCACTTGTTGATCCCAAAGTCAGATCTTAAACCTTAATAGCTTGTTTAAGGGTTGTGATAGAGAGAAAGAATTCAATCTAACACTAGAGAAACTTTGCAAAGCAAAGTAACTAAACAAGATGCGGAATGTAATGTTTAGCACAAGAACAAATGAGATTCAAACGTTGAACTTTAATATATCAAAGATATACGAATACCCAAAGTGGTATTAGGGTTTACAAAACCTTAAAGTAATAATGAAAAATGAAATGAGAAAGACACCCATTGCATGCTAACCTAGTGAGTCCTTTTATAGGCACAAGGACTCACGTACAAGATCACTACTAACAAACTATGGAAAGTATTAAGGAATAATAACTGAAACGCGTAAATATCTATTCCATGTTTATCTTTGACAGCAGGGCCTTTGACTTCCAGCAGGGGGACCAATCCCCCTGCCTTTGTAAAATAGCAGGGGGAACTTACTCTAGCAGGGGTACAAACAATCAACTAGCAGGGGAAGTAAACTAAGCATAGATTTATTCCCAACAACCATAATCACTGTCTGAATATGCAATAAGCTCCAATGGGGAATCTTTTGGGTACCACAAACCAAGATCAGGATAACATCTTAGGTACCTAAAAATTCTCTTTACAGCAAGGAGGTGACACTCTTTGGGAGTCACTTGATGCCGTGCACAAGCACACACAGCAAACATGATGTCAGGTCTTGAGGCTGTGAGGTACATCAATGAACCAATCATTGATCTATAATGCCTGACATCCACATCTTTTCCAGCACCAACTTTTCCCCAAGGGTGTTCCCTATCCATAGGAGTGGTAGCACTCTTTTCATGTGGAGAAAAGCCAAATTTCTTCAAGATTTCAGCAACATACTTGTCTTGAGAGATGAAGATACCATCTTCTTTCTGCTGAACTTGTAACCCTAGAAAGAAGTTCATCTCCCCCATAGCACTCATCTTGAATTTATCTGTCATAAGCTTGGAAAAGTCTTCACTCATCTTTGGATTTGTAGATCCAAAAATGATGTCATCAACATAGACCTGAACAAGTAAGACATCCTTACCTTTCTTCTTAGTGAACAATGTTTGGTCTATGGTGCCCCTTTGAAATCCATTTCCACCAAGTAGGTATACAATGTACCATACCATGCTCTTGGGGCTTGATGAAGTCCATACATAGCCTTCTTAACTCTATATACCTTGTCTGGATGTTCAAGATCTTCAAAACCAGGAGGTTGCATGACATACACTTCCTCAACAATTGTTCCATAGAGAAAAGCACTCTTCACATCCATTTGATAAACAGTGAAGTCCATGCATGAGGCATAAGCTAGAAAAATTCTTATGGCCTCAATCCTTGCAACTGGAGCAAAGACCTCTTCATAATCTATCCCTTCCTCTTGGGTGTATCCTTTAGCTACCAAACGTGCCTTGTTTCTGACCACAATGCCTCTTTCGTCCTTCTTATTCCTTAGAACCCATCTTGTCCCAATTGGTCTAACATATCTTGGACAATCAACCAGCTCCCAAACATCCTGTATTGCAAATTGGTGAAGCTCATCCTGCATTGCTTCCACCCAACTAGGTCCTTTGAGATCATACAAAAATTTCTTGGGTTCTTGTTGTGACAGAAAACAGGCAAACAAACATGCTTGCACAAGAGGGGTCTCAACCTTCTTGTGGATATTGGCAATGAAGCTATCATGAGTCTGGTGAGATATTCTAGTTTGAACAGGAGTCATGATATCTCCAATGATTTGAGATGGAGGATGATTCTTCAAGGTAGATGTAAGAATTCCACCTTCAAGAATTCTGTTGTCTTCAATATCATCCTCCATGTTGCCAATATCTTCTTTAGACTCTCTTCCATCATGAACCTCTTCATTTCTTCTTGAAGATTCACCTTGCTCAAAATTGGAAGATAAGAAATGCTCAAAAGTGTTGTCAACGCTGGAATTTTGCTTGTCAACGTCTGAGTTGTCAGCGCTGGAATTACTCTTGTCAGCGCCAGAATTGTTGTTGTCAACGTTTGAGCCATCAACGTCTGAATTGGTCTTGTCAGTGTTAGAATTGCTTTTGTCAGCGCCTGAGTGACCATGCATGTTGTCAAATGGTGGTATTTGAGGACCACCTTTATCCTTTCCAGCAGCAGCAGCAGCATAAGCATCTGTCCATATGGGAAATGTAACATATTCTTGTGTGGGAGATGAGTTAACTGCTTGTGATCCATCCTCTTTAGCAACCTGTGTACCTGAAACATTAACAATTCTCTTCTCCAAAGCATTTGAAGTTACCTTCACAATGTCTGGATTAGTAACAGGCATATAATTCAAAGCTCTAGATAGAGGTTCCAAATCAAACAACCAGTTTGGACCACTTTCAGGATCACTAATTTTACTCTCTAAAAACCTAACATGTACTTTCTCAAGTATACGTTTTTCCTTTTTAATGTAAACGTTATATCCTTTTCTCTGCACTGAATAACCCATGAAATAGCCTTCATCACCTTTTGCATCAAATTTGCCTAGGTCATCACTAGTTTCTAAAACAACCACATGACAACCAAAAGGCTTGAGAAAACCAATATTTGGCTTCCTTCCCCAAAGTAATTCATAAGGTGTTTTGTTTTGTATCTTGTTGACCAATGCCCTATTTTGCACATAGCAAGCTGTATTAACAGCCTCAGCCCAAAAGGCTACAGGAAAGTGGGCATCAGCCAACATGGTTCTGGCTGCTTCAATTAGGGTTCTATTCTTCCTTTCAGCAACCCCACTTTGTTGTGGGGTTCTAGCAATGCTAAATTGCCTAGTAATTCCTTTCTTGGCACAAAAGTCATCTAGCAACTGATTTCTAAACTCACCACCATTGTCACTCCTAAGCATTTTAACCTCATTACCACTCTTTTTCTCAATTTGAGTGATGAAATTAATTAAAATTGTGGCCGTTTCACTTTTCTTGGCTAAAAAGAAAGTCCAAGTAAACCTAGAAAAATCATCAGTAATGACAAAGCAGTATGATTTACCCTTCAAACTTTCTATATTAGTTGGACCAAAGAGGTCCATATGCAATAAGTGAAGTGGTTTAGAACTAGAATGCACCTGTTTAGACTTGAATGAGACCTTGTGCTGCTTGCCTTTAAGACATGAAACATAAGAGTTGTCATTGTGGAAAGCCTTTTCAGGCAAACCATCAACTAAACCAAGTCTCACAAGCCTATTGATATTCTTAAAATTTATGTGCCCTAATCTCCTGTGCCAAAGATTACTTTCATCTACTGAAGCTTTAGCATAAAAACATGATATTTTATTATTTATCCTAATTCCATTAAGATTCACATTATAAATGTCTTTGTGCCTTGGTGTTCTAAAGTCTATGTATTTCACATCAGGGATCTTATAATCCTTGCTTAACACCAAGCATTCAGTATCAGTAAATAGAACTTTATTTTTGTTATCACAAACTTGTGATACACTAAACAGATTATAGTCAAGTTCTTTTACCAGAAATACGTTTTCAAAACGTAGATTGTTGGTGAGAAGAGTTCATTTGCCTGTGATGGTTCCATATCCTCCGCCAAAGAAAACCTTATCACCATCCTTAATGGGAGTGAAGTTACTCAAGTAATCTTCTTTCCCAGTCATGTGCCTAGAGCATCCATTGTCCCAATATCCATAATCATTTACCTGTCTTTGAATGCCCTGCACATGAGAAAACAAATTAGTTTTCTTTGGGAACCCAAGCCTTAGCAGACTTGGATTCATCTGGTTGTTCAACAAGAACAGACTTGGTTCTCATAACAACCCCATTTTCATCCCTTTTTGGATGAAATGCCCAGTTAACCCCAATTGGTTTTGTAATGACCTTTGAAATATAATGAAATCTATTGCATGTCATAGAAAGGCCATTAGAATTAGGGTTTTGGTCTTGTTTTGGTCTCCATGTTAAGATAGAAGAAGCTCTAGACCCCTTACCCTATGGTTGCAAATACCTAGGCCTGGCAACGTTTTTGTCAGCGTTGGAATTAGTCTTGTCAACGCCCCGATTACCTTTATCAGCGTTGAATCTAGGGTTTGCTACAGGAACCCATTGCCTATTGGACCAAGTATTTGTCTTTTGAAAAGGTCTTTGGCCATGTGTGTTAGACCCTCTAGTAAAGAATGGGGCTGGTCTAACAACTTGTGAACTTTTGTTCACAAAATTTTTGGGTCTGACAATGTTTGACCTATGTTGACTTTTGTCAGCGCTGAAATTGTTCTTATCAGCGTTGACGTTGGAAGAGTTGACACATTTGTAGGCTAAATGTGAAAAGCTACCACAAGTGTAACAGGCTTTTCTAGACATAGTTTTATGTCTAGAAGAGAAGAAGCCTGTTCCATGATTACTAACTTGGCTTTTTGGTGACCTAGTATTCCTATACATTGCTGCATACTTAACACTAGGTTTCTTAGCAGTGTTTGAGCCAAGGTCAACAATCTTGCCAGTGGTTGGGTGTGTGATCTTGATAGGGGTAGGCTCATGGCTCGTGATAGCTGTGGGCTCATTTGGACTTTCACACAACAAACCTCCCTTAACAAACAAAGTAGGTTTGGATTTCTTCCATTCATCTAGGTCAGTCAGCTTTTGTTTATACTCTTCAACTGGGGAAGTGACTCTTGGTGGGGGAATAAATTCCTTCTCTTGGAGTTCTGGTAAACCAGTCTAAGATAAGTCCTTTGTTTGGACACCATAGAAGTCCCCAGCTGGTGGTGGAACCACAGTATAATCTTTCATCCCAATCCCACTCATGTCCTTAGAGTCTCTTTGCTTACTAACACACTCTCCTAGGGTTTGTGTGGCCTTATCAAATCTCTGAATTTTAAGACTCACATTATCTTTATTCTTGTTAGCCTCATCCAACTTAGCTATTAAATCAGCATTAACCCTTTCCATGATGTTTCTAACATCATTGCTTTGTTCTAAGTCATGTTTTAAGATATTTATTTTATCTTTTAGATCAAATTCCATTTTCCTATACTCAGCAACTGTCTTTTCAGTTTGGGTGAGAGCAATTTGATAATTAGACAACTTGCATCTTTTAGTGCTCATATCATCTAATAATTTTGCTACCTCCTTATTAAGTTTCTCAGTATTTAAACGACAACCCTTAGAACAAAAAGCATCATCATATACCTCATTATCTGATGAAGAGGAGGAGTGTGCCATGAGAGCATATTCAACATGCTCTTCTTCAATTTCAGCAACCAATGCTTTGTCCTCTTCCTCATCCTTAGCCAAAAAGTTCCAGCTCCAGTCCCATCCTCCAATGCCATCAATTTGTTGAACAGCTACCATGGCCTTGGAATCCTGATTCTTAACCATTTGGCTTGAAGGTTTGCCAGCATCAGATCTTCTTGGAGATCTGCATTCCCTCATAAAGTGCCCCATACGATGACAATTGTAGCACTCAACCTTGGACTTGTCAAATCCAGCAACATCCTTAGCATCAAAGGTCATCTTCTTCTTGAACCTTCTATTAAACCTGTTTGCTCTTAAACTTACAAGAGCCATGGTCCACTTGATGTCCATCTCTTCCAATTGCTCATCACTTATTTGCTCAAGGTCCTCATATGTAATTCTTGAATCATTGGGGAAAGAAGCAATGTATGCACACACAGTATCTAGATCTAAACCAGCAGGTTTAACTCCATCAGCGCCAAATTTGTGAGTGTCAGCGTCTGAATGTGAGGCATTGACAGGATATGATCCAACGCTGACAGGATGTGTTCCAACGCTGACAGGATGTGATCCAGCGTTGACACATACAGGTCCAGTGACTGGATGTACGTAGGAGTTCTTTTGCTCAAATTTGCCTTCACTGTGTGAGAAGAAGGCCATGTTGCTACTGGAAGGTTTATTATCATGCTCTAAAAGCCATTCATTCTCCAACAGCCTTAGTTTGTTGTAGATATTATCAAAAGTAGAACTTTTGTAAGTATTATTGACAAGAATGGATCTTGCCTCAATCTTCCACACGTCACCAAGACTTTTCAGAAAAGTAGCAGTCATGTCAGTATCATCAATCTGTGTTCCCATGAAGGAAAGTTGACTTGTAATGTCAAGCAATCTACTTCTCACACTGCTAAGATTCTCATTGGGTTGAGACTTAAAGACAGCATACTCATGCATGAGTTGCTTCTTCTTTTCTTCCTTAGTATCAGCATTGCCACCATATGCTACTTCAAGAGCCTCCCAAAGTTCTTTTGCAGTCTCATAGCGTTTGTATTTATGCTGATTTTTATGTCCCAACGAGAGTTTCATTATGTTTAGGATTTTCATGTCAACCCTTTTCTTTGCTATATCTTCAACAGACACAGCTCTTCCATCTTCAGGCTTTTCTTTCTTATCAGCTTCTGGACAATTAGCAATAGCTGTTCTTGTAGCAATAGCATTAGCAATCTTTCGAGCTTTGTCGAATGTGTTTCCATATTCAACAATCTCCCAGAGAGTGTAGTCATAGATGGCTACGTATTGCTCAAAATTGGATTTCTATAGTTCAAAGTTGTTAGCATCAAACATGGGAATCCTGATGCTAGGATTTGTGCTATTGTTGTTTTGTAGCAAAGCAGAGACGTTTGGTGGTTGTTCCTCAGACATGATATTTTTAGGGTTTTATGAAATTTAGGGTTTCGGTGTTTTTAGGGTTTTTGGTGTTTTAGGGTTCTTGCGTTACTTAAATATCAAAAGTTTCTCAACAAGCTCTGATACCACTTGTTGATCCCAAACTTAGATGGATTAAGCTTGTGTATACGAGATTAGATCAAGTCATACACGTAGAGAAACCTTTGCTTGTGAATAAAGTAATTGAGTGTTATGCGGAATTAACACTTAAACAAGAACACAAAGATGTCAAACAAACTTTCACTTTGATTAAGAATAATCGAACTTGATTACAATGAAAGTGTTTAACAAACGAAAACTTATATAAAACTTTAACCTAAAGGTCTTCTTTTATAGATATAAGAAGTCTTGTATAATAAGCTACGAATCAACTATTCTAGGTAAAGATAATAATGGAAAATACAATGTCGAACTTATCTTTACCATAAACAAATCTAGAAACAAATAAACAAAAGATTCGTAGAAGATATCTTCCCATCAGTGCTTGTCTTAAAGGCTGTCAACGCTTGACTTCTTCTTTGTCAACGCTTGGCTATCAGCGTTCATTTCCTTCTTATCAGCGCTTGGATTCCTCTTATCAGCGTTTAGTGAACTGGCTTGTATTTTATTCCCAACATCTTTGCCGTCCAACATACACCATCATACACCACCATCCATCAAAAATCTACCATAAACTTTATACACAATCTACATATGTTGATCACCACTTAAAGAGATAAAGATTAGAGGTGATTTTAACAAGTAGAAAGGAGTTTTCATGGAGGTTTAGGGCTGATTTCTCAAGAAGTATTCATACTTTTGGTGGTCTCAAAAGTGATCTTGCTAAACTCATAAGATGTGGTTACAAAAACCAAGTCTTATTCATCATAAATCTTAACCTTTCATCATATTGGTTGGTACAAGATCATTTCTTTCAATCACCTTATTGTTTCGTAAATGTATTAATTTATTTTCTTCAAAAAATTATATGTATGATGATGATAAATGAGGATAAATATATTGTGTGGGGATTTTGTATCACTAGATTAGGTTAAAAAGGCTAAAATCAACAAGTAAAAATGTTAAAATCATGACTAGTTGTATAGGCTGTATAAAACAGTAAGTTCCAATATGGTCACTTGGTTAAATGGCTTAGATTATAAGATATGAAGATAGATAATTTATTTTTACACAAGTTCTGAATTGGCCACTCAATGGAATGATTAAAATGAGCAAGATATGGCCAAAATAATTTTGAGGTACCAATCTGGCTGGTCTGGTTTTGACGAATTATTACATATACTTAGAAGCTGATTGAGCAGGAGCTATACAAGAGTTATTTGTAGGACACATCATGTAGTTTATTCTATAGCAATTTGGGGTTCTATCTCCTTTTATAAATCACGATATGATCAAAATAGTAGACTGGACTTATGAACTCAGATTTCTAATAAAAGTATATAATAATAAAGTGTCACTTGAAGTAAAATATTATATATAACAAGTATATGAAAATTAATATATGGTAATAACTAATATAAAATAAGTTTATAGACTATAGTACATAAATATTACATTTTATAAACATGATACACAACTAGTTTTTCTAAACTACTAACGATATAAAACTTTTACGTCTTTTCGGCTAAAACCGAAAAGATGGCGTTTTTACCTAATAAAAGTTAGATGGTTGGACCCATCTAATGTAACATTTTTATAAAACATATACTGATTTATAAACTCATCTAACAAGTAAGAACCGATACAACCGAGCTTTATAACTTATGGACCAGCCTTATTGGACCATTAGGCGCAACTAGTTTGGCTTAACACTAATGGACTTACTCATGGGCTTAACCCACTTGGGTCTAACATATGAGTATAGGTCTGGTCTTAAAAAGTGTAAATGGGCTAATATAATGTATTGGACTCTTAATGGGCTTATTGGGCCTTAACATGTAAATGGGCTAAAACTAGTATAACTAGTCTAAGTTAACTAACACATAACAACTAATAATGTTGCATGAGGAAATAAAATCACACTTGATCATCATCATATTTATGACATCATCACTTATATTTATAAAGTTATTTGACAAAAGTCTAAGACCGAGTATTATTTGTTTAGGTTTCGCGTGATCGAAGCACGCACCGTACATCCTAATTGCCGATAACTCGCCTTTCCCAATCAACGTGAGTTCATAGCCTCGCACTCTTTTATATATTTTATGAAATGTTTTATAAACCCGCGAGGAGGTTTTGATAAAAATATAGGGCTAATAGACACAAAAGTTACTAAAGTTTGGCCAAAAGTTCGATTTGGTTACTAAAGTTTAAAACCTAACAGAGAGGTTACCCAAGTATACGGGTTTTTCTTTTGGGTTACTAAACATATATAAAATTTATCCCGTCATTACTCCTTTGATGGGTGACCGGTTGAGTACCCGGTTTTGATGCCACATTGGATAAATTTGGGCCCCACTCTTTTTATTTGACAGTTTGAGACTTTATGAGACTTTATTTAATATAAAACCCCCACTTACCTTATCTCTTTCATCCCCATCACACATTCATCTAGGGTTTCTCATTGCACATCCATCTTCAAAACACAAACCTCTATAAACTGTTGAACCTCCTTTACCTCTAGAAGTTGATCCACCTCTAACAGGTATCAAACCACCACTTGCAGACCCTGATCCACCTATAACCATATCTAAACAACCATCTATACCAGTTGAATCACCCCTTGGATTTGCAGAGGTCTTATCAACTCTTGCAGAGTTCTTAGAACCTCTTGCAGAGGTACTACCACCTTTTGAAGAGGTCTTAGAACCTCTTGTAGAGGTACTAGCACCTCTTGAAGAGGTCTTAGCACCTCTTGCAGAGGTACTAGCACCTCTTGCATATTACTTAGAACCTTTTGCAGAGGTACTACCTGTAACACCCCCAAAATTATATACTTTAGTTTAGCGGAAGATTCGTTGGTGTTACGGGATAGCACATTACTCACATCATAGACAACGCTTAAAAATCGCATCGTTTAATAATAAAGCATTTTCCATTCATGAATATCAAATTTACATGGGTCCCAAGTCATAGTATTTCACAAAATTTTACAAACATTAGAATGGAAATTGCTATTTTAGTGCGGGCCATAAATTTTTGTTGTCATCCCGAGAATTACCTTCAAATACCTGAGATAAAACATGTTAAAAGAAAAGGTCAGAGAAAACGCCGAGTGAATTCATAGAGTTTAATAAAATCATTAATATATCACCGGCATATAATTATTACCGAAAATCATTTTGTACAAATATTTGTCGGGGGCCATAAAGTTGGCCAAAAACATTTTATACGACTCTTTGTCGTAAATCATAACATAGGCTTTTGCCTTCGAAACCATTATATGAACCAATGTCGTAAAAACATCATACAATACGTTTTATAACATTGTATGGAATTAAATAAACAATATTATATAGAAACAATTATGTAAAACCAAAACACGATTATAATATCAGTAATAAGACCCCATATTGCTAGTCAGGCAATATATTGTAGCTCAGTATTTTTATTATCGGATTATTTTAGCCGCATGACATTGTTACCTTTCTTCAACATATATCAGGTAGCTAGCCCGTAATTCCTTTGCCCATCTAAAACAGTGTGTCGTCACAATAATCACGCTTAGATAAACCTTCTCATACATAAATTCGCTTACCAATCTCAGTGGAAGGACGGGGATCAACCGTCAAGGCGCGAACTGGGGTGATCTTCCCCAAATAGTACTATTATATGCATAAGCGTCTACCAACCCCGGTAGTTCACAATTCATGCTAATGGGACTTTTTGTGACATAACCTAACTAATAATAATCCATTTCTTCTTATTCATCGGGTTATATAATCATTCATCGGGTCATATAATCATTCGGGTCCATACCAATAAGAAAACAATCGGGACAACTAGTGTCCTATTGTATTAAAAACTAACATGTTATCTCCCTCGCGGGTTTATAAAACATTTCATAAAATATTTAAAGGAGTGCGAGGCTATGAACTCACGTTGATGTGGGAAGGCAGGTTATCGGCAATTCGGATGTACGGTACGTGCTTCAATCACGGAAACCTAGACCATAATACTCGTCTTAGACTTTTATCCAATGACTTTATAAAAACATCGGCTATGTATATATATATGATGATATTATAAGTATGATGATGATCATGTGGGATTTTATATCCTCGTTCAATAGTATAATGTTATGTGTTGGTAATTTTCAAGACTAGTTACACTAGTTCAACTTGTTTACATTTTGAGGCCCAATGGGCCCATTACAAGCCCAATATATTATATTAGCCCAATTATACGTTTATTATCAGTATTATACTTTACATGTTGGGCCCAAGTGGGTTAAGCCCAATAAGTAAGTTTATAAGTGTTTACCAAACTAGTCAAGTTAATAGTCCAATAAGGCTATTTTGGCCCGTTAATGTCTATATGTTGTAAAGCACGGGTTTTATCGGTTTTTACTTGTAATATGTACTTATACATCAGTATATGAGTTATAAAAAGTTCACATTAGACGGGTCCGACCGTCTAAGTTTTAATTGACGAAAACGTTAATTTTACGGTTTTAGCCGAAAAGACGTAAAATCATGTTTATAGTTTTATAACTTATAAAACTTATCAAATTACCATTTTTATAAACTGTACCATTTATTTATAATTGTACATAATTATATTAATGTAATGTATAAGTTAGTGGGTTTTATATATGTATATTTTATAAATATATAAATTTTGAGTGCTTATTTTATATACTATTTATTTTACATAATCTGTCCTAAATATTCAGCCCACCAAAATGGCTATATCTAGAGTTACACATGGAGATAGAACCCCAAATTTTTATGACATAATCTACATGATATATTATTCATTTAACTCTTTTATAGCTACTGATGAATTAGCCTTTAAGTATTTTATAAAATTCGTCCAAAACAGTATAGGCAGATTTGCACTCTAATCTTGTTTTGATCATATCTCACTCATTTTTATGATACCATTGTATGGCCAACTCTCACATGTGTATAACACCTAATAATTACTGTAAATTGATTCCACTATGCCATTTTATCAGTTTATCATTTAGTTACTTACTGTTTTTGTACAGCCATCATATTTAGCAAGATTTTGACCTTGTTACCTATGTTTTTTCATCTTTTTAACCATATTTATCAACACCAAATCCCCACATAATATTTTTATCATCATTCATCATCATATACATATACATATATAAAGAAAATACATGATTACATAATCAAAATAACAAGAGGATAGGAAGAACAATCTTTATACCACCAAGATTAAGTAGTTTATGATCAAGGCTTGGACTTTTTATGGTAAAACTTGTGATAGATCAACACCAATCTTCAAGACCACCAATACTTGTAAACCTCTTGTAGAAATCAGCCCTTGAACACCACCAAATCACCTCCTTGGATGTTAGAATCACCTCCAATCTTCAAGGCTTCAAAGGAGCATCATCATGTGTATGAATAACACATGATTTTATGGCTAAAATAGATCAAATGAGGGTTGTTGTTGATGATTGTGGGAAGAATTTTAGAGAGAGAGAGAGGAGAGGATGAGAGAGTTTTTCTAGATTTGCATGTTGAATTATGAGAAATGGTTTATGTTTAGATGTTTTTAAGAATTGGGTGGTTTTGGTAAGACTTCATGGACAAGTGTCCAAGGTCTTAGTTAAAAGTTGACACATGAGGTGTGTTGTGTCTAGTTTTGGCCGTCCCATATTAGTGGGGTGGGGCAAAACGTGTTTTGTCTCATCCCACTAATTTACGGGTATTCCTCGATTCTAGTTTTCTCGATTTGCGTTCCCTCGAGTCGTTTTACGAAAAACATTTTTATAAATTATGAATCAACGGCACAAAACGAATCTAATAAAAATTGTCTCATCAAAAACGGAGTTCGAAAACGTAAATACGTAATCCTAAGGTTTTCGGTTTAGTCGTAAAGGACGTTAAATTATTCACCAACTCAAATTTAAAATCCCAAAATAATATTCACGGATAAATTTATTTCCTAAAATGGCGTACTGTCACCAAGGACGGTGTATGTAAACGTAAGCACGTAACGTAGAATCCTCCGGTTTAAACGTAGTCGATGCTACTTCAAGACGTAAACCCAAATTTCTTCCCAAAAATAAGTGAGTTCACATTATAACATTAAAATAATATTTTTAAATAATACTTGAGAATAAAATATCGACCATAAATTGATGGATTGTTACAGCATTTACCCCTAAAAGGATCTTTGTCCTCAAAGATCGCCTTATCTTACTACTCGCTTCTTATAGAGTTAAAGCCATGTGGGTATTTCCTCCACATCCGATCTTTTCTCACAAGTGTAATTCATTACAATACGCGAGTTTCAGCAACATAACAATGAGAATACGATCAGGCTTCATGTTGACTCACTTTCTCTCTCCATGATGTCCACGGGTTTTTGAGGAAATGTAAGTTTTCGCCGATCCGAACTTCGCTAAGAAGAAATCAGATTTTCACTTGATAAATATTTTATCAAGTTCGATACACGAACATAATTCACGCAGCCCTTGAAGTCCTAGGGTAGATCCAGCTTATACGCCTTTCAAACCAACTTTTTACATTATCTCAATGGTCCCATACGACGGGGACTTACTTCCCATGATCCTTCAGATCATCAATTTCATTTATCCATGGTGAAATTTTTTGGCATAACTTCGCTACCCATACAGCACTTCAAGATCTACATTTCATATTCATATAGCCTCTTGCCCACTACTGGCAGTCAATAATCAGATCCTAATTTCAATAACCATTTCAGGTCTCACGGGTCCGGTATTCTGGAGGGTCAGGTTTGTCCTCATAGGAAACCTGAAACCTAAAAGACATGTCCAACTCACAATGGGTGTATGTCGGGTGTCTTCATCCCAACTTTCACCTACAGGTGCTCTTTATATAGGTCCTAACAAGATTCGATCTCGATCCTAATACGATAATTATCAATGATAATCCCTCCAAAGGAAAACGATTATACGGTTTATTACCAAAGGTCAATCATTCAAGCATAAAACAGCACTTAGAGTATTTTGTATCATTACTTTACCTTGTCCCTTCGATTGGGGTGGTAAACAATACTCTCATTAAGATTCATTCCCAGTGACTTCTGAGGAAATCTCTAAAAATTCTACGCGAAGCGAGGTTCTTGATAGAGATGATCGATACAGGCACACCGTGCTTACACAATTCCTTTAAATACAAAAGATTCAATTTCTCCATCGAGAATCTATCATTAACGGGAATTATATTAGTAGATTTGGTCAGTCTGTTGACGATGACCCAAATCAAATCCAATTTAGATGATGACCTTTGCAATAGTTAGGCGTTTACTAATGTATGAGGCGATGTCTGCCTTCATAATTTGCCATTAGTACAACTTCTTCAGGTAAAGATACATTAAATCAGAATGGTATGGATAGAATACTTAAACTTATAAGATTCCAACATGACTAAATCTCAAAACCTCTATATTTAGGCAACCACAAGAGGCCTTTAAAACATTTAACGCCATCAGCTCTTATTTTTAAAGGTTTACATTAGCCGCAAAACTCTTTATTATTTATATTATCCTTTTTACAAGCATCGGCTATTTTAAACTGCTCGGCAATTTATTTTGTACAGTCATTATTAAAGAACACATCCTAATTGGTTCTTTATTCTTTCTACATAATGTGTCAGTATCTACATTCACCTTCCCCGATGAAATATATATTATGACTGTGTTCATTAAAAATTTCTTTCTTCATATTTTCTAAGTTTTGGTCTCGTCTCAACTATTATCTTTATCTGTTTTGCTCAACCCGACGTTCAAAGCGTCGATAATTATTACAAGTAATTAAATAATAAATATTTAATTTTTTTTAAACATCAACGTAAAATTTTTTAAATTTTTTAGTTCGACCAATTATATAAAAATGTTCAAAATAAATTTGAATTTAATTAACAAAATTTTTGTTGATTTATCGGAAAATAAGTAATAATGTCTGTAAATGTTCGAAAAATCTTTGTTTATACTTTGCTCAAAATTTTCTTAGTTGAAAAGCAGAAATTGTCATTCAAATTTTCAAGTCATGATTTAAGTGGTTTCCCCAATCTCTCTTAGGTTGTCTTGAGGTATACACAACCATTTACCCCTAAAAGGAGTTTAGTTAAATGATTTGGGTATGAGGGAATAATCCCTTAAAAATTCCTTGGATAAAACATTTGTCAAAACATTTTTGCACTTTTCTTTTTGGCATAACCCAAAGCCTTAATGGCTCTAATCTTTGATGAGTCAATATAGATTCCGTTATTTATTAATCACACGGTCAATTAATGTAAAAGATTAAGCCTTAAATCACATGTTAAATATTATAGGTACATGTTTTCACTACTCAGCCATCTCAGGGCAGTTTACAAATGATTATTAACTCCTTCTTATTCTTAGAAAACAAACAGATGGTTTTTAATGACCACGAGCATGAATTTATCAAATTACAGCCTACATACGTGATTCACCAAATTTATGGATGCTACATGTGTATTGGTCAATCCAAACGACATCACATGAAACTCATAATATTCATTACAAGTTCTGGATGTAGTGATTCGAATGGGTAATCTTCTTTGCGGACGCGAAGTTGATGATAACCATGCCGTGGATCAAACCTTTAGATCATACGCTAGAACCTTATAAATGATCGAACAAATCTATCATCTTGGGTAGTGGATATAGATTTTGATCATCAATTTACTTAGTTCACGGTAATTCAATATAATATAAGGAATGATAACACCATATCTCTTCATGATGATGAGCTTGGTAGAATAAAAGCTTTCTCCGACAACTCTCTCAGTTGTACGATAACTCTTTTGATTCAGATGGTGCTGACATATAGTGTATACGCCACAGGTGTAGTACCGGGAATATAATCAATTACTAAATTCAACTTGCCTTAATGGCGAAAGTCTAGGTAATCCATCAAGAATTATTTAGATCACTTTTGATAATCAACATCTTATCTCATAGGGGAATTCCACTCGAGTTCTCATCAATTTAGATAATGACATCATGTCATAATCAACCAATCCATTCTAATGGCACTATCAACTTTTCAGTTTTATTACCGTCGATAAGATGTGAACCTCTCAAAAGACTACTAATAACTCTAAATCCTTCACAAATTCAAGGATATATAGAGACATATCTAACATTAAAAGAGTAAGGTCAACGCATGATTTACGCGAGAGAATTTCAAATTAGATACATACGAAAACATTAACGAATATGAGTATTTCTCATATTTTCATGAATTCAGTACGCATTCAAAAGCTCCTCGGATCGTTACCCAGGTCATTCAAATGAAATCTAATCAAAAGAAATAATAGGAACGTCGATACATCCAGTCGGGTATCAGCACTTGGTAATCAGATACTTTTCCAAAAGATGTCACCACGGGAGAATTAGACAATAAGGGAATATCAATTGTCAAATAAGACAATTTCCACAGATGATTAAATTCGATTCGGAAGAATAAATGGTACGGGCACATATGTAGGTATTCCTAACAATATGTCCCTATTTTGCACTTCTTGCAGATCTCATGAAATTTAATCTTCCACAATCTTCAAAGAAAATTTAGTGTTTATAAATAATTTCATGGTGACTACTAATCAGCCTTGCATGGTCCCTTCCAAATTGTATGTAGGCGCGCAACTATATACAATTTTAAGATTAACGATGCAATACTCAGTTCGTCAAAATTTTATCATCATGTTTATAATAAAATCATTTTCATGCTTAATTCTTAAACTATAATCAAAAATAAATTTACAAAGATTTTCTTTGTTATGAAAAAAATTAAGTTTTCCAAGGTGTTTTATAAACAACTTCATTTCGATAACGATCACTTATAAATCTCAGTTCGAATAATCCATATAGTGATAAAAATCCAATTTTCTCAACGGATACTGTTTTAAATTTTATAAAAACAATGAGTGATAAAAGAGTGATGAAAAGTTGTTCACCAAGAACTAACTATAATATGATAGGAAATGAGCTTAGCCAATTAATCATGAGGTTCATGACCTCGATGGCACTCAGGAACACAAAGAGAAGAATTTACAACGCAACTCAAACCAAGATGAGTATTCGTTTAACGGTTGCATTACTAATGCTAACATTAGGATGAAGCAATAAAAGATAAATAACATCGATACATGTAGAATTTAGAAATCAAAGATAGTCCTTTCATTAATCACAAATAAGTCAAAATTGTACCGTAACACATTACGTGTCACTATGTCATACAATTTCAAGGACTCATTCTACCAACTGATGTCTTAGTTGAGTTAGTGATTTTAAAAGATACTATAGTGAATACTAATCTACAAGAGTCATTAGGTGTTCCATGTGTTCCGGAAGATCCATCGGTCCCAATTTAGAAGAAGGTTTCTTCAATTTATTTCTTGGACACTGGGCATCCTCGTTAGTGGACAATGGTATAGGAACAACCCTTAATCATATAAAATCTTATAATTCAATCACAGAACTTAACGATTTCCTCTTAACAATTTCATATTTCATATGAGTAAAATTTTACTTTATTCAAATTTCAATCAATCTTATACTCAAGGCGATATCCTACCTCATTCTCCAATACTTTCAATCTTATTCTTAGGCCTTGTAAACGCAAAAAAAGCTCGATATGAACAACACTTAATTTCCAATCCTATAGCTCTCTCAACAATAGTTATCAAATGAGTCACTAGTATGAGATGACTCACACATTCAATTAGACTTCTCGGAAAGGTACTAGTGGCATGAGGCTTTTGGGTAAAGGCTCCAATGATAGCCTCAAGTGCAACATTCACCTTTTCGATTTCAAATTAAGAATTGGGTGACAACGAATCAAATGACATCTTTCTAGGTGGTAAGGTTTTGTCAAACTCCATTCTATAAGGAAAGATCGTCATGACATCGATATCAGATTTAATCTTACCAATTCTTCTTCAAGATCACAATCAACTACTATCAAAATTTCTACGAATATCAACCATTTTGTTGGGATCATAAATGTCCACAACTTGGTTTAGATCTGGAATGGCTAGAATTCCTACGGGATTAGTTTCGATTGATTTGCTAGGGAAATTAGGGTTTCTTGTGACAATCTACGTCGTATAAATACCTCGTATAAGTATTAAAATAATCATCAAACAATCATGTAATCAAATTACATCATATATATATATATATATATATATATATATATATATATATATATATATATATATATATATATATATATATATATATATATATATATATATATATATATATATATATATACTAGCCGAGTACCCGCGCCTAACGGCTGCTGTTTCAATTTTTAACCAAATTTTGACCGTGAATAATTTTTTCGACCAAAAACTATGTTCTAATATTATTGTTTTAAGTTGAAATGATTCTCTAATAGGCGGGTTGCATTATTTTCAAATAGCATCATTTTAAGTTGCTATATTTTTTTAATAGCATGGTTGCATCATTTTTCTAACAACGTCATTTTACTTTTTTGTGTCATTAAATAACCCGTTTGATGGATCAAGATTTCTTAAAAGTATTATTGTTGTAAGTTTTGATGTTTTTCTAATAAAATGGTTTGCATTTTTTTAAATAGCGTCGTTTTTAAGTTGCAATCATTTTTAATAATATGGTTACATTGTTTTTCAAATAGTATCGTTTTAAGTTGCAATGGTTTTTTCTGTTGCATGGTTGCATTGTTTTGATAATTATATAAAATAGCTAAGTACTCGCGTACTCGCATCTAATGAAAGCGGTTTTTAGTTTCGATAACATTTGAGCGATGAATAAGTGTTTGTCCTCATATATTATCGTTGCAATTCATTTTCGGAAAACTATTTTTGAAATCTCATTGTCGCATTCTATTTTTTCTAATATGGTTGTTTTGTAATACTTCATTCGTCTTATTTTATTGTTCATATTTTATTTAAAATGTTTTAATTTAATTTTTTACTACTAAAAATAAATAAAAGTCTAATCAAGTTAACAATATTACTCTTGTTTAAAATTATAATTAAAAATTAAATAATATCTTAATTAATTGTTTAAGGTTAAAATTGTCATTATATCAAAAAATAAGACAAATAAAGTAGTAGTAATTGCATTTTAATTAAAATATGTGTTTTTGTCGATAAGACAATAATTTTGGACGAATAAAGTAATAAGAGATTGAATCTTTATTACTCCCTTCGTCTCATAATTATTGTTCACCGACAAAAAACATGTATATTAATAAAAACATTTTTTAGGTTCTCTTATTTTTTACACAATGACAATTATACCTTTAATTAATTAATTTACAACTTTTTTATTGTTTATAAGTGAGAGTGATATGAACAACTTAATTTATATTTCTTATCTATTTTTAGAAGTTGAGAATTAATTTAAAACGTTCCAAAATAATAGTGTGAACAATAATTTTGAGACGGATACTGTATAATAAAACATGATTCCTTATCTAAAAAAACATGATATCTTCTTGAAGCATGTCTTTGCGTATAAGTTTTTGTCTTATATTTCAATATACATCTTTACTACTGCAGTAGCTTATATGTTTGTTTTCATTTTTATTGAACTAAAAATTTCATCGTGGAAAAATAAAAATTAGTGGCAGCCCGTGAAAAGAAATAAAGTTTCAAAAACTTTCATTTTCAAGGTCACCACTTTATTTACAATGACATGTGATAGCTATATATGTTTGACTTTGTTTATCTCGTATATTGTGCACTGACCTTAATTTTTGTTTCACAAACTTGCATTCAAATTTTTCAAAAGATGTAGTATTACGATGTATTTGAGTTACCCGATGCATGCATTGCCGGTCACATAAAGTTGACTGACACAAAATTTCAAGTAGATAAACAAAAAAATAAGCTATTTTTAATTAGTTTGGAAACATGTCTTACACCGATGAACATAAGACTATATTTTTGTATTGATGACATTTGTTTCAAAAACTATGCATATCCATCTTGTACAGCTACATGTACCAACAAAATATACATCTTTTTTTTCTGGACCAACAAAATATACAATCTTTATTAGAGAATATGTTTCACTTCCATAAATTCATTTAGTTTTTTGATTTATAATTTTAACAAAAAAAATTATAATTCAAAAGTTTTAAATAACAACAAATTTTAAAAGTTTGAAAAACATTCGAAATTTTTTAAAGTTATGTCATTTAAAAAACATTCAAATTTCAAAAATTACAAAAAGTTTGTTCCCGTGCTACTTAATACAATCATTTAAAAAATTCAAAAAATTAAAAAAATATATATTACTGCCCTACTTAACAAAATCACTAAAAAAATTCAAAACATCAAATATAATATGTTACAACTTGTATAATTTGATAACCAATGCAAAATATAAAATTATTCAAAAATCCAATAAATTACAACAAACAATACATCTACATTTAGATGCAAACAAATGAAATATTTAAAAAAATATAGTACTACACGAATGAACTTACAAAAAAAACTTAATAACAAATTTAAAGAATCATTTTAACAAACTTTACTTTGTTACAAAATTTAACATAGTTATTTTTTTCAATACGAAGGCGGGAGCGGCAAGTGGTTGGAAGCCAAATCTGTTCGAAAAAAAACCAAAAAATTATAAAAACTCAAATCTACATATAAAATCACAGATCTATAACAAATCAATCAAACTTGATTATTATACACAAACTTATTAAGAACCTCAAATATAATTTAAAATTAAAAAAAACATCGTTTGATGGTCATGGACTCACGGTTGTGTGCCAGTGCAACTGAGGAGCGTATTTTGGCGATGAAACCATGACGGACGCGGTGCCAAACGAAGGCTGTAAGAAAACCATACTGAACATATTATAAAACCAGATCTACACATACCTTAAAAGGATTTATAAAAGAAAACAATCAAAAGATAATTAATATATGTAGATCTATTTAAAAGTCGAATATACCTTAACAATTATAAAACCCTTTCGGTTGTCATGGTTGTATGGTGGTACGACTGAGATGCATGGTGGGAGGGGTTTCTTGGTGAGGTACGTGGTGGTATGGGTTCCATCATGTTGGTGATGCTGCGATGGTGGGATGAGAACCAGTGGTGGTGGGAAGATGTTCGGTGGTGGTAGGTGAGAGATAAGAGTGTGTTTAATTTGTTGTGATAATGTTTTTCGTGTGTGTGTTTTTTTAAGCTGACAGAAATGAAATATGAGTAAATGAGAGAGTGAAATAGAAATATGCTTTGTGAGTGGAGTAGTTGTTGTTTGATCTCGTATTTTTTTAGGTTCGGGTATTACTTTTAAGTTTGTATGTTGTTACGGTGTGTGTAAATTAAGGTTTCGATATATGTTTAGAAGTCTGAATCTTAAAAGAAGGAGGGATGAGTTTTGGTTGGGGATATGCATGTTTTATAAGGGAGTATATATATATATATATATATATATATATATATATATATATATATATATATATATATATATATATATATATATGCTAGTGGCAAAACCCGTCCGATGGACGGGTATGACTACTAATTATTTTCTAACTTTTCCCATTTGGTAAAAAATTGTTTTTAAATTATTTTTTAACTTTTTATCATTTGGTAAAAATTGTTTTTAAATTATTTAAAATTCTTTTAATGTATTATCACTTTGGAACAGTTGTATGTGTTTGTTATCTAAGTTTTTTTTATCGAGAGTCGGATTGATATTATGATGTGAAAATATTTGTGCCGAGCATTTAACTTGAGAACCATTTGTACTTGCTTGAAATATTACTTATATTTGATGTGGGAAAAGTTTAATATATATCATTCTTTTAGCATAAACTTAATCAACCAAATACAACCTCCCATTTTTTCATGTAACAAAACACTAATTTTTAAAATAATTAAATATCTCACAAAGCGTTAATTATTAAGCAAAACTAAAGATACCATCGAGACGAGAATTAAATCATCTATCTATCGAGGGCACATGTATATACTTTTGACAAATTTTTTTATATAATTTTTTTTCAATCATGTAAAATCATATATGATTCGTATCACAAATCATATATAATTATATGATTCGTATCACGAATCGTAAATAATTATATGATTCGTATCACATATCATATATAATTATACGATTTTGGCAAAATCATTTATGATTCGTATTACGAATCATATATGATTTTTTCAAACGTGACTTAAGAAAAAAATCGAAAAAAAGTTTGTCGAAAGTATATACATATGATACTCGATAGAAAGAGAATTTAATTCTCGTTACAATGGTGTAATTTTTGTCAATTGACGATTTACCGTTTATAAGATATTTTTTATAAAAGTAGGGGAAATATATTTTTTAAATTGATAAATGTGATTAATTGATTGGGTCTATAATAATAGAAAGTTTCCAAAATATTATGATGTTAAAACACTTGCGCCGAGCATTTAACTTGAGAACCATCTTTACTTGCTTGAAAGACTACTTATACCTGATGAAAGTGTCTTAAAAACATTTATAGCATGAAAAATACATACTTACGCACAATACAAATTTTACATGATTTGCTATAAAAATGGACACAAAAGACAAACTATAATTCAGAAAAATTGAACTTCAGGTTAGGCTAAATTAGCCAAATTAACCAAATGAATCTAAACCCTTATTCAAAATCACTATAATAATTTAATCACTATAACAATTTACACACTATACATCCATGTAGTCACTCATTCACATTTGTTCCTACAGATTTTGTACACATGCATTCATCAAGATAAAATATGTATTATAACGTTTGTCAAATGGGATTTGCCATGTTATTTTGAATCCTATAGAGTTACCATGAGTTAAAATTAAAAATAGATTATATATCACAAACCAGTTTCGGTAAGACCCCCTACTCACATTTAGACCCGATCGAATATAAGCTTACCCGATCCAAACAAGTTTAGGTATACATCAACTAATCCCTAATTTGTGTCAGTAGTAAACATTATCCAACAAAATTAAAACAGCCACCACCTACTAAACTCATTTGAGTGTTTAAAATTTTATTTAAGGATGATCTTATTATATCAGTTTATTCTTCATTTCATTCATTTTATCCCGTGTATTTTTTTTTGAAAGATAAGTTTCTTTTTAATCTTCTTTTGATATGTGTTTGATTGAATAATTATTTGTTTTTTTTTCTTGTTAATTTGTTTTTTCGTTGATGATGTTAGTTAAAAGACGATGGAGATGTCGACGATGTATGTGATGATAACGGCGTCGCTACCTATTGTTGATCCATTATTGAGGTATTGTTTTTTATTAGATTTGTTTTTGTGAAAATAGTTTAATAATTTGATCTCTATAAACACTTTTGTAAATACGATTACAAACAATAATCTTGTCGATAATCTTGGCACCTCGTCCAAACACACACCTAATCTGATTCACACCAGCCAACCTATTAACTTAATTATGAGAAGAACACATTTTTGGGCTTTAAAAAAACTTACCCAATTATCCAAACAACCGCTACCTCATGTGCAAAAGACTAAAGTTGATAAATTTCATTTTCTGTTTCTAGAATCCATACTTGAATCAAATATTATGATACAAAAAGGTAACACCAACTGAGCATCAGTATTTACTATAATGGATTGAAATTTGTAGAGCTATTCAGATTTTGGCCCACTAAATCGATAGTCGTGTACGGTTAACGTATGAAAACAAACGACTGATACTATAAACTTAAGCAAGAACATACCAACAAACCGTCTTTCGGTGCAATACGGTGTGAATTCAGCACCATTCAAATCATTATGCGTTGGAGCAGTAGAGCATTATAGGCTTCTATATATAAATAAAGTGGAGGCGTTTCCATAATTGGTGCATCTACTACTTCAATTCGTTGTCGCCTTCATACCTGGTATGCCAAAAAAATGTGAAATTAAAGAAATAAACTATTTCCAAATCAGAAACTTTGAAGAGAGTAGAGAAGACACGCACTTGAGCTTAGACCTGATTATAAAATAACAGTAGAATGTATCGGTGACATCTAAGCAACATAATCAAAAAGTGTCATTTAGGTATTTTGAATAGGCATTTGGTATGCCTGCAATTTTTAATTAATCGATATTATCAAGGAACTTCGTAATTTTGCATCAATTGAAAAACTTAAACTGAAATAGGCAAGAATTGGTGGAGGCTTTTTTGGGGTCTTTTGCTTATGAAATTTGCTTATTGCTAAAATAAGCAAGTCTAAACTACTAACTAAAAACAGGTTTAAATGGTGATTAAAAACCACAAAACTTATACAAATAAGCCCACAAACCTCCATCAGTAAGTTGGTCTAATCCATCGTTGAATCCACGACTATTTCAGGTGTGACCTATTTAGTTTAATTAGAAGCTTCTGTATTATTAATTTAAGTGTACACATTTTAAATAACAGCCTTGCATCTTTTTCTCATAAGCAAATAAATTTAAACACAATGATTGGGGTAGTAGGAGTTGTGATCTGATGATATGGAGTTTTTCCCAAAGTATACCACATGTCCGCAACCAAACACATACATACATTTGTTTATAAAACATCAAAGGATTTAAAAATGTGTACCTGACTGACTTGAAACTCTGTCTGATCAAATCCAGGAACCAGAATTTCTAAGAATATTTTCAAATATGGAACGCCACTTTTTTAGTCGCACTGATATATACTCCTAGGATTAAGGTAGCTAGTGAAAGCAATAAAAAAAAGTTATATTTCCTTCGTACTCCTGATACTGATAGGAAAATTATGCAAAAGAGACCTACTTTGAAAATCCCTCAACTGCAACACGTGTTTGAAATCAGTCATATAACTCACTACAAGTTGATTTCCTGTTGACAGCAACAGCCGTATCAAGAACATCAATCTTGGATTCTGGATTGATTTCAGTCCATGTGTTTGGCTCCTTCAGATCTACTCAGACCAGTTTATACTTTAAAACATCTTTATTTGTTAAGAATTTGAAAACAGTGTCCTCATTTGCAATAGCCTGATACATTGCCTCAGAATTCTCAGCATTTTGAAGAGGGTGTTTGCGCCTTTCTACTCGACTATACCGCTCATGCTTGTCAAAATTCTCAGCATCATAAATTTCTTAGAAAACCTTTAAATAGATTAAACCAGAATTATGAACTGAACCTTTCACAAAAAAATAAAACCATGTATAAAATTCGAAAGCATGTGTTATAAATTATAAATCAACCAAATGTAGGTTCATTATACTTAAAAAAATCAATTACAATGCACTAACCTTTTTTCACCTTGCTTCCAATGATCTCTGGGAGGACCAAGAGTTGCACCAAGATGTTTAGGGATCAGCACAACCATTAGCAACCTGAGTAAACCGCTTATGTGAGTTATATCAAACTTATACAAAAAACTTGAAATAACAATTAGACAAATGCAAACACATAGACTGAAATCAAGGGAAAATGCAAGGAAAAAAAATACTCTACGAAAAAAGGTTGTAACTAATACCTGGAAAATTATTGGCCTTTGCATTTATCCTCGTCTTGATAGCTTGGTCTGGGCAAGTTTCAGTGGGGTTACACTTTTATATGCCTAGGTGGTTCAGAGAGAGGCAGGAGTCTGATAAACTCTTAAAGACCTCTTATTCCTTGTTTTCGTTAGGGACTCCTGTTAAAGAGAATGTTAAAATACAAATAAAAACTTGTGTTAAAGGGTTAAAACTTGTTTTTGTGAATCAACCCAAGTTTAGGATGAATTCTATTACCTGATCTAAACTCATGTACACGATATTTTTAATTCAATCAAACTATAACCTAGAAATTTTATTACTTTGTTATATTTCATTAATCTCTGAACTTTAGAAACAAAGTCCCATTTCCTCAAAACTGCATAAATGTTGGCAAGTTGAACATAAGCAGCTGCACTTGAAGGGTCACAATCGAGTAGTTTTCTAGCTGCATGTTCAGCTAGCTCTAAGTTCTCGTAGACCCAGCAAGCGCCTAAAGGGGTCCCATATATAGCCGGGTGGGGCTTAAAAGGCATAATATTTATTAAGTTCAAAGATTCGACAAACTTACCTGCTCAACCTAAAAGATGAGCCATAAGAATAAAGTGTCCCAGTTTAAGTTTAATTTGGTAGTCTTTTTGCGTAGTCAAAGTATTGAATATAAATACTGACCAATCCAGCATGGTTGCAAACCGCTAGAACTCCGATGAATATGATCCAATCGGGTCTAGATCTCTCTCTTTTCATATGATTGAACAATAAAAGAGTTTTTTTTTTACCATCACCATATTGAGCATATCCTGAAATCATAGCACTCCGAGTGACAATATCTTTATTTGAAATTTTAAGAACACCTTCCATGCAGAGTCCAAGTCCCCACATTTTTGGTACATGCTGATCAAAGAAGTTTTTTTACCTCCTTCTGATATATTGATCTTGCGCCTGTCGCTTGTTGTTAATTTTTGCTGAGCTATGGATTTCCAACATAGCTTCAAAATCCTTCATATAAATATTTTATTTCCAGATAGTGATTCGCACTCGAGGCATAGCTTCACAACACGCTCCCCATGTAAACTGTAAGTTCTGACCCCGTTTGAACTTACATAACCTGCCAACCCATTTGTTTCATTAAATAACCAAACAGGCAAACAGGCCATTCATCATCTGGGAGAAAAATTTATTTGTGTAAATAAATGATCCAAAGATACCACATGTGGTGCTACATAGAGTATGTAGAAACAATTATTGGAATCTTGGCAAACATGTGATCTTCTAAGAAGGTAAAGTGCATCTTCAGCGAGTTGAATTGGTGCATCACCTACACACTGCTTCCTCTTTTGTAGCAAAACTTCAATTTTCTCCTATTCTCAAGTTCCTGTATACACATATGGAAGATCATCAATAATTCATTATAGTCTACATAATGCTTTGTTATTTACATGTGTGTATACTATATAAAAGTGTAGGAGTTAATCGGAACTAACTACTTAAAAAAAGGTAAGTAGTGTGTATTATATGAAAATAATGGAAAAATAGGATTCAGTTGTCAATTGTCCGTATCGGAAATTAGGATTGACTACGGATTACAGACATACCACATGATTTCATAAAACCACACGTTTTCCCGATCTAAATTAAGCAGGTTTTCCATGAAGAAGATTTCGGCCAAGAAAGGAGAAAATTGAAGCCAAGAAAGAAGCATATCAGCATGATAAATTTTTAAGATAAACGGCTAAAGTGTAGAAGTTAGAAGGGGTACCTTTGTCCTGACAGAAAGTGGATTTAAAACCATAAACTTGAGATACTGTGAAAGATATTTCCGGTCAGCATCAGAATCACTATATAGCGCAGTACAGACCAAACTATAGATTGTGAAGCAAAAGTAGATAGTAAGAATAGAAAAGAATAGAGTGCAAAAGTGAAGTTGAATATACATAACTTATACCTTACGTGTGTGCGCCTGTTTTGCTATTGGATATCACAAATATTAGTCTAGCGTCTTGGTTGAAACTCTCTGTTGTTAGCTATAGGTCTCGAGTTCGAATCTTGGCACGGTTATTTTTTATTAAACATAATAATTCTATTAAAACTGGAGCTAATCGTAAGCTAAGCTTGATGTCATATTTGTGTTTAGGGTGCTTTGCATGGCGGTCTTTACATCATAGCTGGTTTACTGTTGGATTGCATGTGGTTATCTTATGGAGTTGAAGGCATGCGAGCAGAGCTCATGCAAGTGCATGCTGATGTTAAGGAATTGATGGTTACACTTTAGAAACTTACGCTCAGGTTCAGGTCGCTTCTAATAGTAACTTACCTTTTACTCGGTTTCACTTTCTGTCTGCACAAAAACATAATTCTCACTATTATATTATTGTGTTCATGGAGCTTTGGATGGCATGGTTGTTGTGGCTATTGGTGGAGGTGACGACAAAGATGGTGAAGGTATAGTAACTTACCTTTTGCTCGGTTTCACTTTCTGTCTGCACAAATACATAACTCTCACTATTATATTTTTGTGTTCATGGAGCTTTGGATGGCATGGTTCTTGTGGCTATTGGTGGAGGTGATGGCAAAGATGGTGAAGGTATGACGATGATGATCTTGATGTTATGATGCTGAGGGAAGGTTGTAAATCAGATGTAGTTTCTTCCGACCATATTGGCAATCCTTTATTGAGGTAATAATAACAAACTCTTCTGTTAAGCTTAGTGTTTTTACGTGTAATAATTACTGGTTACTTTGAAACAATAATTTAGAGTTAGTTGGAGATTATTGGTTAGAAATTGTTATCTTTGCGTCAATTTTTGGTTTCAAATGTCTATAAAATATATATTTTAAAATTTAAACCGCAAGTCATAAGTTTTTTTGATAAAGAAACCTCAGGATTGTATGCTCAAATGTTATTGTGTTTTGCAGATTTTTGTATTTGTTCATTCATAGGTGTATATATATGTGACTGTTAAATTTTTTAATAATCATATGTTAAAGGTAGTAATTCTGAATTTCAATTGTGATGCTACTGATTAGTTGCATAATATTATGATATATTTATTAATGAGGTATTATCATTAGTTGTATAAAATATTATACACTTTATTATTTTATGTAATAAATATTATATTAATATCACATAACTTTTTAGTATTTATTTTATCATATTTTCTATATTATTTATACAATTTATTATTTTATGTCATAAATATTAATAATATGACATAACTTTTTTGTTTTTATTTTATTATATTTTATATGTATTATTAATAATTAATGTTCAGAATTTTCACCTGAAATGTGAAAATTCACAAATTGTGATGCTACTTATTGCACTACGTACACTAATTCACACACCTTTAAGGTACATTATCAGGGCTGCTACCATCATAACGTATGTACCCAAGTACGTGAACAAATCATTTGGGATTCCAAATAGATCGATCTAGCTAGATCTGTGTTGTATGAAAATAAAAAATAATTATGTCTTTAAGTTTCGACAGGGACTTAGACAAAACCCAAAACAGTTTCTAATGCCCAGGTGGGGTGCAGCTGACAGATGGGTATTTTTTTGTCGATTTTTTTAGATTTCAATTGTATATAAAACTTATATATAATTATGATTAACCAAACTGCTATACAAATAACATTTTGATTTATTATACGTAGTACTAAGCAAAATTCAGGAGGTTATAAGCACATTTGAATACTTTAGGCTATGCCCCGCACACAAAGATTTGTCAAAATATCTTCATAATGCCAAGTTCTGTAGGGTACAAACCAACTACTTTTTGCTTATGCAAGATGTAGATAAACAAACATAACTCAACCAATTGAAATATATAAATATAAAATAGTGAGAATTTCACTTATGTTTATTGTCCAGATGGCAGGTATTTCAGTAGGCGAGCCATTGGCTTATCATCTCTATTGCTTGAATGTCATAGGCATAAACATTACTTAACGAAACTTTTTTCTCATGAAATCTGATTTGCTGCATTTTTTTAAGATAGAGTGCGAGTTTTTTTGAACATGTGGTTCTCTATTGTGTATAACTCAAATTGTGAACTGGGCTGTAACTGTCAATGTAGTTGACACGTATACATACATTACAACAGATTTAGGCCAAACAATAAAGTTATTTGAACTGTACATGATGCATATCTCGAGAGCAAAGTAAAGTGTATTTAGGATACAACAAGTTCTGAATAATAAAAAATACAAATAAACCAAAGTTTCGTAGGATACAGCAAAGACAAACTTATGTGTATGTAAAAAATTAAGGAAGTGATAAAAGGCATAAGCTAAGTGTAAAATGGCAGTCAATATGGTTGCACTTTGACAGAATATTCAGTGATAATGTATAGACATGTTTAATGAGTCAGCATCTGATTCGAAACAAAGCTTCTTTGTAGACAACATTAGTTGTTGATTTTGCGTATTTTCCGTCTTCATCGCAACAAAGAACTTTCAGTCCCTTCCGTGTTTTTACTCTTGATACAGCCACGTAAAGTTGTCCATGTGAGAAAACTGGTCGTTGTAGAAATATGCCTACTTGTGTCAATGTTTGTCCTTGGCTTTTGTTAATAGTCATTGCGAAACAGAGTGCAACCGGGAATTGTCTACGGATTAGTTTAAACGGTATCTTAGAGTCAGAAGGGCTCAGGATCATACGTGGGATCGCGCAAATCGTACCAACACTTCCTCCGGATATAATATTAGCTTCGATTATATTTACTCCCATTCTTTGTATTTGAAGCCTCGTTCCGTTGCATAAACCCGCTGTTTGGTCTATGTTCCTCATGAGCATAACAGGAGCTCCTATTTTTAATTTCAAAGTATGTTGTGGAATGCCGGCAATTCGAATGCTATTAAGAAAGTCGGCTGTGTACAGCGACTCATTAAAGTTTGTGTCGACATCTGCAATACCAACTGAGTCTGAGCTGTCGTATGTTTTTTCCTCTCCTGGTAGAAGTTTCAACATTCGGTCATTTACCATATCCACGAGTGCGTGCGTGGGTGCAAGAATGTTGGGTTATAAAGGTTTGGTATCAAATCAGGGTACGTCTCTTTAATAATTGACCCGATATGATCATCCGAATCAGGGATTAGCATATCTTCTGGAAATTCAACGGTTGATTCTCCATGGTTTTTACCGCCTATTGTACCGTTTCCGATGCTTAATATCCAATCCGCGAAGTCTTGGATTTCTTTTCGTTCTGAATCGTTTGTGCCTTTTTCTAGCCTCATGTTGACAGTCAGGCGCATGACGTTGCAATGTTGCCATAGGTATGAAGAGTTTATTGACGCGTGTACAACGTCTTGTCTGGTCCCGTTTGTAACTACCGGTAAGATTTGACGGAAATCTCCACCAAACAAAACTACTTTCCCGCCAAAAACCTTGTCTGATGGTTTGGATATATCAGTCCTGCATATGTCTTTCAATGTTTTATCGAATGCTTCATAACAATGTCTGTGCGTCATGGGTGCCTCATCCCATATTATTAGTTTAGACAATCTTATCAATTGAGCAAGTTCACTTTGTGCTGGTATATGGCAGACTGAATCCTCAACCACGTTTATTAGAATAGCAAACCTTGAATGTGCTGTTCTTCCGCCTTCTAACAGTAGTGCTGCAATACCGCTTGATGCCACGTTCAACACTTTAACGGATGGGGTTGTGACCTCATCATCATCATCTTCTGCAGCCTATAATGTTTAATGAAAAAATTATTTAACAAAATTCTGTGTTTAATGTATAATACGTGTCATTGTTAAACATAATTAAGAAACTAATATATAATACCTCATTCACCTCAACGGAGTCATTTGTATAATCTTCATCTTCAATCTGTAATGTTTTGATGTAAAATGAATTAAAAATTTAATTTTATATGAAATACATGTTTTGGTTGTTTAAACAATCGAAAGAACTTTACCTCGTCATCTAAGAAACCATTTTTAAAGTAGTTGATTGTTTCGGGATCTTCAGAAACCTTTTCCGCTCGATATATATGATGGTTATTGTTGTGGTCAGATTCAGAATACTTAACCTTAAACAAATATTGTTTTCCAATAATCTGATTAAGGTCCTCAGGGAAGTATTCATCAGTATCCATGCCCTGCTCCTCCATAATCTCCCATGCCGATAACTTGGTCATCTTATACACATTGTTATCGAAAATAACAACTTGTGCTGAGCCAGTTTCATCAAATATTCGGATGATAATCTTGAACCTATTAAAGTGAAATAAAATTGAATTTAACAATGTAGTTATAGACTAATTTAAAGCATAGTAAGAATTTTTTATAAATATTTTACCTAGACACTACTGCATATGTTTCTCCATGCTTCTTACACTGCCATAATTGTTTTTGATTTCTTGATGAAGATTGACCTTTTGTCGCAACCGCATTCACCTTTGTGTTACATGCTTTGCACCCGGTATAAACCCATCCACTTTCGTATTTTATACTGTGTACCGTGGCATAAACAACGCAATGCGTGTCCTGTATATAAATGATTAATTTTAGTTTGACATAGAATAAAAAAATGAAGAACTTGTTACGGAATCAATAAAAACAAAAACTTTATACTACGTAATAAAAAAGGCTACCATACCGGTTCAATGTTGCGTATCATCCCAACCATGCTCTTAACAGAACCTTGCATAAATTCTGCAGGGGTCACAACATGCGTGTCCTGGTTGTGTTCTTGAATTTTGAACTCATTTGCATCATATCCGTTTTGTGTTTCATAACTGTCGTACAAATGAAACTTGATAAATAATTCTTTACCAATATTTTTAATATTTTTTTGCATATACACACACTAAGATATTAATAGTTTTTAAGCCTACCTGTTTCGAAAAGCTCGAAACTCAGGGTAGTCTTTGTTGATGAAAATCATTGTCCCAAATAAAGCATTGTGTATTACTGGTTTGCCTGCATAATTAATTAGTCATTGAGAAAGTACATTCAATATATTAAAATAGAATATAAATAAGTTTTAAAACTATAAAACTAACCGTTCTAATATTTAACCTTCGCCAACATAATAATTAAGTCTAGATGGTCTACTTCATCAAGCTTGTCGGCGTATTCATTCCACATAGTTGCCCACTTATCCCAGAAAGTACATTCAATCCTCAAAGATCTGTACAAACGCGTGGTGATTAAATGGTAATTCTCATGTTTTTCAACTTCATAATAACAAACATCAACACTATTCTTACTCTGCGTTTTCAATGACAATTGTTTTGCGAATCTTAGAACACCCATAGCCATTGACGGACACAATTTTTCCAATAGCTACAACCGTTCCAATGACATCTGTTATTACAAAAAACAAAAGTAAATATCATAAATCAGTAACTTTGTTATACTTTTTTATGAAGTATATAATTAAATACATACCAACACAATCATGATCGTGATACTCATTATTTGTGTCCAAGATACGTTCCAAGGGTTCATTAACAAAACCACTGAAATTTTCATCGATTTGTTCTATTCTTGTGACTTCGGTGCCTTTATAAAAGGAAATTTTCCATTGATTAGGCAACAATGGAAGCCGTCCGCTATTTTCTGCCACTCCAAAGTTTGAGATGATACAACATTGACCCTCTCTAAGAAGGGGTTCAAATTTGAACATAAACTCTCTTTTAACAGAAATTTGAATTCGGTTGGACTGTTCACATATTTATATGGATTAGTGTCAGTAAAAAACAAATTATTAAAAAATAGTTCTCAATATCTAAATACATGTTACCTCTTCATCTTGGAAAACACAGTCTAAACTGTATGGATCGTGTGGCTCATTCAGCTTATGAGAATGCCAAACAGAGATACATCTTCCTTTAACTGACATGTTGCTAATCATAGGATTGATATTCTTAATTGCAGTTATTTTTCGTTCAGTCATCTTCATCGCTGTTAATTACAAAAAATATAATTTTAATCAAGTATTTAAACAAAAATATAAAATAAGTAACTAAAAACATGTATTTAAACAAAACCTGACGAAGAACTTTCAAAGCTTGATGTATGCATTCTAGAGTTTCTCCTTTTGTTTGTTTGCGTTACTGAAAAATCATAAACATCATATACAGATTGGTGTTATTTTTATTTAGAACATGTATAAGGGATTCCTGTAAAAACATTAACATTACCTTCTGAGTGATTTTCAAAACTGCCCTTTTTCTGGTTACCAAAACAGGTATTGTGGGTTAATCGCCTTATCTGGTTACCAAACGTAGTTGTGTCGCTCTTTTCCTGGTAACCAAATCGTGTAGAATTACTTTTGGTGGTTGTTTGGTAACCAAAATTGAAAGTGGCGCTTCCCGAACATCTCTCTTCTGTATGGGCTGTAAATTGTTAAGTTAGTGATTTTAAAGTTAATTACTTGACCAGATTCAAAAACAATGTTGTTAAATTATATATTGTAATACCACCTGATGATGAAGCCCGAGCAGTTACTTTTTCAGTGATTTTTGGGATTGCCTTAATCCCAACTGAAGGACTGTGAGGTGCTTTCTTTTGAGGTGTGGTAAAACCTGTAAACACTGATACTTATTAATATCTGTCAGGTTTTAACTTTTGTGAATTCCTATGCAAGGTAATGAACATGGTGACAAAAGCATCTAAGCAGAATAATCGACATGGTGCTCTACTAATTGGAGACACACTGCACGCACACTAATTGCCGGGTATGTACTTTCAAAACTATTATTATGTGTTGATAGCTATGCAAGGTAAAGTTCTAATGATTGCCATGTTTTAGATTGCCGGATGATACTTTATGTGCTGATACTTCTATAATTCTATTTGACTTACTTTCTGAAATCCGACTTTTGATTACTGCATGGAGTGGGATGAGTGAGGTATCTCTCACATATCAGACTGAACATTTATACTATTTTCTCCAAAGACGGTGTATATAGATCCCTAACAAGTTTTTAAAATTTTTTTGAACTGAATTTCCGCTTCAAGAGAAGGCTGCTTTGGGACTTAGGTGTATTGTTAACATATTCTATGCCTTTTAAAACATTTAGAGATGAATATTAAGGTCCCATACCCTGTGCCTTTTAGACTATTGGGCGATGAACCAAAAGACTGGTTAGATACTACTTGGCGGAATCTGGTAACCTTTGGGTCTTAAGTAAGTGTGTCTGCAGCCTCAATTATCGTTGGGTTCTAACATAAGCTTAGACATTGTTTTTCCTAAACGAAGAATACTCCTTTTGCCATCTTTAATTGTGGCTGCAACCTGAGTTATACACTCGGCTCAACACACAAAAGTCAAAGCTAACTTAATTGCACTATAATTGCAAGTATCTGCACATCATATTTATGTAATCAATAGTTATATGTACTCCTATTCGTTCTAACTTATGAGTTTTATTTTTACAGCAGAAGTGGTGGGTTGTTATGCAACTTGCTGTACCTCAACTATTCTTAGCAAGTACTCTTAAGATACAGGAATATGATTTTAAGATACAGGAATATGATTTTGGTAGGCCAGGTTTGTTCCAGGTTTTTCGTTCAAAAAAAAGCTTAGTTCCGTTTTTATATACACATCATAGAAGCCAACACTATTATTTAAACTTTTAAGATACAGGAATATGATTTTGGTAGGCCAGGTTTGTTCCAGGTTTTTCGTTCAAAACAATGTTTTATATACACATAATAGAAGCCAACACTATTATTGAAACTTTTAAGATACAGGAATATGTCTGACATTTAGAGACTCTTGATACAATTACTGAATATTTTGATATAGGCACATACAGCGGAATGGGATGAAGTAAGTTACCTGGTGATGAACCTTGAGTAGGTTTTTTTCCACCGAGTTTAAGGGACTGGCTTAACTCCAAGTGACGGACTATGAGAGGTTGTCTTTTGTTGCGGGGTTACACCTGCAAAAAAAGTGTAAATAAACAGTGTAAACAAAGAATAATGCACAAGATACGACATACACTTTTTTTACCTGATGAGGGATTTCCCATGCTTGATGCAGGGATTTCAGAAGTTTGATTGGGGGTCAACTTTGATAGCCTTTGTGATTTCTTGCGTGGTTGCATCTTGATGTTGGGATATAGTGTTTTTTGTTTCGAGCTTTGGTTTCTAGGAATCTGTGTTTTTTGTTTCGAGCTTTGGTTTCTAGGAATCTGTGTTTTTTGTTTCGAGCTTTGGTTTCTCGATGTTTGTTTGGTTTAATCGATAAGAAACGCTATGATAATATGCCGTATATATAGTGCTCCTTCCTAACCCTAAAGAAAATCGATTATTTACCAAATATATATATATTTACCAAATATATATATATTTACCAAATATAATGATAGAAAGATTCTAGAAAATTATTTTGTGTATATTAAACATGCGTATATTAAAGAACATAACTGTTTTAGGAATTATTTTGTGTATATTAAACATGCGTATATTAAACAACATAACTGTTTTAGGAAAATTATTCATAAATACATAAATGTTTTAGGAAAAATGATCTTACCAAATATAGATTCTTTATTCTACGTATATTATATAACAGATTCTTTATTCTACGTATATTATATAACAGTTTTAGGAAACATACTGTTTCTGTTTTGCTGCTGCGTATATTAAATAAGTACCAAATATAGATTCTTTATTATGCTGCTGTGTTTCTGTTTTGTTGCTGCGTATATTAAATAAGCACCAAACATAATTTCTTTATTATGCTGCTGTGTATCTTAAATAATTACCAAACATAACCTTTTTTATTATGCTAAATATATTAAATAACAGTTTTAGAAAACATACCGTTTTAGGAAACATGCTGACTTGGATTAGGCTAATGATAGATGACGTGGCAAATCCCTCCTTTTATATATAATGTATATATATATATATATATATATATATATATATATATATATATATATATATATATATATATAATCCAAGTTATATATATATTAAAATAACACTTCTCAGTCTGGCCTTGTCTGTAACTCGGGAATTCTTCGGCACCGTTATAGTCAAAATATTTTTAGGCATTTTGAGAAAAATGTTTCTAGTTAAAAGATTTTGAAATGTTTTATCCAAAACCTTGGTTTTAAAAATCTTTTGTTCTCTATAACGAGAGCTCTGATACCAAACTGTAACACCCCCAAAATTACATACTTTAGTTTAGCGGAAGAGTCGTTGGTGTTACGGGATAGCACATTACTCACATCATAGACAACTCTTAAAAATCGCGTCGTTTAATAATAAAGCATTTTCCATTCATGAATCTCAAATTTACATGGGTCCCAAGTCATAGTATTTCACAAAATTTTACAAACATTAGAATGGAAATTGCTATTTTAGTGCGGGACATAAATTCTTGTTGTCTTCCCGACAATTAGCTTCAAGTACCTGAGATAAAACATGTTAAAAGAAAAGGTCAGCGAAAACGCCGAGTGAATTCATAGAGTTTAATAAAATCATTAATATATCACCGGCATAGTTATTACCGAAAATCATTTTGTACAAATATTTGTCGGAGGCCATAAAGTTGGCCAAAAACATTTTATACGACTCTTTGTCGTAAATCATAACATAGGCTTTTGCCTTCGAAACCATTATACGAACCAATGTCGTAAAAACATCATACAATACGTTTTATAACATTGTATGGAATAAAATAAACAATGTTATATAGAAACAATTATGTAAAACCAAAATACGATTATAATATCAGTAATAAGACCCCATATTGCTAGTCAGGCAATATATTGTAGCTCAGTATTTTTATTATCGGATTATTTTAGCCTTATGACATTGTTACCTTTCTTCAACATATATCGGGTAGCTAGCCCGTAATTCCTTTACCCATATAAAACAGTGTGTCGTCACAATAATCACGCTTATATAAACCTTGTCATACATAAATTCGCTTACCAATCAGTGGCACAACGGGGATCAACCTTCAAGGCGCGAACTGGGGTGATCTTCCCCAAATAGTACTATTATATGCATAAGCGTCTACCAACCCCGGTAGTTCATAATTCATGCTAATGGGAATTTTTGTGACATAACCTAACTAATAATAATCCATTTTATCTCATTCATCGGGTCATATAATCATTCATCGGGTCATATAATCATTCGGGTCCATATCAATAAGAAAACAATCGGGAAACTGGTGTCCTATTGTATTAAAAACTAAAATGTTATCTCCCTCGCGGGTTTATAAAACATTTCATAAAACATTTAAAGGAGTACGAGGCTATGAACTCACGTTGATGTGGGAAGGCGGGTTATCGGCAATTCGGATGTACGGTACGTGCTTCAATCACGGAAACCTAGACTATAATACTCGTCTTAGACTTTTATCCAGTGACTTTATAAAAACATCGGCTATGTATGTATATATGATGATATTATAAGTATGATGATTATGTGGTATTTTATATTCTCGTTCAACATTATAATGTTATGTGTTGGTAATTTTCAAGACTAGTTCCACTAGTTCAACTTGTTTACATTTTGAGGCCCAATAGGCCCATTACAAGCCCAATATATTATATTAGCCCAATTATAATTTTACTATCAGTATTATACTTTACATGTTGGGCCCAAGTGGGTTAATCCCAATAAGTATGTTTATAAGTGTTTACCAAACTAGTCGTGTTAATAGTCCAATAAGGCTATTTTGGCCCGTTAATGTCTATATGTTGTAAAGCTCGGGTTTTATCGGTTTTTACTTTTAATATGTACTTATACATCAGTATATGAGTTATAAAAAGTTTACATTAGACGGGTCCGACCGTCTAAGTTTTAATTGACGAAAACGTTAATTTTACGGTTTTAGCCGAAAATACGTAAAATCATGTTTAAAGTTTTATAACTTATAAAACTTATCAAATTACCATTTTTATAGAATGTACCATTTATTTATCATTGTACATACTTATATAAATGTAATATATAAGTTAGTGGGTTTTATATATGTATATTTTATAAATATATAAATTTTGAGTGCTTATTTTATATACCATTTATTTTACAAAATCTGTCCTAAATATTCAGCCCACCAAAATGGCCATATCTAGATTTACACATGGAGATAGAAACCCAAATTTTTATGGCATAATATATATGATATGTTCTTCATTTAACTCTTTTATGGCTACTGATGAATCAGCTTTTAAGTATTTTATAAAATTCGTCCAAAATAGTATAGGCAGATTTGCACTCTAATCTTGTTTTGATCATATCTCACTCATTTTTATGATTCCATTGTATGGCCAACTCTCACATGTGTATAACACCTAATACTTATCGAGAATTGATTCCACTATTCTATTTTATCAGTTTATCATTTAGTTACTTACTGTTTTTGTACATCCATCATATTTAGAAAGATTTTAACCTTGTTACCTATGGTTTTTCATCTTTTTAACCATATTTATCAACACCATATCCCCACATAATATTTTTATCGTCATTCATCATCATATACATATACATATATAAAGAAAATACAAGATTACATAATCAAAGAGGATGGGAAGAACAATCTTTATACCACCAAGATTAAGTAGTTTATGATCAAGGCTTGGACTTTTGATGGTAAAACTTGTGATAGATCAACACCAATGTTCAAGACCACCAATACTTGTAAACTTCTTATAGAAATCAGCCCTTGAACATCACCAAATCACCTCCTTGGATGTTAGAATCACCTCCAATCTTAAAGGCTTCAAAGGAGCATCATCATGTGTATGAATAACACATGATTTTATGGCTAAAATAGATCAAATGAGGGTTGTTGTTGATGATTGTGGGACGAATTTTAGAGAGAGAGAGAGAGGAGAGGATGAGAGAGTTTTTCTAGATTTGCATGTTGAATTATGAGAAATGGTTTATGTTTAGGTGGTTTTAAGAATTGGGTGGTTTTGGTAAGACTTCATGGACAAGTGTCCAAGGTCTTAGTTAAAAGTTGACACATGAGGTGTGTTGTGTCTAGTTTTGGCCGTCCCATATTAGTGGGTGGGGCAAAACGTGTTTTGTCTTATCCCACTAATTTATGGGTATTCCTCGATTCTAGTTTCCTCGATTTGCGTGCCCTCGAGTCGTTTTACGAAAAACATTTTTATAAATTATGAATCAACGGCACAAAACGAATCTAATAAAAATTGTCTCATCAAAAACGGAGTTCGAAAACGTAAATACGTAATCCTAAGGTTTCCGGTTTAGTCGTAAAGGACGTTAAATTATTCACATAAGTCCTAATCTCTTCTCGTACATTTGTGAGTTTATGAACCAACTCAAATTTAAAATCCCAAAAAAATATTCACCGATAAATTTATTTCCTGAAATGTCGGACTGTCACCAAGGACGGTGTATGTAAACGTAAGCACGTAACGTAGAATCCTCCGGTTTAAAGGTAGTCGATGCTACTTCCAGACGTAAACCCAAATTTCTTCCCAAAAATAAGTGAGTTCACATTATAACATTAAAATAATATTTTTAAATAATACTTGAAAATAAAATATCGACCATAAATTGACGGATTGTCACACTACCACCTCTTGCAGAGGTACTACCACCCCTTGGAGAGGTACTAACACCACCTGCTGAGGTACTAACACCACCTGCTGAGGTATTAGCACCACTACCAGCTGTTGATCCACCTTCATCTTTACATGCCCTCTTATTATGACCACTGTTGCCACATATAGTACAATGGTTCACTTGACCTCTCCTACTTAGCCTAGACCTGTTCCCATCATTCTGATAGGCATCCCTCTTTCTCTTATGTGGTGGTCTGCCAGGCATTCTTCTACTAAGTGGAGGCAATGGTTTTTGTAAAGTGGTGGAAGCCATTGATCCATTCCATTAAGGCCTTCTATGTAATGGTTGTAAGCAGCTACAAACATATCCTTCTTATACCAATGTGACACGTAGTCATAGGGTTCTTTGTGTAAATGAAACAACACAACAAGCCCATGCTCACATGGAATACCAACTAGTTCCCAAGCCCTACATGTACAAGTTCTTAACCATTCATCAACCTTGAAACCCTCATACCCATTCCTAACTTCAAATCTAGTCTCACCACTAGGCATAACTTTCCAATTCCTACATTAAATAAACTCAGTAAGACAAACTGATTAAAAATTATTCTAAGTAAAAATGTGAAAATGATTCCAAGTCAGAATGCATTACATGTGTTGATCTTTCAGCTTTTCAATCTTCTTTTTAATGTTAGGACAGATAACATCACCCCATTTCTCATGTTTTTCTCTCATCTTATGCATCCTTTCCATTAATCCTATTCTTATGTCCTCCATCATGTTTATAATTGGTTTTCTTCTAGCTTCAACTATAAGTGAGTTAAAGCACTCACTTATACCATTCTCAATTGCATCACACACTCTGTCTGTTCTAATGTATGCCCTACTCAAACATGCGGGATTTATTTCCATAAGATGTTTGTGTGCATCTTTGATGAGTGCTTCAATTTCCTTCATTACTTTCTCAAACTTGGCAGGGTAGGTAGCCTTTGATGCTTGCCAAAACAAACTTCTAAATTGTACCACAATAAACTTCTTCTTGAAGTTAGCATATATGTGCCGAGCACATTGCCTATGCTCTGCAAAAGGCATCACCTCCTTGGCAGCTTCAATTATACCCTGAAAATACAAATTTAATGTTGTAAGACCAATTTAGTTAATAAAACATAACACATTTATTGAAAGGTTAGTACCTTATGTTGGTCAGATATGATGGTTAGACCTTCACCGCCAACAATCTCCAAATCATCAATGAGGCATTTCATGAACCAACTCTAATTCTCCTTGTTCTCAACATTAACCACTGCCCATGCTATTGGATAGATCTGGTTATTACCATCTCTACCCACGGCTGATAAAAGTTTTACCTTGCAAATGGTTTTCAAAAAACACCCATCAAGCCCAATTAGCCTCCTACACCCTTCTATCAAGACTTGCCTAAGAGCCTTAAAACAGACATAGAAACAACTAAAGTAGGGCTTTCCATCAGATCCAGTTTCAATCCCAAGCCTGCAAGTAGATCCCTCATTGGACTTAGAATTTCAGCAACATAGGACCATAGCATACCATAATGATCCTCAAGACAAGTTTCATATTGCTTTAAAGCCTTAATCTTACCCTTCTAGCTTGACTGATATTTACCTTGCACTTGTATTTCTTAAGGATCATAGCTATTAGTTCCTTAGGTTTTATGAGAGGGTTAACCATAATTTTTTTTGCATAATTCCTAGCAATCCAATTACTAGTTATCAATGTACCATACTCATAAGTCCTAGAACAAATATGCTCATCTACCAAAGTTTTTATTTGAAAGGATTTCTCACTTTGCATCAACTTGCCCACAACCTAAATGGACATTTGTTTTTCAGATTGTCTTTTGAACACTTAGCAACTAATCTTCTAGAGTTGTTGACTTCAAAATACAGCTTGTAACCATGTGCCAAGGCATAGTAAGTCAAAGAAGTTTTTAGTTGCTCAGGACCTTTAAACCTTTCACCTAACCTTGGTCTGATAAGCTTCCATTTGATATTAGGATCATGACAAAGAAAGTGATCACCTATTATATCTTGCTCATCTACCTTAATGTCATTACTATCATCAAAGTCATCCCTTGGCAGACCATTTAAAACACTAGTAAGAAAGTTTTCATCAAACATCCTACTTGCTTTTTTCTTAGGAGCGGGCTGGGCTTTCTTTGTTCTAACCTATAATACTTCCTCCTCACCATCAGAAAAATGATCTATGGCAGCAGTGTCACTATCTTCCTCACTAAAACAATCATAAACATTGTCCTCATCATCTAGGTCACTGCCACTATTCTCAACTGCTCCTACATTTGGTTCTTCATTAGATCCTAAATTATCTCCTACATATTGGTCAATGGATGGAGTTAATTCAAAGACACTGTTTGAAACATAAACATCTATTAGATGTTCATTAGAACCACATTGGACAAAAGCTTGATAGTCATTATCAGCTTTCAAAGGTTTCAACCCTATCTCAAATTCTAAGCCAGGAACCAAATAGTAAGCACACTTCAAACCAGTACTAAAATCAGATTTCAAAAGATTAAAGAAACCAGCTAAATCTAATGAACCTATATCTATGCTTGGCAGCTCAGATAGAATTTCACATTCATATGAAAGGGGGTCTCTTACAAAAGCACCACCACGATGATCCCTCAACAAGACCTTGGATTGTTGAGAATCCGCTGCCATTTGTGATCAAATCAATTAACAAAGATCATTAATTTAATGATTATTAATTTAATTTAATTGAAACCCTAATTGGATTAATTATTAAAGAAAGACTATAAATATTAAAGAATCCAGAAAACCCCAAATTAGATTATGATTATTGATTAAAAAAATACCCAAATAGCAACATTGTTAATTTAATTAATTAACAAAGACTGTTAAAATTAAAGAAACAAAAAAGCACCAGATTTATTGTTGTTTAAAGAAAGACAGAAAAGATCCAAGAATCATTGTTAATTTAATCGAAATTTTGTTACCTTTTATCTGGGATGATGAAAACCCTCGAAAATTTGGATTTATTTAATTTGGTTTTGATGTTTTTGAGAGAACTGTGTGTGATTTGGGGGAAATTAAAAATGATTTTAGGGTTTGTGATTTGGGGGAAATGAAAAGAGAGGGGAGTATATCGTTGACTGATAAAAAAGAAATTTAGTAAATAAAAAAAGCCACGTAATATGCCACGTACTCAGTTAACCGGTAGCAATAGGTAACAATGTAAGTGGTAACTTAAACACCCGGTTACAACACTTGGGTAACCTCTCTGTTAGGTTTTAAACTTTAGTAACCAAATCGAACTTTTAGCCAAACTTTAGTAACTTTTGTTTCTATTAACCCTAAAAATATAACACAAGTATTCCCGATTGTATGCTTATTGATATGGACCCGAATGATATTATGACCCAATGATTGAGATGAAATGGATTATTATTAGTTAGATTATGTCACTAAAAGTCCCATTAGCATGAATTGTGAACTACTAGGATTTGGTAGACGCTTATTCATATAATAGTATTATTTGGGGAAGATCACCCCAGTTCGCGCCTTAACGGTTGATCCCCGTCGTGCCATATTGATTGGTAAGCGAATTTATGTATGAGAAGATTTATATAGCGTGATCTTTGTGACGACACGCTAATTTAAATGGGCAAATGTTTGTCGGGTTCGCGACGCGTTGTTTATTATAGAAAGGTAGCAATGTCATGCGGCTGGTAATAATCAAATAGCAATAATAAAAATAATGATACCGATAATGGTAATATTGATGCTATGGTCTCGTGGACGGTATACGATGTATGGTTTGATTTATAATATATAGCCTGACTAGCAATATGAGGTTTAACTTCTGATATTATACTTGTGTTCTCCTTTCTATAACTGTTTTGTATAACGGTTTTACTAAGCTCTATGAATTCACTCGGCATTCGCTGATATAATTTTCGCATGTTTTATCTCGGGTGCTTGAAGGTAACTTGGATGGAGATCGACTCTGATGGCCCACATAATAATAATAATATTTATTCGAACTATGTTTTGTAAACTTTATGACTGTGAACTTTAAAACTTTTATTCGAATGAATGTATGCTTTAGCTTGTACAACCCTTTTTATGCGTTGTCTATGATTTGATTTATTGTGCTATCCCGTAACACTCTATTGACCCTTCCGCTGATCTGATATGAAATTTGAGAGTGTTACATGAGGGTTCCTTATATAGGCGGTACAACCCTAATGGGCTGGTACTGATGCTTCGGCCCTAAGAAAAGGATAAGTACCATAATTAGGTTTATTGATATCTTCCAATTATGTTTAGTGTATATCCTCCACTTTAAGGTAAATCCCAATCTCAATTAGATTGTGATTTTGTCTAACCCTGTACTGGTTGTGCCGGGCCGTGGGCCGCACATATCTATGCGACCACTATTCATTCGAAGCCCATAAGCTTAAACAAAATCAACCCATTTGTGATGGGTCGGATGCAGGTAGTACCCGTGGACCGAGTCCAAGACCCGACTGGGGGACTATACGTCATCATGTCCCCCCAGTCTAGTTGTTACAGCCGTAGGCGTAATATCTAGACTAACAAATGCCCTTTTAGTCGTACTAAGAGAAGAACATTAAAGAGTGTTGATTTAGTTAATGGTATCCAGGCCACACGCAACGACTAGGAGATAATAAACACAACTATATGTGTAATAAATGGTATTTCGGCCGCACGTGACATCCGAAACAATATAAATGAAACATAGAATGCGGTCAATTGTATGACCGCATAACCAGACACACATGACTGTTCACCTCACAGTTTGACTGACAAAGTGAAACAGTCAGTCGTCTCGAGCCATGCAACATCTGAGTCAGAGGTGACCCATGGGCCCCTTCTGACGCTTCACTTGTCCCTTGCTTCCTATCCACACAATTGATTTAGTGGAGGACAGGTGGCATTCATCAAATGGACCTCCATGTTCGAGGCAACCCTATAAATAGGCGGCATATTCGGCTGTGTGAGTCACACAGTTAACACTGCTCATTCCGCCATTAAAGCTTCCTTCCAAATACCTCCTTTTTTCGCAAGGACCTCCACTTTTCACAGGTTAGAACACCGCACCCTACTTCCTTTATTCATAAAAAATGGCTAGGAATGACCCCACTATTGGGTCCGTGCTAAGTGTCATGACGGAAGTGAAACATAGGGAGTTTTGCTCGGAGTATTTCATTCCCGAAAACCTCCACCCCTCTCTTCCTGCTGACGGGAGTGCTATTACCGACTTCCCTGATGGGAAGATAGGTTTGTATACCCGTCTTTTTGACGCGGCTAACTACCGTATTTCATTCACTAGATTCCTCGTAGATTTATTAGGTTATTATGACGTACACATAACCCAACTACACTGTATAGGCGCATGTAAGATTAACCAATTCGAGATTCTATGCCATGCCCGTGGCATTCCTTCCACAGTAGAGTTATTTAGGGTATTCTTTAAGAAAAGGTCAAACAATAGCCCCGTTAGTCATACGAAGATTATGGAATCTTTAAAGATTTGGTACGACCACTACTTTTTTTTATCGACGCAGCTGTATGGCTGACCCCCTTCGTGTACAGAATATCCATATGCTCTGACCCCCTTCCTCATGTAAGCACATACAACCCCAACCACGTACATGATATAGATACCAACCGTACGGGTTTCAACAAGAATCTACCCGAATCCTTCCTTTGCCTCTTAGGCATTAAGTCGTAACTACTACGGACGGACGGACAGACCGATATCCTATGTTCTGGAGAAGCAGAAATGAGGGTAGGTATAACATAGTTATCTTGAAAAAACATGCAGTACATAATTCGTGACTAACATACTGAATGTGTTTAATGCGCAGAAATGAACTTCTTTGGAACACCAATGGGACCCAAAGACAATCCCGGAAGGGTCCCACCCAAGACGTGCTAACGAGCCTCCTTTGTTGGAGAAGACTAGGGATGTGACCGTTCCCTTAGAGGTCGTGCCCGATCCCCATTCCGACGAAGAGGAGACCACGGTTGAGAGATCCCCAAGGGATTTCGACAATGAGGATGGGGACGCGCTCCTATTGGAGGGCGGCGCTGACCCTTCGTCGCGAACAAGGAATACTACCCCCGCGCATGACGAAGGGCAGGATGATAATACAGAGAAGACAACCGAGAGCCTTGCAAGAATGTTTGCAGATGACGAAGAAATTTCACAAGAAGAGCCTCCGGAAGAAGAGGTCGTGGAATAAGAACCCACACCTAAACAAAAAGGAAGAAAGATCAAGAGGAAAGTACTCGAGACTCTGGTAGGGACCTCGAACGCACCTCCCAAGAAGTTACGCGAGGACCACCCCCTATACCAATATGGTGAGAACACTGACCAGGCGTCTGGGACGGCACAACATCAGTTAACCCCAGACGAGGCACAAATCACGCCGGTCATTAATCCCCTACCTGTGACAGCCATCCCTCAATCCGCATCCGAACTTGCGAAGACAAACGAGTAAGTCTTGTCACTTTTTTGTTATCTTTTTTTGTATTAGAAAATTGTTTCGCAGGCGATAGGCATGTACCACGTATTTATATTCACTATTCTTGCAACACTTGCAGGGACATGCAATCGAATGCAGTACCCATCGGTGGAAGAGATCATGGGGAAGAAAAAGCCCATGCCGCAGACCGGGGTACCTATTCCCGACGCATTTCTCCAAGAAGGATCTCCGCCCCCCATATCTCGGCCTCCCTGGAAATCCCTGTAGACGGTCCTCCCCCACGTTTTTGTCCTGAGTGGAATATAACCACTACGGATAGGCTAAAGGAGTCGTCTGAATGCTGGGACTTCCTCGACCATTGTATCCCTCCTGGCCTGATTAATGATGTAAACCAACTAGGCCATGGTGACTTGGTGGAGGAATACAATACAGCCGTAGTGCATCAACTGGCCATGGGAACGGCCATGCGGATGCGGTTTGAGGGATCCCTTCAACACGTCAAATCGTTGAAGAGGAAGAACGCCCGTAGGGAGAAGATTATCGAGAATCATGAAGAAACAATCACCTCCTTACAGTCCCGACTCACCACTACTGAAGCAGCCGCCCTAGAGCAGGAAACTCATGCCAATGCTCGCGAAGAGCGTATAGCTGAACTGGAAGCTCTTCTTGCGGCTTCCAACTGCAAGGTATGTATCCTTTTTTTATATTTATTTTATGCGTGATACCAACCTTACTTTTCCTTCCATTCTTTTCTAACCTTAGCCTTTCATTGATAGGTGGCCACAGCCGAGTCCTTAGCTAAATCCACGGCTAACCAATCATCCGTCCTCTCCGAAGAACTAGAGAAGATGCGGATGTTGGTGAAGGGCGAAGAATGTTTAAAGGAAGAGTTTGCCAAGGAAAGGACTGAAATAGAAAGTCGAATGTCTGAGACCTCGGAGAAGGTTAACGCAGAGCTGGCCGCGTAAGCTACAGATCGTGACGAAGCGCTTTACCCCCACCGGCTTACAGCTATTGCTGGTCGCAGGTGGATGGTGGGCTATGGGGCGCGTCTAGCGGTGATGAAAGTGATGGAATCTCCCCAATTCGTAAAACCCTTCGCTGATGTTTTGTCAGATGGCATTGACCGCGACCGACACAAAGGTATGACCAAGGCTGTTGAGCTGATGAGCAAGAAAGAAGATATCATGAAGCACGCCTAATTCAACCCAGAGGCCGAGGCGAGAATGACTGCTTCCATGAATGCCCTAAAGGAATTGGAATATCCCCTCCTATCCGAGCTTGAAGCCATGAAGGATGTGTCGAATGAAGATATCGTGGCGAAGCTTCGCCTAGAGGCATGGCCAGAGGGTGAAGTAGACCCCCGAGCGCATCTCACACCAGACCCCAGCCAGCTCACCCTTCTGACATACGATGGCAACTCGAAGGACGTGACGGGAGAGAAGGCATTGAGCGAGGTGCTTGAAGTAAACCTAGCTCGTGCTCGTAGCCGAGAAGAAGCCCGCGGTGAGGCGCTCCTAGCTTTGATAGCTGAAGGGAGGAAAGAGATAGGTGAATTCCTCCCCCCTTTGTAATACATGTAACCGTAGCCGTAGCTTCCTAAACACTTATTATTTTACATTGTAATGTATATTCGTCCGTGGATGCCCACGGCTTTATTCTAAATTTCTATTTCGGACACTTAGAATTTTTATGATTGTATGCGTCCGTGATAATCACGACAACTTTTGTTTTTTTATTTGAAACTTGTATTTATTCTTAGATATCATGTACCTTTTCCATGATGTGTCACGTCTATTTAAGAAAAATACTAAGTCTATAATTTACTAGATGTGCACAGTGTGTCTTTGCCAGTCTGACCTTTCATAAGGACGGTATGTAAAACTTATCACAACGTCTTGTGAATAAGGCTCTAGTAAGGATTCATGATCCGCGTCACTGGGGTTGCATCCCTCTTATGCGACAAGTTGAATTATTAGGTTCACTTAACCCTCTTACTCCACCTGGAAGCGAATAGTACATGTACGGTCAGATGAATGCATATGAATAAGAAGCAATACTTAAGAATATAAACAAGCAATAATCCCAAGTACACAGAGACATAATTTGCACAAAAACAAGCCGCGAAGCTAGCTAGGGACCACGATGCTTTATTATCACGGTTACGATTTTTTAACAGAATGATAAAATCCTAAGACAAATAGAACCTAGAAAACATAAAAACGAAAATACATGGATCTTTATTGAAGTTTTATACAACAAGATTTCCATGCGGAGGCCATAGCCTTTCATAGATAGCACCTTTTGAGGTTGCAAATGTTCCACGTACGATCCGTGTCACGTAACTTGTACGCTCCTAGCCCCAAATCTTCCGTAACCTCATATGGCCCTTCCCACTTTGGTCCGAGCTTTCTAGTCTTCTCCGCGCGACTAGCTTTGTTGGCACGATAAACAAAATCTCCCGGCCAAAAGGAAACACCCTTAAATAATTTAGTGTCATAGTAAGCTTTCATACGTGCTTTGGATTTAGCTTCATTGATTGCTGCTATCTCCCTTTTTTCCTCTAACAAGTCTAATTTGACCTGAAGTTCCTCATCATTCGTGACGACATTAACCTCCGCCGTGCGGATCGTTTGGCATTCAAATTTCTACTGGAATGACTTCCTTAGTTCCATAAGCTAACGCAAATGGAGTATCCCCATTAGCCGTTTTTATCATTGTTCTATGTGCCCATAGGACATGTGGTAGCTCGTCTACCCATTTGGCGCTTCTTTCGTCTAGGCGCGCTTTTATTCCTTCGCCCAGGCTTGTATTTGCTCGCTCCACTAAACCATTAGTTTGTGGATGTTTAACTGATGCGAAGCTCTGTTTGATATTCAGCGCTGCGCACCAATCTTTGAATGGATTGTCCCAAACTATTTTCCATTATCCGAGATGATCTCCCCTGGTAAACCAAAACGACATACAATGTTTTCCCAAACAAAAATTTTTACCTGTTTGCCCGTGATTGTCGCCATTGCTTTAGCTTTTATCCAGCGAGTGAAGTAATCCATAGCCACGATTAAAAACTTAACGCCCCCGGCTGCAACAGGAAAAGGGCCCGCTATGTCGATTCCCCACTTGTAAAATGGCCATGGGGATGTGATGGGTGTCAGCTCATGCTGTGGGTGACGCGGCACTGGTGTATGCACCTGGCAATCACTACATTTGCGGATCATATATCGTGTGTCCCTATGCATAGTCGGCCAATAGTATCCCGTGCGCAAAGCCCGTGCTACTAATGACCTTTGTACCGCATGCATGCCACACGGACCTTCATGGATTTCGCTGATTACGTAACTAGCTTGGCGTGGACCAACACACCGTAGCCACGGTTGTAAGAATGAGCGCTTGTATAAGACAACATCGCAGAGTTCAAAATGTTGTGACTTCCTTCTAATGCGACGCGCCTCTGTCTCATCATTTGGAAGGGTTTCGTTCGTCAAATAGTTTACAATCGGGGTCATCCACGTAGGTCCCTCGTCGTTAACTATTGTTGCGACCTCTTCCCCTACGATGAGAGAAGATTTTAGTTGCGGTCTTGTTGAAGGCGTCCGCCTTTTTATTCTCACCTCTTGGTACCTGCTTGATAGAGAACTTCCCAAAACCAGCAATAAGCGATTTGACTTTCTCCAGGTATTGGACCATGTTCTCCTCCTTGGCTTCGTACTGTCCTAGGATTTGATTCGCGACAAGCCGTGAGTCCACGTAGGCTTAAAGGTTTTGCACTCCCATTCTACCGGCAATTTTTAAACCCGCAATCAATGCTTCGTACTCTGCCTCATTATTCGTAGTTGTGAATTCAAAACGCAAGGCATAGGTGAATTCCATACCTTCCAGATTTGTGAGCATGAGACCTGCTCCAGACCCGTCCATTCAAGAAGATCCATCGGTGAACAAAATCCATGGTTCTGCTCGAATTTCTTCCTTTGGTATCATTGGCTCGTCCTCCTCGAGTTTCTCGATTATGAAATCTACCAAGATTTGCCCCTTGACGGTTGTCCTTGGTCTATAGGAGATGTTGTGTTCCCCGAGTAAGACGCTCCACTTTTGTAGTCTCCCTGCCATCTCTGGTTTAGAGATAATCTGTTTTATTGGCTGATCCGTGACAACCATGATTGGGTGCACCTGGAAGTACTGGCGTACCCTTTTCGCGGCGTAAACCAGCGATAAGACCAATTTCTCGATTGGTGAATAATTCAGCTCTGGTCCTTGCAGCGCCCTGCTTATGAAGTAAACCGGAGTCTGGACAAAATCCCGATCAGTCATAAGGACTACGCTGATTGCTCCGTACGTAGCGGATAAGTACATGACTAACTCTTCCTTAGGTCGCGGGGCGACCAGCATGGGGAGAGCCGTGAGATGTTGCTTGAGCTGTCTGAACGCCTCCTCTGCTTCCTTTGTCCAGCGAAAGTCTCCTTTCTTCAAGTACTTCTTGAGTGTTTTAAATAAAGGAAGTGACTTCTCAACAGATTTAGATAAGAACCTGTTAAGCCTGGCCAGCTTCCCGTTGAGTGATTGTACTTCTTTAAGGTTGAATTGAACCAGTCACGGGCATTGCCAATTAAGGTTGAATTGAACATCTGGCACCATATGGGCATCGGCCATTGCTCAATTTTGGTCTTTGTGTTAAACACTTTTAGATGGTCATCCGGGTCGTCGAATCCGTCATTGGTCTTGACGGTCGTTGGCATGCGACGCTTCTTTTCCTTATATTAGTCTCGTATGCGGAGAGTAAAGGCGTCCTCCCTCTCGCTGCACCATGTAAGAGAAAGGTATTCCTCCTCCTCCTCTTGATAATAAGGTTCTTCGTAGCGTCCTTCGTCATCCGATGGTCCCGGAAGGGTGTACCTCGATTGGCGACGTTTTGGTGGGTAACCGTCAGAATCCGACCCCGAAGGGTCAGGCTGAGGTGGTCTTGCCCCACCTTCGGATTGACTTTGATAGCCATTTTTTTGGGAGGGAGTAGGAGTTTTCTTTCCACCAAATCCTACCATAGGCATAGGCGCGCTAGTGCAGAGGTTGTTAGGAGGAGTTTCGAACGCCGCACGTTCTACGGATCCATCGGAGTCATCCTCAACTTGAGCTTCTTGCAGTTCTTGCATGATTCGATCTCCTATTCGCCCGAACACATTCCTTGGTCGAAGCGGTACCTCTGGTGGAGGTTGTTCCTGGGCTCGGTTCTTCTGCCTTTTTTGAGTCTTGGTGGAGGTACCGGGCCTAGCGCTATTGAAGTTGAGTCTGGCTTGGAAATTCCTCCCTAGATTCATCCTTGTTGTGATGGCTGGGATGATTCTGTTGAGATTATGCGTAAGTACGCCCTCAAGGTCTTCATCATCAAGTGAGTCAAGCTCGATCTCTGGCTGCTTTTTCCCCTCTTTATGGGGAGCCTTAGGTGTTGTTCCCGGATCGGGGTTATTCAGCATGAGTGTTGGTGGTGGGGTATTGTTAATTGTGCCTGTCTCACCGGGTGATTGAGATGAAGTGTTTCGATTGTTGGGTCCTCCGGGTGTCCACCTGGAGGTGGAGTCGGGGTGATTGGAATGTCACCTCCGGACTTCCGATTCCCAGGGTTTGTGTTCCTTGGGTTTCATAGAGGATGTCCCTTCGTCATTGGCAGAGTTTCAGTTTAGTGTAGGGTCCCACGGATGGCGCCAACTTGTTGATACAAAAGTTGGCTGATCCTTGCTTGATCTGAATTAGGCTTAATTCGGATACGTGGGGCTCTGGCTCTTGCACCAAGTGAACTTCTTGCTGAGATCCTACACACTAAAACAACACGCGTTAAGCTTACCATGGGAACGTATCCCACGATTAAACTCCAGCGTGAGAGTAAGTAATCGGTTTAGGGTTAGTAATCGGGTGTAGAGTGAGATTATGAAGAATATGATACCTTTGTGGAACCCTTGAGGGTTCCTTATATAGGCGGTACAACCCTAATTGGCTGGTACCGATAATTCGGCCCTAAGCAAAGGATAAGTACCATAATTAGGTTTATTGATATCTTCCAATTATGGTTAGTGTATATCCTCCACTTTAAGGTAAATCCCAATATCAATTAGATTGTGATTCTGTCTAACCCTGTATCGAGTGTGCCGGGCCGTGGCCCGCACATATCTATGCGGCCACTGTTCATTCGAAGCCCATAAGCTTCAAGACATCAACCCATTTGTGATGGGTCGGATGCGGGTAGTACCCGTGGACCGAGTCCAAGACCCGGCTGGGGGACTATACGTCATCAAGTCCCTATGGGATTATCTTGATTGGGAAAGAACTCTTCAAAGGTTCTTCCAAATGATACTATGGCTGAGAGATGGATTTTGGTGAGCTGGGTGCAGCTCTGAATAGCTGGACCTCCATTCCTAATGATTCTGCTTCCACTGCTTGATAAAGTGATTGGTGAAGATGGAGAAATGAGTGGGGATTCTCTTTGCGCATCATTACCATCATTTATAACTGGTTCTTCAAAGGTAGGGGAAACATTTGGTCCAGCAGGGGAATCCATGATTCCACTGCTTTCAGTCATTCCACTGCTTTCAGGACTTGGCTTAGCAGAGGAAGAGACTGGCTGTGCAATCTTTTGAGAGAGTTCTTCTTCTTCGTCCATTCCTGTGGCAGCATCATCAGCAGGAAACAATGAAGGTACAGTCATGTATCTCATAGGTGGATTCTCCAAAGCAGTTGGTTCTTTTGTACCTGAAATGTTAGTATTTTCCAAAGAAACATGCACATAATTCATTGATTTAGAAAGTACTTCAATGTCAAAGAACCAAGCAGGACTTGTTTGAACATCCTCAGGCTTGTCTTCCAGAAAATCTACATGGAGATTTTCTGTCACTTTGGTTGTCTTTGTCACACCTCGGGTACGGTCAAAATATGCAGAAATATCTACAGAGATGTCACAAGGGTGGATCGATAGCACATAGACCATAGAGCATAAGATAAGGAGTTATTCAAATCAGATTACATGATTATTAAACAGATTTATAAAAATTGCCTTTAACATGGCATAAGTAGATTGTTCATTATCCCCAAATAGAACCCTTGACGAGTCCTATAATGCAGAATACTAAGATGCTTGAGTCCATGCACACACCACGTACTAACTTCATTTTCTTGAGAAAAACATGCTAGAGTGTCAACATAAAGTTGGTGAATTTACAGGTTTAACATTTATTAGTTTGGACATACAACAATTATAGAAGTAACAATGCACAAAGCATTCTTACTAAAATATAGATTACATTTGCTTAATTCGAAACTGAAGCTTAACCTTCAATAGTCCTCAACAGCTGAGGACGTAGGGTCCAATAAAAACACACCCAAACCCAGTTCCAACATGGTATACATCTGTTGACCCAGCCAAGGCACAGTGAGCATGACTCACCCAGATGGGGATGGTCAATCCCTAATAGATCTATTTATAACATTCGGGCGATTTACAACAATTTAACAGTTTCAATAATTGTCAATCATAGTCAAGTTTATACAATTCCGTTATGTCCATTAAGAGTTTGCATGTTTTCTCCCCCGTAGAGGAAAAGTTTATCAAAAGTTTATATGGGGCTGTAAACTCACCTGTGAGTAGGCAATAGCTGTTTAATACGATTATCCAAATAATGCCCACGCCAAAAGTTATGCCTAATCAAATAGTACAGTCTTAATAGATAGTACAAAGAACATATATGTATGCTTATACAGATTTTAGTCAGTTCATTTAAGCTACGGTATTTATCTAAATAACTGTTGTACATTTATTAACAATATCCATTTAAACTTATCTATATAAGTTTCATAGTTAAGTAAACATAAAATGTTTAACTTATAATACTGGTTTAAGTTCGCAGTTCATGTATTATAATTATTCATTTAAACTTACTATTAAGTTTCATATTCTAAGTAAACATAAAGTGTTCTACTTATAATATTAGTATTCATACTATATAATGTTCATATAATTTTATTTCCTAAAAGTATATGAGTTCATGTATTAATAATACATATCCATATTGTTTATACTATGTATTTCATAAAGCAAATATATATATTTTATTTTTGAGAAATAAAAGTATAATATTTTATTAAACTTTAAAGTTCCCATAAATTATTTAACATTTATAAAATAATTTATCAATTACAAGTTTAAGAATTTATACATTAATTCTTATGGTTTAGGTTTTTAATTATGTTTTACTAAGTTTAAAATAGATTTAGGGTTAGGGCTTGTTATTGTTTCGGAACATGGCAAAACTAGTCCCTCCATATTTTAAACAAAGTATAACTTTCGGATTTTACACATTTGGTACCTAGGGCTTGTTAAAGTTTCGACTTATGGCAGATTTAGTCCCCTTAGTTATATCGAGGTTTTATACCTTTAATAAAATGAAAAAAACAGCCCCTAGGGCTTCTTTATGTTTCGGTTAATTACAAAATGGTCCTTAGGGTTATAAAATGACAAAATAACTTTTAGAAACTTCCCAAAATGGTCCCTAGGGTTTAATTTGCCACAGATGGTATTTATTAAACCCTAGAATTTCGGATACTTACATTTTTAGTCCTTGTGTTTACTAATTTATCAAAACAAGGTAGATAAGTTACGGTTTTAGTCCTTAAGTTTCATAAATTGTCATTTTAGTCCAAAAGTTTTTATAAGTTATATTTTATTATAAAAACTTTTATTTAATCATTCAAAACATTTCATGGGCTCATTAAGTAAGCTTAAATATCTAATGGGCCTAAATACATTTTATGTTTACCAACTTTTTAAATGGGCCTTTAAGATATTTATTGGGCTTAATTACATTTTAAGTCCATTAATTAATTAAATGGGCTTAAGTATATTCTTAAGTTCATTAAGATATTAAGATTTGTCAAATGGGCTTATTGGGTCCATTAAGTTTTGGACTAAGGTTGCATGTACTTATAAGTGTCCCAAATAAGATCTAGTTATGTACAAATCAATAAACTAAGTCACAAGTCCATACATACATGTATATAGCCCACGGCTATAGCTTTTATCTTGGTGTTTCCAAGATGAACCTTTTTAGCTAGTTTTTATGTCTTGCAAATATTGATAAAATATAACATGATTACCTAAGCTACTTGCATGTTTCTAGGGTTACTACAATTCCAAGAAAACCACGTATAGCTCACGGCTATATTATTTTCTTCCAATGTTCCCATAAGATCTATAAGCTTATTTCGTGTTTATCATGTTTAGTTAACACTTATCACTAGATCAAGGTTTTATCATAGCATGCACGTACATCTAACCCATTTAAGGTCATATATAACCCACGGCTATATATGTACACCTAATTTATTTTTGTGATTTTAAGTATTCCATTTCACATGTAATAATACATTTCCCATCATTAAAAATTAGTACATAAATCATATGGTGATCATTCATTTATGACGTGACCTTTAAGGTCATGGTATTTTATGATTTTTGAGTTACATAAGTTTAGTGTGAGATCCATGACTATTATTTAACCAAGATCCAAAAAAGTAAGATTTGTAACCCATGCTGCATTTAAACTCATAAAATGGTTCATATTATTTTTAATCTATGTTAAAACATAGAATACAAGCCATAGGTTTCTTTATTAAAAAGTTTTAACCATGACTATGATGTTCATAAATATGTCGTGACCTATAATGGCCATGGCTTTAACAAATCTTGATTTTAACAAGGTATTTACTTGTTTTTATAGATGTATGATGATGCATGCATGTAAAAATGAAAGAGGATGAGGAGTATACCTTTCTTTCTTTAAAGTACCAAGGATGATCTAGATGAACAAGGAGATTACAGATCTAATATAGTTGATGAAGAAAACCCTATGTATGAACCAAGCCGTGGCCTTATAGATTCGGCTAGGGCTTGTTAGGATGATTCCAAAGATGGTGATGCTACTAAATGATTAGTAGTTAAGATAGGACAAAGATCTAATAGATTTAATGAACAAACTTGGATGTATATGGCTTAAAGCCGAATCATTTGAGAGAGAAAGGTGAAGAGAGAATGATATTATATTTTTGTATGAGAGAATATGAAGAGTGGGAGAGAGAGTTTTAGGATAAAGGGGGGAGAGAAGGCAAGGCAAAAGTATGATTGCCTTGGTAAGAACATTTGTGCCAAGTGTTAGCCCTTGTGTTTCCAAAGCATCCCTTCACCTTCCACATAAGTGCATGTCGTGTAAAGGTAGCCAAAGGCTTAGTGGGCTTTGGCTTGGGCTTATGTTGGGCTAGCACACAAAGAACATATGGTTTTGGGCTAGTCAAAGAAGGTTTAAACATGTTCATGGTATACACACATACATACATGTACGGCTACATGTACAATGTGTAGCATGTTTTTCCAAACTTGTTTAAGTGTTGTGTATACCTAAATATTGATTACACATTTTATTACTTGTTCTCCTAGTTTTTAAGTTCATTGGTTTAAGTCATGTAACTTATTACAATGGCAAAAATGATTGTAGAAGTATAAGTACATAATGGATAATTTCACACATATCTTGTAGAAATACAACACATGAGAGAGTGTTTTAGGATTATTAGATGAAACTTTATTACAATAAATCATGGTAAAATCATGGATTTTACAACACCACCCCGTTATTTTAGCTTTGTTCTCAAAGCTATTATAAAAGTAGTTATCTTTTAAGTGAAAAGATAGGGGTACTTGGCTTTGAAGATGTCTTCTCGTTCCCAGGTGTAATCGGGGCCTCTCTTCGAGTCCCATCGTACTTTGAATAAAAGGATGCGGCTACATTTCAACTTCTTGGTTGTTCTTTTCATGATTTCCACTAGTGTCTCCGTGTATTGGAGTTGGTCATCGATATGGACTCCTTCTAAGGGCATAACCAAAGGTTCCTCAGCGTAGCACTTTTTTAGATTAGATACATGGAAGGTGGGGTGTATCCGACTTAATTGTGGTGGTAGCTCCAAACGGTAAGCCACTTCCCTGACCTTGGCTACCACTTTGAAAGGACCCAAGTATCATGGATTTAACTTTCCACGCTTTCCAAATCGTATAACCCCCTTCTATGGTGACACTTTTAGCATGACGTGATCTCTTACTTTGAACTGCACGGGTCTGCGTTTCTGATCTGCATAGCTCTTTTGTCGATCGTGAGCAGCTTGTAGTCTCTGTTTTATAAGGACAATTATGTCTGTAGTTTCCTGAATCAATACAGGCCCAGTAAGTTGGAACTCACCTACCTCTGCCCAGCACACAGGAGAGCGACATTTTCTTCCATAAAGGGCTTCAAAAGGGGCGGCCTTGATACTGGCGTGATATCTATTGTAGTAGGAGAATTCGACCAAGGGTATATGCTCGACCCAACCATTCCCAAAATCAATTACACATGCTCTCAGCATGTCCTCTAGGGTTTGGATGGTTCGTTCACTCTAACCATCCGTTTGTGGATGATAGGTGGTGCTCATATCCAGTTGGGTACCCAGGGCTCGTTGGAGAGCCTTCCAGAAGCTGGAGGTGAATCTACTGTCCCGGTCACAAATTATTCAGACTGGCACTCCATGTTTGGTTATAATTTCCTTAAGGTAGGTCCTTGCCAACTTGGATAGGGAGTCGTATTCCTTGATAGGTATGAAGTGAGCAGACTTGGTGAGTCGGTCGACTATCACCCAGATGGTATCATATCCGCGTGATGATTTTGGGAGTTTGCTAACAAAGTCCATGGTAATATTTTCCCACTTCTATTCTGGGATCTTAGGTTGTACCAGTAAACCTGAGGGCCTGTGGTGTTCTGTTTTGACACGTGCACATGTCAAACATTTCTAGACGTAGGTGGCTATGTCAGCTTTCATGTTTGGCCACCAGTATAATTTCCTCATATCTTGATACATCTTTTCCGATCCAGGATGTATAGAATATTTGGACTTATGTGACTCGTGCATGATCATATCCCTTAAGTTCCCATAACGAGGTAGCCAACTCCTCCCGTGTAAGCACAATATTCCATCCGCCTTTAGTTCCAGTTTCTCTTTGGAGAGGTCGGTTCGAAGCATTCTTCCTATGTATTCTTTCTAGAGGTTTTCGGGGTTCTGTGCTTGAGTTTGTGCTTCAAGAACTTGATTGGGCAGGTCTAGATCGATGGTCATGGTTAAGGCTCGGACCCTTAGGGGTGGATCTTTATCCTTACGGCTTAATGCATCGGCAACTACGTTTGCTTTACTTGGGTGGTATTTGATTTCACAGTCGTAATCGCTTAGTAGTTCGATCCATCGACGTTGCCTCATATTAAGCTCTTTCTGATCTAATATATGTTGCAGACTCTTGTGGTCGGTGTACACTGTACATTTTTTCCCATAAAGGTGATGCCTCCAAATTTTTAAGGAAAAAACTACAGCTCCATGTTCTAAATCGTGAGTGGTGTGGTTCTTCTCGTGTTTCTTTAATTGCCTAGAAGCGTAGGCAATTACTTTCTTTCTTTGCATCAATACGGCTCCCAATCCTTTATATGACGCATCACAATATACCTCAAAGTCATCATTGCCCTCGGGTAAAGATAAAAGAGGCGCACTACATAGCTTCTGTTTTATCAACTAGAAAGTTGATTCCTCCTTTTCCCCCCAATTAAATTTTACTCCTTTCTGAGTGAGTTTGTTCATTGGTTTGGCTATCTTGGAGAAGTCTTCGATGAATCGGTGAGAGAACCCGACAAGGCCTAGGAATTGGCGGATCTTTGTCGCTGATTTAGGAGATGCCCAACTCTTGACGGACTCCACCTTCATAGGATCTATGTAGATACCATCGCTGTCAATGACGTGACCTAGGAAGTGGACTCTAGGTATCCAGAACTCACATTTGGAAAATTTAGCATACAACTGCTCTTCCTTGAGTACTTCCAATACTTGTGCCAGATGCTTCGCATGGTCTTGCTTGCTCTTGCAGTAGACAAGTATATCATCGATGAAAACTATCACAAACTTATCTAGATAGGGTTTACACACTCGGTTCATGAGGTCCATGAATATTGCTGGTGCGTTTGTCAACCCAAAAGGCATAACTCGAAGTTCGAAATGATCGTAACGAGTTCTAAAATCCGTCTTAGGGATATCTTCTTCCCGGACTCTCAGTTGGCAATATCCATATCTCAGATCAATTTTAGATTAGATACTCGATACTTGAAGTTGATCGAATAAGTCGCTGATACGAGGTAATGGATAACGATTCTTTATCGTTAGTTTATTCAATTCCCGGTAATCAATACACATCCGAAAAGATCCGTCTTTCTTCTTGACAAACAGAACAGGGGCTCCCCATGGACAGGAGCTAGGCCTAATGAATCCTTTTTCTGTTAGTTCGTGGAGTTTTTTGGGTAGTTCCTTCAATACCGATGGTGCTAACCGGTAGGGGGCCTTAGCTACAGGTGCAGCTCCAGGTACTAAATCAATTTGGAATTCTATTTGTCTCACTGGAGGCATACCCGGTAATTCATTAGGAAATACTTCAGGAAATTCTTGGACAATTGGTACGTTCTCGATCCGTTTTTCCTCGGGTTTGTCTTCGTCATCGATTCTGGAGATGTGTGCTAAGAAAATAGGACATCCTCTGGTCAAGTATCTATGGGCTTTGGTGCAAGAAATGACACTAAGTCTAGTGTTGATTATATCAGGGTTACCATTCCCTCGTATAATCAAAGTTTCATCTCCCAAGGTATACGAACCAGTTTTTGATTACATATGATAATTGCATGATACTTTTCTAGCCAATCCATGCCAATGATGACATCAAAGCTACCAAGTCTTACTGGAATCAGATCGATGTTGAACGGGTGATTGGAGAGGTTTAAGGTACAACCTCGAAGGATGGTGTCAACCGTCACAACTTTTCCGTCGGCTAGTTCTACCGTATAGTAGGGGTCTAACACTGATGGAGTGATTTCCAATACTTTAATAAATTCAGTAGATATAAAACTCCGCTCTGCTCTGGTGTCAAATAGGACAAATGCATATCGTTGGTTTAGTAAAAACGTACCAGTGACAATGTTGAAATCTGGATTGGCTTAGGCATTGCCAACCATGTACGCTTGTGATGAAGTTCCCTTGTTTTCCTTCTTCTGGTTGGCTAACTTGGGGAAATCGGGTCTCACATGCCCAGGGGTTCCACATTCGTAGCATATTATAGCTCTCTTTGGTCCACTATTGCTTCCACTTGTGGGGTTAAGGTTTCCCCGGCATTGTCCTCCAGCATCATGATGATAGTTGCACTTTGACCACTTAGGCTTGGATCCTGAGTAGTTCTTGGTACGGGTTGTGGGAGTAGTATCATTAGCTTGGTCAATGTTTTGCCTTTTTGAAGACTGCTTGTGCTGGCTACGGGAGCTTTTATCTGATTTCCTCTTGTTATCCATTTGCCTTTCAGACAAATTGCGGGCTCGCTTGTTGATCAGTTCAGTCGCAAATTCCCTAGCACTCTCAACGGTAGTGGGTCGTGAAGCTAGCACAATGTCATGAATGTTTTTCAGGGAGTCCGCTGACATACTTCTCAATCTTGTCTCTCCTTTGAGGGAACATTCTGGTGCACATCAAGCTTAACTCTTGAAATCTTTGGTTGTACCAAAGGATATCATTGTTCTTACACTTCAAATCCCACAGTTCGATTTCCAACTTCTTCATTTCTCCTCTGGGACAGTACTTCTCAGTCATCCTCTCTTTGAGGTTGGCCCCAAGTGAGAGTATAAGCTGTGTCATGCCCAAGGCTTAGCGACCATAGAGTTCCACCAGGTAAGGGCGCTCTTGAGTAGTATGCATGTGGCAAACTTAACTCTATTCTCATCAGCACAACCGTTGATGCGGAAAACTGTCTCTAGTCTTTCAAACCATTGCATCAATTCAAGAACTCCTTTTCCTCGGTAGTATGAGGGTTTGCACTTCAAGAAGTCAGGATAAGAACAACCCATGTTGACGTTGTTTCTGCGATATTGTGGTTTGGATCATTGTTCACATTTGGATTAGCTTCTATGGCTGCCATAGCTGCCGTAATGCCTTCACCTATCATCTCCCCAAGTTGAGCAGCGGTGAAATTATGAGTAGCTTCAGGAACTTCGGTATTAGCGTCGTTGGAACTAGTTGCATTATTGGGGTTTGATCGCGTAATCACCATTTGTCTAAAATCATACACAAAGTGAGATTATTAGTTCAAACGTTAGTACAATTTTTATATTATTTGCAAGAGATGATTTCATGCATAAAATTCATAACATATTTGGATAACCTGTCAGGATTTCATAATATAATACATTGCACAACAGATATAACATAAGAGAATGATGACATGCATATTTCCGTAAGTAATTAAACAATCATCGAGCATAGCAAATCCGGGACAAAGACTTAGCTAGCCTTGTCATGGGTAGTGGTACACGTTTCTTAAGTACATCATATCCAAAAATACATGTCCGAAAAGAAAAAGTACAGTACAAGGATACATCACCAAAAGCTGAAAAGAAATAAAAGTACAAAGGCCTTATATCATGATAGCTGGGATGTAACCCGTAAGCTTGTCATGATGTACAATAAGTCTAGTACATCTATACTAATCCTGCCTAGAAGGTCTACTGGATGAGGCTGGTGCTGATGGAGCTGATGGGGCTGCAGATGCTCTCCTGGAACCTCGTAATGTCCGAACTATCGCTCGGGTCTCCCTAAGCACACGGAATGCTATCAGCAAATGGGTCTGAAGTCTATTGGTGGCTCCTCGGATATGAGTCATCTCTGTAGTAGTCCCGTCATGTCGGACGGTGGCAAGATCAAAGAAAATAGACAACGATTGCTCCTGAGCAGATAGAGCAGCTTTGGTCTGTTGCTGAAGACCTTCATAATCTGAATGCACTGGTGGATATGGTAGTTCTCCTCCAATAGCCATTTCAATGCCTCGTCTGTCATAGCTTGGACACCTTTAGTGGCCCGGGCCTCTCTCCTAACAGTGCGAGAGAGAGAGTCGATACGATCATGGATGACGGTGTGGCCTTGTTGACCGGCTGTCAACAGGCTGCGAAGGTCGGATATCTCCTGCTCCTGGCGTGCGGCCAGTGCGGCGATCTGGGCCTGGACGGAATCGACACGCCCTGCACCGGAGCCTTCCCCAGTCTCGTAAGTGGATATGGGTACAGACCCGGAAATATAGTCCGATGGTAAAGATGAAGGTAATGAAGATGGTATGTGTTGTCCCATATATTTAGATGATTAACAAGAAAGAAAGGTAGAAAATAGATGAAAGATAGATGAATTCTAGAGAGAGAAAGTAGAGAGAGAAAAGAGAGAGAATGGTGGAACTTGGTGAATATTAGATTAAGAAGTGAGAGAAAACAAATGAACAACCAACCCTCCTAACCTGCTAGGAGGGGAGTATATATAGTCCACCCACATGTGGGCTTTAATGGGCTATATATTGGCCCAGGCTTGTCTTTTGGACTTTAAGTCATTTAAATCCAAGCCCGTAAACCACGACTAACTAACTAACTATTAGAACGTTCTAATTAATGTTACAATAATAATCTATGACAGAGCATTCTTGTTTGACTCAATATTTTGAGGCTAACAATCTCCCCCAATGTGAGGTCATACCCTTTTCATATTTGGAGATCAATGGATATTACGAATCTCGTCATAAATGAGTCTTGAACGTGTAACATTAGTCTTGTTCTGTCATGCTGTGATCTTTGAGCCTTTGTCGTTGTCTTTCGACTTTGTCTTTAAACTTGAGATCTTCAAATCATTCTTGACTTGGCTTTGCCATCTTGCGATCTTGTGTCTTTATCCACACGCTCATACTTTGCATCATCTTGAAAGCTTGCTTTAATCATTAGAGTTGTGGAAGTCTTTTGCTTTCTGGATGGTTGAATATGTCTTTGGGCATGAGTATGTGGTTTTGAATCTTTGACTTTGCTGAATACACCGTAACGTCACATTCTTGAGACAAAACATAGAAACGAACGGAATGGCTTTGACATTCGTCCTAAATCGGTAGCGTTTTACCTCCGGTCGGTGAAGATCGTTACACGATATTAAATATCGTACCTGTGATTAGGTAGATTCAATTAAGAACCTCCTTGACATGGTTTCGTGGCTGTACTAGCCGTTCTCTTTACTCGACCGTCTCAAAGCAAGACTGCGAACATAAAGAGTGAATCAATAGGATGGATATCCACTTGATTAAAGTAGTCAATTCAAATTCCGGGAACAAGTTTGATTCATAAATAATCTTACCATTGTTGCTTTCCAGTTGACACAAGCTCGATCAATAAATAATCTCACAAGTTACCTACCGTAGCGCTGTTTGATGTTGACGCTAGAAGGATTTCCATTAGTCACTGTGAATATCAATGAATATCACTCCGAATGTTCTGGCAAGACCATAAAGATATTGCGTAGAAACCTGAAACGACTTTGAATCAATTCAGAATCAAACCACCGTTGATTTTCAGTTTTACATATGTTTAATTCATAAAGAATCTTACACATGACCTACCGCGGTGCTGTTTGATGTTAACACTGGAAGGATTTCCACTCATCATTGTGAATACTGAGTAGTATCACTATGAGTGTTCTAGCAATATCGCAAGGATATAGTGCAGGACTCTCTTGATCGTCATCCGTGTGTCCTAACGAGATTTGGTTGATCTCTTGCCTCTAGACTCGATTTGTGCACTTTTAGTGGTCGGAGGCTGGAGCAGATGCCACCTATTCAATATCAACTACCTCGGAGTGAGAAAGTCAATAGAAGTTATGTTGTTCTCCGTGACAATAAAGCAAACATCTTTTGAGAGAAGCCTGAGTAGCTAGGTAAGGGATTGTGCATTACATCACTGGGTCCATGATGCGTTGTCTTCATGATGTGTTGATCCGGTTTCTGCCTAAGTTATATGGAGGGCTAATTTCTTTACACCCTTTATCCTTACATTTCTTTTTCATTCTTCAACCCCTTCAATGCTTACCAAGACATCATTACTAGCACCTTGTTGTGATTGTTCTAGTGCTAGCATCAGTACTTAGTCGACATTCAGCTACGTTCACATTCTACTCCATCTTTCCTATGGACTTCTAATAATCTATTGGATTGTCCTTGGGAAGCTCCCTCCGGTTCTGGTTGGATCATAGGACTTAAACCTAACCACCCTTTTGACACCAATAAAGTCATGAATTAAAGATGTAATGGGTTTTTGATCGTAACCATGAGTGCTTGAGTCTTTAGATCACATTTTAATCTCATTTTCTCCCCTATCCCTAATATATAAAATCGTTTGATATTAGAGATACCAAATTTGATTAAAATATATTTTGAAAAAATAGTCTTGAAAACTTTCGGGAGAAAAATGTGTCAAAACTTAGCATTAATTATTGGAACATTTTATGTAGTGTCGACCACACAATTTTTGAAAGATTTTGAATAATCATTGAAAAACTCTTGAAAAAATTGTACTCGCACACTACATGTTCATGAACACATAAAATATTGTCATTGAAGAATGGGCTCATGAACATCAAAGCTTTTTATGTGAATGATACCAAATGATATGTGCACACAATATGTTGGATAGATAGAATTGTTTTGCCATAACATATCCAACAACATTAAAAACTTTGATTTTGGAAAGCTCCCCCTCAGAAATTGATCCAATTGAATTGTCATTATGAGGATGTGATCCACATTTAGCTTTTTGAGGATAGGAGTTGTTGAATACACAATTTTTTAAAGATTTTGAATATCAATGAAAAATTCTTGAAAAAATTATGTTCAACGCTCTTTGAAAAATCCATACTTTTTGGCGACATGGTTTTTCGAAAGCATAAACTTGAGTTCATAGACTTTGAATGTCATGACGAATCCACTCAAGTGTAAGAAGATTTCTCTTCTTTTGTTGAGGGTAAGCGAACTAAATCGTACACTCCCCCGTGAATATCGATCCGGGTTGCAATCTGAAAGTAATTACAAGCCATAGTGTTGAGCTCAAAACGTTGAATATTTTGTGACAAGCTCAACCCAAGATAGATTGCTCTACCCGTTGTTGGAAGAATTGTCCAAAATAGACATTTTCCTTTATAAAAAGAAGAAATGACATGTTTTGAAAAATATGTACAACTTTCATTCGAGCTTTATGTACACACCCGTGTCGTTATTGAGCGACATTTCTAGGTGCGTTCATATGATCGATATTGAAAGACATGTCGAGATATATACAAGTAGATGTTTGATAAATGAATCAAGCAGATACCTTTGCCAGAATCTCCAGGTCGGCTGGAGTCAAACATCTCATACCAATTTGCCTAACGAGGCACTCAAACCTATCTTTCGACAGAGCTTTCGTGAACAGGTCGACTAACTGATAATCCGTTCTGACAAAGTATAATTCAACGATTCCGTGTTCAACTTGTTCCTTTATGAAGTGATATCTAACATCAATGTGCCTCGTGCAGGAATGCTGTACCGGATCGCAGGAGATGGCTATGGCCGACTTTGAATCACAGTACATAGGTACTTTATCAAAGTGGAAGCCATAATCCGTGATTTGTGTTCTCATCCAAAGAACTTGAGCACAACACGCAGATAGAGACACATACTCCGCATCGGCTGATGACAGTGACGTGCAATCCTGCTTCTTGGAAGACCATCCCACGAGCTTATGTTAACCTAGAAATTGTGCACCACCAGAAGTACTTTTTCGTGTATCAAGACACCCTGCATGATCAGAATCTGAATAGGACGTTAGAAAGAAACCAGTTTCCCTCGGATACCAGAGTCCCATGTGAATGGTATTCTTAAGGTACCGAAAGATCCGTTAAACCTCCTTGAGGTGCTTTTTCAGTGGGTCGTGCTTGATATCGTGCACAATAGCATGTAGCATGATGGATATCAGGTCTACTTACTGTCAAGTACATGAGGGACCCGATCATGGAGCGATATCGCGTTTGATCTATGGGTAATCCCTCTAAGTCAGCATCTAGATATGTTGTGGATAATGGTGTCCTAACTGGGTCACATGAGGTCATACCATGCTTTTTGATTAACTCTTGACAATACTTAGCTTGGTTGATAAAGATACCACGTGGGGATTGGTGAACTTGAATTCCTAAAAAGAATTTTAGTTCTCCCATCATTGACGTTTCAAATTTGCAGTGCATTACTTTTTCAAACCATTTTGAAAGTTTTGGGTTTGTAGACCCGAAAATAATGTCATCAACATAAATCTACACAAGCAAAATGTCATCCCCATATTTACAAGTGAACAAAGTTTGATCAATAGAACCTTTTGAGAAACCTTTGGATACCAGATAATTCGAGAGCTCATCGTACCACACCCTTGGAGCTTGCTTCAGTCCATATAGTGCCTTGTGGAGACTATACACCTTGTCAGGATAATGAGGATTGACGAATCCTTCCGGCTGAGTGATATAGACTTCTTCTTTCAAAGGACCGTTAAGAAATGTTGTCTTTACGTCCATTTGATAAACGATGAATACCATATGTGCAGCATAAGAAAGGAAAATCCTGACCGCTTCCAAACGAGCCACTGGTGCAAATGATTCTTCAAAATCAGTACCCTCTTTATGACCATACCCTTTGGCCACTAGCCTAGATTTATTCTTGCTGATCGTGTTTTCTTCATCCATTTTGTTTTTCCAGATCCATCGAAGACTTAATGGAGTTACATCGTATGGTCTGTCAACAAGTTCCCAGACTTTAAGTCTTTCAAATTGTTGAAGTTCATTCGTCATCGATTCAATCCAAGCGTGATCTGCTAAGGCTTCTTTGATATTTGTTGGTTCAGCTGAACTCACGGCGAGTGCGAACATACAAACATCACCATCGGTTTCAAGTTGTCGTCTTGTACGAACGGGCTGTGAAGGGTTTCCAATTACTTGTACCAAAGGATGATCTCGGGTCCAATGATGTGTTGCCGGATGTCGTTGATAGAACGTATGCATATTTGACGGATCAACATGGCGAGTAGAAGACTCTCCAGTTTCGTGTACCGGTGTATCGAATGGGTTGATAAAGTCGTCTTCGTCATTTAATGTATGGTCTGCTTGATTTGTGTTCCCTGAAGCAATGACCGTGGTTGTGGACGTTGTAGGATCGATTGTTGATGTGATATTCTTAGGGGGTAAATCTGTAGCAACTCGTGTTGAAGTAGATGAAGTTGTATCCTTTTGTTGACGATGATCGGTATCATCATTCTTATCATGAGTGACAGCGGAAGACTTCGATACAACATGTTTCTCCCCCGTGAAATATTCATCATACATTGGTCGATATAAAATTTCCAACTCTTCCATTGTCGTGTCCACTGTCATGTCAGCTCTTGGAACACTTTGGGGAACCAGCTTTGAACTAGACGGTTCATTGATGTGGTCTTGAGTTCCGAGTTCCGTGCGGTTGTGAATGAAAGTCATTTGTCGTTGTGGATCCGGACTTTAACTGTTTTGTTCAAGTGTTATTTCTTACAATTCATCAAATCTAACATGAATAGTTTCGGTGATCAATCTTATTCTCTTGTTGTACACTCTATATCCCTTAGACTGAGTTGCATATCCCACTAGAATATATGCATCACCTTTCTCTTTCATCTTATCCATATTTTCACCATCTCGGATTATGTAACATGTACATCCAAAAACGTGAAGGTGTTTGAGTGAAGGTTTGCGATCATGAATTATATGATAAGGTGTCTTTTCGTGTCTAGGAATAACTATGGATCGGTTTTGTGTGTAGCATGCGGTTGACACAGCTTCGGCCCAAAAGTATAGAGGAAGTTTTGAAGCGGATAATAATGTTCGAGCAGCCTCAACCAAACTACGATTTCGTCTTTCAACAACGCCGTTTTGTTCAGGTTTTCGAGCAATGGATGTTTCATGTTGAATTCAAGAATTCTGTACCGCTGTCAGTACGTACCACTTTTACTTGAGCTTGAAGACCGCATTGTATCTGCTTAAGGAAGTTTATGAGAACTTCGGGTGTTTCATCCTTGGATCTCAAGAAGAAGGTCCATGTGTATCGTGAGTAATCATCGACAACTACCATAATGTATTTCTTTCGATTGATACTTTGAACACGCATAGGACCACACAAATCGATATGAAGAAGATCTAACCGTCCTTTAGAGCTTGGTGTAGTCTTTGTCTTAAAACTACTGTGTTTAGCTTAACAAAGCTCACAAGAGGAACAAAGATGATCATTGATGAATTTCAAGCTAGGAAGGCCTCTCACAATATCTTTCTTGGAAAGCAAGTTAATGGTATCAAAATTGATATGAGATAGACGTTGATGCCATAACCATGCTTGAGTCGATGAAGATGTAGCCATGAAGCAAAGTGGAGTTGTAGAAGATGTGTCTTGAAGTGAGATTGTGTAAAGATCTGTACCCCGTGTACCAGTGAGTAAGTCATTCCCATCATAATCACGAACAAAACATGTCTTCTTTCTAAAATAAACATCCAAATCTGCATCACATAATTGACCAACCGAGAAAAGATTGTGATTGAGTCCTTCGACATAGTATACCCTTTTGATCGTAATATTCCCCTGAACCCAATCTCCATAGCCTAGGATCGGTGCAAATTGGTCATTTCTAAAACGGACCATTCCCAGAAATTTCTCTACGAAGTTAATTAGAAGCTTGAGATTCCCCGTCATGTGATTGGTGCAACCGTAGTCCATTATGAAGAGAATTATTTGTATCACCTGCAGAAGAATTAGAAGACGATGGAGCATTTGCTAAATTGGATACCACGTTGGTTGTGATTTCAGAATTATTAGTGTCCTTAGCAACGGTTAAAGGCATACTAACACTCATTATCACATTTTCTGTCCTAACTTTAGGCATCCATTTATATCCGAGAGGACATTGATTAGCAAACCACCATTTACAAGACTTGCTAGCAGACTCATATAATTCCCTAATTTTGCTTCTAGTGTGCTTAGTGGTGGAATCTGATGCATTACTTTCCTTAGAGGGTGTGCACCAGAATGGTTCACTCTGCGCTTGGGTTTTCTAGCACTAATAGGCATCACAATTTGCTTCTTAGTACTAGTATCTACGCCTTTGTCCTTGTTCGAAGCACACATAGAATGATTATCATTGGCACATTTACCACATTTCACACAAGCAAACTTAACATTCAAAGCATTCAAAGTCGAATCATTCAAATCGTCATTACATGCGATTACAGACATTTTATTCTTAGAAACATTTAAAATCATAGGGTGGTCTTCTACTTTCTTCATCTTCCCTTTACTCTTGTTTTGCCAACCCTTTTTATTCCTTGAAGTGCTCTTAAGCTGAGCCCGGCTAACACTAGCAGCGGAGACTACTCCTGTAGTAAAAGAAAAACTTCTATTAGTGCTTCTAGGAGTCTGAGAAGATTGACTTTCATAGTTGTGTGTGGGTTTAGTGACCAATCTATACATCCCTGGTTTAAGCACATTGTTGTTCTTAACGCTTGGTGCTTGAGTGTTACTTATGGGTTGGGTCTGTGGAAGACTTTCCTTTCCATCCATCTTGGGGGCAAACACGGGTTTAGCAAACGAGGAATTTGAAAAAGCAGATGGTTTTCCCAAGATAGAGGATCTATTCACTTTATGAGCATTGGGTTGTCTAACAAAGCTCTTAACACTAGGTTCTACAACTTTCCCACCCATCTTAGCAACGAGTTTCTTCAACTCTGCTATCGCTATTTCCCTGTCTTGTAACTGAGCTTTTAAATCCGTAATTTCCAAACTCTTTTCATTCATTTCTCGACACATTTTGGAAAGTTTTTCTTGCAATTTATTATCGTTTGAAAAACTACCGACATGTTTTTGCAAAGTAAGTTCAAGATCATGACAATGTTTTTGAACGAAATCACATCGGTGTTGAAGAAGTGTAAAAACCTTTTTTATCAACATTTTTGTTACGTTTCGAAAACTCAGTTTCAAGACGTTCACATTCTTTGACCTGATCAAGATATTTGCATGCAACATCAGAATATTCATCTATATCAGCACATGATGTAAAATAAGAACACATAACATCTTTAGAAACGCATTCTTGCAAGAGTAAATCATATTCGTCAGAAAAAACGGACTTGTCCATTTGAAGATCATCAATTTCTTTCTCAAGAGACTCAACATATTGTAAATCATCAAACATTTCAGACCGAATTAAGCTTTCGAATTTAAGAACATTTTCTTTTAGTATGGCCGCGTTCGGTATTAAGATTTGTTTGTCAAGCACAGTTATATCTTGAGGAATTGGTTTCTTCCACTCGTCATTTTCTCGTTGTTTCCAATCACTGTCAACAATAGATTTAATATTATCAATGTAATGTTTAAGAAACCCAAATGTCTGCCTACTCTTGCTTTTAGAAACATCAAGGGGCAAGTAGTTGATGAACTTAGAAACATTTGTTTTCTTAGTGGCAAACGCTTTCTTCTATTGAATTCTCTTTTGCTTGCATTCTAAAAACACTTCCTCACGAGATTTCTGAGTTTGTTTGTTGAAAAGACCATAAAGACTATTCTGATAAGCATAATTATATGGTTTCACAAACTCCTTATAAACTAGTGATCGACTCTCATCATCCCAAAGGGATGTCTCTTCATTATCAAGCCTGCCAAGAGGACATTTAGGATCGGTCCATTCGGACTCATCCAAATAAAGGCGCGGGTTCGCAGCTTGAGCTTGGGCAAGGTATTCAGGACTTGCAAAGCTAGCTTGACCTTTAAACATTGACGGGGGTGCTATCATTCTAAAGGTTTGAATAGAGTCATGCGTTTTATAAACAACTTTCTTCAAAGATTCGACTTGTTCTTCTAGTTTCGTTACTTTTTCAGTATCTTTTTCATGTCTAGTTTTGAAGTATTGTTTTAACGCTTCTACTTCTTGTTTCTTAACCTCTAGAATTTTAGAAGAATCGGTAGTGGTCATAGAGAGATTTTGTTCAAGTTCATTAACTTTTGTAGTGGCAAGGTATGTTTTTTGACGTTCATCCATTAAGAAAACATTATATTGAAGCTTCTCTTTAGCTAATAACTCAAGAGTTGTGTTATATTTATTTTCCAAATCGTCCTTTTGACTTTTTAACGCACTACCCTTGTAACCCTCAAGTTGTTTGATTTCTGAAGAAGCTCATCTTTATAACGTTCAATGGTCTCACTAGATGTAATTAGTGCAGCTTTGCATTCTTCAAAATTTTGAGTGAGCGTAGCGTTAACCTTTTTTAATTGCTTTTGACCTTTTTTAGATTCTTTAACATCTTTTTGTAAAGTAGCAATTAAATTAGCAAGCACAAAACGTTCCTCTTCATCATACTCATTTGCATGGTGCTCATCCTCAGACACATTATTGCACATGTCTGATGAATTAGGTGGGGTATTACTATCAACCGTTTCCATCATACTGTGTCATTAATGGCATTGGGTAGACCACTATGCTCATGAATATCACCTAACAAATTATATTCGTCAGTGGTGTGTACCTTATCGAGTGGCTCAGTGTCGAAGATAGGGCCATTGTCATCTTCAGTGACTTTGAGAACTTCTTCAACGTTTGCCATGTACGAGTAATGTGCTTCTAATTCTTGGTCGGAGGCTTCATCATCAGTATCATGAAGCATAGCTCCTTCCTCAGGTGACAGTTTGACCCTTGCTTCCATCTTCTTGCATAGCAGCATCTTTTCTTTATGATAGCTGGAGTCCCTAACCCGTTTCAGCTTTCTACATTCCCTTGCCATATGCCCATAACCTTGACAATTATAATACTGAATCCCACTTTGTTGAACCACTTGAGTTCCAACAGTTTCCCTATTCCCAGTAGCAGCAGCAATCCTCTGAGTATCATACTTGGCAGTGTGTCGATCATACCGTGCAGAACCCTCAACATGCGTTGGATTATGTCGCTCATACCTTGAAGGACTTTCACCACGTCGACGTGTGTCATACCTTGGAGGATGTGACAACCGTGGTTTTGAGGTTCGTCACTTGGTCTTACTTTTAGGTTATTTTATGTGTGACTACTTGATTTTTGTGTTTTCGTGTTTATTTTGTGTGAACGAGGTTTGTGTGGTTATCGTTTATGAGTATAGAGTACTCATAAGTAAATCGAGGAACGGTTATTTCATGTTCATGAGCTCACAAGTGGTGACTATGAAATGAAATAGTGATATTTTGGTGTTTACGTATACGTATAAGTATTATAGTAATAGTGTATTTTTTTAGGATTTACGGTTTAGCATTTAGAGGCCTCGGAAGAGGTAACTAGTCATATGAATATTTTTCGGGATGGTTTTAAGTCATTTAGGACTTAGTTATAAAGTTTATTTCAAAATTTGAGATTTTTTATAAAAGTGTATATTTTACGTCTTTTACGGTAAAACGCGTAAAAACTAACTAGTTTTACGGTTTTGGGGTTTTGGAGGCTTTTGGAGCTGAAATAAATTAAGGTAATACTATTAATACATATATTAATAATAAAAAAAGAAAAAAAAACGAAATTAAGGAGGGTGTGGGTTGGTTTGAACGCCAGAAAAGAAAAAAAAGGAAAAAGGGAGGAAAAAAGGAAAGTGGGCTATGGGTTGGACTAGGATTCACCCATACCCTATATAAAGTTATACTAAACAAGAAAATTCATTATTATCTCCTGGAAACAAAGAAAATTCGTGGGTTTCATAAAAAAATTAGGGTTCTTCATAAAATTTGGGGGTTTTCATAAATCAAAGGTAAACCTTCTTAAACCTTTTTAATTAAATTGTTTTTATGTTTAATTAATCATTCTTATGATGGAATTAGGTTAGGGTTTATATAAAAACAGTAAATTAATGTTGAATTAATCATTATATGATGATCACATAAATTAGGGCTTGTAATTAGAGTGATTAGGGTTAATTAATGTGGTTGATTTTGTTAAACCCGTTTTTAAAAACTGGGCAGAATTTTGAGTCAATTGTTTTGATCATACCGGGAGTTCTAAGAACATTCAAGATGCGATCCAAGTATCCCTGAAAAGGTAATTGAAGTGGCTTTCTAATGCAAGAAACGAGAACTAAATTGGAGGTCGGGAAGTGGGTCAAAAACAGGTTACAACAGTCGGAGGTCAAAACAGTTTTGAATTCAGCCTGTTTTCATTTTAAGTTTTGGGTTGTTTGGGGTACTTAGGGTTGCATTGGGATCTTCTCACGAATGTGAGAGATGGTTTATATATTGTAGTTAATATCTGCACTTGGGATAAGGTGGTGGTTTAGGGTAAGACCCCTTAATGGTAACAAACTTTTAGTACGTTTAAAATCAGGAAATCTGGAATGACAAAAGTAGATATATATATATATCGGGGCCTTAACAGTAGCTTTAAGGTTAGGGCAAGTGGGAGGTGTTAACCAACATATGTAAGGGTGTGAATATTCCTTTTACAGAAACCATGGGTAGGTTTAAGTGGGCGTTTGACCTAAAGTTTTGAGACCTAAAAACTGGTACTGTTTTGGGTAAAATATGAACGGGTTAGTTATTAAACTTAACCAAGTTAAGGACTTGTTAAGGACGGGTAATGGGGTAATTAGAGCTTATTAATGAGGTAAATATGTGAGAATGGGTTAGATGTCCATCATAGGTTAATGAGCCATCTTAGTGATTGGTTCGTTTATTGATTTCGTGTTTTTGGTTTGTTAGCTTGTTGCTAGTGCAAGGACGTGTGAAGGAGCTATCTGGTGAGTGTTCATAGTCCCATATTTATTTTTGTCTTTGACTTCCAGATGGGATGGAAGAGGCACTGTGTTGAGTTGTTTCTAAATTGTTGCTGTGAATGTTTTATGGTTGTGATGGACTTGTGTGTACACTTATGTGATTAACTGCTATGCGATTTTTGATATGTTATTATGGTTTGAAAAGGTAGTGGCCTTGTGGTCTGACAAGGTAGTGGCCTTGTGGTTTGACAAGGTAGTGGCCTTGTGGTTTGACAAGGTAGTGGCCTTGTGGTTTGCCAAGGTAGTGGCCTTGGGATAGGTACATAGGGTGATCATCTAAGGTACCATGGTGTTGTTTGGCAAGGTAGGAGCCTTGGATTGGTTTGGTATGATTGGTCTTGATTGATAGTTGTTAATACATAATTGTAACACATTGTCCCTATGTTCTTTTGTTGATGATTGTTATTCACAGCTTGTAACTGATTTAGCGTTGGATTCTAAACCTATGACTCTCACCAACTTTATGTTGACGTGTTTTAGTGTCTCTTTCAGGTGATACTATGGTTAAGCATGAGAACATAAGTGGCTAGGATTGGAGAAGCTTAGGATTGCATATAGAAGGAGATCCCCGTTCCTTCTTAGTTTCTTTTGCTTGTTTAATAAGTGATATTATTGGCACCTATATGTTTGTTTTGTTGTGATATTTGATTGTCTTGGGTAAGAGGTAGGACTGTTACCTACTTACCTAGACTCCTGCATTTATTGAGATATTGTCATGACTTTTGTGTCACCATTTTATGACATTTCTTATTTCATATAGTTATCTCTATAGACACGCCATGTTGTGATGATATCCATACGTCGCGCCCCATATTCCGCCATGATGGGGTGTGACAGAATGGTATCAGAGACAATGGTTATAGAGAATTAGGTTGCCTAGTCGCGTAGCCTAGTCTATAGCTTAAGGGTCCCTGCATATAGGCGTCATAGGAGTATGTGTGCATTTTATTATAATTGATGTGTTTGGATGTTATTTATTGTGATGTTTTGACTAGTATGAATTGAACCGTAGTATGTTCATACTTAGTCACATGTTATTTTCTTTTAGGGATGTGACTAGTGCTGGTTGAACCATAATCGTCCACGATAGTCATTGTTGTATTTTGCTTAAATTGTACATTATAGTACATAATTTAGTACAAGGTAGTTTCTATCTTATATCGAGTTATTTTACATACCTGAGGTATGTTATTTTTCTTTTGATGTTTAAGTCATGTTCCCTAAGAATCGTGTGGTGGTTCGAGTTACTAGGAGTAGGTGGATAGGAAGGATTTTAAGCTGTTTCCACTCTTACGGGCGACATGACTTATAACTGATTATGTTTTCGTTTTGGATTTAGTCTATGCTTTTTTAGCTATACTATGGATTTCTGTATTCCAAGAGTATTACTATGTTATTTTAATAGATGGAGTTTTGGACTTTATTGTTACGTGGTTATGAGCTTATGCGAGTAGATGGATTATGTGTTATATGTTGTATTGATTCTTATAAGTGTCATCATAGGAGGGAGTGCATTGGGGGAAGGGTAATTGTATAAGTATGGTGGCCAACATAGTTATACAAGTACCACAACTTCAATGGGTTTCCAAGTATGATTGCATGAAAGAGGGTTAGTACATGCTTGTATATGATGAGATGTAGAATTTGGGTATACGTATATATATGGGTTTATGTAATGGCTGCCTATGATATGGCTATTGTTCTTTTTGTGTTATATGTTTTGGGATTATAGTTGTGTTGTGTGATTATGGGGTCACACGATATGGTTTGGTTTTCGAGGTGGGCTTTATGCCTTGTTGTGGCACGGTGAGATGGTGATTACTTGTATGGAAAAACGAGTGTATGACGCGATCGACTTGATATGTATGATAACGAGTATGTTTGGGAGATTCGATAGGTATACACATGCGGATGCATATATACTAATAGATGTTGTGTTATGATTTACGATCGTTCAGTAGTTATTATAACTTGAACGTACCTAGTACTCTATTGTGTTTAAACAATTTATTAGTGCTCGAGTTTGGTGGAGTTTCAACGACGTTTTGAAATCTTTGAAGTGTGTCTTGTAGCGTGTTCTTTGAGTTTCGTGTTTCACGTGTACGTTTTAAAATGGTGTTTCTGGTTTCAGGTCTATTGAAATAAATTGGGATTTCTTTTGAGATAATGAAATCTTTTGTGTTGGGTCTTGCATTTCTTTTGGTCGGTATATATTCAGTTAGATGGTTGGTTGTATTCGGTAAAATAAGGGTAAGGTGTTGGAGTCGTGTTTTGAAACAAGATGTAAAATAAGACTTTTTTTTAATCAACACTTAAATATTTCAAATTCTAAAGGACTTTCTTTAAAATAAAACAAAGTAAAATTTCTTTCTACTTACATAGTTTATATAATTGGGTTTAACCGATTCACGTCATTTATAATTATTAATACAAGGTTAAATTGAGTTTATAAAGGTTACACGTACAATTATATCTGTCATTTAAAAGAATTACATTAATCATTAAGTTTATTCTTTAGTTTTTTTTAAAACAACTAGTATAAAACTGATTTGGTCATAACTTGTTCGTTTTTATAGCTTTTTGAGTGATTCAAAATCCAAAAATTATGTACTCGGAACGTACTTTTCAAATATTCAGAATGTATAGTCATGGGAGGTTAGTATATTGGCCGAAATTATTGTGCAAGTGTCGGGTTAGAGGTTGAGTTTGAATAGTAGTTTTTTTTTTTTTTTTTTTTTTTTTTTTTTTTTTATATGGGGTGCACGAGATACCTAGTTTTTGAGTTGAGTTTTGAGTTCGTCAAGAGGGTTGTTTGTAGATTGTTTGAGTCACATAGATGTGGGAGGTAATAGTAAATTTTACAAAATATATATATATATATATATTCTTTTGGAAAGTCGATCTTTGCACGGTTTAAATAATATGTGGCGGGGCGTAATATGTTTTGGTTGCCATTGGGTGTTTCTTGGATTATTTTTCGTTGTCATGGGTCATTTGGAAATTGATACATGTTTTGGGTTTGAGTTTTCTTTGGAGTCTCGTGGTTTTTGATTTGTTTTAATTGGTGCACGTGAAATGTCGTTAGTTATCCGTGGGTTTAATTCGTCGATCGTATCTGGTGCATTCAGGATGTAGTTTTGGTTTTGTATGGTTTAGGAGCGTTGAGGTAGAACCATGAATAGAGCAAGTAGGAGAAGTGAGAGGAGTTGTAGTTAGTGTCATCCAAGGCAAATCGTTGATGGAGTTAATTAAGAACAAGAGCTGTTAGAAATTGCAAGGAATTTATTCGTATTGCCGCTAAGAGAGGGTGTGAGGAGGACATAGTTGAAATTGCTAAGGATGTTGTATGAACGCTTTGGGTTTACGGTTATGCATTTGGCTTCGCCAAAGCACTAGCGGTTTTCATGGAGTCAATGAACCGAGTGTGCATGAACGTCTATAAACGAGTTGTCATCGGGAGCATCGACGACATCTTGATCTACTCAAATCTTAGAAGGAGGATGAGGCGAATTATGTGTTGGTTTTGGAGTTGTTAGTAAAGGGAATGAAACGTGAGATTTTTAAGTGTGAGTTTTAGGATTTAGTTGGCCAGGACTAGTAATCAGAGATGATGGCATATCGTGGAACCAGCATGGGGCGAAGTGAAGAAGGACGAGGAAGCATTTTGGAGGCTGAAGAGGTGGATTGGATGATGAGCAGATCTTGGCATTATCAAAAGGACTGGATGAATTCGCGAAGCATGACGATACGTGGAGCAGGGATTTGGACGCGTACGAGGACGACAAAGAAAGGCGATCGCTTATACGTTGCAGGAACTGAAGATTTGGAAGAACTGGATAGACTTAGTTGGTGGAGCTGGACTGTTATATCTGCCTAGAATGCTAGAGGCATTTGGTGTACGAGACGTGGAGAATGATCTATACGGATCATGAACGTATCCAACACATATTCAATCATCTTGATTGAACATTTAGCAAAGGTGATGGGTGAAGTTAATTGATGAAAGAAAATTGCAAGGCCAAGTACCATCTGGGAAAGGCAAGCATGGTCGATGAGACATGGAATAAGAAGGATGAGGTGAAGCTGAGATGAACTTGAACTATAGGGATGATGTATTAGAGTGGTTTGGATGAAGGATGTGGGTTGCACGAGTTGAGTTGTCTAAAGCAGTGAACGCGTCAACATTTATGTTGCGTGGCTTGGACAATCGTAAGGAGGAAAGGGACGTAGACTATACTTCCTACATGGATAGGAGTAGTTTAGAAAGGGCGATGTAAGGACGAAGTTGGTGGAAGGGATACATAATGTGGTGGGGGATTAAGTACGATGAGAGTTGGGTGATAGTTGATAGACTGACTAATTCATCACCTATTTCAAGAGGAATGAGAAGTCACGTAGTTGGGAAGTTGGAAGAATTAATGGATATGTGAAAGACCTACATAGGTCACTTTGTAAGGAAATTGGAATTTAAAGTAGTTTGGGATACGGACTGAAGGGAGTTGATGAACGTAATTGGACATGGGTGATTGATTTAGAGGTAGTTCGGAAACTCGTTAGCGATGGCTGAGTTTTCATATAATGATAGTTATCGTACTAGAAGTCGATAAATGCCATTTGAGGCACGATATGAAAGGATAGGGTGAGTTGTCCTCATTGTGGACTAGAATTGGTAAAAGAGGCTACTAATGTGGTAATGGTGTTTGTGGACAGAATGAGAGCAACAGGGGATGCTATGTAGAAAAGGAGGAAACCACTAGATTTAGTGACAAAGTTATGTATGGAGTTTCACCCATAGTAACGGGTGGTATGATTTGGAAAGATGTAAGTGTCGATGTAGAGTTTTGTAGGTCCATTTATGATCTTTGGGAAGATCAGACCATTAGCTTATGAGCATAGAATTACCTGGGGGAAATGAGTTGTATACATGATACATTTCATGTATTGGGGTTGGTAAATGTTGTTTGAGGATGCATATTTGCATGACCGGTTATTCGGGTTTTGTGCTAATAAGAGTCTTTGTTTTATCGAAGAGTCATTTGCGAGATTTATTGACTGTGAGGTCAAGAGTTTGGCAATGGGTTTAATTATTTTTGGTTTGTACATGTGGTATCTTGAAACTTGAACTGAAGTTCACGTGGAAATGAGAGGAGTTCATTTAGAACAAGTATCCTCGTGTGATTTGTTGTCTGTGTGTTGATCCTAAGGAGTAAATCTCGGGACGAGATTTCTATTAGGAGGGAGTGATGTGACAACCGTGGTTTTGAGGTTCGTCACTTGGTCTTACTTTTAGGTTATTTTATGTGTGACTACTTGATTTTTGTGTTTTCGTGTTTATTTTGTGTGAACGAGGTTTGTGTGGTTATCGTTTATGAGTATAGAGTACTCATAAGTAAATCGAGGAACGGTTATTTCATGTTCATGAGCTCACAAGTGGTGACTATGAAATGAAATAGTGATATTTTGGTGTTTACGTATACGTATAAGTATTATAGTAATAGTGTATTTTTTTAGGATTTACGGTTTAGCATTTAGAGGCCTCGGAAGAGGTAACTAGTCATATGAATATTTTTCGGGATGGTTTTAAGTCATTTAGGACTTAGTTATAAAGTTTATTTCAAAATTTGAGATTTTTTATAAAAGTGTATATTTTACGTCTTTTACGGTAAAACGCGTAAAAACTAACTAGTTTTACGGTTTTGGGGTTTTGGAGGCTTTTGGAGCTGAAATAAATTAAGGTAATACTATTAATACATATATTAATAATAAAAAAAGAAAAAAAACGAAATTAAGGAGGGTGTGGGTTGGTTTGAACGCCAGAAAAGAAAAAAAAGGAAAAAGGGAGGAAAAAAGGAAAGTGGGCTATGGGTTGGACTAGGATTCACCCATACCCTATATAAAGTTATACTAAACAAGAAAATTCATTATTATCTCCTGGAAACAAAGAAAATTCGTGGGTTTCATAAAAAAATTAGGGTTCTTCATAAAATTTGGGGGTTTTCATAAATCAAAGGTAAACCTTCTTAAACCTTTTTAATTAAATTGTTTTTATGTTTAATTAATCATTCTTATGATGGAATTAGGTTAGGGTTGATATAAAAACAGTAAATTAATGTTGAATTAATCATTATATGATGATCACATAAATTAGGGCTTGTAATTAGAGTGATTAGGGTTAATTAATATGGTTGATTTTGTTAAACCCGTTTTTAAAAACTGGGCAGAATTTTGAGTCAATTGTTTTGATCATACCGGGAGTTCTAAGAACATTCAAGATGCGATCCAAGTATCCCTGAAAAGGTAATTGAAGTGGCTTTCTAATGCAAGAAACGAGAACTAAATTGGAGGTCGGGAAGTGGGTCAAAAACAGGTTACAACAGTCGGAGGTCAAAACAGTTTTGAATTCAGCCTGTTTTCTTTTTAAGTTTTGGGTTGTTTGGGGTACTTAGGGTTGCATTGGGATCTTCTCACGAATGTGAGAGATGGTTTATATATTGTAGTTAATATCTGCACTTGGGATAAGGTGGTGGTTTAGGGTAAGACCCCTTAATGGTAACAAACTTTTAGTACGTTTAAAATCAGGAAATCTGGAATGACAAAAGTAGATATATATAAATATCGGGGCCTTAACAGTAGCTTTAAGGTTAGGGCAAGTGGGAGGTGTTAACCAACATATGTAAGGGTGTGAATATTCCTTTTACAGAAACCATGGGTAGGTTTAAGTGGGCGTTTGACCTAAAGTTTTGAGACCTAAAAACTGGTACTGTTTTGGGTAAAATATGAACGGGTTAGTTATTAAACTTAACCAAGTTAAGGACTTGTTAAGGACGGGTAATGGGGTAATTAGAGCTTATTAATGAGGTAAATATGTGAGAATGGGTTAGATGTCCATCATAGGTTAATGAGCCATCTTAGTGATTGGTTCGTTTATTGATTTCGTGTTTTTGGTTTGTTAGCTTGTTGCTAGTGCAAGGACGTGTGAAGGAGCTATCTGGTGAGTGTTCATAGTCCCATATTTATTTTTGTCTTTGACTTCCAGATGGGATGGAAGAGGCACTGTGTTGAGTTGTTTCTAAATTGTTGCTGTGAATGTTTTATGGTTGTGATGGACTTGTGTGTACACTTATGTGATTAACTGCTATGCGATTTTTGATATGTTATTATGGTTTGACAAGGTAGTGGCCTTGTGGTCTGACAAGGTAGTGGCCTTGTGGTTTGACAAGGTAGTGGCCTTGTGGTTTGACAAGGTATTGGCCTTGTGGTTTGCCAAGGTAGTGGCCTTGGGATAGGTACATAGGGTGATCATCTAAGGTACCATGGTGTTGTTTGGCAAGGTAGGAGCCTTGGATTGGTTTGGTATGATTGGTCTTGATTGATAGTTGTTAATACATAATTGTAACACATTGTCCCTATGTTCTTTTGTTGATGATTGTTATTCACAGCTTGTAACTGATTTAGCGTTGGAGTCTAAACCTATGACTCTCACCAACTTTATGTTGACGTGTTTTAGTGTCTCTTTCAGGTGATACTATGGTTAAGCATGAGAACATAAGTGGCTAGGATTGGAGAAGCTTAGGATTGCATATAGAAGGAGATCCCCGTTCCTTCTTAGTTTCTTTTGCTTGTTTAATAAGTGATATTATTGGCACCTATATGTTTGTTTTGTTGTGATATTTGATTGTCTTGGGTAAGAGGTAGGACTGTTACCTACTTACCTAGACTCCTGCATTTATTGAGATATTGTCATGACTTTTGTGTCACCATTTTATGACATTTCTTATTTCATATAGTTATCTCTATAGACACGCCATGTTGTGATGATATCCATACGTCGCGCCCCATATTCCGCCATGATGGGGGTGTGACAGAGGACTCTCAAGATATTGGTTATTTGTGTTAGATGATGTTCGAAGATTGTTGTTGGTGGTTTTGTAGATCTTCTGGTAAGTCTTCATAATGAAAGCAATTTATTGTTTCATCTTTTGATTCTTCTGAGCTTGTTCTTCATCACTATTTTCGTCAGAAGATGACTCAGGTGGTGGTGATGGTGCTCTTGGTGCTTTGCCGCGTGATCTTGTGGATGATGAAGACTTGGATGATGTGGAGTATCGTGGTGATGATGATGGAGTAGAGTATGGCTTTGGAGCACGATATCGTGATCTTGGACGTGTTGAGTGGTAGACACTAAGGCAGATGGATTAGCCGTCTTTGCAACTCGTTCAGCTCGAATTTCATTAGCCTCATGCTGAAATAGTTTCAAAATATCAAAGAGAGTGTGATAGTTTACCTTGTCTAACTGCTTCTGTTGTTTCACCAAAGTAACAAAACGTGTCTACTCTGGTTGGAGTTGCTGTAAAAATTGCACATTTACTTGCATGGTGGAGACCTCCAAGTTGTTTCTTGTCATATCATTCATCATCTTGTAAAATCTTGAATAATAAGACTCAATTGACTCTCCATCCAATGCAGTAAACTTACCAAAATTCCAAAACAAGTTTGTTTTGACATCTTGCTTGTTGAGTGATTCTCCTTGTTGCAACCGTTCAATAGCCGTCCACATTTCTTATGCTGTAGGACATGCATCAACCGTAGAATAAATATCATCTCCAATTCCACATAGAATCATATAGATCGCTTCTTTCTCTGCATCATGCCAAGCACGCTTCTCTGGTGTAAGATCAGCTAAAGTTTCCTGTTTTGTTGTTGCGGGTACCTCTGGACTTGTGTCTGTGGCTGGTTTATAAGGAACATCAATCTCGGAAAAAACATATGGTCCATGGTTAATACATTGCCTCAATGCATCAGCATTAGATCTTGTATCAAGATAGCCAAGAAAACGTGAGTGCCATTGAGCATATCGACCGGCCACAAGCATTGGTGGTCTCTCTTTGTTACCCGCGACCATGATGTTGTTGTTCGTCACACAATATTCTGCAGTAGAATCCATCTCGATATTTTCTAGAATGATGAAGTAAATATGGATCATAAGTAGATATGGTGTGATTGGATTGTGGTTTAAATTCTGAAAATCGCGATTTTTCTTCAGTCCGAAAATAAATTCCCCAGTCCGATATAACAGTAGACCGAAAAATTTTGTAATAGCGAAATTTTGAAATCGAGCTAGAAATAGCCTAAAACTAGTATAGAAAAAATTTGAATTTAAATGACGAGAAAATTTTAACTCTTTTTTTTCCGTGTAAACTATGTTCCGTGACTAGTCTAGATACTGGCTAAGTCTAAAAATTGATCAAACAAACTTTAGCATCGCAATGTCACTCATCGCAATATAACCCTCGCAATGTACCCTGTATTGCAATGTACCCTTTATCGCAATGTTCCTCTATCGCAAGGTCGCGTCTATCGCAATGTCCCTTCTATCGCAATGTTCTATCGCAATGTTCTATCGCAACGTCCTATCGCAATGTTCTATCGTAATGTTCTATCGCAATGTCCTATCGTAATGTTCTATCGCAATGTTCAGTCTATCGCAATATGGTAATCAAAATTTTGGCTGAGTAACGTCGCAATATGCCTTAATCTCGTCGCAATCCACGATCACAATGAACGATGGCAATCCACTTCGGAATAAGGGGTATCGCAATAACTGATCGCAAAGTAAAACCCTAGGGTTATTGCGATCAAACTGTCCTTTCTTGTACTTTCCGATGGAAACTCTGTCGCAATGGAAGAGTAAATTTCGCAACTTTAGGTAACAAATTCGTGTTTTTGACCAAACCAAAACAACCAAATCTCTACCACAAGTATATAGAAGATTTGTAGCAAGATTTAGAGCACAAAAAACACAAAAAAAAAGAATCCGAGATGATTTATGGATTAAATCATTCGAATCAAATATAATAACAACAAGCGATCACAAATCTACCTCGTGGCAATTGATACCAATTGTTGTCCCATATATTTAGATGATTGACAAGAAAGAAAGGTAGAAAATAGATGAAAGATAGACGAATTTTAGAGAGAGCAAGTAGAGAGAGAATGGTGGAACTTGGTGAATATTAGATTAAGAAGTGAGAGAAAACAAATGAACAACCAACCCTCCTAACATGCTAGGAGGGGAGTATATATAGTCCACCCACATGCGGGCTTTAATGGGCTATATATTGGGCCGGGCTTGTCTTTTGGACTTTAAGTAGTTTAAATCCAAGCCCGTAAACCATGACTAACTAACTAACTATTAACGTTCTAATTAATGTTACAATAATAATCTATGACCGAGCATTCTTGTTTGACTCAATATTCTGAGGCTAACAGTATGTCAGGAGATACCTGGTCCTCCTCTATAGAGGTGGGGACCAGTATGGCTGATGATGAGATAGAAACAGGGTCATCGGGAAGTATAGCTTTGATAGTCGGGTCATCCTCTGAATCCGAGGCTGATAACCATCCACACTGTATCGATCGTGGAGATGAACAAACAACTAGAGTAGGGGCTGCTACTGGTAAAAGAGTCGAAGGTGCAGTAGGCGGAGTCATGATACTCTGAAATAGTATTATTTTAAATTTGAAGTAAGTATAAGCTTACAAACAAAGAATAATATTATTTTAGATTACATGTTTTATGAGGTATATCCCTTTTTAAACAATTTTCATAATGTTTTAAGGTTACATATATTAATACTTATATATATATGTATCATTAAAGCAGTTCACTTAATAGTTAGTACACATTTAGTTCACATAGCATAAAATGCCCTACGATCTATATGCTTAACTAACACGGTCCCAAAAAAATCCCCCAAAAGATTTTTATAAAGTTATAGTCCAGTTTTAAATAAAAGAAAAATTACTTTATTTTTATTTTATTTAAAAATTTATCTGGTTCTCTATAACTAATGCTCTGATACCATTCTCTGTGACACCCCGGGTAGGGTCAAAATATGCGGAAATATCCATGGAGATGTCACAAGGGTGGATCGATAGCACATAGTCCATAGAGCATAAGATAAGGAGTTATTCAAATCAGATTACATGATTATTAAACAAATTTATAAAAAATGTCTTTAACATGGCATAAGTAGATTGTTCATTTTACCCAAATAGAACCCTTGACGAGTCCTACAATGCAGAATACTAAGATGCTTGAGTCCATGCACACACCACGTACTAACTTCATTTTTTTGAGAAAAACATGCTAGAGGGTCAACATAAAGGTGAATTTACAGGTTTAACATTTATTAGTTTAGACATACAACAATTATAGAAGTAACAATGCACAAAGCATTCTTACTAAAATATAGATTACATTTGCTTATTATTCGAAACTGAAGCTTAACCTTCCATAGTCCTCAACAGATGAGGACGTAGTGTCCTATAAAAAGAAACCCAAACCCAGTTCCATAGTGGTATACATCTGTTATCCCGACCAAGGCACAGTGAGCATGACTCACCCAGACAAGGATGGTCAATCCCTAATAGATCTATTTATAACATTAGGGCGATCTAGAACAATTTAACAGTTTCAATAATAGTCAATCATAGTCAAGTTTATACAATTCCGTTATGTCCATTAAGTGTTTGCATGTTTTCTCCGTAGAGGAAAAGTTTATCAAAAGTTTAGATGCGGCTGTAAACTCACCTGGGAGTAGGCAATAGCTGTTTAATACGATTATCCAAATAATGCTCATGCCAAAATTTATGCCTAATCAAATAGTACAATCTTAATAGATAGTACAAAGAACATATATGTATGCTTATACAGATTTTAGTCAGTTCATTTAAGCTACGGTATTTATCTAAATAACCGTTGTAAGGGTATTAACAATATCCATTTAAACTTATCTATATAAGTTTCATAGTTAAGTAAACATAAAACGTTTAACTTACAATACTGGTTTAAGTTCGCAGTTCATGTACTATAATCATTCATTTAAACTTACTATTAAGTTTCATATTCTAAGTAAACATAAGGTGTTGTACTTATAATATTAGTATTCATACTATTCAACGTTCATATAATTTTATTTCCTAAAAGTATATGAGTTCATGTATTAATAATACATATCCATATTGTTTATACAATGTATTTCATAAAGCAAATATAAATATTTTATTTTTGAGAAATAAAAATATAATATTTTATTAAACTTTAAAGTTCCCATAAATTATTTAACATTTATAAAATAATTTATCAATTATAAGTTTAAGAATTTATACATTAATTCTTATGGTTTAGGTTTTTAGTTATGTGTTACTAAGTTTAAAATAGATTTAGGGTTAGGGCTTATTTCAGAACATGGCAAAAGTAGTCCCTCTATATTTTAAACAAAGTATAACTTTCGGATTTTACATATTTGGTACCTGGGGCTTGTTAAAGTTTCGGCTTATGGCAGATTTAGTCCCGTTAGTTATATTTAGGTTTTATAACTTTAATAAAATGACAAAAATAGCCCCTAGGGCTTCTTTAAGTTTCGGCTAATTACAAAATGGTCCTTAGGGTTATAAAATGACAAAATAACTTTAGAAACTTCCCAAAATGGTCCTTAGGGTTTAATTTGCCACAGATGGTATTTATTAAACCCCAGACTTTCGGATATTTACATTTTAAGTCCTTGTGTTTACTAATTTAGCAAAACAAGTTTCATAAGTTACAGTTTTAGTCCTTAAGTTTCATAAATTGTCATTTTAATCCAAAAGTTTTTATAATTATATTTTATTATAAAAACTTTTATTTAATCATTCAAAACATTTCATGGGCTCATTAAGTGGGCTTAAATATCTTATGGGACTAAATACATTTTAAGTTTACCAACTTGTTAAATGGGCCTTTAAGATATTTATTGGGCTTAATTACAATTTTAAGTCCATTAACTAATTAAATGGGCTTAAGCATATTCTTAAGTTCATTAAGATATTAAGATTTGTCAAATGGGCTTATTGGGTCAATTAAGTTTTGGACTAAGGTTGCATGTACTTATAAGTGTCACAAATAAGATATAGCTATGTAAAAATCAAGAAACTAACTCACAAGTCTATACAAACATGCATATAGCCCACGGCAATATCTTTTATCTTGGTGTTTCCAAGATGAACCTTTTTAGCTAGTTTTTATGTCTTGCAAATATTTATAAAATACAACATGACTACCTAAGCTACTTGCATTTTCCAAGGTTACTACAATTCCAAGAAAACAACATATAGCTTACGGCTATATTGTTTTCTTCCAATGTTCCCATAAGATCTATAAGCTTATTTCATGTTTATCATGTTTAGTTAACACTTATCACAAGATCTAGGTTTTATCATAGCATGCATGTACATCTAACCCATTTAAGGTCGTATATGGACCACAACTATATATGTACACCTAATTTATTTTTGTGATTTTTAGTATTCCATTTCACATGTAATAATACATTTCCCATCATTAAAACTTAGTACATAAATCATATGTTCATCATTGATTTATGCCGTGACCTTTAAGGTCATCGTCTTATATGATTTTTGAGTTACACAAGTTTACTTGTGAAATCCATGACTATTAGTTAACCAAGATCCCAAAAAGTAAGATTTGTAACCCATGCTACATTTAAACTCATTAAATGGTTCATATGATTTTTAATCAATGTTAAAACATAGAATATAAGCCATAGGTTTCTTTATTAAAAAGTTTTAACCATGACTATGGTGTTCATAAATATGTCGTGACCTATAATGGCCATGGCTTTACCAAATCTTGATTTTAACAAGTTATTTACTTGTGTTTATAGATGTATGACGATGCATGCATGTAGAAATGAAAGGGCATGAGGAGTATACCTTTCTTTATTAAAAGTACCAAGGATGATCTTGATGAACAAGGAGATTAGAGATCTAATCTAGTCGATGAAGAAAACCCTATGTATGAACCAAGCCGTGGCCTTATAGATTCGGCTAGGGCTTGTTTGGATGATTCAAAAGATGGTGATCCTACTAAATGATTAGTAGTTAAGATGGGATAAAGATCTAATGGATTTAATGAACAAACATAGATGTATATGGCTTAAAGCCAAATCATTTGAGAGAGAAAGGTGAACAGAGAATGACATTAGATTTTTGGATAAGAGAATATGAAGAGTGAGAGAGAGAGAGTTTTCTACTAAAAGGAGGGAGAGAAGGCAAGGCAAAACTATGATTGCCTTGGTAAGAACATTTGTGCCAAGTGTTGGCTCTTGTGTTTCCAAAGCATCCCTGCACCTTCCACATAAGTGCATGTCGTGTAAAGGTAGCCAAAGGCTTATTGAGCTTTGGCTTGGGCTTATGTTGGGCTAGCACACAAGGAACATGTGGTTTTGGGCTAGTCCAAGAAGGTTTAAACATGTTCATGGTATACACACATACATACATGTACGGCTACATGTACAATGTATAGCATGTTTTTCTAAACTTGTTTAAGTGTTGTGTATACCTAAATATTGAATACACATTTTATTACTTGTTCTCCTAGTTTTTAAGTTCATGGGTTTAAGTCATGTAACTTATTACAATAGCAAAAATGATTGTAGAATTATAAGTACATAATGGATAAGTTCACACATATCTTGTAGAAATACAACACATGAGAGAGTGTTCTAGGATTATTAGATGAAACTTTATTACATTAAATCATGGTAAAATCATGGATTTTATAGTCTTCTTGTTGAAGACCCTATATCCTTTGATGTTCAATGAGTAACCCACAAAGTACCCATCATCCCCTTTTCATTAAATTTACCCAAATTTTCAATAGTGTTCAGAGTAATCACATGACATCCAAATGGTCTGAAAAAGTCAATCAAGGGGGGTCTGCTATTGAACAGTTGATAAGGGTTCTTGTTGTGTGCCTTTACCACCAAGACCCTGTTTTGAGCATAACAAGCAGTGCTAACAGCTTCAGCCCAAAATATCACTGGAAGCTTGGAATCAGATAGCATGGTCCTTACAGCTTCTATGAGTGTTTTATTCCTTCTTTCTGTAACCCTATTTTGTTGTGGTGTTCTAGCTATGTTGTATTCCTTTCAGATGCCTTTGTTGGTACAATAAGTGTCCAGCTCCTTGTTTCTGAACTCACCACCATTGTCAGACCTAATAGTCACTACCTTCATACTTTTGGGGAGTTCAATTTGTGTAATGAAGTCTTTAAGTACACCTGCTGTGTCACTTTTCTGAAACAAAAAGAATGTCCATGTGAACCTTGAAAAGTCATCAGTGACCACTAGGTAATACCATTTCTTTTTCATGCTTTCCGCAGAAGTGGGACCAAAAAGGTCCATATGCAGCAATTCCAATGGCTTGGTGGTGGACTGGACAGTTTTGGATTTGCAAGAGGCTCCGTGTTGCTTCCCCTTCAAGCAGGAAACACAAGTATGATCATTGGCAAAGGTCTTTGAAGGAAGACCATTAACAAGATTGAACTTAACCAACTTGTTCATATTTTTGAAGTTAAGATGACAAAGTCTTATGTGCCATTTCTTGTATTCATCAACCGAGGCTTTAGAAATAAAACAGTTCTCATTGTCTTGAAGAGAAATATCTTTTAAGTCAATGGTGTACATGTTCTTCTGTCTTGGTGTTCTTAGTACAATTGGAGTGTTTGGTGGTAAAACAAACTCCTTTCCTAGCACCAGGCACTCAGTATCAGTGAAGAGAACAAAGTTATTGTTGTCAGTCGTCTGAGACACACTAAAAAGATTGTACTTCAGTTTTTTCACCAAATAGACATTATCAAATGTCATTCCATTAGTAATAATGGCCCCTTTCCTTGTGATTGTCCCATGCCCATCTCCAAATGAGACACTGTCATTATCATGCAAGGGAACAAAATTAGACATATAAGCTTTTTGACCAGTCATGCTTCTTAAACATCCACTGTCCCAATAAGCTTTGTCATTCATAGTCTGCTTAGTCACCTGCAAAAAGAAAAACAATTTAGTTTCTCTTGGGGACCCAAGCCATTACTGACTTAGATCTACCTCGTGTATCAATGTAAGATAATTTGTCAAAGGCTAAAGATACACCATTGGGTTAAGTACCCCTTTTGGGTGCCCACGTCCAACGAGCTGAGGCTTTCACATCTTTTCCCCATCTACCCATGTTTCTAGAAGGCAAAACTTTGTCAGCAGGGGATACCCTAGACTTAGCAGGGGAATCCCTATGCTTAGCAGATGGAACCCATCTTTTGTTTTGGCTTTTATAGGTGCATTGGTAAGGTCTATGGCCAGATGTACATTCAGTATGAGGTGATGGTTTTGTCAAATTAGAGCTAGATTTGGGACATGCCTCACTTACCTTTCTTAATGCAGGAACAACATACTTGAAAGAAAACCTTAGCTCTCAAAGCAGGTGGAATATATTTAGCAAGGGAAAAAGGTTTTGCCCCTGCATTCAATAAAATAGCTTGTGGTTGCATTTCCTTTAAAGGATTTGCAGCCACCATTCCCATGGGTGCTTGACAGTCTGGATAGATATGATCAAAACTGCCACTAGTGAAACAAGGTTTGGTGTTTTTCACAAAGTCCTTTCCCAGTTGAAGGGACTTTTCATTATTCTAGTTCCTCTTATTTCCTCTAACCACATTTCTTTTAACAAGTGTATATATACCTGTATATTTAATAGTGGTTTTAAAAGGTTTTGGACTAGTTGGCGCAGAATTAGAACTGCTAGAGAATCTGGATGAACTACTTTTAGAACTTGAGTCACTTCCAAATAGTCCTTCTTTTGAAAAGAGAACAGGGTTATCTATTTTCCACTGTTTTAAGGCAATTTGTTCCTTTTCAAAGTCCCTAATAACACATGTTTTTACTAGAGGTTCCCGTTGTTCCTGATTGTTTGGAATGTAGCCATTTAAGTCAAATTCAATGTCCTCCTGCTTGGCAAAACAAGAGAGTCCAGTCCAAGAAAGATCTTTCCTAGGAATGGCTCCATGTATGTTAGCAGGTGGTGGTGGAATAATGGCATGTTCATTTTTTAATCCAAAGCGTGTTTTATCTCTTGGAGATTTTCCAATTTCAACTGCCTTAATGAGATCTTTAGAAGCCTTTCCAAAATTTTCAACTTTTTGCTCATATCTTTTTATTAGATCTAAATAGTTCTACTTCAGTAGTTAATTCCTTAATGGAATCATATTTTTCTCTAGCATCTTTTTCTAAGATTCCAATGTGATCTCTATATTCATTTTCTCTTTGCTTATATTCTCTAATGGTAGACTCTAATTGTTCTAAGGCACGTTTATAGTTGTCTAGCTCATTCTCAAAGTTTATACATTTAACATTTAGCTCTCTAGTTTGGTCATTTAGTGATTTAATATTTTTCCTACATGCTTTGGTACAATAAGAGTCATCATATACCTCATTATCTGAGCTAGATGTAGACACTGCCATAAGAGCAGATTCTTCCTCTTTCTCCTCAGCAACTAGAGCTTGATTCTTTTCTACACTTTCTGTCATAGAGCTCCAGTCACATCCAGATGCACCTATTCCTTATACAGCTATTATAGCTTTAGCTTCAGAATCATCATCCCTGCTTTCCCTCCTATAGCTCTACCATTCTTTGGACCTCTACACTCTCTTTCAAAGTGACATTTCTTTCCACAATTGTAGCATTCCACCTTTGATTTGTCAAATCCAGCTACATCAGAAGGATTAATGGAAATATTTTTCCCATATTTCTTGTAGAATCTGTTGGCTCTCATGCTGAGTAGAGCCATATTCCATTTAATGTCCATCTCCTCCAGTCCTTGCTTACTGATTTGAGTCAAATCTTCATGTAGCATAGTAGAACCCTGAGATCCTTGTGATGCAATGAAAGTACAAGAAGTGCTAAGACTGAAAGTTGCAGGCCCTTCTTCACCATTTGATGGTCCTGATTTTGAAACAGTGGAATGTGTAGCAGGGGAAAATTCAATCCCACTGCCTTTAGAGTTTCTACTCTTGTGAGAGATAAAGGCCATATTAGCAGGGGAATCAGTAGTTCCACTTGAATTTGTGGGGATGGTCCTTAAGGCCTTCATCTCATTGACAACAGGCTAAAAAACCTTCAGATTGTTATAGATGTCATCAATGTTTTTATCATTAATGTCATCTCTGTTTTGCTAAATGGATTTGTAAAAAAACAATTCTCTCGGAAGACTATTGAGGAATCTTGAATTGATCTGTTCTCTAGACAATTCTATGTCAGAACTCTAGTTGTGCCACAAGATCTTGAAGCCTATTATAGATGGAGCCAATTGATTCATCACCTTTTTCTTTAAAAGAAGCAAATTGATCTATCATCTGATTTTTCTTTTCCTTCTTTGTAGCTTCATTACCTTCAAATGTTTTCCCAATGGCTTCCCAAAGATCCTTAGCCGTCTTATGCTTCCAAAGCCTCAGCTGATGTCTATCAGGTAGAGCTAGCAGCAAAGAACTGTGAACTTTGACATCATGCCTTCTTGCTAGGATCTCTTTTTCTAAAACAGCAGCAGACTTGGTTTTCTTACTATCACCTTTGGAGCTTTCACCTTGTTCTCCCTTATCTTTGTTCTTATCTTCAACTTCTACTGTTTTGGTGAACTGATCACCAAACTCTATGACCTCCCATAGGGTATAGTGTTCCATCTTGAGATATTGCTGAATCCTGAGTTCCCATATTTCAAAGTTTCCAGGATCCAAAATGGGAAGTTTGAGAGCATTGTTGCTTGAGGATTAATGAGAATCTGAACACATGGTTGAAACTGGGTGTAAGGAATGTTTTGTTCTTGGTTTAATCAAAGTTTCTCTACAAGCTCTAATACCACTTGTTGATCCCAAACTCAGATCTTAAACCTTAGCTTGTTTAAGGGTTGTAGTAGAAAGACTGAATTTAAACTAATACTATAGAAACTTTGCAATACACAAAGTTACTAAACAAGACGCGAAAAGTAATGTTTAGCACACGAACAATTATTGAATCAAACGTTGAACTTTAATATATCAAAGATATACGAATACCCAATAATGGTATTAGGGTTCTACAACCTCAAAGTATGAAACGAAAATGAGAGAAAAGAGATATATGAAACCAAGACCTAATGAGTTCTTTTATAGTGCAAGAACTCATGTACAAGATAGCTACTAACAAACTAGGAAAGTATTCTGGAGTAGTAACAGAAACGCACTAATATCTCTTCTAAGTTTATCTTTGTAATCAGCAGGGTGAACTTACACTAACATGGGGAACTCTGACCAACCAACAGGGGGAACTAAGACTCATGCATTTATTCCCAACAGATGCCCCAAGATGGTCAGTAAAAAGTAGAGACAAAAATCTGATTTATACCACATTTTTCTCCCTGGTTTGTGTCTCTAGTTTCCCATGAAGATCTTCAAAAATTAACCTCCCAAAATCAGCTTTGGCCCCTTTGGTCAGACAGTATAAAATGATAGCATATTTTTGGTTAATTTGATCAAGCCCACTAGTTTTACCCCCCAAACACTCGATCAAAATAGTCATCAGCAACTTCCACTTAGGTGGCAACCAGCTTCGCTTCAACCCACCCTTTTCAGTTATCTCTTCACTGTACCCAATTTCTTTGAAAACAATTTTTACCACAGAGAAATCATCAGGCATAGCCTCATATTTACTAGCATCATCCAAGTAATTTAAACCTAAAACTTTTCTAAATAATTTTAAACCAATTTTACCATGAAGATTTGCAGATGTGGAATCCAACTCAATCGACTTCTTGTTCTTAGATGGTTGGGCTGTAAACTAGAATTCTTTCAATAAGTTTTGAAACATCATCCCTGGATCCTTAAACAAATCCTCCCTAAGCACACATTTTGAGACAAAATTCAAGACCTCATTCCCAGGAGCAGATGATTGAGTTTTTGGTTCAATAAAAACAAGATTTTTTGGTTTAAAGATGATATCCTCAATAGGATAGTTAACATGGTTGGATGGGTTTAGTGTGATCTCAACATTCTGTTGTGAAGATGATTCTGCCATTGTTGTTTGTGTGTTTTTTGAAGAAGATGAGAGATTTTGTATGTGTTTTTTAGATAAAATATTTTGTAAAAGTGATACGAAATCGAAAGATCCAAAGGTTCATATAAAACTTAAAAGAAAATTTATAAGTTTTGTTAAAACCGTTTAAAGAAGTTACGAAAAATTAGGGTCTCTTTTGGATATATGGCACATACTCTCCCATTAACACTTTGCAGAAAAAGAGTGGTTTCTGACACTTTCAATAGTAAAATGCCTCTTGTGGTAGAGGGTTGTTGACAGTCGATGTTGACATTTGATTTCCTTAATAAGTTAACACTACTTTTTAAAGAATGTTATTGTATTTATTCAAAGGGAATTCAATGCCATTTAATTCTTTTCAAACACATGATTGATTGGTTTTAAAAGCTACTTGTCCGATATGTTGAACCTGATGGTAATACTTGTGAGCTTCAGTGCGTCAGATGATGCGACAAAACCCCATATACATGTTCACATAAGTGAACAAAACATATGACATTGCACGCTCCTCTACTCACGCCTAGCAACTCATTTGTATTAAAAAAAATTCAGAAAATTCTGAAGAAAAACACTGATGATTTTTTTGATTAGCTGTTCAACTTCAGTGTGTCAGATAAGGCGACAAAACATCATGTACACAATCGCATATTGTGAAATAGATACATGACATCGCACACTTCTTTACTCAGACACTAATACTTTACATGATCAAAAGCTTTATGAAATACTGAACCTTAGGACTCTTCAGTGAATTCTGAAGGTTCAGGTTTTGTATCGTCAATGTCCAGCATACCAAGCTCTACTATCATTCTTTTGAAAGTTGGTTCATCCTGTGGTTTGGTGAAGATATCAGCCAATTGGTACTGAGCAGGGATGAAATGTAATTTAATGTCCCCTTTCACAATGTGATCTCTGATAAAGTGATATCTGATATCAATGTGTTTTGTTCTTGAGTGAAGGACTAGATTATTGGATATTACAATAGTACTAGTGTTATCACAAAAATTGGTACCTTTTCATATTCTATGTTATAATCAGCCAGTTGCTTTCTCATCCATAAAACATTGGCACAACATCCACCAGTTGCCACATATTCAGCTTCTGCTAAAGACATGGCAACTGATTGTTGCTTTTTAGCACTCCAACACACAAATTTTCCACCTTGCAACAGGCAAGCACCAGAAGTACTTTTTATGTCCAAATTGCATCCAACATAGTCAGAGTCCGAATATCCTTTGAGATCAATCCCGGGGACTTGGGGTACCAAAGACCTAGACTTGGTGTACCTTTTAGGTATCTGAAGATTCTCTTTACAGTGGTAACATGTGATTCCTTTGGGTTTGCTTGGTACCTTGCACAAAGGCATGTAGAGAATTGAATGTCAGGTTTGCTTGTTGAATACATGAGTGAACCAATCATACCTCTATACTGAGTCTCATTGACTAATTGTCCATTGAGATCAAGTACTAAGTTGTTAGGGGGTACCATTGGTATTTTTATTGAAGCACAGTTGATATCATACTTCTTCAGCATATCCTTGACATATTGTTCTTTATTGATGGAGATGCCTTGGTCAGATTGTTTTATCTGAAGACCAAGAAACTATTTGGGTTCTCCTATCATACTCATCTCAAACTTGCTGGTCATATGCTTGGCAAATTTCTTGTAAAGTTTCAAGCTTGTTGAACCAAAGATGATGTCATCAACATAAATTTGTACCAGAATGGTGTCAGTTTTGGATTTATAGATAAACAAGGTGCTATCTACTTTTCCTCTGAAAAATTTATGTTCAATGAGAAATGTTGAGAGAGTTTCATACCATGCCCTTGGGGCTTGCTTCAGTCCATACAAAACTTTGTAAAGCTTGTAGACATGATTTAGGTATTTACTACTCTCAAAACCAAGAGGCAGTTTGATATAAACTTCTTCTTTAAGGTCACCATTTAGGAATGCACTTTTGACATCCATTTGGTGTATGGTGAAGTTCATGTAGGTGGCATATGCAAGGAAAATTCGTATGGCTTCCGTACGTACAACTGGAGCAAAGGTATGATCAAAGTCAACCCCAGGCTCTTAATTGAATCCTTGAGCCACTAGCCTAGCTTTATTTTTGGTAGCCACATTGGTTTCATCCCTTGAGTTTATATAACAGTGGTTGACTTACCATATGGAAGAGGAACCAATTTCCAGAATTTATTTCTTTCAAATTGATTTAGTTTCTCTTGCATGGCATCTACCCTTCTAGGGTGAAAGAGTGCTTCTGAAGTCTCTGTAGGTTCAATTTCTGAGAGAAAATATGCATATAGACATTCTCCAGGTGAAGCAACACTTAGTTTATTTTCCATAGATCTAGTAACTATACCTTCTCCAGGATTGCCTATTATGTTTGCCAGCTGAATGTGACTATTTTTAGTCCAAGATTTTTGTGGAGCTGCTGAATAAGCACTATATCATGCTAAGAACTAGAATTAGGAAGTCCGTGACATGGAATTGGAGTTGGACTGTCTCTAGTCTTAACGGAAGGATATTTCATAGACAAAGGTTCAATCGTTTGAGGACTATCTTCTTGTTCAAAATGGGAATCCCAAAGACTTAGTTCTCTTGAGACAACTGGAGTGTTTTAAACACAAGGCTCAGGTTGTACATTTGTAGCTTCATTTGACTGCTCATTTTGATCATTTGTTTTAGCTTGTTGATCATTTGTTTGAGACTAATCATTTTGATCATTTTGAGACTGATCATTTTGATACCTTGATTGATAGCCATCGGTATTAGATACTGAAGGATTTCCTTTTGTAGGACTTGTCATATCTTCAAATGGATCAATATGAGGAACTGGATTGTTTGTTTGATATCTCTAAGAAGGCTCATAGTGTTGAAATTCATCAGATGGATAGTTGTGAGATTCATGAATATGAAGTTCATCAACTGATGGGTTTGTAAACTTGAGAGCTCAGAGCTTTCCTTGAACGTGATATGAAAGGTTTCTTCAAACAATTGTCTTCTTTTGATGAAGACTCTATATGCTTTAGATACTAGTGAGTATATAAGGAAGTAACCATCATCATATTTTTCATCAAACTTACCAAGCTGATCCTTGTGAGTGTGAATGAATACCAGACACCCAAACACATGTATGAATGTGATGTTTGGAACTATCCCCCTGGGGACTTCATAGAGTCTTCATGTGTCTCTTCAAAATTATGGATCTATTTTGAGTGTAGCAAGCAGTGGCTACAACTCAGTCCAAAATGTTTAAAGACATCAGATCCAACAAGCATTGTTCTTGCTACTTCAATCAAAGTTCTGTTCTTTCTTTCCGACACACCATTTTGTTCAGGTGTGTAAAGTGATGAGAAATTTGGTGATATTCCTTTTTCATCATAGAACTTGATCAGTGTATGATTTTTTAATTTAGTGTAATTGTCTGTTCTAAGTTGTTTGACATGAGTGTCATTTTGATTTTCAACTCTTTTGATGAAAGACATGATGGCATCTGGTGCATGGCTATTCTTTGTCAAAAAATATACCTAGGTGTACCTAGAGTACTCATCAATAATGACAAGTGTATATTTTTCATGACAAATAGCCCTAGGTGATATTGGGCCCAACAAGTCCATGTGAAGTAGATGAAGAGTTTCCTTGATTGAGAAAATTTGTTTTGTCTTGAAACTAGCTCTATGGTGCTTCCTTTTTTCACATGTTGAGCCTGGTTTGTCCTTAGAGTAAACAAGTGAAGGGAGACAAATAAAAAGATTTTGTTTTTCCAGCTGAGTGATTGTTTTGAAGTTAAGATGTGAGAGCCTCTTATGCCAAAGCCAATTGGTGATATTTGAATCTCTAGCAAAGAAGCATGTCTCCTGAGTAGAGTTCATGTTCATGACATAAACATCTTTGACTCTAGGAGCAATCATCACAATTCCATGATTAGAATTGAAGATTGTACCTTTTTTTGTCATCAAATAGGAATAGGTATTTTTCATCACAAAGTTGACTGATGTTGATGAGGTTATGCTTCAATCCATTGACATATGCTACCCTTGAGAAAACTATACCATTGCATTTCACTGAACCAAATCCTTCAGTAGAGGCTGATGAGTTATCACTAAATACTACTTTAGGACCTTGTCCCTCCTTATACTTTGTAGATGACTTTTGGTTCAAGTCATAAGCCTTGAGCAACCACTATCCAGGTACCAAATAGGCTTCCTGAGATCACACTGCACAAGTTAAGGAAATGGTCAGTTTTGTTTAGTAACTCACCTTTGATGAGTGGGTGTCTTAGATCTAGAAGGTGTTCTAGATCTAAAAGGTCCTTTTGATGAGGATGATTAATAGGATTGCTCAAAAGAAGAATGAATGGTTTGAACAACATTTGCCTTTCTAGCTTGAAGGGCTTCACCTTTTCTGTACCACAATATATGATTGTGATCAGATGTAGTGTGGACATTGCTTGAGCATGTTTCACAACATTTGGTAATAGAGTTTAGGTTCCTTGATTTGATGCCTCTTCTGAGAGAGATTACTGGATTATGTCCACAGGTGTCATGGTCACAACATCCACAAATGTTGCATGTAGGGTAATAGTGACAGTTATCTAAATGATGATTGTTCATACCACAATGAACACATGATGGGAAAGGCATGTTTCGCTTGTAATGAGATGACCCAATGTTATGAGCATTGACACTAGTTTTAGCAAGCATATACTTAGTATGTTCACAAGTGCGATGACCAGTTCTCTCACATTTGGTACAATAAATCAGTTTAAGGAAAGTTTCAGTGAGATTGTTGTTTAGACCACATAACTCACAAGCCCTTTTAAGTTGTGTCTTGTATCTATAATGTGAGGAGTTTGAGGGTTCATCTCTGAATATAGTTGGTGTTTGCTGTTGCCTGAGTTGCAATTTAAGATCACTGATCTCTTGCATAACAAGAGACATTCTCTCATCTTCCTCAGATCTAGCATTCTTTAGTTTATTTGATGAAATTGAAAAAGTAGTTCCCATATGTGAACTTTCAGCATGATCTAAAGAATTATTTGATGTGTCAATTTTGACATGCTTGGGAGCACTACATTTGTATGTTTTGTGCGACTTGATGATTTACTGAATTGATTTTGGACCGGTAGAGGGTTCAACACTGATGAGACTGCAATTATACGTAGTCTCATCGTCCAAATCGGGCTTAAAACGCTTAAAATGTCATCAAAATACCCCTATATATGCTTGTATTTGTGTCTTGTGTATTTTAGGTACGGATATCATGAAATCAACAAAAGATCACAATAATGAAGCAAAAACGAACACGAGAAACGAAGCCGCACAAAGAACTGGACCCAAATCATGGATTTTCCAAAAAGACCCTTGAAGAATTGAAGAATTTCAAGAATGGCCCCTCAACTTTTGAAGAATTGACACTTTATACCCCTCAAATTACTTTGGGGTCCCTAAAGTTTGAAGAAATTCCAAGAGTAGCCCGCTTATTGTGAAAAATGTACAATATTAGTCATCATAATGATTTTGTTAAACATAAGGACTATGGATGTAATTGCATAAGGATGGATGGTGCAAATGGAATGGACTTAACATGCAAAGCTGTTTGAAGGAAGTAGTTAACGGGGGGGGGGGGGGGGGGGGGGGGCAATTCTTCCATTTAACTAAACCCTTACATAACCAACACACCATTTACTACCCAACAAAACCCACCCACCAACCCATTTAACCCCAACCCACCAATCACATAACCCAACGTCACCCTTTACCTACCCATTTACCAAACCCTATAACCCAAACCTGGTTTTATTTTATTAAACCTGGTAAAATAGTTCAACTCCCATAAATTTCCCACTAAACACTCTCTTTAAACCTTAACCCCTAAAACCAGATTAAACACCCCCCAAACCCAGTCAAGAACAACATAAACCCTAACTGGTTTAGCTTAATTAACCAAAATCAAAATCCCAAACCCTCCAGATCGATAATTAATCATATACTAAACCCACCCCACACCAAAAATGTGATCCCAACCAACCCATGTGACCACTGGGACCCTCCCCTGCCTATCACTTTTGCACCAAAAACCTAAGCCCGACCAACTGAACGACTCACGTGTGTTCCTTCGCCCCAAAGAAAGATTAAACGGCCAAGATCATTTCAAGAAGAGCTATCATCCAGCAGGCATCACATGAGGCTAATTTGACCATTCTCAAATTTCAAACCAAGGGTATTATAGGCAAATATGTGCTAGGGTTTACACTTGTAATCTTCGTTTCTAGAATCATCTACTAGTGCTATAAAAGAGACTCCAGCCTGTGGTAGTCCTTGGTTCCAGATTTTGTAAAACTTTAATATTTAGTAATGAATATGAAAAAAAATTAATATTTTGCACATCTGAATTCCAAGTTCATTGTTAGTTAGTTTCATCATATTCAGGGTTTGAAAAATAGTTTATGAGTTAAAAGTTTTCATTTTTATCAAAAGTTTTCAGAAAAATCCGTTTTTGAAGTTTTTGGTAAAAGGTTTGAAAAATCTTGAAATCAGTTTTAAAAATTGAAGTGAAAGGGGATATTAAAAATTGGTTTCTTGTTTTGATAATCTTTTGTCAAGAAATGCTTCAAGTTTCTCTTTGGTCCCATAGATATTGAAAAATCAGTTTCAAAAAGTCATTATTTCTATTAAGCCAAAAGGGATAAGCTGGCTTAATCAATAAGCCAGGCTTATTATCTTATGAGCTGCATTTCCAGGTCACTATTTTTCTTCTCCTTGTTTGATCTTAGCAGGTAAACAGATTAAGCATATTGGATGATTGTTAACTGTGATAAGTTCATCATCATTTTCTTCCCATACCAACAACTTATTTTCAAAAGTCCATAAGCTCAAGTCCCTACTTGATGGAGAAGGCTTAAGCTAGCCTTTGTGAAGCTTGGATGTAAGCTCACTAGGTAAAAATAACTTTCCACTCTATACTTGTTTGGAAACTTTTGGGTTATGATGATTTAGTGATCAAAGCTGTTAGGATGATAGACAAATGCCTAATATTGTTCATTTGTTGAATTTAAACATGATAGGATAGATTTGAATGGATTTGGTGCTAGTTAGAGTGGAATTTCTTTGTTAATTTTCAGTTTTCTGTTTTTAAAGGTTTGTTTGGATTTAGGTTTTAGTTGAGCTGGTGACAAATTTTTGGTTTGTAACTAATCTAAACATACTCATTTTAGTAATCTTTAGTGTTTTTAGTGTTTGACTTCCATATTTGATAGGTCTTGAAGAGTTTGCATGCTCACTTTTTGGTAAAACCTGTCAACAATAACAATAGGGTAGAATCAATAGGATTGAAAGATTTAGTCTGTCAGTTCTTTGGTAGATGTCAAATATAGGATAGGATTAGAGTTTCAATTGTTTAAATAATGCTTTAACATGTTTATATGAGAGATTGGCTAGATTTAATTTCATTCTTTTGCCAATTGAATCAGCAAGTGCTCACAGACCACCCTCTTAGAAATCTGTGACTGCATTAGGGGCATTAGTGTTTGATTTCTGTGAACAACCTTGTGTTTTTATATTTTTCTTGACTCCCCACAACCCAACTGGTTGCGGGGGTGCCATTGGTTCCAAATAATATCAAGAAACGAATGAGTTATGAGCACCAACATGCTCAGACCTGTGTGTGTCAGTGGGAACTGACATCCATTGACACAAGTATTTCTATCCACTGTCACATTTTTTACCTCAAATTATGGGCATGTTTTTGTCATTTCTAGGGTTAATTCTTGTTATATTTTAATTGTGTTTGTGTTTTTGTAGTTATAAAATCATCAGGCTTCAGTTTTTGTAAAAGAAAAAAAAATTTGTAAAAAGGACGTGGCCAGGAGTCGAACCTGCGCCACTCCTCTCACATTCAAACGACATAACCAGCGCGCCCTTGGGACTTTTACTGCTAAAGTCTCAAAACATTACATACTTAAGGTGACTTTGGGTTGGGCTTATTAATACAACCCGTATGTAAATAAGCTCATACAAGCTTTTTGAATAAGCTTATTCCCCAGTTTGTATTTTTCCCTTGTTTCTAGTTTAGTTTAGGATTTTTTAGCATAAAGTTTTGATTTTTCCCTTTATTTATTATTTTCCATCATTATTTTTATACCCGTTTTTTATAAATTAGATAAAAAATAGTTAATTTAGTTTTAAAATTTTATAAAAAATATTTTTGGGTTTTAATTAAATAACTTAGGGTTTCAGCCATTAAAGTTTTCAAAATAACTTATTTTTGATTTTATTTAATTTTATGGTTTTTACTTAACTTTAAAAATTAATATAAAATTATTAAAAAGCTTTTGGACTTTTTGGTTTTCAAATTTGTTTTTTTTGTATTTTTATTTACTTAATTTTAAACTTTGGTGATTTTTAGAGACCTTTTAGGTTTTTGTCGAGTTTACGATTTCGCGTATTCGTCGTCGTAGCATAGTTTCTAACGTACACCGTCTTTTATTTTGTCTTTCTCTCACCTCAAAACGAGACTATTCCAAACTTGCTATTTGTTTTTTGCATCTAATACACACACCTCCTCGAGAACGAACTCGCACTTGTTCGTCTTTACGGTTTTCTTAAATCGTATTGATTAATACTTGCCACGATTATGCTTTGTTTTTCCTAAAATAAAGTGTACTAAAAAGACTACATCAAAAATGGCGCCGATGCCGGGGAGGTGTTATCAGTGCCATACTAGATATCGTGTTATGAGTGGTGCGTTTTTGCTTTTCATTTTTGGAAAGCATTAATAACGTACATACTCCATTTTTTTTCTACTATATTATAGAATATCCAAAAAAAGTGTTTAGTTTTCCTAAACTAAACAAACCAAAAAAATCATTATTATATTGTAGATATCATATTATTGTTTTATTGTTTTCTTTGTGAATAATATTAATATATTGTATACGTAAAACAATAAATATACAATATCTCCAAAAACGTGAAAACTCAACCTTGATTTGGGATTTCATCACTCAATCATTGTATTCGAATCTAAAGCAAAAGTTTAAAGGAAAAATAGATACTTACTTTCGTGAGGCTTAATTTTGAAAAATACAAACTATAAGGTGGGTATAAGGCGGTTGGATTTCACGACCTAAAGGAAAAAGGCTCTTAAGTGCTTCGCGCCGCCTCGTTTCCTCCGCTTGCTTGTGTGTATTTTGAAAAAGAGGTCTAATCGAGGGTTTGCCAACCAAAGTATTATCTACGTATATATATGATGAGACGGCTTTTATACATGGTCTCATCGTCCAAAACGGGCTTAAAATGCATAATATATCATCATAAATACTAAATATATGCTCGTGTTTGTTACTTGTGTATTTTTAGGTACGGATATTGAGGAAATGACAAAAGATCACAAGAATGGAGCAAAAACGAACACGGGAAACGAAGCCACACAATGAACCGGGCCCAAGTATGGAATTTTGCAAAAAGACCCTTGAATTTTGAAGATTTGTCAAGTATAGTTCCTCAACTTTTAAAGATTGACACTTTATACCCCTAAGAATCTTAAAATTACATTGGGCTCCCTAAAGTATGTGGACTTGTCAAGTTTGGCCCTTTTTATTTGGAGATGTTACCATTTAACCAACAAGGACTAATCATGCAAACGTGCCAAGGACTGGAATTGAAAATTCTTTTGGACTAATGGTGCAATGAATTGGCTAACGGATGTTAACAAATAGGATGGGTAATGAAATTACTTTTTCTTAGCCCAACACCACCACCTTAGCCCAACACCACACTTTTATTACCCCGGCTTAATAAATGGTCAACAAGTCAACCCCCCTAATTTCCCTCTAAACACGTTTTTTAAATAAAATTTCCCCCAAAATGGATTAAACACCCTCTTAATCACCCACAAACCCTAAATATTCCCAGGTCCAATTAACCTAAATCCAAAGGGTTTTTGGTCCTAAATGTCCAGATTACTAATTCACTACTTTGTCACCAAAACCCACACAAGAAACGTGAACCCAACAGACCCATGTGTTGGGTAGGGACAACCCATGCAACGTCCCTTTCCTTCTTCACCCCACGCACGACCAAATCAACGAACCAAAGTATGCCTTGGTCCCTAAGGAGTAAATGGACGCCCCAGATCAACATTTTAGCTGTCATATCACATGGCACCCCTGGAAAATTCACAAGGACGCGTTTTGACAAAGATTGACCAAGGGCATTCAAGGAAGATCACACTTAGGGTTTTAGCTTTTGTATTCAGCTCTAGAATCTTCTTTTAGTAGTATATAAGCAAGTCGACATGTGACTTAGCTTTTGTTCCAGTTTTTCTCGCTAAACTATTGTAATCCCTTTTTATTATATAAAAGTTGGTATTTTGTGTTAAAAGTAATCCCTTTTTATTTTTTTAAAAGTTGGTGTTGTGTTGGCAAGAATTCTGAGTTCCATGTCCATTGTTTGGTAAACTATTTTCAAGTTTCAGTTTTTTTCAAGTTTCAGAAACATGTTCTAAGTTTTTCAAAGAAACAAACCAAGTTTAAGGTGGAAGTGGAAGTGGAAACCTTAGGTTGGTTTGGTTGTTTTGAACCTGGTTATTCTTGTGAGTTTCAAAAGGAAAAGATCTTTAAGGATCTTAAGTTTTACAACTTTTCAGAAAAATCTCATTTTTACCTTTTTTTTTATCTTGACAGTTACTGTAGCATAAGCTCATCACAAGCCTGTTAAGCTTGTGATAAGCTTACTCTACCTGTTCTCTTTTCTTGTTGGCTTTGAATGTGCAGGCAAGAAGAAACAAGCTCATCCCATCCCATTTTTTGATTGAAGATATTTTTCTTGGCATCCCCCATTACAACAAAGTCTGCACAAGCCCGGGCTTGTTTGGAGGTGACTTTCCAGTCACTGTGGGACCTGGATGTGGGTCCCACAAGGTAACTATCTCAATCCTTGTTTTAGTTTTCAAAAGTTTTTGATTTATGTGATTTGTTGATTTGGCATGAAAGCTGCTCATGTGTTCATGTTATGATTTGATACTACTCCATTAAGGTGTTTGTGCATGTTTGAGTACTAATTATCAGATTTGGTAGGATAAAAAAGGAATTGGTGTGTTAATTTTTAGTTTCAGAATTTAAAAGGAGTGTTTGGATTAGGGTTTAAGATGGTTTAATTGGTTTAAATCTTCCTTAAAAATCTGTCTTAATCACTCATTAGGGTATCAATAGGTTGTATGTTACTTTGGTTTTCAGTTTAGTGAAGTTTAAAACACATTTGCATGCTAAAAAATTGGTCATTATAGCATAAAATCAGTAAGTGCCTTTTACTGCCTGTTTTGTGAAATTTGTGCCAACCAATCTTGTTCAATTGTTAGGAGATAGGTTAAAGAAGGGTTTGCAATAGCTTGCAAGTGATTTGTTGGATTTGTGTGCAAGATCTTAGGGTTTAAAATTCGTCTTTGTGCCATAGTATAGCAGTTACTGTTCACCAGACCTTCTTGCTATATCAGTAACTAATTGGTGCATCTTGTGCTTGATTTTTGCTAAGGACTTATGTTTTTTCTTGTGTAATTGACTTCCCACAACTCCACTGGTTGTGGGAGTGCCCCAATTGTCCATCAAACAACACCAAAAATCATTGAACAGGCCCCTCTTGTTCTATCTTCATAAGTGAAGATATTCAGTTTTGTGTTCTTTATTCACTTTGTAATCTGGGTACGTTTTTGGCACTGTAGGGATATAATTTGGTTTAATTTGGATTGGATTTGAGTTTTGTTAATTGGAGTAGCATAGGGATTGAGTTTTTAAGTTTTAAAAAGTAAAAAATAAAATAAAAAGCAAAAAGGACGTGGCCAGAACTCGAACCTGCGCCACTCCTCTCACACACAAACGCGTTAACCATCTCTGCCCTTGGGTCTTTTACTGACCAAGGGTGGAACTTAATTCCTTTTAAATGTTTTTGAAGTGGGCTGAATAAAATAAGTCGTAGCCTTTTAAGCTCATTTGAGCTTATTGAATAAGCCTAGAGACCTGTTTAGATTTTTGTTAGGTTAAGTACTCCACTTAGGATTTTTCTGGCCAAAGTTTTCATTTTTCTCCTTCTTTATTTATTTTTTATTAATTTTTAATTACCCGTTTTTAATTAATTAGATTAAAAATAGATAAAGTAGTTTTAAAATTTTATAAAAATTGTTTTTAGGTTTTATTTAAGTAATTAGAGGTTTACGTCCAATTAAGTTTTCAAAAAGTCTTATTTTTGATTTTATTTGATTTTAGGGTTTTTAACCAACTTTAAAATTTAATATAAAATTATTAAAAAGGTTTTAGAAACTTTTAATTGCATTCTGTCTTAGTTACATTGTTTTAGATTTTTGGTAATTTTTTAGAATTTTTTAGTAAACTTTGAATTTTTTTGAATATTTTATTATTATTTTATTATTATTTTATTATTAAAAATTGAAAGTTAGTTTTTTCCACTTTTTTCATTTTTCGTAGTTCAATTAGCATAAGTTAGGAGTTTTACAACTTTTATAAAAATTTTATAGTCCTTAGGTTTATTTTTATAATTATTTTAAGTTTTATTAGTTTTATTAATTTTTAAATCATTTTAAATAGTTTTTAGTGTTTTAAAAATAGAAAATAGTTTTTAAAATTTAGGAAAAATACCTTTTAGTCTTTAGATAATATAAGTAAGTTATTTGTTCAATAAAATAATATTTTGGACGTTTTGTTAATTATATTTAATTTTAGGGCTTTAATTAGCATTTAAAATTGAATATTTAATTAATAAAAGGTTTTAAAATATTTTTGTTGGATTTTTATTCTTATTTATATTATTTTAGACTTAGTTTTAGCTTTTAATTTATTTTTAGGTTTAAAATTGTTTAATTTGTAGCTTTTTACGGTTTTACGTGAACGCCTTTTTCGTCTTAGTTTAATTCGTAATCGTAACCGTCATTCTCTTCTCACCCCATTTCTTTTTCTCTTTTCTCAATATAATCACAAAAGTTAATCAATTCATTACACAACACACTAGCCTCCTCGAGAACGAACTCACTTTCATTTTAGGGTCATTAATACACGGTTTTCCTAAATCGTCGTGCTTACCCTATTTTTACGCTCTTTTTCCTAAAAGACGTAATTTTACTACATCATTTTTTGTGCCGCTGCCGGGGAGGCGTGTTGTGTTTGATTTGAACAATTGTTGTTTTTATATATAGCCATAATAAGTATTTGTATTAGTAGCACTCTACTAATACGTATTATCGGTTTTTCGTTTTTTGTGAATACTATTAATATTTTGTATACGTAGAACAATAAATTCACAAGTACTCCAAATACGTGAGAAATCATAACCTTGATTTGGGAGGTCATTACCCAATCATTGTATTCGAATCTCAAACCAAAGAAAAAGGAAAAAATAGATAAATACTTTCGTGAAGCTCGATATTGAAAAATACAAACTATAAGGTGGGTATAAGGCGGTTGTATTTCACGACCTAAAGGAAAAAGGATCTTATGTGATTCGCGCCGCCTCGTTTCCTCCGCTTGCTTGTGCGTATTTTGAGATTGAAAGCTAATCGAGGTTTTTGCCGCCCAAAGTATTAATACGTATCATATATATTTTCTTGGTTTCATTGATTAAACCCTCTTGAACGATTTGGTGTTCCACCATCGTTCTAAAGTCATCGAAGGCATTCACTTCACGCGATCGTTTTCATTCCTTGAGGCTTCTTTAATCAAGAGATTTGATTAAGGAGGAGATTTGTAGATTTGTGTCTACTTAATACAATTCAAAAATCCAAAAAAAACATAAAAACAATCAAAAACACAAAAAAAATAATTAAAAAAATCAAAAATACCAAAAAGAATCTTCTTTGCTCATCCCTACATTGTACGTTACGTTTATGCTAACTCGTGCCCAAGCAAAACGTCAACGTAAACGTCGTAATCGAAAGGAAAAGACACCAACGCCTTCTAGTGAAGAGACTCCAAGTGAGGAACCCGTTGTAGAACAAGAAGCTATTATGGCTAATCGTACTATGATGGAGTTGCTTCAAGCACCCACCGATGGTTTTGGAGAGGCCATTGTGATTCCCGCCATCCTTGCGGAGAATTTCGAAATCAAAACGGGTTTAATGTCTATGCTTCAAGCTAACAAGTTTCGTGGTCACGAAAAAGACAACCCACATTATCACATTAGGCAATTCAATCGTCTCACCGCGACGAGCAAGTTTAAGGACGTGCACCACGATGCCATTAAGATGATGTTGTTCCCACACTCGTTAGATGGGCCCGCTAAGATTTGGTTAGAGAAAGAGCCCCCAAATTCGATTTTGACGTGGGGTGATCTCGTGTCCAAATTTGTGAACCAATTTTTTCCACCATCTAAAATAACACATTTGAAAAACGAAATTTCACGTTTTACTCAAAAACCTAATGAGAGTTTTTCAATGGCTTGGGAAAGGTTTAAAGAGATGTTACATGAATGTCCACACCATGATTTTTCCGAATTGCATCAAATTGATACTTTTTACAATGAGCTTAACGATCATGAACGAGATTACTTAAATGCCGCCGCGGGTGGTAATTTTTTGTGCAAAACGCCCGATGAAGCTTTAACGATAATTGAAAATAGGTCTAAGGTTTACAACCCTCGTAACACACCGAGTGTTGCCACTATGGGTTCGTCATCGTCGTCTCGTAATATGAATGCCTTGCAAGATGAAGCAAATGAGGAAAATCGGGTTTTCGATAGGTTTTCGACTCTTATGACTCATTGGAAAGCACAAGATGCTTTGAATACCGCCTCGGTTAAGGCGATTGCCAAGAGTTGTATTTCGTGTGGTGGAGCCCATGATTTTTCCGAGTGCATTACCGCGGATGGTAACACTTCGAATGCTTACGTAGCCACGGGAACTTATAACCAAGTCGGTCAAGGTTCCCGCCAAAATCAAGCTCCACAAAATCAAAATGCTAATAACTATCGAAACAATCAAAGTGGTGGTTACCAAGGAAATCAACGTAACTATAATAAGGGTAATTATCAAAGTGGAAATGGGCAAGTTGTTAATCAAAACCAAAACCGTGATCTTCAAAACACCACTCAAGGTTTTCAAAATGCTCACACTAAGAATCTTAATGGAGAACTTTTAGATTATGCAAAAGCTAACAATGCTAAGTTTGATAACATGCAACGTGAGATGATTAGCTCAAGATCCGAGTTAAAAACCGAGCTTAAAAACGAACTTGCTAATGAATTGAGAAATCATTCTAATAAAATGGAAAGAAATGTCCAACGTCTCCAACAAAATCAACAAAAAATGGAGCAAGGGCAACATGAAATTAAGCAAGAGTTGTTAAAAGCGGATGCTAGGCAATCTAAGTTTAAAGATAGAATGGGTAAAATGTTTGAAGCTATCATGTGTAAGCCTTCTTCTTCGGGTGGTCTTCCTAGTGATACCATCGTGAACCCGAAAGGAGAATTGAAAGTTGTTGCTATTCGTAGTGGCAAAACTCTCAAAGAACCCATTTCTCGTCCAAGTACTTCTATGGAGAAGGAAAAAGAGAAAGAGCCCGAGGTGGTGGTAGAAAAGGAGCATATTACAAGCCCACGAAGTATCGCGCAAACCCCACCTACGGTTGACCCAATACCAATCATGGAACCCGAGATTCCAAGGCCGATGCCTATGCCCCAACCCACACCACCCTTACCTTACCCATCTAGACGAAGCAAGGAAAAAGCACAAGAACGAAATAATTATCAATTTGAACTTTTTATGAAAATGTTTCGTGACTTTCATTTCAATATAAGTTTTGCCGACGCTTTGGTCATGATTTCTCGATTTGCCGCGAACTTTAAAGTATGTTGAAAAACAAAGAGAAGTTTCAAAAATCATCTAATTGTTCATCGGTTTTTCTTAGCCGCATACCTCAAAAAGTCGGTGATCCCGGCAAGTTTTTAATCCCATGTGCTATACAAGATATGGAAGAATGCTACGCCTTGGCCGATCTTGGTGCTAGTATTAACTTGATGCCACTTGAAATCTTTAAGTCGCTCAATCTTCCCAATCTTACTCCTTCAAGCATGTCAATCGAGATGGCCGATCATTCTACGATTTTAGCTTGTGGAGTAGCCGTGGACGTCTTCGTGAAAGTTGGGAAATTTTACTATCCCATGGACTTCATCGTTGTTGACATTCCCATCGATCCTAAAGTTCCCTTAGTTTTAGGTCGATCATTTTTTGATACTTCGAGAGCACTCATCGATGTGCATGTGAGAAAAATCACTCTACGTTTCAATGAGGAAGAACTCGTCATTAATGCAACCCAAAACTCTACGCTTTCTCATGTGTATTCGATCACGTCTTTGTACAATGTTAATCCCACCAATAACATTTGCAAAAAGGTTTCAAAAAGAGTTTTAGAGGTTGTTGAGAAAAATGAAGTTCCGTCCCCTCCGCCGATGGAGATTAAGAGTGTTAAGACCACGTCTCCAATCATGGAAGACTCTTCGGATGACGAATATGTTGACCCAAATGGGGGAGTTTTCTTTATTGACAAACGTTTTGAGAACTTACCACCACCAAAACCAAAACGATTTTCAAATGTGAGAATTTTTAGTGTGACTAATATTGCTTTAGAAACGCCAAATATTTTTGACATAATCAAATCGGGTTTTCATAAGGAGAGTTTAAAAGATGAAAAAGGAAAAGATTTTGAATTGAATTTAAAAGATTTTTCTACAACTCTAACTCCGTCATCACCGCGTGTATTGAGTACTACAAGCTCGTCTTCTCCTTTTGACGATGCTTTGTGTGGAATTAGTATGGGGGAAGCCCCTTATGTTCCCTTCCCTTTCTCCACGAGGACGAGATATTTGACCTCGGAATTGCTTATAAAGGGAAATCTCGGTCTTCCACCGATGCAATAAATGGAAAATCTTTCTATTTGATTGGTGCGAGTCTACCTCGAGTAGCTCATGTTTTTAGTGACTTACACATTGTCCCACCCTTCTATTTCTTCTCATCTACTTTCTTGAAACCCTTTGGGTTTGTGTTGGCACATGTTGAAGTGGCGTTGATTTGTTTGTCCAAAGAAAACGAGAACTCCATCTTCGACCCCGGTATTTTGCATCATCAAAGGACTTAGTCCTTAATACCGGTTGCTTTTTGGGCCTTGTTCATCATGTAAGTCCCCCCAAAAAATTGACCATACCATGATTATCCCCAAATGATCACATTTGTGGGGATTCGAGTCAAGCTTTTGACTCGGTTATCAAAAACAAGGTGCCTCGTGGGGGAGTTCCCATGTTTATCCTTGTAAATATTTTTCTTTTAATCCTAATGTGAGGGGATTTGTGCCCTTCCAACCTTTGTTCCGTGGTTGTTTGTGAATTGTGGTTTTTAGATCATCATCTTCACGATTCAAGCCTCTCGTGTTCGTTTTATGTGAGCTTTGATCGTTTGCTTTGAAGACATTCCCAATATCCACATGATGTATCCTTTATCGTTCTAACCTTAGGTTTTTAGCACACTTCATAAACGGCTATTAATTTAATGGTTCCACCTTTTCCATGCTAGATTAAGCATTCGACTACGTCTCTATTATGGGGGTTTCCAACCCTTAGACTCGAAACATTGAGGATAATGTTTAACTTTAGTATGGGGGTGAATAGATACTTCACTTTGCTTACGCCCTCGTGCACTCCTAAATTTTTGTTTTGTCTCTCTTTTTGTTGCAAAATAAGGCTAAAAAGGCCAAATTTTAAATTTTTTTTCGTATTTTTCCTAAGTGTTTAAGACACGAATGTAGATTTTCCGATGGCGAGAATAAGAGTAATTTTTGACTCGACCGTGCGTGTTGAGCACTTAGCTTCGATTCCTTAACTTTTTAGGCTAAGTCTCTAAAATGAGGACGAGAAATGATAGCGTTATTATAAGTCTCGTAATCTTTCACGATCTTATGTGTAGTAATTATTACTTATTCTCCCCACACTTGTATATAAATAAATTGCTAATAAATATTGAATTAGCGGTTTAGTCTCTATTGTTGGTTTCTAGTTTGTTTTGGTAGCTTCCATGTAATTAAATTGGGAAAACATTGAGGATTCGCCAGCGTCACGGTTTTGAAGTATTGGCACCCGAATAATCAAAGGTTTCACCCAATAATAAGATTTCAAGTGCTCACCTAAATCAAGCAAAAATTTGAAGCTCCCAAAAGCCGAAAAATCTATGCAAAGTTGAAAGTGAATCAAGCCTTAATCTTTGAAACCTTAAAGATCCAAAATTCGCCTTAGCGTGAGGATATACGTCAAGTCAATAAAACCACCGATGATGGTGGATAATAAAAGACAAGGGCAAGACCGAAGTCATAATAAAAGCTTCATGGCGAAGTTGAATAAAAGATGGAGGTAAACCAAGATAATAAAACCACCGATAATGAGGCAGATAATAAAAGTCATGGTAATAAGTCTCATGTTCAAAACCGTTATAAAACCGTGTTTATCGATCCTTTTTGTTGACTTAATTTTTTGACATCGTTGTCAATTAAGGTGAATTATTAATTCGATGATTTAGGTTACACCGTTAAGACTCTATTTTTGGACTTAATCTCTATTAACGCATAAGTCAATGATGTATCCTCGTGATCATTAAGACATAATAAAATATAAGAGATACCAATTAGGATTAAGGGGGATTAGGTACATAATTAACACTCACGAGTAATGATTGTGTTGTTAATAACAATGATCTCGTTACCCGCTTGGCATGGAATTGGGTGAAAATCGAGGACGATGAATTTATCTCTATGAGGCACTCACGTGTTCTTATTATATGAACCTAAACGTCCCATTTTGCGATGAAAATCATACATTATGTCTAAAACGCAAGTAGTAGTAATAGTAGTAGTGTAGCTAGTTTATCTTTCAATAAAAGTGAATAAAAATGAATTTTGGAGGTGCTAAGATACTTTATTCTAGCATTGCGTGAGGGCACGACAATGGTTTAGTATGGGGGGGTGATGAGACGGCTTTTATACATGGTCTCATCGTCCAAAACGGGCTTAAAATGCATAATATATCATCATAAATACCAAATATATGCTCGTGTTTGTTACTTGTGTATTTTTAGGTACGGATATTGAGGAAATGACAAAAGATCACAAGAATGGAGCAAAAACGAACACGGGAAACGAAGCCGCACAATGAACCGGGCCCAAGTATGGAATTTTGCAAAAAGACCCTTGAAGTTTGAAGATTTGGCAAGTATAGTCCCTTAACTTTTGAAGATTGACACTTTATACCCCTAAGAATCTTAAAAATACATTGGGGTCCCTAAAGTATGTGGACTTGTCAAGTTTGGCCCTTCTTATTTGAGATGTTACCATTTAACCAACAAGGACTAATCATGCAAATGTGCCAAGGACTGGAATTGAAAATGCTTTTGGACTAATGGTGCAATAAATTGGCTAACGGATGTTAACAAATAGGATGGGTAATGAAATTACTTTTTCTTAGCCCAACACCACCACCTTAGCCCAACACACACTTTTATTACCCCGGCTTAATAAATGGTCAACAAGTCAACCCCCTAATTTCCCTCTAAACACGTTTTTTAAATAAACTTTCCCCCAAAATGGATTAAACACCCTCTTAATCACCCACAAACCCTAAATATTCCCAGTTCCAATTAACCTAAATCCAAAGGGTTTTTGGTCCTAAATGTCCAGATTGCTAATTCACTACTTTGTCACCAAAACCCACACAAGAAACGTGAACCCAACACACCCATGTGTTGGGTAGGGACCACCCCTGCAACGTCCCTTTCCTTCTTCACCCCACACACGACCAAATCAACGAACCAAAGTATGCCTTGGTCCCTAAGGAGTAAATGGACGCCCCAGATCAACATTTTAGCTGTCATATCACATGGCACCCATGGCAAATTCACAAGGACGCATTTTGACAAAGATTCACCAAGGGCATTCAAGGACGATCACACTTAGGGTTTTAGCTTTTGTATTCTACTCTAGAATCTTCTTTTAGTAGTATATAAGCAAGTCGACATGTGACTTAGGTTTTGTTCTAGTTTTTCATGCTAAACCATTGTAATCCCTTTTTATTATATAAAAGTTGGTATTTTGTGTTAAAAGTAATCCCTTTTTATTTTTTTAAAAGTTGGTGTTGTGTTGGCAAGAATTCTGAGTTCCATGTCCATTGTTTGGTAAACTATTTTCAAGTTTCAATTTTCATCAAGTTTCAGAAACGTGTTCTAAGTTTTTCAAAGAAACAAACCAAGTTTAAGTTGGAAGTGGAAGTGGAAACCTTAGGTTGGTTTGGTTGTTTTGAACCTGTTATTCTTGTGAGTTTCAAAGGAAAAGATCTTTAAGGATCTTAAGTTTTACAACTTTTCAAAAAAATCTCATTTTTACCTTTTTTTTTATCTTGACAGTTACTGTAGCATAAGCTCATCACAAGCCTGTTAAGCTTGTGATAAGCTTACTTGATGAGACTGTATTTATACATAGTCTCATCGTCCAAATCGGGCTTAAAACGCTTAAAATATCGTCAAAATACCCAAATATATGCCTGTGTTTGTTCATTGTGTATTTCAGGTACGGATATCGTGAATCTACCAAAAGATTACAAGAATCAAGCAAAAACGAACATCGGAAACGAAGCCGCACAAAGAGCCGGACCCGAATCATGATTTTCCTATCAAGCCCTTGAAGTTTGAAGATTGTACAAGAATGGTCCCTCAAAGATTGAAGACTTGTCATATAATACCCTTGTAAACATCAAATATTACATTTGGGTCCCTAATATTTCAAGTAATGCCAAGAAAAGCCCTTGGAGAATGAAGAAATCACACAAAAGACCCTTGGTGAAAGTTTATGCAAATGCCATGCCAAAATTGACAAGTTGTGGAAACTTGATTACAAAGAAAATGAAAGAATATGGCTGGAAATCTTTATATGCCACAAATATGAAGCTTGGGGGACCTAAACTGCCAAAACAATAAACTTTTTACCCATTTACCCAATTCAAACCCGGTTCTACCCACCCATATTACCATTTTACCCGACCAAGCCCAACCCACAACCCACCAAAACTCAATCCATACCCAGTCCAACAATTCCCCCACGACGTCAGATATTAAACTGGTATTGAATTTATATAAACTAATACTAGTTTATTTTTCCCACTAAACAAACCCAAAATCCCCAAAATTAGATCAAACCCCCTGTTTTTTGAGGTGTAAACCCTAGATTACCAGAATCTTAATTAGGGTGATTTAGACTAATTACTTTGAAGGTTTTGGTCATTGGACATCCAGAAGCAACCCCACGTGATGGAAAACGACCCTTCACTCCCATGTCCCCCCACCAGCTCACAACTATTCACGGACCTCTTAACAAATCTGTCCCATTGACCGAATCAACGTCTCACGTTGATTCCTTGTTCCCCAAAGCGAAATGAAGGCTCAAGATCAATCATACCTTCTGCTACTTCACATGATGCCATAAGGAAGTATTCAAATATGGGATCCAAGAAGCATATTCCAAATTGATGCCAAGGGTGTTTTAGGAAATTTGTACACGAATTAGGGTTTAGGTTTCATCCTTGTATGTTGTATATATAGTAGCATTAGCAGAATTTCTCACTTGTTCCAGACTTTGTAAATTTTTTATTTAAATGAATATTTAAAGTATTTATTAAATCTTTTGCATATCTGAGTTCCATCGTAGTTGTAGCTTTTACATTATTTGTTCGGTTATTTAGTTAATTATCAAAAAGATTTTTGGTTGCAAAAATTTGATTCTGTTCAAAAACTTTTTGAGGTCCACTGTTGAGTACAAGCAGTTACATAAGCGAGATTTGACAACTCAAGCTCATGTAGTTTTTTTTGTATTCAAGTGTTAAATTGTGTTTTTAAAGTTCTTTGCAAAGTTGTTGGTTCCAAAGTATTTTCCAAAAGGTTTGGCTCTTATTTTTTTTGTCTATCTCTCACTGTTCTATAAGCTTTACTATAAGCCATTGACAACAGCTTATAGTCATAGATTTTAGAAGCTTGCATTTTCTTTTCTTTGTGGTTTTGTTTCAGCAGGAACACAGGGCACCACCCTTTTGACTGTTGTAGTCTAGGGTGGTGTTATTCATCACTTTACGCTAGCACATATATCATCCATCTTTGCCCAAAACCATTTTTCCATAACATTAGCTAAAGGAGAAGGCATCAGCAGCCTTAGTAGGGTCTTGATGTGGGTCCCACATGGTAAGTTTAGCTTGAACCCTCCTTATAAGCCATAGTTTTATGAGTTAATGAGCTTTTGAGTAAACTGATTGTGTTGCTAGTGATTCTCGGTTAATGTTTCTAGACTTGCTATTTTTCTGTTAATTTGTATTTGTCGTATGATTATTAGTTGATCTCAATAGGTTAGATTAGGTTTGGAGTCATTTTGTGATAATATCCTTTGATATTTTTTTTTTCTGCCATAAAACTTTAAAGGGGTGTTTGGTTCTGCTCATCGTACGCGCCGTGTGACAAGACTGTGTGGTGTAAGTGGTCTACGCACTCCTCTTGCAGTTAGTATAAGTAGGATATGTGTTCAGTTCATGTTGTAATCAAAGATTGAAAGTTTGCATTTTTAGCATACAAATCTGCCTTAGTTGAATCAGTAAGCTACAGCCTTTGTTTTTGTAAATTGTGGTATGCAATCCTCAAGCTTATGATTATTTAGTTTATAAGTGAAGTTTTTTTTGGAGTTGTTATAATGTTGAGAAGGCTTTAGGTGTCGTTCATTTTTCTGCCATATATGCTTTAAACCAACAGTAGGTATAGGCTTGCTATTCGTGTTTTTAAGCCTTGATTTTTGGTATTTAGTTAGGAGGCAGTTAGATTTAGACTTAGGTAACCTAGGATTGAGAAGTTGGTTCACTTTTGAGAGCTTAAACACAAATCCGTGACCACTGTATAAGCATGGTGCCCACATCCCTTTGTTCTTTGTTTATGCATAGTAAAAAGTAACAAGCAAAAAGGAAAGGTCTGGTAGCATTTTGTGTTTAAATCTGAGCTAAATTCGTTGAACTTTGCTACTCTTTGCTTCTTTTTGTCTATTTCAGTTGCATGCCATTTAAAATTCTGCTTGTGCTTCTATTTTGTTAGTTTCTTTTATAGATTTTCATATTCTGTCTTTAATCCAGTGTTTGGGAGAAGTTAGTATAGTACCTTAGATTTTAGATCTAAGTTTAATTTTGTTTGCAGCTTATGAGAGAGATTAGGATAAGTGGTTTTGAGCTTTTACTTTATTAATTTTCATAAAAAAAATCAACAAGTTCTTGTTCTCATCTTTATGCAATTTTCACATCAGTGGGATTAGATCTCGGTGATTTATGTGTTAGGTGTTGATGCTAGTTGTTTAATCTCGTTTTTTTTATCGGATATAATAAACCCCTAATAAGTTTGTGGAGTTAGTTTCACCTTAGGCCTCAATTTGAACACATAAGTGTTCACTTTTCACCCTTTTCTATCATAAAAATGCCAGCAGCTCTTGCTGCTCGGATTTGTGGTTTTAAGGTTGGTGATTCTGGATTTACAAAGTTCTTAGGGTAGTCTAAGTGCTAGGTATCTGGTATTTGGGGTTTGGATACTTTTGGTAGCTTTAATTAGCAAGCTAGCCCACTGTAGGTGAACTATAATCCACCATACCTCACTTCCTGTCCACAGTGGGAAATTTTGTGTGATTTTGAGATAGATTTGTGTTAGGTGTTTGTTGTTTTAGTGATTGTGTTGACTCCCTACAACCAACTGGTTGTAGGGGTGCCTTATTGCCCAAAAAACGCCAACAAACAAGCCGAAAACAAGCGAAAACGAGCCCAAAACGAGCCGAAAAAACCATACAACAACTTTTTCTTTGTTGTCCGAGAACTCTGCAGATTTTTTTTATTTTTTTAGTGTTGTCCGATATCGGACAACACTGATGTTGGACAAGCCTGTTGTCTGATAGGATCTTGGACAACACTAAAGTACTCCACCTTGGGGTACTTTGGGGTACTTTCGTTTTTAGCCATTTTTTTTAGTTTTTTTTAACTTTTTCATTTTCCCTTGTTAATTTAGTTAAAATATAATTTTTAGAAAAATAAAATTTATTTTTAGCATTATTTTATTATTTTTTATCATTATTTTAGTTTAAAAATTGTTTTTAGCCTTTAAAAAATAGAAAAATAGTTTAAAAATTTAGGAAAAATAGTTTTTAGTCTTTAAATAATATAAGTTAGTTATTAGTTCAATAAAATAATATTTTGGGCGTTCTGTTAATTATATTTAATTTTAGGGCTTTAATTAGCATTTAAAATTGAATATTTAATTATAATAGGTTTAAAAATATATTGTTGGATTCTTATTCTTATTTATATTATTTTAGACTTAGTTTTAATCTTTTAATTAATTTTTAGGTTTCATTTTTATTTTCGTCACGTTTCACGTATTTTCGTTCTCGTTTTACGTCATTACGTCATAGTTTAATCGTAGCGTAACTCGTCTTTTAATTTTCTTTCTTCTCAAAACCAAAAACGACACTAATCCAAACATTGTTATTTTATTTTGGCACATAATACACACACCTCCTTCGAGAACGAACTTGGAATTTATTCGGTTTCGCGGTTTTACTAAAACGTGCAACTTAATACTTACCACACATACGCGTTTTTCCTAAAACGTGTACGTATTTACCACATCCACCTGTTCTCTTTTCTTGTTGGCTTTGAATGTGCAGGCAAGAAGAAACAAGCTCATCCCATCCCATTTTTTGATTGAAGATATTTTTCTTGGCATCCCCCATTACAACAAAGTCTGCACAAGCCGGGCTTGTTTGGAGGTTACTTTTCAGTCACTGTGGGTCCCACAAGGTAACTATCTCAATCCTTTTTTTAGTTTTCAAAAGTTTTTGATTTATGTGATTTGTTGATTTGGCATGAAAGCTGCTCATGTGTTCATGTTATGATTTGATACTACTCCATTAAGGTGTTTGTGCATGTTTGAGTACTAATTATCAGATTTGGTAGGATAAAAAAGGAACTGGTGTGTTAATTATTAGTTTCAGAATTTAAAAGGAGTGTTTGGATTAGGGTTTAAGATGGTTTAATTGGTTTAAATCTTGCTTAAAAATCTGTCTTAATCACTCATTAGGGTATCAATAGGTTGTATGTTACTTTGGTTTTCAGTTTAGTGAAGTTTAAAACACATTTGCATGCTAAAAAATTGGTCATTATAGCATAAAATCAGTAAGTGCCTTTTACTGCCTGTTTTGTGAAATTTGTGCCAACCAATCTTGTTCAATTGTTAGGAGATAGGTTAAAGAAGGGTTTGCAATAGCTTGCAAGTGATTTGTTGGATTTGTGTGCAAGATCTTAGGGTTTAAAATTCGTCTTTGTGCCATAGTATAGCAGTTACTGTTCACCAGACCTTCTTGCTATATCAGTAACTAATTGGTGCATCTTGTGCTTGATTTTTGCTAAGGACTTGTGTTTTTTCTTGTGTAATTGACTTCCCACAACTCCACTGGTTGTGGGAGTGCCCCAATTGTCCATCAAACAACACCAAAAATCATTGAACAGGGCCCTCTTGTTCTATCTTCATAAGTGAAGATATTCAGTTTTGTGTTCTTTATTCACTTTGTAATCTGGGTACGTTTTTGGCACTGTAGGGATATAATTTGGTTTAATTTGGATTGGATTTGTGTTTTGTTAATTGGAGTAGCATAGGGATTGAGTTTTTAAGTTTTAAAAAGTAAAAAAAAAAGCAAAAAGGACGTGGCCAGGACTCGAACCTACGCCACTCCTCTCACACACAAACGCGTTAACCATCTCTGTCCTTGGGTCTTTTACTGACCAAGGGTGGAACTTAATTTCTTTTAACATGTTTTTGAAGTGGGCTGAATAAAATATGCCGTAGCCTTTTAAGCTCATTTGAGCTTATTGAATAAGCCTAGAGACCTGTTAAGATTTTTCTTAGGTTAAGTACTCCACTTAGGATTTTTCTGGCCAAAGTTTTCATTTTTCTCCTTCTTTATTTATTTTTATTAATTTTTAATTACCCGTTTTTAATTAATTAGATTAAAAATAGATAAAGTAGTTCTAAAATTTTATAAAAATTGTTTTTAGGTTTTATTTAAGTAATTAGAGGTTTACATCCAATTAAGTTTTCAAAAAGTCTTATTTTTTATTTTATTTGATTTTAGGGTTTTTAACCAACTTTAAAATTTAATATAAAATTATTAAAAAGGTTTTAGAAACTTTTAATTGCATTTATGTCTTAGTTATATTATTTTAGATTTTTTGTAATTTTTTAGAATTTTTTAGTAAACTTTGAATTTTTTTGAATATTTTATTATTATTTTATTATTAAAAATTGAAAGTTAGTTTTTTCCACTTTTTTCATTTTTCCTAGTCCAAAATTAGCATAAGTTAGGAGTTTTACAACTTTTAGAATATTTTTATAGTCCTTAGATTTATTTTTATAATTATTTTAGGTTTTATTAGTTTTATTAATTTTTAAATCATTTTAAATAGTTTTTAGTGTTTTAAAAATAGGAAATAGTTTTTAAAATTTAGGAAAAATACCTTTTAGTCTTTAGATAATATAAGTAAGTTATTTGTTCAATAAAATAATATTTTAGACGTTTTGGTAATTATATTTAATTTTAGGGCTTTAATTAGCATTTAAAATTGAATATTTAATTAATAAAAGGTTTTAAAATATTTTTGTTGGATTCTTATTCTTATTTATATTATTTTACACTTAGTTTTAGCTTTTAATTAATTTTTAGGTTTAAAATTGTTTAATTTGTAGCTTTTTACGGTTTTACGTGAACGCCTTTTTCGTCTTAGTTTAATTCGTAATCGTAACCGTCATTCTCTTCTCACCCTATTTCTTTTTCTCTTTTCTCAATATAATCACAAAAGTTAATCAATTCATTACACAACACACTAGCCTCCTCGAGAACGAACTCACACTTACTTTAGGGTCATAAGTGTTTACGTTTTCCTAAACGTACGCTTAACGCTTACCACTATTTTGCCTTACTTTTCCTAAAGGGGTAAAAACTACTACATCAATATATTTGCTTGTTTTCAAGATTAAAACCTCTTGAACGTGTTGGTGTTCCACCAACGTTCTAATGTCTTCGAAAGCGTTCACACCACGTGATCATTTTCATTCCTTGAGGCTCCTTTAATCGAGAAAGTCGATTCGAGGAGAGATTTGTAGATTTTTGTCTATGTAATACACCAACAAAACCAAAAAAAAATTAAAAAACAATCAACAACGAAAAATATTCTTCTTACCCTTATCCATTAATTCTTTTTCTAACCCTCTAGTGTTTAATTCTCGTAACACCATTCTCGTTTCGCCATGTCCACCGATGGATATTACTCTTGTCCATATTGTGGAGGACCGCCCGACGAGGGTAATTGCTTTAATTGCGAGATTTATGGAGGAAGGGAGGGGTATATATACAACTCTCCACAACACGACGATGGTTATGGATTTCGATTCTATGACTAAACTCCACAACCGCCTTCGTATTATTCGTGTGATTTTTGCGGTTTGGAGCACGATTTTGGATTTAGTTGTACGAATTATAATGACCCCGAACCTAATCCTAATTTCTTTGACCAATCTTCGCAATACCCATCGTCATATTCATGTGAGCTTTGTGGAAACGCACCTCATTATGGATACGATTGTCAACAGATCAACCAAGATACGTCATTTGACAATCAATTCTCCGGTTTTGACCAATCACCTGCACACAAAAATTTCGATGATGATCTCGGTGCTAGTCGCGTTGACGAAAGATTAAAAAGGTTGGAACTTCTTTTTCAACAAATCATGGCGAAAAAGGAACTTTCAATCGTCGAAGAGATCGAAGAAAACATAAAAAATATGGAAGAGGTGAAACGAAGAATAAATCAAGAAATAAACGATATTTCTAATGACCTAAGCATAAGGAAATATCGTAGAGAAGAAATAAGTGACGAGTTTATAAGAGAGTGTGAGATTAAAACGAAACAACTTTTACAAATCTATAACGATTTAAGCATCGGTATTCGTCGTAAGAGAGAGGAACAAGAACGAGAGGAGCATTTAGCTAATTGTGATCTCCCTTCTCCTATTTATAACGACGACGACGATTGCGACATTTTTAATCTCAACTCGTCTTGTGAAACCATTATTCCTATACCCACTTCGGAAACCGATGCCTCTCTAAGCATGGGGGGGGGGACGAATCTTATCACTAATCCTAGTGTCGAGATCCCTATTCCAATCCAAAGTGAGCCTACGGTTCTTTCCTAAGATGAGGTAAGTTATTTTGCTCTCGATGAATTTTGCCACGAAGATTCTAACGAGGCAAGTCACAATAGTGAGTGTCAATCGATTTCATGTGATGATGTCTCTCCCAATCACACTTCGGGTAGAGAATCATTGACTTTTTCGAACACGCTTTTCGATGATGTTTTTCCACTAGTGATGACGAGTCACTACTCGATGAGGAAGTTCGTGTCGACGAATTTAAAATCTACTCGAATTCCCTTTTTGAATTTAATGACGAGTTCATTTTTGGTGACGTAAATCCTCTCGTTGATGAGACGTTCGAGGATATTGAGAATGAGGATTCTAAGGATCCAAAACTCGATGAGCCGGAGTTGCTAGTTACCCTCCCAAAGTCTCATTTGGATGAGCCTTCTCTTTTAACTCGTGATGCTTCCATTCTCGAGGGGTTCACCGATGGACCGCCTCTCGATGAGAATTAGGATTTCAATGAGGCAATTGCCTTAGAACTGGGAGGAGACTTTGAGACCCCCATTTTTATTGATGCTCTTTCAATTTTACCTTCATCTCAAAGTAATCCTACCCACCCTCTTGTTTCTCATGACTACACGTACTTTGAGTACGTTTTAAGGAGTTTCTTCCTTACAAAACGTATCCTCCGGCTTTGCCGTTATCATTTTCAACCATATGTGAGGATACGATCTATGATCCCGGTATAAAGGATTTGCCTTTATTCACGGTTTCTTTTGGGCCTTGATTACATGTAAGCCCCACCAAAAATGACCAAACCATGATAATCCCTAAATAATCACATTTATGGGGATTCGAGTCAAGCTTTTGACATGGTTATCAAAAACAAGGTGCCTCGTGTGGGAGTTCCCATGTTTATCCTTGTAAATATTATTGTTTTCTAATAACATAACGAGGGGACTTGTGCTCTTCCAACCTTTGTTGCGTGGTTGTTTATGATTGTGATACATTAGGTACACCGACATCATTGAAGCCTCTCGTGTTTGTTTTACGTAGCACTCAAGCTTCGATCGTTGCCTTTGGAGATTCCGATATCCGATGATATCCTTTTACGTTATAACGTTTATCTTATTAGCATAATTCATAAACAGATTTTAGGTTATTCGTTTTAACCTTTCCATGCCCGAGATTAAGCATTCGACTTCGTCTCTAGTATGGGGGTGTTTTAACCCCTAGACTCGAAACATTGAGGACAATGTTTAGTTTTAGTATGGGGGGTGAGTAGATACTTCACCTTGCTCACGTCAACACGCAATCCAATATTCATCGTTTTGTTCTCATTTTGTTGCAAAATAAGGCTAAAAATGGCCAAATTTTAAAATTTTCTCATGTTTCTATAAGTGTTTAAGACACGAATGTAGGTTTTCCGTTGGTGAGAATAAGAGTACTTTTTGACTCGACCATGCGTGTTGAGCACTTAGCTTCGATTCCTTAACTTTTTAAGCTAAGTCTCTTAAATGAGGATGAGAAATGATAGAGTTATTTATAAGTTACGTAATCATTCACGATCTTATGTGTAGTAATTATTGCTTATTCTCCCCACGCTTGTATATAAATAAATTGTTAATAAATATTGATTTAGCGGTTTAGTCTCTATTGTTGGTTTCTAATTTGTTTTAGTAACTTCTATGTAATTAAATTGGGAAAACATTAAGGATTCGCCAGCGTCACGGTTTTAAAGTATTGGCACCCGAATAATCAAAGGATTCACCCAATAATAAGATATCAAGTGCTCACCTAAATTAAGCAAAAACTTGAAGCTCCCAAAGCCGAAAAATCTATGCTAAATTGAAAGTGAATCAAGCCTTAAAGATCCAAAGTTCACTTTAGCTTGAGGATATACGTCAAGTCATAATAAAACTACCGATGATGGCGGATAATAAAAGATAAAGGCAAGACCGAAGTCATAATAAAAGGTTCATGGCGAAGTTGAATAAAAGATGGAGGTAAACCAAGATAATAAAACCACCGATGATGAGGCGGATAATAAAAGTCATGGTAATAAGTCTCATGTTCAAAACCGTTCTAAAACCGTGTTTATCGATCCTCTTTGTTGACTTTTTTTGACATCGTTGTCTATTAAGGTGAATTATTAATTTAATGATTTAGGTTACACCGTTATGACTCTATTTTTGGACTTAATCTCTATTCACGCATAAGTCAATGATGCATCATCATGATCATTAAGGAAAATAAAATATAAGAGATACCAATTAGGAATAAGGGAGTTTAGGTACATAATTAACACTCATGAGTAATGATTGTGTTGCTAACTTACAATGAAAATGATCTCGTTACACGCTTTGCATGGAATCAAGTGAAAATCGAGGATGGAGAACTTATCTCTATGAGGCATTCACGTGTTCTTATTCTATGATCCTAAAATTCACTCTCACGTGATGAAAACAATACATTATGTCTAAACACGTGTAGTAGTTTATTTATGTTTACGTTTTCAATAAATGTCATCATAAAATGTATTTTGGAAGTGCTATGATAATTCTAGCATTGCGTGGGGACACGGCTATGGTTTAGTATGGGGGATTGATGAGACTGCAACTATACATAGTCTCATCGTCCAAATCAGGCTTAAAACGCTTAAAATGTCATCAAAATACCCCTATATATGCTTGTATTTTTGTCTTCTGTATTTTAGGTACGGATATCGTGAAATCAACAAAAGATCACAAGAATGAAGCAAAAACAAACACGGGAAACGAAGCCGCAAAAATAACCGGACCCAAATCATGGATTTTCTAAAAAGACCCTTGAAGAACTGAATAATTTCAATAATGGCCCTTCAACTTTTGAAGAATTGACACTTTATACCCCTCAAATTACTTTGGGGTCCCTAAAGTTTGAAGAAGTTCCAAGAGTAGCCCTTTTATTGTGAAAAATGTACAATATTAGTCCTCATAATGAGTTTGTTAAACATAAGGACTATGGATGTAATTGCATAGGGATGGATGGTGCAAATGGAATGGACTTAACATGCAAAGCTGTTTAAAGGAAGTAGTTAATGGGGGGAACAATTCTGCCATTTAACTAAACTTACTTAACAAACACACCATTTACTACCCAACAAAACCCACCACCAACCCATTTAACCCCAACCTACCAATCACATAACCCCACGTCACCCTTTACCCACCCATTTACCAAACCCTATAACCCAAACCCGGTTTTATTTTATTAAACCTGGTCAAATAGGTCAACTCCCATAAATTTCCCACTAAACACTCTTTTTAAATCCTTAACCCCTAAAACCAGATTAAACATCCCCCTAAACCCAGTCCAGAACAACATAAACCCTAATTGGGTTTATCTTAATTAACCAAAATCAATATCCCAAACCCTCCATATCAATAATTAATCATATACTAAACCCATCCCAAACCCACCAACCCATGTGACCCCTGTGACCCTCCCTTGCCAATCACTTTCGCACCAACACCCTAAACCCGACCAACTGAACGACTCACGTATGTTCCTTCGCCCCAAAGAAAGATTAAACGACCAAGATTATTTCAAGAAGAGCTATCATCCAACAGGCATCACATGAGGCTAATTTGACCATTCTCAAATTTCAAACCAAGGGTATTATAGGCAAATTATGTTCTAGGGTTTACGCTTGTAATCTTCTTTTCTAGAATCATCTACTAATACTATAAAAGAGACTCCAGCCTGTGGAAGTCCTTGGTTCCAAATTTTGTAAAACTTTAATATTTAGTAATGAAAATGAAAAAAATTAATATTTTGCACATCTGAGTTCCAAGTTCATTGTTAGTTAGTTTCATCATATTCAGGGTTTGAAAAATAGTTTAAGAGTTAAAAATTTTCATTTTTATCAAAAGTTTTCAGAAAAATCCGTTTTTGAAGTTTTTGGTAAAAGGTTTGAAAAATCTTGAAATCAGTTTTAAAAATTGAAGTGAAAGTGGATATTAAAAATTGGTTACTTGTTTTGATAATCTCTTGTCAAGAAGTGCTTCAAGTTTCTGTTTGGTCCCATAGAGATTGAAAAATCAGTTTCAAAAAGTCATTATTTCTATTAAGCCAAAAGGGATAAGCTGGCTTAATCAATAAGCCAGGCTTATTATCTTATGAGCTGCATTTCTAGGTCACTATTTTTCTTCTCCTTGTTTGATCTTAGTAGGTAAACAGATTAAGCATATTGGATGATTGTTAACTGTGATAAGTTCATCATCATTTTCTTCCCATACTAACAGCTTATTTTCAAAAGTCCATAAGCTCAAGCCCCTGCTTGATGGAGAAGGCTTAAGCTAGCCTTTGTGAAGCTTTGATGTAAGCTCACTAGGTAAAAACAACTTTCCTCTCTATACTTGTTTGGAAACTTTTGTGTTATGATGATTTAGTGATCAAAGCTGTTTGGATGATAGACAAATGCCTAATATTGTTCATTTGTTGATTTTAAACATGATAGGATAGATTTGAATGGATTTGGTGCTAGTTAGAGTGGAATTCCTTTGTTAATTTTCAGTTTTCTGTTTTTAAAGGGGTGTTTGGATTTAGGTTTTAGTTGAGCTGGTGACAAATGTTTGGCTTGTAACTAACCTAAACCTACTCATCTTAGTAATCTTTAGTGTTTTTTGTGTTTGACTTTCATATTTGATAGGTCTTGAAGAGTTTGCATGCTCACTTTTTGGTAAAACCTGTCAACAATAGCAATAGGGTAGAATCAATAGGATTGAAATATTTTAGTCTGTCAATTCTTTGGTAGATGTTAGATATGGGATAGGATTAGAGTTTCAATTATTTAAATAATGCTTTAACATGTTTATGTGAGATATTGGCTAGATTGAATTTCATTCTTTTGCCAATTAAATAAGCAAGTGCCCACAGACCACCCTCATAGAAATCAGTGAGCGCATTAGGGGCATTAGTGTTTGATTTATGTGAACAACCTTGTGTTTTTATATTTTTCTTGACTCCCCACAACCCAACTGGTTGTGGGGGTGCCATTGGTTCCAAATAATCTCAAGAAACGAATGAGTTATTAGCACCAACATGCTCAGACCTGTGTGTGTCAGTAGGAACTGAACATCCACTGACACGAGTATTTCTATCCACTGTCACATTTTTTACCTCAAATTCTGGGCACATTTTTGTCATTTCTAGGGTCTTGTTATATTTTAAATGTGTTTGTGTTTTTGTAGTTAGAAAATCATCAGGCTTCAGTTTTTGTAAAAGAAAAAAAATTTTGTAAAAAGGACGTGGCCAGGACTCGAACCTCCGCCACTCCTCTCACACACAAACGACATAACCAGCGCGCCCTTGGGACTTTTACTGCTAAATTCTCAAAACATTACCTACTTAAGGTGACTTTGGGTTGGGCTTATTAATACAACCCGTATGATAAGCTGATACAAGCTTATTGAATAAGCTTATTCCCCAGTTTGTATTTTTCCCATGTTTCTAGTTTAGTTTAGGATTTTTTAGCATAAAGTTTTGATTTTTCCCTTTATTTAATTATTTTCCATCATTATTTTTATACCTGTTTTTATAAATTAGATAAAAAATAGTTAATTTAGTTTTAAAATTTTATAAAATATATTTTTATGTTTTAATTAAATAACTTAGGGTTTACAGCCATTAAAGTTTTCAAAATAACTTATTTTTGATTTTATTTAATTTTAGGGTTTTTACTTAACTTTAAAAATTAATATAAAATTATTAAAAAGCTTTTGGACTTTTTGGTTTTCAGATTTGTTTTATTTGTATTTTTATATTTACTTAATTTTAAAATTTGGTGATTTTTAGAGACCTTTTAGGTTTTTGTCGAGTTTACGATTTCGCGTATTCGTCGTCGTAGCATAGTTTCTAACGTACACCGTCTTTTATTTTGTATTTCTCTCACCTCAAAACGACACTATTCCAAACTTGCTATTTATTTTTGGCATCTAATACACACACCTCCTCGAGAACGAACTCGCACTTGTTCGTCTTTACGGTTTTCTTAAATCTTATTGATTAATACTTGCCACGATTACGCTTTGTTTTTCCTAAAATAAAGTGTACTAAAAAGGCTACATCAAGCACCAGAGGAGGAAGTGGGGTGCTTACTAAAGTCTCTGAATCATCATCTCAGTCATCTTCGGTAACTGAAGACTCAACAGGTGCTAATGAATCAACACTTTAATGAAACTCAGGGAGAAGGATACGTCCAGTGTCATGGTTTGGTAAATTCTCTTCACCTAACCTTACGATGTCAGGTATCAAGCTACCTTCCTCATTTGAGGCTTTGAAAAAGACAGTATCATGAGAGTTGGTGCTGGAGGATCCTTCAGCACCAAGTATTTTCCTTTTTTGAGTAGGAATTTATTCATTGATGCGTTGATTAAACCTATCATAGTTGGTAAGCCACGATTTAACAATATATTTTGCTTCTTTTTGTTCAACTCTTAAATATTTATTTTCATCAATGATTTCAATGTTTAACTGTTGAAAAGTAAGTAATCAAGTTTAGCCTCCTTTAGCTCCATTAACTTACTTTCATGATCTTCAAGTTTAAGAACAATTTTATGATATTTTTCAAGAATATTGTTTCTTTGTTCTTCAACAAATTTTAGATCAATACACAGGTAATCAAAGGCAAATTTAATTTCATCCTTATCTTCTAATTCAAGAAGAGTTTGTACACTTTTTATTGTGATATTGACATATTCACCATTTCTAGCACTTTATTTGGCCACAACATTAGAATTTGACCCGTCATCATCAGCAAGTCCCATCCGCACTTCACATTTACCATTTCATCATCATCTGAAGACACGTCCTCTTCATCCTATTCATATGCTTCAACAATGAGTCCCTTGTTCTTTTATTGCTTGGTGGGCTTTGAAGATGAACTTTCAGTACTCATGAGAGCTAGTCTCGCCTTGATTTCTCTATACTTTGCCTCTAAGTCTTTAGCTGGCCTATGTTCAGCCATGTGTTGCTGAAAAGAAGATGAAGCAATTTGTTTTTGTTGAAATTGAGATGCACCAGATGGTCGGGACTGAGCTGGTAAGGGATAAGAAGGAATGGATGTTTTGGAATAACAATCCTTGGTAAAGTGACCAGGCATTCCATATTTAAAACACACAGTGCCAGCTCTGGCTTTTGTAGTAATGGAGAACTTACCTCCTTTCTTAAAGAACCTTCCAACCTTGTCCAAAAGGGCTCTTTCATGAAATTCCTCTTGAAGGTCATTCAGATATTCCTCATTAGTTCTAGTGTCTTCTTCATCATCAGGACTATCTTGGTAGTCCTGAATGACGACTGTTGACAAGGGTGTAGCAATTGTTAATTCTTTACTCTTGCTGGAGCCTTCATAAATCCTATCAACTAGGTTTTCTTCATATTTTAGTTTTCCAAAAAGATAAGCCAGATCACAATCTTTAATGTGATTAGCATTTCTGAAGCTTTAGCAAAAACTGAGCCACTTTTTTGGCAATGCATTAACAAAAATTGTATTGATTTCAAGTTTTGAAAGTTCAACATCATCATTTACTAATTCATTCATCAGAGCTTTATATTTGGTGAAAGTTCTGGTAAGGGCTTCCCTTTCTTTGTTTTTTAAGGTGTTGTATTGAAGCTTTAAATCCATTGTTCTTGTTTCTTTCACATCAGAGGGTACCTCAGGTTTTATATTTTCCCCAACCATGGGAACAAAAGGACCATTTTCAACGATTCCAAGGAATTGGGGTCCATTCCAACCATGTGGACAAGGAACCTTTTCTTCCAATTTGTGAAGTTTTCCACCTCTAGAACAGGAGAAGCATTAAGTGCGCCACCCCTATATTCTAGGGTTTGTGGTATAACTTGAACCATGTTGGATCTTGATTTTAAAACCTTAAAATGAGCAGTTTAATGAAAATAAGAGTTTAATGAATCAAACTGCTCTGATACCACTTGTTGGTCCCGTTTAACTCGTTAATACTTATCAACCTTAAGTAGTAACTAGTTAATAAGATTCAAGTGTGTTGTTCTATCAAGTAATAAGAACTAAGAACAAATAAAACAACAATACCAAATACTTTTCAACGTATAGACTTTTATTAGAACTCAATAAATAATCTATAACCCACTTTGTTTGCGGAATAACAAAGTGGTTGAATGACAATGTGGGGTGATCTCCTCTACTTAAACTTCTAACAAAGTTAAGAGTTTAAGTCTTAACCAAAACGTTCATATGATTTTAGCTATGTGGTTTGGTTAATGTTGAGAGTAATGCCTGTTAGAAGATTGCTATCTTGCTAATCCAAAGTTTAGTCATTCCCTCCCTTACGCACTCCTTTTATAGGAGAAACATATTAGGGTTTACATTCACATGTTTCTATGCATGTGTTTATCCAGTGGGTGGTTGATGCCCATGCTGGATAAATAAATAAACTAATATAAGAAAACATAAAGGTTTTACTTATAGCTAACAATACAAGCAACCTTTTACTGCTTTGACTTAAAGTAAATCTTTTCCCGCCTAATGTAAACCTTCAGAATATTGAAGTGTCTTCAGTATGCTAGAGGAGATCAGCATCATTCAGTTTGGTATTGTCAAGCCAAACTAAACTGAAAGCTCTTCTTCAGGACCTGTTCTTCAACAACTAGATCGCCTAGCTCTTGAAGCAAAGACTCCTTTGTCTTCTAAGTTCTCTGGAAGAGGAATCCTGAACATCCTTCAACAAAACATTCTTCAGTAGGAATCTTTGTTCCGCTGGTCATGCTTCAACAGAGTCACCTTTCTGCTGAACATGAAACACTTAAGGGGATTTTATATTCAAATCCTAGAGTTGCTTCAGGGTCAGTAAATACTAACCCAACACCAAGTATCCACAATTACATTGGATCTACACAAGACTCAAATAAAAATGATGAACATGACTAGATCTAAGGTAGGTTGATCTTCATCAAGGCTTCATCTTTAATCACATCACGAATGTGTGAGTGATATTCTCTTTGGACAAGTAAAGAAGAGCATCAAGAGGATAATCATAAGTAAACATACTTAACACATTAAGTGATCATTTACTAATGATTAGGATATAGGAAAGAGAAAGAAGGCAGAAAGAATGTCCAAAATGGTTCTTCAAAAATGCAGATTCATCCACTATTTATAGAAGACAAAAGCCAACCGCTCTCTACCTGTGGTTCCTTAATTGTGCTTTCTGTTCCTTATCAATAAGGAACCGCATAGCTACTTAAGGAATCGTGGTTAGTAGACTCCGCTCCTTTTTGTCCTTTAGTGGGGAAGTAATAACTGAGGTAAGTTTTACTTTCGAATGATATTCCTATGGCATTTGGATTATGCCATATTCAAATTTATATTTTCCATTTTAATAAAATATTTTCTTATAAAGAAAGTTTATTAAAATACTTTGTCACATTTGAAAAAATGTTAGTTTAAGGCTAATCACTTTTTATGATCATAAAAATGATTAATATATGTTTGTGCAATACCTAAATGATTATTACTTTGATGATAGTGCTTGTTAAATAATTCGACTTTCGGTTGTCTTTGACGATACATGTCTTTTTAATTTGTCGTGATCAAAACTAAGAAAGATTAGTTAACACTAATAATGTTTTGAGGCATCACTTGCATTAACAAGAATGTATAGAAAACGTCCCCTAAGGTTTATTCAAACTGTCTGAATAAGTATCGGAACCTAATTCTTCTTCAAGCATATTTTTGCCCTTATCCTTGGGATCAATCATAGGAAGCTTCTTCAAGGTTAAGGTTGACCTAGCAGGTCTTTCATCTCCTTCTTTATCATGAATCTAAAATCCCTTCAATTTTACTCTTTCACCATGTTTCTCGTTCATGTTGACCAACAATTGGGCAATAGTGTCTTCATCGCCAAATGATGGAGTAGAACTCTCATATGAATTTCCATTCTTTGGCTTGACTAATTCTTCATCTGGCTTGGCGATAACGTCTTTTTGTCCACAAGTACTAACAATGTCACTGGTACTTCCTTCCTTTTTTCCATTTGGCTTGTCCTCAACCACAACACATCACATCATTTTAACAAAATATCTAAGAATATATTTTCATTTCAACACACAATGACTTTTTCATTGGCCTCATCCACCCTCAATTTTGATTTCTTTTTCACTTGTTAAAAAAATAAATATTATACAATACGATACGAAAATAAAATTACGATAAATATAACTATGAACGATAAATATGATAAAAACCCTACGAAATACATAACTACAATATTATTCAAACACTAGCATTGTCTCGTAACGGTTAATCAACACCTACTTGGAGACGATTTAGAAATATCTCCCCCAAATGGAAATCAAGTTGTGTGACAGATCTGATCAACTCGACCGTTCTAAAACATGAAAAACAAAATTGTTAAGGTGGTTATCAGGCAAGGCCTCGATCTTCAACAACTCCACAGTGCGAATACGCATTTGCTTCATGAATCGGTCAATACCAATCAACAATTTGTCCATCAAGCGGGTGTCAATAAAGAGTTCTTGACGAACAAGGTCGAGTAATTCCTTTTGCATAGCGTTGGGATCGGTTTTCATTTTTTAGCGAAAGTGTATGAAAAAGGTGTATTATTAGAGAGTATGGTGTGAAATTTTTGGGTTTTTAGAAGATTTAAGGATATATTTATAGAAAAAGGTAAAAATACAAACAAAGATTTGAAACCAAAACAGTAACACTTTAATGTGGTTTTGTCTTTTTCTCCATCGATCAAAGGTGGTTTGGTCATTTTATGTTGAAAAAATGTCGTATTTAAACGGAAACAAGAAAGTGCTCGAAAAGGGGCTTTTGGGGTCTTCAAATGTCATTTGCGTATTATAGCTCAACCAACGTGTTCCTGGAGTATTAACAATATATGACGAGCCATATGTATGTGCGTTATATTGAATAACATGATTTTAAACGATTAGAGGTTTGCAGCTACCTACTTGAAAGACATCTTATATATGTCAACAACAAAATTTACAACGGGCATGAACCGAGAGATGTGAAACTCAATGAAAATATCCAAAGAATTTCATGATAAACAAACACACGAAACGCTTCAAAGAAGTATCACTCAACATTGTTGGAAACAACATCTGTAAAATGAAGTGCATGCAAGAATTAGAGTATTTTCTTACAAATTGTCTCTACCAGCTCAATCTCAGATTCATGATTTGTTCTAAGTTACATAGTTGAAGAAATTTCATAGCCAATGATGTAGGCACTCTTCCTCAAGGTGACAAATATGGCCTCATTGAAGTGTAACCAGTAGCAATGGACCGATCAGACCGGGCCGTAAAATCACGTGATCATTTGGGACAATTGATGTAATCGATCGGATCGGATCTGAACACCGGACCCAACCGGTTTTCGGTCCATGATTTTTGTTACATTCGATCTTGGTCTAGTAGGGCCGATCAGACTCGTTTGAGTCTTACCACAAACCCTTCTATTAGGCCTAATAGGACCAGACTGAAGACCGAACCGAGCCGAAGCGACCAAAACTGGACCAGACCATTTTGGTTAGATCGTCAGTCCCACGTTTTGGAAAATTTTGAACTAGGTTAAGCCTAGTCTTGACCAGTCCAGTCCAATTTTAAACCGAAACTTACGCTGCATGAACTTAACTTCATTTTTCATTTATAACGTTCACTACCTTACCAACTATTATACTCAAATTTTAAAACAAATTTATTAAAAAATATATCAAAATTAAACCTCCATTAAAAAAACTTGACATTGATAATTAAAAACATAACTTATAAAAAACTAAAATATAATCTAATAATATAAATTTATTCCTCCCTGATTTTGTGCTTAATCTCCAACCTTTTTTCGCTTTTAATTCTGCTTGAATGATCATCGAGAGAAAGATAGAACATTTAGGGGTGATGTAACACTCTCAAATTTTGGATCAGCGGAAGGGTCAATAGAGTGTTACGGGATAGCACAATAACTCAAATCATAGACAACGCATAAATATGGTTGCACAAGGTCTAAAATACATTCATTCGAATAAAAAGTTTAAGTTTACAACAGGTCCCTAAAATACACAGTTATAAAGTTTACAAACATAGGTCGAACGAATAATTTTTATTATGTGGGCCATCAGAGTCGATCTCCATCCAAGTTACCTTCAAGCACCTGAGATAAAATATGCAAAAATTATATCAACGAATGCCGAGTGAATTCATAAAGTTTAGTAAAACCATTACGTAAAACAATTATAAAAAGCAGAACACAAGTATAATATCAGGAGTAGTTCTCATTTTGCTAGTTAGGCAATATATATGCATCTTATACGTCTATGAGAAAGTGGCCTCATTATGTAATTGGGTCATATTGAATTATGTTTTTTGATCATTATCAGCCGTATGACATTGTTACCTTACTTAAAATAAACAACGGGTCGCGAATCCCGACAAACAATTGCTCATCTAAGTTAGCGTGTCGCCACAAATATCACGCTTAATAATCTTCTCATACATAAATTCGCTTGCCAATCAATGTGGCACGACGAGGATCAACCGTCAAGGTGCGAATTGGGGTGATCGTCCCCAAATAGTACTATCATATGCATAAGCGTCTACCAAATCCCGGTAGTTCACAATTCATGCTAATGGGACTTTTAGTGATATAACCTAACTCATAACAATTCTTTTTATCTCATTCATAGGGTCATTATATCATTCGGGTCCATAAGCATACCATCGGGACTACTTGTTTTCTATTTTATCAAATCTAGCATGTTATCTCCCTCGCAGGTTTATAAAACATTTATCAAAACATTTAAAAGAGTGCGAGGCTATGAACTCGCGTTGATTAAGAAAGGCGGGTTATCGGCAACGGGCGTGCTTCAATCACGGGAACCTATATAAATAATACTCGGTCTTAGACTTTTGTCCAATGAATTTTATAAAAATAATAGATATGTATATATATATATATATATATATATATATATATATATATATATATATATATATATATATATATATATATATATATATATATATATATATATATATATATATATATATATATGATGATCAAGTGGGATTTACATCTTTGTTTAACATTATAATGTTATGTGTTGTAAATATCTAGTCTAGTTATACTAGTTCAAATTATTTACATTTTTAGGCCCAATAGGCCCATTACAAGCTCAATATATTACATTAGCCCAATTATACTTTTATTATCAGGCCCATACTCATATGTTAGGCCCAAGTGGGTTAAGCCTAATGAGTAAGTCCATTAGTGTTTTACCAAACTAGTCGGGTTTATAGTCCAATAAGGCTACTTTGGCCCGTTAATGTCTATATGTTATAAAGCTCGGTTTTTATCGGTTTTTACTTGTTATATAATTTTATACTTCAGTATGTGGGTTTATAAAAGTTTACATTAGATGGGTCCGATCGTCTAAGTTTTATTTGACAAAAACGTTAATCTTTCGGTTTTAGCCGAAAAGACGTAAAACTTAGGTATATAGTTTTATAACTTGGAAAAACATTTATACTTGTAATTTATATAAAATGTCCCATTTTAATATCAATATATATATATATATATATATATATATATATATATATATATATATATATATATATATATATATATATATATATATATATATATATATATATATATATATATATATATAACTCTTTATTTATAATTATTTATCAACTAGTGGGTTTTATATATGTATATTTTATATAAATTTTTGAGTGCTTATATTATATACTATTTATTTATAAAATCAGTCCTAAACTTTTAGTTCACTAAAATGGCCATATCTTGAGTTCTACATGGAGATAGAACCCCAAATTTTCATGACATAATCCACATGATATGTGCTTCATTTAACTCCAGTATAGCTACTGATGAATCAACCTCTATGTATTTTATAAAATTCGTCCAAAACAGTGTAGGCAGATTTACACTCCAATCTTGTTTTGATCATATCTCACTCATTTTTAGGATTCCATTGTATGGCCAACTCTCACATGTGTATAAGACTTGTTACTTACTGTATATTCATTAATCTATGCCATCTTTACAAGTTATCATATGGTCATATTCTATTTTATACAGCCTACATGTTTAAGCTAGATTTTATCATTCTTTTATATAACTATTAGTCATTTTAATCATATTTATCAACATAAGATCCACACACAATGTTTTTATCATCATATATCATCATATACATATACATTAAGAAGAAAATATACATTTACATTTACAAAATAATCAAGGAAATGGAAGAATGAATCATGTTACCAACCAAGATTATGAAGGTGATGATCAAAACATGGATTTTGATCACACAACTTGTGATAAATCAACACCAAATTTTAAGACCACCAATACTTGTAAACTTCTTATGGAAATCAGCCCTAGGACATCATCAAATCACCTCCTTGGATGGTATATGGATCACCAATCAACAAGGTTTCAAAGGAGCATCATCATATGTGTATATAACACAAAGTTTATGGCTAAATTTAATCAAAAAGGGGTGTTTAATACTGAGATTTTACTCGTTAAAAAGTTCATTCACGGTATCTCTTCGAATTGATCTCTGGTTTAGGGTGATGTAATCGTTCTTGGTGAATAAAAGGTGGTGTTCTATTTCTACTTAAAGGGCAAGAGCGAAACGGAATAAAAAATAAGCTAGAAACAAAATCGGAGAAACTGTCACTTTTTCTGTAAAACAGAGATTTCAGGAAACGTGCTTTTTTCGAAGAAATAAAAATTACAAATCTAAGTTAAACTACTCATTCGGAATAATTCCTTGGTTCGGTAAAAATGTTCGTTCGGAATAACTGCTGGTTCGGTAAAAATCCTTCACTCGGGAAAATACATTTGTTCGGGAAAATAAAGCTTCGGGAAAAATAGCTTGTTCGGAAAAAATTCTTCGTTCGGAAAATAATGTTGGTTCGGGAAAATTGTTGGCTCGGGAAAAACTGTTGGTTCGGGAAACTTATCGTTCGGTAAAACAACTTCGTTCGGGAAAATAAAGCTTGGTTCGGTAAAACAGCTGATTCAGAAAAAATGATATTGGTTCGGGAAAAATGCTACGTTCGGAATATTAAGTTGGTTCGGTAAAACTGGACTCCTTCGGTAAAATAATGTTGGTTCGGGAAAAATGCTACGTTCGGTATAAATGGCTTTGATCGGGAAAATGAGATTGGTTCGGTAAAATGTGTTGGATCGGTCAAAACTGGGGAAAACTAAAACGCGAATTTAAGCTAAAATCAACCAAGTTAAATCTAAAGATTCAACCAAACTAACCACTAATCATCATATAATGATAAACCATCAAACCAAATCAATAAAACAAACAATAAAAACCTTCATCAATCAAAACCCACTTAATAAAAACTATAAAAACTCAAGAACACAACCCAAATCAATCAAACAAGATTTATTAAACACCTAACATCCAAAACAACAAGTTTTCTCGAATCAAAATCAATAAAAACACAAAACCCACATGATTTAAGGAAACCAAATCACAACTTAAAAACTTAGAATCAAAAATAAGAGAAGAATAAGATTAATAAGAAACTATTATTAAAGATTATGATTCAAAATAAACAAAAGTTAAGATCAAACTTACATGACTTGAATGAAAGAGATGAAAAAAGTGCCAAACACCCTAATGGTGCTGGCTTGAAACGAACTAAAAGAAAAGGAGAGAAAAAAAACTAAAAACTAGTCTAAAATGTGAAGGAGGTCTCTATTTATAGTTGTGATGAAAGGTTGGTGAGTGGGATTTTCTCCTTTCTTTTTGTCTTCTCGTCTCTTTAATAAAGTTGACTTTTTCGACTTCGATTCGAGATTTATCGATGAATAAATTCAACTCGTCTTTTAATTTCTTCGTTTAATAGACTTGAGTTCTTCGACATATACAAATCTTCCATCTTTGGTCCTTTTTCTTCGATAAATATTCAAATAGGCCCATTGACTTCAAATCTTTTGCACTCTTGGAGTTTAGACTTCGTCTTTCGTCTTTTTCTTCGATAAAACCCGTGCAATCCCATGTTTTCTTCAATATTTATCCGTTTGGCTCTGAAACATAACAAAAACACAAACCACGCACAATTCCAAACAAATGACATTAAATACGCGTTTTGGTCTCGTTTTAGCAAGCAATAAGTGGTAAAAGGATGGGTGTTTTCACACCTATCAAATCCCCTACACTTAACCATTTCCATGCCCTCATGCAATGCTATAAATTAAGGCAAAAACTTAATACTTTTCTCATAGTCAATCAACCTTGGCCTTATAAACATAAACTACTACTACTAGAAACAAAAATTTAACCACTATGAAGAATTAAAAGATTTAGGGAAACAAAAGGGATAGAAAACAATTTTCACTAGGAAATTGCTACAAGGAAATAACTCGCAAAGAGATCTAAAACATACATTAGGGCTTTGGGGCTATGAAGATTTATCACCCTCAAGTTTCACGTTCCCCAAACTAAGCTTAAAAACGAGATCATTATTATTATTATAAGTTAGAAAAACAAACACTTACACTATAGAATATTGATAATCTATGAATCTATCAAGAGGGTTGTTGTTTTTAGAGAGAGAAAGTAGAGAGAGAAAGAGAGAGAAAAACCTACAAAGTGTATTAATGAAATGAACAACCAACACCCTCTCCATTAAAGAAGAGGGCTTTTATACCCAAGCCTTGGTGGGCTTGGGCCTTCTAACCCATGGACATTTCCATGGGCTAGGCTATTTAATAAACTTTAAGTAAACTATTAACTACGAGCCTACAACGTTAAATAATATTATTGGAGTGACGGATACTTCTAATATACGTTAAAAACGTATTTCAAACAATCTCCCCCTAAGGGAGGTCACTCCAAATTACAAAGACCTAAACCTAGCATACTATACTAAGTCTTCGTCTTGAGCTCGTAGTCGTTCTCGTTGTTTGTTCTTTTTCTTTTTCTTTTGTGAATATGTTGAGTATCGTTGGGCTTTTGCTGAGAGCATGTTCTTTGGCCTTTCACGTGCAGTCTTTGCCTTCTTGTGATGTTCGCCTCTTCGTGACTCCATGTCCCACATACCTATCCTTTGTTGAATTCTTAAAAGTTTCAGAGTTGTTACAGCGGAAGACTTTTAGGTCATACTTTCTTGAATTTTGCTTAAGTATTTGATGCAGAAGGAATAAGTATGTGAGGACGACTTCTTCTGGTACACCGCAACGCCACCGTCTTCAAATGCAGCAACATTATAAGACACGAACGAAATGGCTTAGAACATTTCATTCTTAAACTGTAGCAATTTACCTACGGTCGATGAAGACCGTTGGACGATATTAGATATCGTACCCGTGACGGATAGTTTCAATTAAGTAACTTCCTGACAGGATTTCGCGGGTAAACCAGTTCTCTTTATTCGACTGTCACTAAGCCTGACTGCGAACATAAAGAGTGAATCACTTGGATAATAAATTATCTTTGTGATTGAAGCCGTAAATTCATGAACCTGGAACAAGTGAATTTCGATTAAGATTTTCACCATTGTTGCTTTCCAGTTGTCACGTGCTTGATTCGAATAGAATCTTCCACGTCACCTACAAAGTGTTGTTTGATGTTAACACTAGAAGGATTTCCACTCGTCACTGTGAGCACTAAAGTGTGTCACTCTGAGTGTTTTGGCAAGATCATATGATAATGCATAGAGGCCTGGAACGAGTTTAAGTTCAATTAAGAATTAAACTACAGTTTCTTTCCAGTTTTCATAAGATTGGTTTCTAAAGAACCGCACGTGTCACCTACCATGAGCTTGTTTGATGTTGGCTCAAGCAGGATTTCCATCTTCATAGTAATACTTTCGTATCACTCAGATGTTCTGGAAATAATGCAAGATTATTGCGTAGGACTCATAAAAACTTTCTTACTTTTCACAGTGTGTGAAGAAGCAATGAATACATGACAAGTGTCCTAATGAGACTTTTGATGATCTCGTGGCTCTAGACTCGATCGTGCATTTTGTTTTTACTGAGCGGAGGCTGGAGAGGATTGCCACCTTTTCAATATCAATTCATTCAAATGAATGAGCCGATAGATAACGTGTTGAACTCCGTGACATTAAAACAAATATCTTTTGAGAGATATTTGAGTTAGCTGGGAAGGGTTGTGCATCGCATCACTGGGTCCATGATACTTTACCGTCTTCAAGATGTGTTGACCCGGTTTCTGCCTAGGTTGTAAGGAGGGCTTCTTTCTTTACACCCTTTATCTTTACAATTCTTTTTCATTCTTCAACCCCTTCAATGCTTACCAATACGTCATCACTAGCACCTTGTTGTGATTGTTCCAGTGCTAGCTTAAGTACTTAGTCCGCATTCTGCTACGTTCACAATCCATTCCCCATCTTTCCTAAGGACTTCTAATTCTATCTATTGAATTGTCCTTGGGAAGATTCCTCCGGTTCTGGAAGAATCATTGGACTTGTACATAAACCTACCATCCTTTTGGCACCACTCTCGTCGTGAAATGATAGTGTTTTAGTAAGTACTTGTCGCCATGAAAATTGCTTTGGAAAATCTACTAAGGTACTTGTGATATAACTATCAAATGATTTTGTACCTTAGAGTTTTATACAACAAAAAACGCTCCCCCTTAATATGTGCTTAACACTTATTAAGATGGAAATTTGTTAATTTCTTTTCGGTCTTTAGCCAGATATATTAATCAAGTCTCCTTAATCCTATTTTCTCCCCTTATCCAAAATGTTAACCATTAATATTTTGGATACTAATGGATTAACCGGTCTGTGGGTAACAAAATGAAATTGGGTTGTTGGCCATAGAACATGAATTGCTCCCCCTCAAATGAATGAGGGTAAGTTGTAGTACTTGAGTATGATATATATTTTTTGAAAGATTTAGAACCTCGTGAGAAATTCTTGAAAATTTATCATACTTTGATACTACAACAAGCCACAAAAGCCTTATATTAACATATGAACATATTCACAAGATTAATCATATGGAGGTGACCTGTTTGAAGACGAACCATAATTAAATGGCGCGTTCCGTGAGTCTGTGGTGTGCTCCATATGGTCGTCCACCGTCTCTTCCGCAGTGTTTGCTCAATCTTCTTGATAGCGTAGTTAGCGCTTCTTCTGCATTGAGGTGTCCACTTGTATGTTACTGCCGGAAGTGGTTGTTTGGCATTGAGGACGTGTAGATCATCACGAACGTGTTTGAGTGTCCCATCGCTAAATTTGTAAAGCTCAGAGAATCGCATGAATTGCTTCACTCCTGTCGCGTTCGGATAGAACATCCCTGGTTCCGGTTGTGCTGTTCCCATGTATGGTAGCTTGTCCTTATGATATTGACTTAATGGAGCAGTGTGAGGACGCTGCATATTTAGTTGTCGTTGATATCTTTCCACCCCAAGTTGAAAGTCTTCAACCCTGTTGATAATGACAACCCGTCGTGTGAATTGGAGAATATTGCAGCTTAAGGCAATCCTGACGTCGGTTTTCAGATGCGAGACCTTTTCTTGTACCAAAATCAGAAGTAGATCTTCAATGTCTTCAAGCGGAAGATGCTGAAGATCACTCTCTTCGAAGGTATAGTCCTTTTCATCAGCGCGTTTGACCATTATATGATTCAGATAATCATATCCAAATACGTTCATGGTGGTAGCTTCTTGGATGCTTCGGATTCTAAGATCGGATAAAACGAGTTTCCTGGTTTTCCCACGATTTAAGCAGTTGTAAGCTAACCTTTTCTTCTTGTTCCAGTGAGAAATACCGTGGGCTGCATAAGGATCATAGAATGGAAGCAACTTTCGTCGCCATAACGCTGCTGGAATCTTGTCTTCGATCCATGGTACATCTTCCAGGTTTATCGCCTTTACCATTGTGAGAGATGTTGCATATTTATCCGACCCGTTTTCAAGATACTCAAGGTCACGAGAGACGAAATATGCTAATGGAACTGTTGGCGATTGTTGAATCAGGTTTGGTGTTAGAAGTTGTACCACTGGAGTCTGAATCCCAGGTCAAGGATATCCGTGGTGATCTTAAAGGCGGGTAAGGCTGGATCATGATCCGCTTGTAATCTTGAGTTGTTCTCGGCAAATGGAAGCCTTTGAGCAATTGGGACAAGTTCAAGGTCATGTTGTTGTTGGTGTGCTTCAGTGATTGATATTTTCCTGCTTATATGACACAAACACAATTGATATACACACATATATATCTTATATCTATGACAAGGTTAAGCATTTGGATTAATATTAATAAAGCATGATAATCCTATAGCACAACACAAACTTGCAAGTGAACTAAAACCATTGTCTATTGCTATATAACATGCCATCGCAATCCTATACTTATCTCAAAATTATCACAAGTGTGCAAACCATCGCAATATCCTCCTATCTTAAGTTTATTTCCATCGCAAAACATTTCTATCGCAATACCATTTCCATCGCAATGTTGTCCTATCGCAATATCTGTGACAACCCGTCAATTTCAGGTCTTTATTTTAATCTCGACTATTACGTATTACGTGTTTGCTTTAATGAGAATTTTAAATTATCGACTAACCTAGAAGGTTATGACTTGAAACTAGCGTAAGAATGTCGATTAGATGAAAACCGACAAGGAATATGTTAGGTATCGATACTATATTCTCAAATAATCATGAAAATGATTTTTATTATATTTAATCTTTATTTCTCGTGATTTACGTTTTAACGAATGACGATAACTATTAGTGATCGCGATACCGACGGATGCCCAAAAATTTACGTTTTATTATCGATTGTCTCGATATTGTATATTTTCGACGTTTTCGATTTAATTGCGTTTTAAGTCGTGTCGAAGCCTTGTTATTATATTTTCAAGCGTTTTAACTTTCGAAAAGTATTTTTACGAAACCCGAGCCCCGTAAATATTTTTAAAATTTACAATTTACATTTTCTACCTTGTAAACTATTTACTTGCATTTTTGGACCAAAATAATGCATTTTTGGCAAAATCTACCCCACTATATATTAATTCTCCACTAACTATTTTATAACATTAATTCATTTTTACAAAAAAAAAAAAAAAAAAATCTATCTTTCTCCTTGCTCTTTTGCCGTCCACCTTCAACAACAAAAACCCTCTCAAAATTTTTGATCCACTTTGATTCATTGAAATCTTATAAAAGACCCATCCTAGAAATTTCAAGAGCTTCAATTTGGTATAAAAATTTCCCACATGCATTCACTTATTTTTCTTTTCAAATTTTTGGTGAAGAACATGTGTTTGATCCATTTCTTTGGTTATATATGTTGTTAATATTATTATATTCATAGTGGTTGTTGTTGCATGTAAGATTTTTAATTATTTAATTTTTGTGAGATTAAATTTGAGGATGTTAGGAGTTAGATAGATGTGTTAGGATGATATTAGGACGATTTTAGGAGTATAGGAATTGTTAGAATAGGTTGAAAATTTGATTTGGTAAGATTTTTAAGTAGTCATTTTACATCAGTGGGTTAAAGGTCATTTTTGAATTACCTACTGTATGAATCTTGTTAAACTAATAAGATAGGCTTGTAGATAATTTCGTTAGCTTCGATTTGAGCTAAAGTAGAGCTTCTAACTCATTACGAGCGAAACGTTATGCTACTTTTAGTATTTGTGTACCGGGAGACGGGTATCGGCACAATCCGAAAATTGTTGTCGATATTTGGATCGAATCTCGGGGACTATAAAATGAGTTTTAAAAATGTTCAAGGACTGTTGTAAGTTGCTAAACCTCAGGTCATGAGTCTATTTTCAAACCCGAGTGTCGGTTTTGCAAACGGAATTGTTTAGATAAGTCAAAATTGTTTTACAAGTCAAAGGCGTAAAACTGTCCGGTTTTTGTAACACGATGGTGTATCGGGCAGAAGGTCTTAGAAGTAATATTTTTGAATGAAACTTTGACTGAGTCTTATTCATATTATGTGTGAGTTTGTCACCAAGTTTCGTCGAAATCGGACAAGTCTAGATAGGTTAGATTGGTGTGTACATTTGGAGTGTACATGCTGATTGGTATTTTGGACACGTAGTTCAATACTTGTTTGGCGTGAGTTGAGTATTCACTATTGGAATTGGTGACTTACTCAAGTGTTAAGTAATTATATAAATGACTTAGCTACTGGTCCGAGGTAAGTAAAATGATGGTTTGACTTGTGTTGACTTGGCGTCTTATGACGGGTCAATGTCGAGAGCGCAAGTTTTTAAATGAGTAAGTGTTAAATAAAAGGGTGTAGAAGTACACTTATATTTTTAATTGATCGGGATTTTCATGGTTATTTGAAATTGACTTTCGTATTATTTAAGTATTATATATACTTGATTCGTTTATTAACGAACGCGCCTTATTTGGTAGGCTGCGGTCTTCGTGTTTAACGGGCATCACAAATCGTCGGCGATCGTCACATTACTACTATCGTACCAAGGTGAGTCTATAGCCTCGCTTTAACATGTTTACTTGTTTTATAAAACCCGCGAGGGGGATAACATGCTTGTTTTAATAAAATAAAAGGGGTACGACGAGAAGTTGTGGAAACCCTTATTATTAGAAAAAACATTTATTAATAAATGAAGGGTACAACGAGATGTTGTGGTAAACCCTCTTTCTTTTAAAAATTGAACACAAAGGACCCGATTGTATGCTTAGATGAAAGTTGTTATATAAGTTTGTTTTAGCCTTAAAAGACCCATGAATCGTGAATTGTTAATCGAAAGGAACGCTAATACTATGGATAGATCTATCGGGGTGACACCCAGTCCGGTCGCGACTAGCTCTCGCGTGGTGTTGTGATGCACCAGTAATGAAACATCGGATGCAATTGCATAAGAGAAATATACGCACTTGGCTAGGTGTGTTGGGCTGAAATATATATGTTAACGTTCAATTTCACGAGGCAAATAGAAATAACAACGATAATTATGTCTGATCCACATGATTGTCAACCACGGAAGGTTTATTCAGAATACTTGTGTTCGTTTATTTAAATTTAAACTCTATAGATTCACTCAGCATTTTTGTTGACTTTATAGCATGTTTTATCTCAGGTCCATGAAGAAGGCACTCAAGGAAGGCGGTTTCGTGCAGCTTGCTAAATTAAAATGTTTTGGCCCGCTTTTCTAAACTATGTCCATTCTAAGAAACTTTTATCTTTTGGTTGGTTGTGTAAACTTTAAAACTATTTGGGACCGTGTGTGAACTGTTTCATCTTTAAAATGTTGAATGGATGTATGTTTTGTTAAAACGACTCATTTTGAGGCGTTTTCTATGATATTGAGGTTGAACCATGATAGTAACACCAAATGACCCTTCCGCTGCCATGACCCGAAATTGGGGGTGTTACAGATTGGCATCAGAGCTCAAGTTATAGAGAACGAAAAGATTTTCCAAAAATAAAATTTTGAAATCTTTTGACTATAACATCTGCAAGCGAAACCTCCGAGTTACCAATGGACGAGAATAAGAAAAGTATATATACGTTATACATATTTAATTATTATTTATGCTTAAATCATAATGAAATTACATTTATTTATAAATGTTTATTATTTGATTATTATAATACTAATATGTGATTTACAAACGACGCTGATTGTCACAATAGAAATCCTTGTCTTTTGACTCATTCCTCGTGAATCTTCGTTCCTTATCTAAAATCTATTCTTCGTTCTATCATCCTTTCTTGTTTCTTCTCATCTATCTATTCTTATTTTGTGTTATTCATGTTTTGTTACCACAAGCGTTGAATGAACACTCATTTTGATGTGAATTGTGTAACAGGATCATGCCGCCAAAACAGTTGACTGAGACTCAGTTACGTGCTATAGTAGCTGATCAATTTCAGATATCTATGAATGCATTTATGGCAAATATGAATAATGGAGCCGGTGGATCTGGTGGAGCTGGTGGATCTGGTGGAGCTGGTGGATCCGGTGGAGCTGGTGGATCTGGTGGAGCTGGCGCCACTGGAGCTGGCGACACTGGAGCTGGCGATACTGGAGCTAGAAACACTGGAACTGGCACTACTGGAACTGGCACTACTGGAGCTAGTAATACTGGAGCTGGCAATGCTGGTGCTGGAACTGGTGATGCTGATAGACCAGTGATTCCTGAAAACAAGAAGTGTAATTATACCTCGTTCATGAAATGAAAACCTCTAACTTTTAAGGGTACTGAAGGTGCTGTTGGGTTAATGCAATGGTTTGAGAAATTGGAATCCGTGTTTCGATTTAGTGGAAGTGAGGAAGGAGATAAGGTGATGTTTGCCTCCGCTACTCTTCAAGGGCGAGCATTAACCTGGTGGAATGGAAGAATGGCATCAATGGGTATGGATGCTGCTTACGCTACACCTTGGGTTGAAGTAAGAGGGTGGATGACTGAGGAATTCTGTCCAAGGAGTGTTATTCAGAGGTTAGAACAGGAACTATATCAGCTGAGACTGAAGGGTACTGACATCGATGGATACACAAACAGATTCCATGAACTTGCTTTACTTTGTCCAAACAAAGTTAACCCAGGATACTTGAAGGTGGAGCAGTATATTCGAGGCTTATCTACCAACATCCGTGGTGATGTGACCTCATCTAAACCTGCCAACATTGATGAAGCTGTTCGTATGGCCTACCAACTAATGGGTCAAATCATCCAAGACAAGGCTGATGGTGTTTCGGAAGGTAACAAAAGAAGAGCTGAAAATGATAGTGATGATCGTGGTGATAACCGTCAATCTCACAATAGGAATCAAAACCGAAGGAGGGGTAATGCTAATGCGATGACTGAAACTGCATCTACTGATAAGGGAACCAGATGTCAACGCTGCAAGAAGTCTCATACTGGTGAGTGTGCTAAGTGTGGGAAGTGCCACAAGTTAGGTCACAAGACTGAAGACTGTTGGGGACCAGGGAAAAAGGGAGTGACGTGTTTTAACTGCCAAGGTAAAGGTCACATGAGGAACCAATGCCCTCAACCTCCAAAGAATGCACGTGGTGGAGATAACCAAGGAAAAGCTTATCAGTTGGGTGAAGCTGAAGCGAAGCAAAACCCGAAAGTTGTCACTGGTACGTTTTTACTGAACAACCGTTATGCTACAGCTTTATTTGATTCTGGTGCGGACAAAAGCTTTGTGTCTACAGGTTTTAGTACCTTAATTGATATCAAACCGGTCGAATTAGACGCGAGTTATGAAGTAGAACTAGCTGATGGTGAATTAGTGAGTACCAATCGTGCGCTCCTAGGATGTTCTCTTAATCTCTTGAACCGTATTTTCAAAATAGACTTGATGATTGTCGAATTGGGAAGTTTTGATATTATTATCGGAATGGATTGGCTGTCCAAGTATAATGCGTCTATCTTGTGTGGAGAAAAGAAAGTTAGGATTCCCTTAGATGACAAGACCATGGTTATCGAAGGTGATCAACGTAATTCACGACTGAAAATCGTTTCGTGCATTAAGGCTCGTAAGTATATCGAAAGAGGTTGTGAGTTATTCCTAGCTAAAGTAGTGGAGAAGGAATCGAAGGAGAAACGTGCTGAAGATGTACCTGTTATCCGTGACTTTCCTGAAGTGTTTCCGGAAGATTTGCCTGGACTTCCGCCTCCAAGGCAAGTAGAATTCCAAATTGACCTAATTCCTGGTGCTGCACCCGTGGCTCGTGCGCCATATCGTTTAGCACCATCCGAGCTGAAGGAGTTATCTGTGCAATTGCAAGAGCTATCTGATAAAGGTTTTATACGACCGAGTTCGTCACCTTGGGGAGCTCCTGTCTTATTCGTTAAGAAGAAAGATGGTTCGTTTCGTATGTGTATTGATTACCGAGAGCTGAATAAGCTAACGATCAAGAATCGTTATCCGCTTCCAAGAATTGATGATTTATTCGATCAACTTCAAGGTTCTCGTGTTTTCTCCAAGATTGATCTTCGTTCTGGTTACCATCAACTTCGCATACGTGAGGAAGATATTCCTATTACGGCGTTTAGAACTCGTTATGGTCATTATGAGTTTCTGGTTATGCCTTCTGGTTTGACTAATGCACCTGCTGTATTCATGGATTTAATGAATCGCATTTGTAAGCCGTATCTTGATAAATTCGTGATCGTTTTCATAGATGATATTCTAATCTACTCCAAGAGCAATGAAGAGCATGTCGAACACTTAAGGATTATCTTGAACTTGTTAAAGAACGAAAAGTTGTACGCTAAGTTCTCAAAGTGTGATTTTTGGCTTAATTCCGTACAATTTCTCGGACATGTGATTGATAAAAGTGGAGTACATGTTGATCCTGCAAAGATCGAAGCCATCAAGAATTGGAGTGCTCCGACTACTCCAACTGAAGTACGACAATTCTTAGGCTTGGTTGGTTATTACCGAAGGTTTATTGAAGGATTCTCTTTAATATCGAAACCATTAACTAAGCTGACTCAGAAGAATAAACCGTATGTGTGGGGTGATGATGAAGAAGAAGCTTTCCAAACCCTGAAGATGAAACTTTGTAGTGCGCCGATCTTATCGTTACCTGAAGGAAGTGAAGACTTTGTTGTTTATTGCGATGCATCTCTTCGAGGATACGGTGCTGTTCTCATGCAACGTGAAAAGGTGATCGCATATGCCTCTAGACAATTAAAGAAGAATGAGGAGAACTACACTACCCATGACTTGGAATTGGGCGCTGTGGTTTTTGCTCTGCGACTTTGGAGACATTATCTGTATGGTACGAAGTGTACAATATTCACTGATCACAAAAGCCTACAATACATATTGGATCAAAAGGAGCTGAATATGAGGCAACGTCGATGGGTTGAACTCTTGAGTGACTACGACTGCGAAATTCGTTATCATCCAGGAAAGGCGAACGTGGTAGCTGACGCGTTAGGTCGAAAGGAAAGGGAGAAACCGATTCGAGTGCGTGCATTGGTAGTGACAGTTCATAATGACTTACCTGAGCAGATTCGAAACGCACAAATCGAAGCGTGCAAGAAGGAAAATATTGCAGCCGAAAGATTTAGAGGAGACGGTGAAACATTTTAGACGCGAGCCGATGGTATCAAATGTTTGAGAGGTCGAATTTGGTTACCATTATATGGTGGACTGAGAGAGTTGATTATGTTAGAATCTCATAAGTCCAAGTATTCTATTCACCCTGGATTGGACAAAATGTACCAAGACTTGAAAAAGCTATACTGGTGGCCGAATATGAAAGCTGATATTGCAACATACGTCGCGAAATGCTTAACATGTGCAAAAGTGAAAGCTGAATATCAGAAGCCGTCAGGATTACTTGTCCAACCTGAAATTCCAGTCTGGAAATGGGAGCGAATTACGATGGACTTCATCACAAAACTCTCAAGGACACCGTCTGGGTTCGATGCAATTTGGGTTATTGTCGATCGTTTAACTAAATCCGCTCATTTTATTCCAATCAACGAGAGGTTCGGCTTGGAGAAACTCGCCGATATTTATCTGAAGGAAATCGTGTGCAAGCATGGTGTTCCTATTTCAATCATTTCCGATAGAGATAGTCGTTTTGCTTCTGGATTTTGGAGATCACTTCAAAAGTCATTAGGAACCAATTTGGATATGAGCACAGCCTATCATCCACAAACTGATGGGCAAAGCGAAAGAACAATCCAAACTTTGGAGGATATGCTACGTGCTTGTGTGATAGACTTTGGAAGTAGCTGGGATAAGCACTTACATTTGGCCGAATTCTCGTACAATAACAGTTATCACGCGAGTATTAAAGTTGCACCTTTTGAGGCACTATATGGGAGGAGATGTAGATCACCCGTTAACTGGAGTGAGGTTGGTGATGCCCAACTCACTGGACCAGATTTGATTAGAGAGACGACGGATATGATTGTGCAAATCAAGAATAGGTTGTTGTCTGCTCGAAGCCGACAGAAGAGTTATGCGGATATGAGAAGAAAACCATTGGAGTTTAACGTGGGAGATAAGGTTATGCTAAAGGTATCACCATGGAAAGGTGTTGTACGATTTGGAAAACGTGGGAAGTTGAGTCCTCGTTATATCGGACCATTCAAGGTTACATCTAGAGTGGGACCCGTGGCATACCAACTTGAACTACCACAAGAACTGTATGGGATTCATAACACTTTTCATGTGTCGAATCTGAAGAAGTGTTTATCCGATGAAGAACTCATTATACCGTTAGACGAGGTTAAGGTTGATAAAAAGTTGCACTTTATTGAAGAACCGGTCGAAATCATGGATCGTGAGGTCAAGCAACTGAAGCAAAGCCGAATACCTATTGTCAAAGTTCGATGGAACTCTCGGAGAGGACCGGAGTATACTTGGGAACGAGAAGACAAAATGTGGAAGAATTACCCTCATCTCTTTGATTTCAACAAGCGATCGGGCAAGAACGCAAGTTGATCTTCGAGGGTGAAGATCCTAATTTGGTGGGGATGATGTGACAACCCGTCAATTTCAGGTCGTTATTTTAATCTCGACTATTACGTATTACGTGTTTGCTTTAATGAGAATTTTAAATTATCGACTAACCGAGAAGGTTATGACTTGAAACTAGCGTAAGAATGTCGATTAGATGAAAACCGACAAGGAATATGTTAGGTATCGATACTATATTCTCAAATAATCATGAAAATGATTTTTATTATATTTAATCTTTATTTCTCGTGATTTACGTTTTAACGAATGACGATAACTATTAGTGATCGCGATACCGACGGATGCCCAAAAATTTACGTTTTATTATCGATTGTCTCGATATTGTATATTTTCGACGTTTTCGATTTAATTGCGTTTTAAGTCGTGTCGAAGCCTTGTTATTATATTTTCAAGCGTTTTAACTTTCGAAAAGTATTTTTACGAAACCCGAGCCCCGTAAATATTTTTTAAATTTACAATTTACATTTTCTACTTTGTAAACTATTTACTTGCATTTTTGGACCAAAAGAATGCATTTTTGGCAAAATCTACCCCACTACCCCACTATATATTAATTCTCCACTAACTATTTTATAACATTAATTCATTTTTACAAAATAAAAATAAAAATCTCTCTTTCTCCTTGCTCTTTTGCCGTCCACCTTCAACAACAAAAACCCTCTCAAAATTTTTGATCCACTTTGATTCATTGAAATCTAATAAAAGACCCATCCTAGAAATTTCAAGAGCTTCAATTTGGTATAAAAATTTCCCACATGCATTCACTTATTTTTCTTTTCAAATTTTTGGTGAAGAACATGTGTTTGATCCATTTCTTTGGTTATATATGTTGTTAATATTATTATATTCATAGTGGGTTGTTGTTGCATGTAAGATTTTTAATTATTTAATTTTTGTGAGATTAAATTTGAGGATGTTAGGAGTTAGATAGATGTGTTAGGATGATATTAGGATGATTTTAGGAGTATAGGAATTGTTAGAATAGGTTGAAAATTTGATTTGGTAAGATTTTTAAGTAGTCATTTTACATCAGTGGGTTAAAGGTCATTTTTGAATTACCTACTGTATGAATCTTGTTAAACTAATGAGATAGGCTTGTAGAGAATTTCGTTAGCTTCGATTTGAGCTAAAGTAGAGCTTCTAACTCATTACGAGCGAAAAGTTATGCTACTTTTAGTATTTGTGTACCGGGAGACGGGTATCGGCACAATCCGAAAATTGTTGTCGATATTTTGATCGAATCTCGGGGACTATAAAATGAGTTTTAAAAATGTTCAAGGACTGTTGTAAGTTGCTAAACCTCAGGTCATGAGTCTATTTTCAAACCCGAGTGTCGGTTTTGCAAACGGAATTGTTTAGATAAGTCAAAATTGTTTTACAAGTCAAAGGCGTAAAACTGTCCGGTTTTTGTAACACGATGGTGTATCGGGCAGAAGGTCTTAGAAGTAATATTTTTGAATGAAACTTTGACTGAGTCTTATTCATATTATGTGTGAGTTTGTCACCAAGTTTCGTCGAAATCGGACAAGTCTAGATAGGTTAGATTGGTGTGTACATTTGGAGTGTACATGCTGATTGGTATTTTGGACACGTAGTTCAATACTTGTTTGGCGTGAGTTGAGTATTCACTATTGGAATTGGTGACTTACTCAAGTGTTAAGTCATTATTAGCTACTGGTCCGAGGTAAGTAAAATGATGGTTTGACTTGTGTTGACTTGGCGTCTTATGACGGGTCAATGTCGAGAGCGCAAGTTTTTAAATGAATAAGTGTTAAATAAAAGGGTGTAGAAGTACACTTATATTTTTAATTGATCGGGATTTTCATGGTTATTGAAATTGACTTTCGTATTATTTAAGTATTATATATACTTGAGTCGTTTATTAACGAACGCGCCTTATTTGGTAGGTTGCGGTCTTCGTGTTTAACGGGCATCACAAATCGTCGGTGATCGTCACATTACTACTATCGTACCAAGGTGAGTCTATAGCCTCGCTTTAACATGTTTACTTGTTTTATAAAACCCGCGAGGGGGATAACATGCTTGTTTTAATAAAATAAAAGGGGTACGACGAGAAGTTGTGGAAACCCTTATTATTAGAAAAAACATTTATTAATAAATGAAGGGTACAACGAGAAGTTGTGGTAAACCCTCTTTCTTTTAAAAATTGAACACAAAGGACCCGATTGTATGCTTAGATGAAAGTTGTTATATAAGTTTGTTTTAGCCTTAAAAGACCCATGAATCGTGAATTGTTAATCGAAAGGAACGCTAATACTATGGATAGATCTATCGGGGTGACACCCAGTCTGGTCGCGACTAGCTCTCGCGTGGTGTTGTGATGCACCAGTAATGAAACATCGGATGCAATTGTATAAGAGAAATATACGCACTTGGCTAGGTGTGTTGGGCTGAAATATATATGTTAACGTTCAATTTCACAAGGCAAATAGAAATAACAACGATAATTATGTCTGATCCACATGATTGTCAACCACGGAAGGTTTATTCAGAATACTTGTGTTCGTTTATTTAAATTTAAACTCTATAGATTCACTCAGCATTTTTGTTGACTTTATAGCATGTTTTATCTCAGTTCCATGAAGAAGGCACTCAAGGAAGGCGGTTTCGTGCAGCTTGCTAAATTAAAATGTTTTGGCCCGCTTTTCTTAACTATGTCCATTCTAAGAAACTTTTATCTTTTGGTTGGTTGTGTAAACTTTAAAACTATTTGGGACCGTGTGTGAACTGTTTCATCTTTAAAATGTTGAATGGATGTATGTTTTGTTAAAACGACTCATTTTGAGGCGTTTTCTATGATATTGAGGTTGAACCATGATAGTAACACCCAATGACCCTTCCGCTGCCATGACTCGAAATTGGGGGTGTTACAATATCCTATCGCAAAAATCCGTCGCAATAAATTCTATCGCAATATTGAGGTTTCCATCGGAATGTGTAATCTATCGCAATAAAGGTCCATCGCAATATCATTACGATGCCATCGCAATGATGCATGGGTGCACCATCGCAATATACCATCGCAATGTTCCATCGCAATAACCATCGCAATGAACCATCGCAATAAGCCATCGGAATGACCTATCGCAATAGTCCATCGCAATAAGTCATCGCAATGACTCATCTCAATAGACATGCATCGCAATGTTGTCGTAATAATCATCGCAATCGGAGAAAGGGATTCGATTTTCCAAGTTTGACTTTGCGATTCCGAGAGTTCGGCAATGTTTTGATCAATTCTGAGCAAGACCTATGATCATCTAGGAACCCTTAACATATCCGACCATTCAATTAACATTTTCATTGCAAAATCATAACCCTAATTTGTTTTTGAATTAAAATGATATTGGGGTATGTTTGCTAGATATTAATATGAATTTAAAGGAATGATAATAAATCAAATAAAGTATACCTAGATGTGGGATAGTCTGATTTAACCAAAGAATATAAGATGAAGTTGATGAAGCTTGTAACAATGGCAGATGGTGTTTGAGTGTGTTGTGTTTTTGCGATAGAAGCAAGACGGGGGGAGGGGGTATAAATATGTTTGACTTGGTCAAAAGTGTGAGCCTAGTTGACATATTATACCCCTAATGTTAGACAAAAATGCAAAAATTAGTCCCTCCATTAGTATGTTTAGGTAATATCATTAGAATTAATGACATATCTTAACAAGATACTAACCCATGCACAAACACTATCACTTAATGCCTAATTGTCAAAGCAACCTATTCCGCAAAGCCTAATCCACACAATACACACCAAGCAAATAATGATGACGATTATTGTTTTAATTTTTGAAAATCCTTTTTGAAGATCAATTTAAGTCTAAAAACATTTAATATTTGCTCCCCCTCAAACACGGACCCGTATTCTATCTAAAGAGCTGTAGTCCGTGGTTTAGAAGAAACAAATATTCATGAGAACATTTTCCGGTTTAGTGTTTGTTTGGAAACGATTCTTGTGGCAATAAGATTTCTCTTATTTTTACAAAATAAGTGCACTGACATGTACACAAATTTGTGTTAGACCAAGTTATAAAGTAAACTTGATCCCTTACAAGGTTATTAAGTAAACCTTGCCCGAGAAAATGAATTCCCGTTGTGAGCCAACGTTTTCAAAAGAAATACGTGACTTTAATGCGAAAAGCGGGTTGCTGTCTGAAATAACTACAAGCCATAATGGGCATGTTTTAAAAACGTAGAACTTTTATACGACCTCTATTTACGGCGCCGTGTCAATATTAATCGACATTTCTAAAGCCGCAAATATTACCGTACTAAAAGACATGCCCGGAGTTAAAAAGAAAAATATTTTTGGGTTTTCTTGGTTTTATATTTTTTATGGTTTTTGTAGATTTTATATTTTTTTATTTTTCTTTTTGTGGTTTAAATATATACGATAATATACAAGATCACGATAAAAGGATACGCTAGAATAGTTTACCGCCACTATTCTACAGATTCGTCTGCCAACTTCTGAAGAGTCGCTGGAGAGAAGGATTTCATGCCCAGTTTTTAGATCAAAAACTCGATGCGTCCTCGATCCAAGGCCTTTGTGAATAAGTATGCCAGCTGATATTCAGTAGTGACGAAGTATAGCTCGATGACTCCATTTTCCACTTGCTCTTTGATGAAGTGGTAGCGAATGTCAATGTGCTTTGCTCTGGAGTGTTGAACGTAGTTGCAGCAAAGGGAAATGGCGCTTTTGTTGTCGCAGTACATCAGGATTTTGTTGAATCCAAGACCGTAGTCTGTCAGCTGAGATCTCATCCATAGAATTTGAGCACATCATCCGGACATAGCAATGTATTCTGCCTCAGTACTTCATATCGTAGCGCTTTTCTGCCTTTTTGATGCCCAACTGATAAGTCTATCTCCAAGAAGTTGCAGACTGCCAGAAGTGCTACGTCTAGTATCTTGACACCCGGCATAATCCGCATCTGCATATGATATTAATGCAATTGAAGAATCCTTCGGATACCATAGACCACGATTAAGTGTTCCTTTAAGATATCGAAAGATCCTTTTCATAACATGTAAGTGCTTTTCGGTAGGTCTAGCCTGATACCGGGCACACATGCATATAGCAAATTGCAAATCAGGCCTGCTAGCAGTCAGATAGAGAAGGGTGCCGATCATTCCACGATAAAGTTTTGGATCGACAGCCATCCCATCCCTATCTTCATCTAACTTAGTTCTCTCCATCGTTGGAGTATCCACGAGGTCACAGTTTTCAAACTTATACTTCTTTAAAGATTCTAGAGCATATTTGGATTGATTTATAAAGATGCCTCTGGGATTTTGAGAAATCTGTAATCCTAAGAAAAACGATATTTTTCCCAACATTGACATCTTAAACCGTGTGGACATTATTTTCTCAAAACGGTCAGACAGACTTTGAGTAGTGGCAGCAAATATAATATCATCAACATAAATTTGTACCAGTATCATGTCCTTGTCTTCCTTGAGAGTGAACAGTGTTGGGTCCACCTTGCCTTTGGAGAAGCCTTCCAAAATGAGATATGATGAGATAACATCGTACCACGTGCGTGGAGCTTGTTTCAACCCATAGAGAGCCTTCTTAAGCTTATACACATCGTTGGGATATTCCGAGTTGACAAATCCATTTGGTTGACTTACATAGACATCTTCCCTCAATTCACCATTAAGAAATGCCGTCTTAACATCCATTTGGTAGACTATCATATTCATGTGAGCAGCATAAGCAAGGAATAGTCTAATGGCCTCCAATCGGGCAACAGGAGCAAAGGATTCTTCGAAGTCAATACCCAACGCTTGTTTGTAACCTCGAGCAACCAATCTTGCTTTGTTATTTAACACTCCACCCATTTCATCAAGTTTAACCTTGTAAACCCACAACAAAGTAAGAATATCGACGTTGTTGGGTAAAGGAACTAGTTCCCAAACCTCAAGACGTTGAAATTCATTGAGTTCCTCTTGCATGGCTTCAATCCATGATGATTGTGTCATGACTTGTTGCCAATTTTTGGGTTCAACTTCGGAGAGAAATGCATCAAAATAGCAGTATAATGCACTCTCTTGTAATTGATGGCGTGTTGAAACTGGTCGATCGATGTCACCAATGATATTCCTAATTGGGTGATCCTTTGTCCATTTGGTGCTATGATGTTCAATCTGTTGTGGTCTAGAGTATACAGCTGTTGGAGCTTCCTCTGATGTAGATGCGTCATTAGAGTTCTTTGGTATATGAGACCCAAAGAAGGGAAGCTCGGGAAAGTGAACGTATTCCAAATCGTGATCATAGTGATCCTCTTCATCATCATTAGGAACGAGTGGGGGTGAAGATGTTGGTGTTGTTTGAGAATTACTTGGGGATGGTACATCCGGTTCAATAGTGACAGTGGATGTATCTGATTGAGCTCCATTATCTTCGGCAACGACTTCAGGAATTGGAGCAATTACTTCAGGTGCTGGAACTGTCTCGCTAGGGGGATCAATTAATTCATCAAACATAGGTTTAAATAATTCATCCCACTCGGACCTTGTTGGTGGTATAAATGATGAGGAAATAGGATTGTTGGGAGTTAATCCAGAACTGATGATTCCGGTTCCCATCTCATGAAGCGCGGGTTTAGAGCTGCGTTGCTCAGAAGCCATCGCTGTCAGCTCATCAAAATCGGCATCTAATGTTTCTATAATCTTTCCAAGACGACGGTTATAGATTCGGTAAGCTTTCTTCGTGGGTGAGTAACCAATGAAAATTCCTATGTCGGCCTTAGGTTGTAGTTTACCCAAATTTTCACTATTTGAATTTGGATAGCACAAGGCACCAAACACATGAAAGAACGAAATATCGGGTTTACGTCCATGAAGGAGCTCATAGAGGGTTTTACCATGGCGCTTGCGAATGATGGAACGGTTTTGGGTATAACATGTTCTGGCCACTGCTTCAGCACATAAGAATAAAGGAGCATTGGCGTAGATAAGCATAGTTCTAGCAGCTTCCATAAGTGTACGGTTACGTCTCTCAACGACACCGTTTTGTTGGGGAGTGCGAGCAACTGATGTTTCGTGTGATATGCCAACCCCTGCATAATAAGCTTGAAGAGTTTGATTAACGAACTCTGTTCCGTTGTCAGTTCGAATGCGGCGAACAGTAGCATTAAGACGTACTATCATCTTTAAGAACTTGATAATAAAATTCGGAACTTGATCCTTTGATGCCAAGAATTTTACCCATGTAAACCGTGAATAATCATCCACCATAACTAGCATATACTTTCTACCACGCACACTGGCAGTCCGCATAGGCCCACAAAGATCCATATGGATAAGATGCAAAGGTTCTTGGTTGGTATCTTCTGCTTTAGGTTTGTAAGATTTTTTGGTACTTTTCCCCAATGAACACGCGGAACATAAATGATCCTTGTGAAATTTAAGTTTCGGAAGACCACGAACAAGTTCGTTTTTAGCCAAGTTGGTAATAGCATCAAAGTTGAGATGAGATAACCGGCGATGCCATAACCATGACTTAGTCTTCGATGCTTTGGAGAGAAGACATACGGGCGATGCGGCCATCATGTTTTGAATAGACAATGTATATAGATTATCCCTTCGAGAGCCTTTTAACAAATCATTTCCTACCAAATCACGAATGAAGCAAGTATGTTGTCGAAAAGCAACTTCAAGGTTTGAATCGCAAAATTGTCCCACTGAGAATAAGTTGTGACCTAATCCTTCCACTTAGTATACCCGTGAGATCGTAACATTCCCAATCTGATATTCACCATACCCCATAATCTTAGCAATATGATCATTACCAAACTTAACCGTCCCTAGAAACTTGCTGACAAAATTTTTGAGCATCGAGCGATCTCCGGTCATATGCTTGGAGCAACCGGAGTCCAAGTACCAGAGGATGATTTGAACCACCTGAAAGTATCACCAGACAAAGACAATGCATCGGAATCTAATTGTTCCTCAGAATTAGCAGGTACAGATACAATTATCTTAGAGTTGCTATCCTGAGGTTGCTTAGGTTTCAAAACTTGCTTCCTAGGTGTCAGTTTAGTCACATGTTGCCTAATTTCCTGAGGTACTGGTTTACTGGTAGGCACAATAGTGGAGGCTGACCTATTTAAAGGGCGCTATTTCTCTACTTTAGTGCGAGGCTTCCTAGTTAAAGGAGGCTGAGACCTAGTCTTAGTTGAAGTTATCCTAGTTAAAGGACACGTTGTTCCATTAGCATTAAAGGTCCTACCAGTAGGTTTCCATTGCCATCCAACTTGGGTGAGGACTCGCCCAGTTGGTTTCCATTCAAGGTTGTTCCTAATTGCATACATTTCATTCACGTGATCAACAAGGCACAAATCATGACGCTGAGAAAACATGCATTCATTACAATTCCAACAACGCAAATCAGAATTCACATTTGTCTTAGGTTGCTGCACAACCGCAGAGCTTTTAGTCTTAAATACATGATTCTTTTTATTCGAATTTGAAATAACATTCCTAGGGTGAGCTTCTACTTTCTTCTGCGCAGTGCTACTAGTGAGAGGCTTGATCCTATCTTTCTAGGTGCGTGATCCTTTAGCCTTAGTAGTCACATTTACTCCTGTAGAAGGCAAAGGAACATTAGTGGTAGCACCTGATTTAGCCTTAGGTGGTGAATCTAATGTTAACAACGGCTTAGCTCCGGGAGTCTTATTGAATGGGGTTATGGCAATGGGTGTTGTAGTCAGTGGTGCAGAACCCGGTCGTCCGATGTATTGCAAGGATGCTAAACTATGTTGTACTCTCTTAATGTAAGTGTGAGCTGAGTAATAGTAGTTGCTTGAAGGGTCTAACGCATAAAGATCATCAAGGATATCCCTAACAAGATCCACATGCTTAATAACATCTTGCATGTACACATTATATGTATCGGGGTTATTCTTATGATATGGGTTCTTATGGATCACCACTGACTTGGTTGGTGGAGCACTAGAGGATGGAGCAGAGATAGTGGCTAAGTTATCAACACCTTCTCGTCGGATGAATTGAAGTGTTTCCTTTAACTCAGCCAAAACCATGTTTTTATCAATGAGATGGATGTTAAGGTCAGAGACTTCCTCACATTTTTTGTTCAGTTGGTTAGCAAGTGATTGCTGCTGTGTCGCATTAAAAGAGAAGCGTTCTTCTATTGAACCGTAAATTTCGGAAAATCCCTGCCTGGCACGTTCCATCTCCCCTAGAATAGATGCTAGTCTAGATTCTAAGGCATGGTTTTTATCATTGCAGCCTCTAATTCTTTTTTCAAAGGTTCTATGATTTATGATTCTCTCTTAAGTTTCATGATTTCTTCCTCTAAACTTTGAACTACCTCGATCATCTTGTCACTAGTCTCAACGCTGTTTTCCCACTCTTTTGATTTTGAAAGCTTTTCAAGTTCAGTTTGATGTTCTACTTCAATAGAAATACAATGTTGTTGAAGATTTTCAAAACGTTTTGAAAGTGAGTTAAAAGCATCTTGTAATTTTAACAATTCAGTGTTGGATTCATGACAAGAATGAGCATCTATAGTGTCTACAGGTGCAGCACTATTCACAGAAAGATCTAGCATATCATCACAGCTATTCACAGTGGATGTCATCTCACTAGCATACCTAGTCGTCACTATTTACTTCACATCAAGATCGAGCTCTTGTTCTAAGAAAATATCATATGCGGACAACATCTTTTCTTTCTCAACTAAATGTTGCTCATAAACATCATCCATTTCATGGAAGACTTTCTGAACTTCTCTCATTTCAAATTAAGATTATCGCCTAGGTCTTGAAAGCTTTCTTTAATATTATGGACAAACGGAATAATTTCATTCTCAAACACCGATTTCATGTGTTCGAAGGCCCATTCTCCAGCGGTTTTTTCCTTCAGAGTTGTACCTTCCTTAATGACCTTTTCAAAATTAGTAAAGTGCCTTTTAATCACGTGCAAGGTGACCAAAACAGTACTTACTGGTGGAAGATCCTTTGGAGTCTCCTTAGGATCTCCTGGTTTGAGAAGTGTAGGAAAAGTAATAGGGATTTCTTGATGAGACAAGGAGATGGGGTTTGAGATTAGATCCCCGTGTATATTAAAGCGCGTTCTAAAGTCGGTTCTGGCATATTCTTGATTCATCTTAGCGTAGTCAAACTCAGGATATGTGGAAAGCAGATTAGCACGTCTCTTTTCATAAGGTGATAAGGTATCATAAGGTACCGTAAAAACTATCGGATCTAAGACCAAACCTAACTTTGTTGCATCGTAGAGTCACGGGTGGTTACGAAAAACTTGCTTTGCATATCCCGGGTTAGGTTTAAGGTCTTTTTGACGCGAAAGATTAAGTTCCTTAAAAGAAGCCTCGAACAAGTGTACTAATTCTGACGCAGAATATTGACGTAACAACAAATAATCAAGTTTCTTAATTCTGTTAGACGCATTAATTTCAACTTCAACCTTTTTAGCCTCGAGGACTTCAAAATCCGTTTTAAGTTTTTGAAAATTAGATACGACTAACGCTTTTTCTTGAATTTCTTTTGAAAGATTTGTGTTTAACGTTTCAATTTCTGATAAATGACCCATTTGTGTTTGGCGAAAATGATCAAATTCAGGGTTGGTGAGGCTAGTGGACGAAGGAATTAATTCCAAGGTTTGCACCTTTTGTTTATACAAAGCAAGCTGGGTAGATAATTCCTGATTGGCACCTAGGGTTTCACGGACCGCGGTATTCATTTGGCCAAGTAAAGATGCTGAAACCGTAACCAAATCTTGTTGAGCAGGAGACGTCATATGAGAAATAGCAATTGGTTGTGTTTTACTCAAAGTCTGGGGACTTACATTGATATTGCTATCATTGCTCGTTTCCTCATTTGAGTTACTTGCCACCGATGGCTCTTCCTAATACTCGGACCCTTGCCCAACTTGATAAGGGACGATAGTGGTATCACTGTTAGAACTTGGTACCTCAGAGATGTGGTCAGACCCATAGAGAGAAATCTGAGCCATTAGTGCTGCTTTGGCGGTGTTGAAGTCATCACATTCGGAGTCATATGCATCCAAGTCATCGGCTTGATATGCTTCATTCTGAGTGTAGGTGGCTGTGGTTCCCTCATTTTCTGCAACACCCGGATCTGCCAAAAATGCCAACTCCTCCTGATCTAATTCCCGACCTTCTGCCTGAGCATTAACCAAATTTAATTTCTCTTGAAAACCATGAACCATCCCTTTTCCTCTTAGGCTGCTTACAATCCTTAGCCATATGCCCTTCTCCCTTGCAGTTGTAGCAGGTGATCATCTTCAATGTTCCTGCAGCCTTGCCCTTGGATGCAGCATTGTTGTTGATACGAAGAGCAGGAACTGAAGAGCTTGGGCGACCCTGAAGTGGTTGAACCATGACCCTGCCGTCTTGGATTGTAGCTTGTTGACGAGAGTTAGAAGAATTCCTCAATTGATTGTTTGTTGGTGATGGTCTTCTATACCCTTGTTTACTCAATGTTTGAGTCAGATAGGCAGACATCTTAGCTAACACTTCAACGGGATTGTCACCTTCTCTAAGTTCAGGGTCTGGCACCTCATCGTCACAGTATAAAACTGGAGCTGGAGGAGCTGCATATGTATGTGAAGGAGCAGAGACGTGTTGTGAGTAGCTTGACTGTCCTACTTCATGGGTTGGATAAGTAATAGCAGGAGCCTGAGGAGATTTTTAAGGTGAATACCCTTGCTGACCATAAGGTGATGAATATGGAAGTAGACCCCTCTGTGATGATGATGCTTGATTCTGACCAAACTGATTCGGATAAGATGTGAGTGGTTGATGTAAAATTGAGTACTGAGAAAAACTGGGAGTGCGATAAGCTGGTTGACTGTAAGCATGATGTCCCATAGCAGAGGATATGTTGTTGTATGACAAACGTGGTTGAGTTGCCATCAATGCCAATGGTTCTGGAGAGTACCCTTGAGTCATCCTTTTAAGTATCACATTCCTTTCCTGTTGCTGCAAGAATGAGTACAACTGATCTAAGTTTGATTTATGCAAGTCACGGATCAACTTAACATCAGTGACATATTGGCCCCACTCTGGAGGTAGTGTGTTCAGAAATTTTGTATTGATCTGAAACTGCTCAATGTTTAGGCTATAAACATTCAAGTCGTTCATGAGTGTGGTGAAGCGCCAATATTAGTCATGTATAGTCTTCCCTGGAATGTATGTGAAACGATCAAACAAATCATACAATTGACATTCACGTTCTTGCTTGGACAGTGAAGTTCCCTGTAGTAGTACCTCCAACCGCTCCCATAGTGCCTTTGCCACCGTATAATTACTTACCACTCGAAAAACGTCTGGAGGAAGAGCTTGCCTGATAGTTTTAGTAGCACGTACATCTGCATCAGCAATGACTTGTTCCTCGGGTGAGAGCTCAGCAAAGACTCTTGGCCGTGTCACATTATCAATTGTCACAGTGCCATAATCAAGTGGTCCTTCCTTGATGGACTTGACCATGAGTCGTCCACTTGGACGATCCATAATGTAAGAAATCATTCGCTCTTGCCATGCCTCGAATAGATCTTTGATAAGCAATGGTGGACGGTATCGGTACCCGAGATGATGGAAATATCCGTAAGTGAGGTAAACGACGGCATCATCGGCATATATGAATTCGGATTCATTTTATCACTTGACGAAAAAGATTACCAAAAGTGATCGAGCGATGAAATAAAGATATGTTTTGTATTGTTGAATTAACTCTTGTTGTTATGTTCTAGTTGTGTGGTTTATGATAATTACCAAATTAGTTGCAACGTATTAAAATCCTCTAAGTTATGCAAGTGTTATCCCAAATTTAAACAAATTCTATCGCAATAAACCTTCTATCGCAATACTCAAAGTATCGTAATAAACTGGCTCAACAACCCACAGGTCCCAGAGATTAGTCCTCGAGATATATGAATCAAAGAGAGAATATTGATTATTCCATAGATTATTACGTAAGGTTTAAACGAATGTTGGTATCAAGAGCCATGGGATGAAATCAAAGTTCTTTTGATTGTTGTTCTTGTTGGTTTAAAGATTTCGTGGGTTTTTGATCATTTTACCAAAGCTTCAAATTTGTTTTGTGTTTTTCTTGTTCTAAATCATTCACGAATCATTCTACTTGTTAGTTTAGTGATTTGGGTATTTTGGTTTAGTGAAAACACGATTCTTGTTTCCTAAAAGTTGCTAATTTGTTGCCAAAAAGTTGTTAAAATCGTTGCTAAAAAGTTGGAAAAAAGGTCCCTTATTGCGACAGCTTCAATTTCGGAAAAGGTAAGTACGGTTTCGATCGCAATAACCCAAGGGTTTTACTTTGCGATCAATATTGCGACAGCTACCTTATTGCGACCGTGATTGCGATTGTTTATTGCGATAGCACATTGCGACGTAACTAGGGTTATAGAAACGTTACTCTGCCCACATTGCGACAGCCATATTGCGATAAGTCTCATATTGCGATACATATTCCGACAGGTTATTGCGATACATATTGCGATAAGCCATATTGCGATAGACACCATATTGCGATAGCACCATATTGCGACAGGGTTATTATTGCGACAGGGTTATTATTGCGACAGGTTTTTATTGCGACAGGGATATTATTGCGACATGGATCATATTGCGACAGGGATCATATTGCGATAGAAAGTTTATTACGATACTTTGAGTATTGCGATAGAAGGTTTATTGCGATAGAATTTGTTTAAATTTGGGATAACACTTGCATAACTTAGAGGATTTTAATACGTTGCAACTAATTTGGTAATTATCATAAACCACACAACTAAAACATAACAACAAGAGTTAATTCAACAATACAAAACATATCTTTATTTCATCGCTCGATCACTTTTGGTAATCTTTTTCGTCAAGTGATAAAATGAATCCGAATTCATATATGCCGATGATGCCGTCGTTTACCTCACTTGCGGATATTTCCATCATCTCGGGTACCGATACCCGTCCACCATTGCTTATCAAAGATCTATTTAAGGCATGGCAAGAGCGAATGATTTCTTATATTGTGGATCGTCCAAGTGGACGACTCATGGTCAAGTTCATCAAGGAAGGACCACTTGATTATGGCACTGTGACAATTGATAATGTGACACGGCCAAGAGTCTTTGTTGAGCTCTCACCCGAGGAACAAGTCATTGCTGATGCAGATGTACGTGCTACTGAAATTATCAGGCAAGCTCTTCATCCAGACGTTTTTCGAATGGTAAGTAATTATATGGTGGCAAAGGCACTATGGGAGCTGTTGGAGGTACTACTACAGGGAACTTCATTGTCCAAGCAAGAACGTGAATCTCAATTGTATGATTTGTTTTATCGTTTCACATACATTCCAGGGGAGACTATACATGACTACTATTGGCGCTTCACCACACTCATGAACGACTTGAATGTTTATAGCCTAAACATTGAGAAGTTTCAGATCAATACCAAATTTCTGAACACACTACCTCCAGAGTGGGGCCAATATGTCACTGATGTTAAGTTGATCCGTGACTTGCATAAATCAAAATTAGATCAGTTGTACTCATTCTTGCAGCAACAGGAAAGGCATGTGATACTGAAAAGGATGACTTAAGGGTACTCTCTAGAACCATTGGCATTGATGGAAACTCAACCACGTTTGTCATACAACAACATATCCTCTGCTATGGGACATCATGCTTACAGTCAACCAGCTTATCGCACTCCCAGTTTTTCTCAGTACTCAATTTTACCTCAACCACTCACATCTTATCCGAATCAGTTTGGTCAGAATCAAGCATCATCATCACAGAGGGATCTACTTCCATATTCATCACCTTATGGTCAGCAAGGGTATTCACCTTACCAATCTCCTCAGGCTCCTGCTATTACTTATCCAAGCCATGAAGTAGGATAGTCAAGCTACTCACAACATGTCTCAGCTCCTTCACATACATATGCAGCTCCTTCAGCTCCAGTTTTATACTGTGACGATGAGGTGCCAGTCCCTGAACTTAGAGAAGGTGACAATCCCGTTGAAGTGTTAGCTAAGATGTCTGCCTATCCGACTCAAACATTGAGTAAACAAGGGTATAGAAGACCATCACCAACAAACAATCAATTGAGGAATTCTTCTAACTCTCGTCAACAAGCTACAATCCAAGACGGCAGGGTCATGGTTCAACCACTTCAGGGTCGCCCAAGCTCTTCATTTCCTGCTCTTCGTATCAACAACAATGCTGCATCCAAGGGCAAGGCTGCAGGAACATTGAAGATGATCACCTGCTACAACTGCAAGGGAGAAGGGCATGTGGCTAAGGATTGTATGCAGCCTAAGAGGAAAAGGATGGTTCATGGTTTCAAGAGAAGTTATATTTGGTTAATGCTCTGGCAGAAGGTCGGGAATTAGATCAGGAGGAGTTGGCATTTTTGGCAGATCCGGGTGTTGTAGAAAATGAGGGAACCACAGCCACCTACACTCAGAATGTAGCATATCAAGCCGATGACTTTGATGCATATGACTCCGACTGTGATGACTTCAACACCTCCAAAGCAGCACTAATAGCTCAGATTTCTCTCTATGGGTCTGACCGCATCTCTGAGGTACCAAGTTCTAACAGTGATACCACTATTGTCCCTATCAAGTTGGGCAAGGGTCCGAGTATCAGGAAGAGCCATCGGTGGCAAGTAACTCAAATGAGGAAACGAGCAATGATAGCAATATCAATGTAAGTCCCCCAGACTTTGAGTGAAACACAACCAATTTCTATTTCTCATATGACGTCTCCTGCTCAACAAGATTTGGTTACGGTTTCAGCATCTTTACTTAGCCAAATGAATACTGCGGTCCGTGAAACCCTAGGTGCCAATCAGGAATTATCTACCCAGCTTGCTTTGTATAAACAAAAGGTGCAAACCTTGGAATTAATTCCTTCGTCCACTAGCCTCACCAACCCTGAATTTGATCATTTTCTCCAAACACAAATGGGTCATTTATAAGAAATTGAAACGTTAAATGCAAATCTTTCAAAAGAAATTCAAGAAAAAGCGTTAGTCGTATCTAATTTTCAAAAACTTAAAACGGATTTTGAAGTCCTCGAGGCTAAAAAGGTTAAAGTTGAAACTAATGCGTATAACAGAATTAAGAAACTTGATTATTTGTTGTTACGTCAATATTCTGCGTCTGAATTAGTACACTTGTTCGAGGCTTCTTTTAAGGAACTTAATCTTTCGCGTCAAAAAGACCTTAAACCTAACCCGGGACATGCAAAGCAAGTTTTTCGTAACCACCCGCGACTCTACGATGCAACAAATTTAGGTTTGGTCTTAGATCCGATAGTTTTTACGGTACCTTATGATACCTTATCACCTTATGAAAAGAGACGTGCTAATCTGCTTCCCACATATCCTGAGTTTGACTACGCTAAGATGAATCAAGAATCTGCCAGAACCGACTTTAGAACGCGCTTTAATATACACGTGGATCTAATCTCAAACCCCATCTTCATGTCTCATCAAGAAATCCCTATTACTTTTCCTACACTTCTCAAATCGGGAGATCCTAAGGAGACTCCAAAGGATCTTCCACCAGTAAGTACTGTTTTGGTCACCTTGCACGTGATTAAAAGGCACTTTACTAATTTTGAAAAGGTAATTAAGGAAGGTACAACTCCGACGGAAAAAACCGTTGGAGAATGGTCCTTCGAACACATGAAATCGGTGTTTGAGAATGAAATCATTCCGTTTGTCCATAATCTTAAAAAAAGCTTTCTAGACCTAGGCGATAATCTTAATTTCGAAATGAGAGAAGTTCAGAAAGTCTTCCATGAAATGGATGATGTTTATGAGCAACATTTAGTTGAGAAAGAAAAGATGTTGTCCGCATATGATATTTTCTTAGAACAAGAGGTCGATCTTGATGTGAAGCAAATAGTGACGACTAGATATGCTAGTGAGATGACATCCACTGTGAATAGCTGTGATGATATGCCAGATCTTTCTGTGAATAGTGCTGCACCTGTAGACACTATAGATGCTCATTCTTGTCATGAATCCAACGTTGAATTGTTAAAATTACAAGATGCTTTTAACTTACTTTCAAAACGTTTTGAAAATCTTCAACAACATTGTATTTCTCTTGAAGTAGAACATCAAACTGAACTTGAAAAGCTTTCAAAATCAAACGATTGGGAAAACAGCGTTGAGACTAGTGGCAAGATGATCGAGGTAGTTCAAAGTTTAGAGGAAGAAATCATGAAACTTAAGAGAGAATCATCAATCGTAGAACCTTTGAAACAAGAATTAGAGGCTGCAATGATAAAAAACCATGCCTTAGAATCTAGACTAGCATCTATTCTAGGGGAGATGGAACGTGCCAGGCAGGGATTTTCCGAAATTTACGGTTCAATAGAAGAACGCTTCGCTTTTAATGCGATACAGCAGCAATCACTTGCTAACCAACTGAACCAAAAATGTGAGGAAGTCTCTGACCTTATCATCCAGCTCATTGATAAAAACATGGTTTTGGCTGAGTTAAAGGAGACACTTCAATTCATCCAACGAGAAGGTGTTGATAACTTAGCCACTATCTCTGCTCCATCCTCTAGTGCTCCACCAACCAAGTCAGTGGTGATCCATAAGAACCCATATCATAAGAATAACCCTGATACATATAATGTGTACATGCAAGATGTTATTAAGCATGTGGATCTTGTTAGGGATATCCTTGATGATCTTTATGCGTTAGACCCTTCAAGCAGCTACTATTACTCAGCTCACACTTACATTAAGAGAGTACAACATAGTTTAGCATCCTTGCAATACATCGGACGACCGGGTTCTGCACCACTGACTACAACACCCATTGCCATAACCCCATTCAATAAGACTCCTAGAGCTAAACTGTTGTTAACATTAGATTCACCACCTAAGGCTAAATCAAGTGCGACCACTAATGTTCCTTTGCCTTCTACAGGAGTAAATGTGACTACTAAGGCTAAAGGATCACGCACCAAGAAAGATAGGATCAAGCCTCTCACTAGTAGCACTGCGCAGAAGAAAGTAGAAGCTCACCCTAAGAATGTATTTCAAATTCGAATAAAAAGAATCATGTATTTTAGACTAAAAGCTCTGCGGTTGTGCAGCAGCCTAAGACAAATGTGAATTCTGATTTGCGTTGTTGGAATTGAAATGAATGCATGTTTCCTCAGCGTCATGATTTGTGCCTTGTTGATCACGTGAATGAAATGTATGCAATTAGGAACAACCTTGAATGGAAACCAACTGGGCGAGTCCTCACCTAAATTGGATGGCAATGGAAACCTACTAGTAGGACCTTTACTGCTAATGGAACAACGTGTCCTTTAACTAGGATAACTTCAACTAAGACTAGGTCTCAGCGTCCTTTAACTAGGAAGCCTCGCACTAAAGTAGAGAAACAACGCCCTTTAAATAGGTTAGCCTCCACTATTGTGCCTACCAGTAAACCAGTACCTCATGAAATTAGGCAACTTGTGACTAAACTGACACCTAGGAAGCAAGTTTGGAAACCTAAGCAACCTCAGGATAGCAACTCTAAGATAATTGTATCTGTACCTGCTACCTCTGAGGAACAATTAGATTCCGATGCATTGTTTTTGTCTGGTGATACTCTCAGGTGGTTCAAATCATCCTCTGGTACTTGGACTCCGATTGCTCCAAGCATATGACCGGAGATCGCTCGATGCTCAAACATTTCGTAAGCAAGTTTCTAGGGACGGTTAAGTTTGGTAATGATCATATTGCTAAGATTATGGGGTATGGTAAATATCAGATTGGGAATGTTACGATTTCACGTGTATACTACGTGGAAGGATTAGGTCACAACTTATTCTCAGTGGGACAATTTTACGATTCAAACCTTGAAGTTGCTTTTCGACAACATACTTGCTTCATTCGTGATTTGGTAGGAAATGATTTGTTAAAAGGCTCTCGAGGGGATAATCTACATACATTGTCTATTCAAAACATGATGGCCGCATCTCCCATATGTCTTCTCTCCAAAGCATCAAAGACATGGTTATGGCATCGCCGGTTATCTCATCTCAACTTTGATGCTATTACCAACTTGGCTAAAAACGAACTTGTTCGTGGTCTTCCGAAACATAAATTTCACAAGGATCATTTATGTTCCGCGTGTTCATTGGGGAAAAGTACCAAGAAATCTTACAAACCTAAAGCAGAAGATACAAACCAAGAACCTTTGCATCTTATCCATATGGATCTTTGTGGGCCTATGCGGACTGCCAGTGTGAGTGGTAGAAAGTATATGCTAGTTATGGTGGATGATTATTCACGGTTTACATGGCTAAAATTCTTGGCATCAAAGGATCAAGTACCGGATTTTATTATCAAGTTCTTAAAGATGATCCAAGTACGTCTTAATGCTACTGTTCACCGCATTCGAACTGACAACGGAACAGGGTTCGTTAATCAAACTCTTCAAGATTATTATGTAGAGGTTGGCATATCACACGAAACATCAGTTGCTCGCACTCCCAACAAAACGGTGTCGTTGAGAGACGTAACCGTACACTTATGGAAGCTGATAGAACTATGCTTATCTACGCCAATGCTCCTTTATTCTTATGGGCTGAAGCAGTGGCCACAGCATGTTATACCCGAAACCGTTCCATCATTCGCAAGCGCCATGGTAAAACCCCCTATGAGCTCCTTCATGGACGTAAACCCGATATTTCGTTCTTTCATGTGTTTGGTGCCTTGTGCTACCCAAATTCAAATAGTGAAAATTTGGGTAAACTACAACCTAAGGCCGACATAGGAATTTTCAATGGTTACTCACCCACTAAGAAAGCTTACCGAATCTATAACCGTCGTCTTGGCAAGATTATAGAAACTTTAGATGCCGATTTTGATGAGGTGACAGCGATGGCTTCTGAGCAACGCAGCTCTGAACCCGCGCTTCATGAGATGGGAACCGGAATCATCAGTTCTGGATTAACTCCCAACAATCCTATTTCATCATCATTTATACCACCAACAAGGTCTGAGTGGGATGAATTATTTAAACCTATGTTTGATGAATTACTTGATCCCCCCTAGCGAGACAGTTCCAGCACCTGAAGTAATTGCTCCAATTCCTGAAGTCGTTGCCGAAGATAATGGAGCTCAATCAGATACATCCACTGTCACTATTGAACCGGATGTACCATCCCTAAGTAATTCTCAAACAACACCAACATCTTCACCCCCACTCGTTCCTAATGATGATGAAGAGGATCACTATGATCACGATTTGGAATACGCTCACTTTCCCGAGCTTCCCTTCTTTGGGTCTCATATACCAGAGAACTCTAATGACGCATCTACATCAGAGGAAGCTCCAACAACTGTATACTCCAGACTACAACGGATTGAACATCATAGCACCAAATGGAAAAAGGATCACCCAATTAGGAATATCATTGGTGACATCGATCGACCAGTTTCAACATTCCATCAATTACAAGAGAGTGCATTATACTGCTATTTTGATGCATTTCTCTCCGAAGTTGAACCCAAAAATTGGCAACAAGCCATGACACAATCATCATGGATTGAAGCCATGCAAGAGGAACTTAATGAATTTCAACGTCTTGAGGTTTGGGAACTAGTTCCTTTGCCCAACAACGTCGATATTCTTACTTTGTTGTGGGTTTACAAGGTTAAACTTGATGAAATGGGTGGAGTGTTAAAGAACGAAGCAAGATTGGTTGCTCGAGGTTACAAACAAGCGTTGGGTATTGACTTCGAAGAATCCTTTGCTCCTGTTGCCCGATTGGAGGCCATTAGACTATTCCTTGCTTATGCTGCTCACATGAATATGATCGTCTACCAAATGGATGTTAAGACGGCATTTCTTAATGGTGAATTGAGGGAAGATGTCTATGTAAGTCAACCAAATGGATTTGTCAACTCGGAATATCCCAACCATGTGTACAAGCTTAAGAAGGCTCTCTATGGGTTGAAACAAGCTCCACGCGCGTGGTACGATCTTCTCTCGTCATATCTCATTTCGGAAGGCTTCTCCAAAGGCAAGGTGGACCCAACACTGTTCACTCTCAAGGAAGACAACGACATGATACTGGTACAAATTTATGTTGATGATATTATATTTGCTGCCACTACTCAAAGTCTGTCTGACCGTTTTGAGAAAATAATGTCCACACGGTTTAAGATGTCAATGATGGGAAAAATATCGTTTTTCTTAGGATTACAGATTTCTCAAAATTGCAGAGGCATCTTTATAAATCAATCCAAATATGCTCTAGAATCTTTAAAGAAGTATAAGTTTGAAAACTGTGACCCCGTGGATACTCCAATGGTGGAGAGAACTAAGTTAGATGAAGATAGGGATGAGATTGCTGTCGATCCAAAACTTTATCGTGGAATGATCGGCACCCTTCTCTATCTGACTGCTAGCAGGCCTGATTTGCAATTTATTATATGCATGTGTGCCCGGTATCAGGCTAGACCTACCGAAAAGCACTTACATGTTGTGAAAAGGATCTTTCGATATCTTAAAGGAACACTTAATCGTGGTCTATGGTATCCGAAGGATTCTTCTATTGCACTAATATCATATGAAGATGCGGATTATGCCGGGTGTCAAGATACTAGACGTAGCACTTCTGGCAGTGTGCAACTTCTTGGAGATAGACTTATCAGTTGGGCATCAAAAAGGCAGAAAAGCGCTGCGATATCAAGTACTAAGGCAGAATACATTGCTATGGCCGGATGCTGTGCTCAAATTCTATGGATGAGATCTCAGCTGACAGACTACGGTTTTGGATTCAACAAAATCCCGATGTACTGTGACAACAAAAGCGCCATTGCCCTTTGCTGCAACTACGTTCAACACTCCAGAGCAAAGCACATTGACATTTTCTACCACTTCATCAAAGAGCAAGCGGAAAATGGAGTCATCGAGCTATACTTCGTCACTACTGAATATCAGCTGGCAGACTTATTCACAAAGGCCTTGGATCGAGGACGCATCGAGTTTTTGATCGAAAAACTGGGCATGAAATCCTTATCTCCAGCGACTCTTCAGGAGTTGGCAGACGAATCTGCAGAATAGTGGTGGTAAACTATTCTAGCGTATCCTTTGATCGTGATCTTGTATATTATCGTATATATTTAAACCACAAAAAGAAAAATACAAAAATATAAAATCTACAAAAACCATAAAAAATATAAAACCAAGAAAACCCAAAAATATTTTTCTTTTTAACTCCGGGCATGTCTTTTAGTAAGGTAATATTTGCGGCTTTAGAAATGTCGATTAATATTGACACGACGCCGTAAATAGAGTCTGTATAAAAGTTCTACGTTTTTAAAACATGCCCATTATGGCTTGTAGTTATTTCAGACTGCAACCCGCTTTTCGCATTAAAGTCACGTATTTCTTTTGAAAACGTTGGCTCACAACGGGAATTCATTTTCTCGGGCAAGGTTTACTTAATAACCTTGTAAGGGATCAAGTTTACTTTATAACTTGGTCTAACACAAATTTGTATACGTGTCAGTGCACTTATTTTGTATAAATAAGAGAAATCTTATTGCCACAAGAATCATTTCCAAACAAACACTAAACCGGAAAATGTTCTTATGAATATTTGTTTCTTTTAAACCACGGACTACGGCTCTTTAGATAGAATACGGGTCCGTGTTTGAGGGGGAGCAAATATTAAATGTTTTTAGACTTAAATGGATCTTCAAAAGGTTTTTTCAAAAATTAACCCGATAACCGTCATCATTACTTGCTTGGTGTGTATTGTGTGAATTATACGTTACGGAATAGGGTGCTTTGACAATTAGGCTTTAAGTATAGGTGTTTGTGATTGTGAGCGGGTTAGTATGTTGTTACGTTACGTCATTAATCCTAATGATAATACTAAATATACTCACGGAGGGACTAAGTTTGCATTTCGTCTAACTTAGGGGTATAATATGTCAACTTGGCTCAAATTCTTTGACCAAGTCAAACATATTTATACCCCCCTCCCACCCGTCGTATCTCACATCGCAAAAACACAACACAAAACCTAAATCCGCCATTTTTGAATAAGCTTCCAACTCTTCATCTTAATTTGTTGATTACATCAACTATTCCAAGAATCTAGGTATACTCACTTGTGTGTTTATTCGTCCTTTCATTCATCATTAACATATAGCTAAATACACCCGTATATCATTTTAATTCAAAAATTAGGGTTTATGGTTTTGCGATGAAAATGTTAACTGTATGGTGGGATAGGTTAAGGATGCCTAGATGAACATAGGTATTGCTCAAAATAGATCAAAACATTGTCAAACTCTCGGAATCGTAAAGTCAAACTTGGAAAATCGAATCCCTATCTCGGATTGCGATGGTCATTGCGACCACATTGCGATGCATGTCTATTGCGATGAGTCATTGCGATGACTTATTGCGATGGACTATTGCGATAGTTCATTCTGATGGCTTATTGCGATGGTTCATTGCGATGGTTATTGCGATGGAACATTGCGATGGTATATTGCGATGGTGCACCCCATGCATCATTGCGATGGCATCGTAATGATATTGCGATGGATCCTTATTGCGATAGATTTCACATTGCGATGGAAACCCCAATATTGCGATAGAATTTATTGCGATGGATTTTTGCGATAGGATATTACGATAGGACAACATTGCGATGGATAGGACATTGCGACAGAAATGTGTTGTGATGGAAATAACATTAAGATAGGAGGATATTGCGATGGATTGCACACTTGTGATAATTTTGAGATAAGTATAGGATTGCGATGGCATTTTATATAGAAATAGACAATGGTTTTAGATCACTTGCAAGTTTGTGTTGTGCTATAGGATTATCATGCTTTATTAATATTAATCCAAATGCTTAACCATGTCATAGATATAAGATATATATGTGTGTATATCAATTGTGTTTGTGTCATATAAGCAGGAAAATTTCAATCACTGAAGCACAACAACAACAACGTGATCTTGAACTTGTCCCAATTGCTCAAAGGCTTCCATTTGCTGAGAACAACTCAAGATTACAAGCGGATCATGATCCAGCCTTACCAGCCTTTAAGATAGCCACAGATATCCTTGACTGCTCTCCAATCCAAGGTGCATTCAGACTCACTGCCTCAGTTCCAGCAATTTACATGCACGAATTCTGGCATACGGCAACGATTTCATCCAGGCAATTGTCTAAGAAGGTGGTGTCTTTCAAAATCAACAAAACGCCTAGGAAACTTGATTTGAACCCTTTCGACAATTGTTTAATTTTCCGACGTTAGCAAAAGGTGAACATTTTGTTGCTAACCCGGACACGGATGAAATGCTCAGAACAATTCGGGCACTCAACTATGACAGTGAAATCACCCTCCTCTCTCAATTCAACACATCTCATATTAGGCAACCTTGGAAAGCGATCTTTACCATCCTTGTCAAGTGTCTTACTTCCAAGACTCGAGGCTCGGACGTCATGAGACCTCCTCAGGCTCATATCTTTTGGGGATTGTACACAGCATCAAAAGTAGATTATGCACTACTCATTTGGGAAGAGTTCTGCTATCAATTTACTGCGACAAAGAAGAAGTCCGTTCATCTACCATTTCCAAGATTCACAAAGCTCATCATCAACCACTTCATGAAGAAAGATCCAAGTATCGATACTCGGGGCAATTTCTTCTACCACACTAGGGAGGATGACTACGTGATCCTGTCGATGAATCCGGATACGCAATCCACCAAGTATGCCTTACGTCCAGCTCTTGTCCCGGACACTATGATCAATGAAGGAATAAAAGAAAGCGAGTCTTACCAACTGATGCTCCAAGAAATTGAAGCACAGTTACGCAGAGCTAATGCACCTTCCTCGGAGGATCCAAAAGGTAAACGCAAGAAGAGAGTTTCAAAGCGTCAACCTATAGCAAAAGGCTCCAGCAAAGAGCAACTTCATGATGAAGACACCGAGGATGAGACGATCCATACAGATGAAGAAGATCAACAACAACTGCTCCGCCAAGCAAAGCGCCAAAAAGGTACGGCAACAGGTGGGTCATCTACTGAACCGGCTCATGAACCATTGTCTCAGGATAAACTGCTACGTCTTACTCTTCAGCAGAGTCGAGCAGAAGCCTTTGCATCAACTATAGGCTCAGGTTCAGGACCACAACTTGATGATTTAGATGAGTTTGGTAATCCTGATTTCGATGACTTGACTACGTATGAAGATCCAAATGACCAAGAATTGGATCCATTTTCCTTTGAGACCACAAAGCACAATGAGGAAAGTGGTGGTAATGACACAACAACGATTAACACATTGTATGATGATGTTAATATCAACACAACACTACCACTTCCAACTGGCAAGATAATCACCGATGATGCTCATGCAACTCTCACTCCAGCCTCTCAAACTCGGAGTAAGTCTACTTCTAGCTCTCATGATATTTTGAGATATATTAACGAAGAAGGCGATGGAACTGAAGTTACCAACATCGATGCATCAACAAATGAGAATTTGGTGGATGTTCCAAATACAACAACGACATCCAATGTCATTTCACCAATTTCTTCAACGGTGATTAGCAAGGCTGCCACCATGGCTACACCCACCCCTACGGTTGTTAGTACTGTGATGACCACTGTCCCACTGGTTGACCCTATCGTAGTACAACCTGTATTATCCACCGTCCAACAACCCGTACTAACCACCACCCCCGAAACTGCATCATCCACCACCCCATCCACACAGGCTGAACCAACGGTAGTACAACCAGTATCATCCACCTCCCCACAACAGGTATCATCCACGACCGCGACTACTCAAGTTGATACCATTGTCCAACAACCAGTATCAACCCCCATCCTACAACCAGTACCATCCACCACCCCTCTAACTCTAGTAGTGATTCCTCCCGCTTCTAACGTACAACTTGTAGCATCTACTACTCAATCTCTTGTGACACCACCTCCACCACCACCAGCACAACCAGGACCATCAACTCCATATCTAACTGTCAATGATGAGATTATTTAGACACTTCTTCACCAAATGGAAGTCCAGACAACACAAATCAAAACGCTCACTATGTCGATTAGTAAGCCTGCTACACCAGCGGTATCAGCATAAACTGGTGAGAAGTCTAAACTCAAGAGGATATCTGACAGATTCAAACGTCTCCGAAAAAGGCACAAGGAATTCCGTGCTGAAAAGAAGGCTCGTGACGACGAGAATGTTGTTTTTCTCTCGTCCATTGAATCCAATATGACGAACATCATTCAACATGAAGTCAAGTCATACGTGGATCAAGTGCTTCCCACACTCTTCACCTCAGGTTTATCTACATCCCAATTAATGCAATTACTTCACACACGCCTTACAGATATGGGAGCCTATAAATCCAAGAATAAGCGCAAAGTTCTCCAATATCTCACGAAGGCAATGAGTGAAGATCCAACCACGGAGGTAGCAGCAACTGAGGATGAAGAAGAAGACGAGTTGGTTGAGACGATAGATAGTGAGGATGATGGTGATAAAGGTAAGGATGGAGATGAGGATGAGAATGATGAGGAGGATCAGGAAGACGAGGAACACAACAAGGATGACTTAGAGAATAAGGATGACGAAGAGGATGAGGAAGAGAAAAAGGACGAGGATGATGACGAGGAGGAGAATGAGGAATCCGATGAGGATGATGATGATAACAACGATGATGACCAAGGAAATGGCGTTGGCAGCACTGAAACGAATAACACAGCCGGTAAAAGTGGTGAGAATATCACGCGTGATGACATGGAAACAGAGATTGTCGTTGAGCAAACAAACGAAGATGGTGCTGGTACCAAACATCAGACATTAGATCCCACAGCTACAGGTACGTCTACTCCACCGGTATCTACTCCTATTCCAATGGTAGCACCTGTCCATTTGTAATATTGATTATCTGTAGCTTCTATCACCCATAACCCACAGGTCCCAGGATTGTAACCTGGCTCTGATACCATTTGTAAGTCCTTGTAATCCTTGGATTATCTAAACCTTTGAATGATTAAGAAAGAGAGAGAGATAGATGAAGAACTAGATAGAGAAAGTAGAGAGAAGGTGGAGAGAAAGAAAGAAATATTAGATTGATAGAAAATAAGAACCAACAATGAATGACCAACCCCTCCTAACATGCTAGGAGGGGGTATATATAGCCCACCCTACATGTGGGCTTTATGGGTTATATGTTTACATATTGGATCACGAGCCCAATACTTGAATATATCGTTGGAGTGACCAATCCTTCCTAAATACGTAAAAACGTATTTCCAACAATCTCCCCCTAAGGGAGGTCACTCCAAGTTACAAAGTCCTAAATATTCTATAGCTCGTGATCTATGCTAAAAATGATGTGACCGAGACTTTCCTTGGAAAAATGTATTTCCAACAGTCTCCCCTAAGGGAGGTCACACCATTTTACAAAATCTTAAACCTAGCATACTATGCTTGAGTCTTCGATCTTGTTCTTGTGAATATGCAGATGAGATCTTTGACTTTAGTCTTGAGCATGTTTCCTTGCCTTGACCTTGTGCATTCATCACTTGTGATATTTGCCTCCTCGTGACTTCATGTTCCACATACTTATACCTTTATAATTCTTGAAAGCTTCAGAGTTTGATACAACGGAAGACTTGACTTGTAGGCTTTCTTAAATTGGTTGAAATATTAAGTGCAGAAAGTATAAGTATGTGTTTACGACTTCTTCTGGATTGTACACCGCAATGCCATCTTCTTGTTATGCTGCATAAGACAGTTAGCAACAAAACATATACACGGATGAAATGGCCTTGAACATTTCATTCTAATTCGGTAGCATTTTACCTCCGGTCGGTGAAGACTGTTGGACGATATTAACTATCGTACTTGTGGCAGGTAGTTTCAATTAAGAACCTCCTTGACAAGATTTGCGGGTAAACCCGTTCTCTTTACTCGACCGTCCAAAGCTGACTGCGAACGTAAAGAGTGAATCAATTGGATAGAATTATCCGCATGATTAAATTCATCAATTCATGTTCCTGGAACAAGTGAAATTCAATTAAGAACCGCACCATCGTTGCTTTCCAGTTGTCACGAGCTTGATTCATATAGAATCTTGCTAGTTACCTACCAAGTGCTGTTTGATGTTAACACTAGAAGGATTTCCATTAGTCACTGTAAATACTTAATCGTATTACTCTGAATGTTCTAGCAAGATCACTTGGATTTTGCGTAGAGGCCTGGAACGAGTTTGAATTCATTTAAGAATTAAACAACTGTTGCTTTCCAGTTATCACAAGTTTGATTCATAAAGAATCGCACAAGTCACCTACCATGAGCTTTTTGATGTTCGCTCAAGAAGGATTTCCATCTTCATTGTAAATACTTTCGTATTACTCGGATGTTCAGGCAAGATCATGAAGATTTTGCATAGGACTCTTAAAATCTTTCTTACTTTTCACAGTGTGTGAAGAAGCAAGGAATTATGAAAATGTGTCCTAATGAGATATTTGATGATCTCAAATGGCTCTAGACTCGATCGTGCATTTTGGATTTTAGTGATCGGAGGCTGGAGAGGAGTGCCACCATTTCAATACCAATTTATTCGGAGTGAATATATCGATAGATAATACGTTGTCTCCGTGTGAATTAAACAAATACCTTTTAAGAGATATCTGAGTTAGCTGGGATGGGTTGTGCATTGCATCACTGGGTCCATGATGTCTATCTTCAATATCGAGCATCATTAAAAATGATCTCAATAGCATATGTATTGACCCGGTTTCTGCCTATGGTTGTAAGGAGGGCTACTTTCTTTACACCCTTTATCTTTACAATTCTTTTTCATTCTTCAACCCCTTCAATGCTTACCAATAGGTCATAACTAGCACCTTGTTGTGATTGTTCCAGTGCTAACTTAAGTACTTGGTCGGCATTCAGCTACGTTCACAATCTTTCTCCATCTTTCCTAAGGACTCCTATTTCTAGCTATGGAATGTCCTTGGGAAGATTCCTCTGGTTCTAGAAGAATCATTGGACTTAACCTATCCTACCATCCTTATGTCACCACAATCTTCACCATCGTGAATAGAGATGTTTTTGGTAAGTGTATGTCACCATGAAATCCATTTTGAAGTACAAATCCATTTTGCTCCCCTTTAACATATGCCGCGATATTCGAAAACATTTCGCACATGTCGGGATGAGCCAGCACATTAAGTCAAACCATTTGTGATAATTTCTCATATTAAATCACATTTTCTCCCCTATATTAAAAATATTAACCCGATCGATGTTTTTAATATCAATTGATTTAATGAGATTTTTAGAAAATTTTTGGAAGAAAAATGCAAATCCAATTAACTTCAAGATTTTCACAAGCTCCCCCTCAAATTAATGAGGCTGTACTTGAAACGTAAATTAACTACCTTTTAAACACAATTGTAAGGTACTTATCACGTGCAAAGATCATAAATAATAATGTATTCACAAGATTAGCAATATACGAGGTTTGACCTGATTGATGGAGAACATCATATGATATAATCACATGGTTCTTGTTCACGAATGTTGGTCGCCTTGTCACGTCTGAAGTTATCGCTTGACACCATATGTACGATTGATATCGTTGTCTTGACACCAATTAGTGAACTTGGCACTGTCGGCGTCGAAGATTCTGAATGCTTGACAATTGCTCCCCCTAAATTGTTGACCCGTGTTCTATCAAAAGAGTTGTAGTCGGCGTTTGAGTAGTCGCATCATTGAGTATATAGATACCAATTGTAGAGAACTTCGATTTATGGAGATGATAACTTCATAAAAACAAGATTTCTCTTGTTGTAACAAATAAATGCACTGATGCGTACATCTATTTGTGTTAGATTGTGTTATGAAGTAAACAAAATCCCTTACATGGTTATAAAGTAAACCATGCCCGAGAAAATTAATTCCCGTTGTTGAGTCAAAGCTTTCCGGTGAAATGCTTGACTTTAATATGAAAAGCGGGTTACTATCTGAAATAATAGCAAATCATTTTGAGCATGTTTTAAAACATTTGAACTTCTGCTCGAACCTTATTTACAATCCCATGTCATTATTGAATGACATTTCTAGTATCATAAATATTATCGATTCCAGAAGACATGCTCTTTTATCAAAAACATTGTTGAACACAGAATTTTGAAAGATTTAGAAAAAACCTTTTGAGAAATTCTCGAAAAATTGTGTTCAATGTTTTGAAAACCAATTACTTGAGCTTAAGATGTTGAATATCTTACAAAAAGAGCTCAAGTCCGAGAAGTTGTAAACTTCCCGTTGTTAGGATAAGTTTATCATCGGCGATAAACTTTCCTTTTAACTGAAGTACGAGTCCTAAGTTGATATTTACTTAGAAGTCGTTTTCATGAGCTTGAAAACTTATGAATGTTTTAATGTAAAGCTCATGACCGAGAAAGATGAATTTCTCGTTATAAGGAAAAGTTCTCTTATTTAAAAGATTCACTTTCCTGTCTGAGCTTAAAACTTGGAATGTTTTAATACAAGCTCATGACCGAGAAAATTTAATTTCCCGTTACGAGGATAAGCTATCTTTAAAGATAAGCTTTCCTAAATATGAAGTCCGAGTTACAGTCCGATATTTAACTACAAGTCATTGTGCATGAGCTTAAAAAACTTCGAATGTTTTTAATATTAGGTCATGCCCGAGAAAAATCAATTTCTCGTTGTTAGGATTAGTTACCATCGGTGATAACCTTTCCTTTCTTTGAAGTGCGGGGCATAATCTGAGATTTAATTATACACCGTTTACACGAGCTTAAAACCTTTGAATAGTTTTAACGTAAGCTCGTGTCCGAGAAAATTTAATTTCTCGTTGTGAGGGTAAGTTATCGTTGAAGAGATAAACTTCCCTTTATTTGAAGTCCGGGTCACAATCTGTAATATAACTGTGAGCCATATACACGATCTTAAAACCGTTGAATGGTTTTAGTGTAAGCTCGTGTCCGAGAAAAGTTAATTTCTCGTTGTGAGGGTAAGTTATCGTTGACGAGATAAGCTTCCCTTTCTTTGATGAATGAGTTACAGTCTGTGATGTGACTATAAGTCCTATACACGAGCTTAAAACCTTTGAATAGTTTTAACGGAAGCTCGTGTCCGAGAAAAATTAATTTCTCGTTTCGAGGGTAAGTTATCGTTGCGAGATAAACTTCCCTTTCTTTGAAGAACGGGTTACAGACTGTGATTTATCTATAAGCCTTGTTGTTAGCTTAATCGTAAATCCCCTGAAACACTTGATTCGTAGATATCAGCTTCTTCAGCAACCAATCGCTAAGAGTGTCCTTAGTTAAATGGTATACACAGATTCGACCAGGTTGTTGTTGTTGATCCTTGACTTTAGTACCTATATTGTCATCAACAACTTGCATACTTTCACATGGGTTAGCGATATCTATGTTAGAACCATGCGGGGGTTCACAGCCAACTTTGGAGGTGCTAGAGGGAAACACTTTTCCTGTAGGAACCCATTGAAGATTAACCGATTTGATAATCCTACCCGTGGGTTGCCACCTAAGATTGGATCTAGGCGACTTGGTTTTCTTATGCACAGCGGAAGACTTAGCGGTAGAGAACCTATTTCCTTTGGAATTCCCTCTGTTAGCACGGGAGTTTAACTCCTTCAAGACTTTCGTAACACAAGCCGCATGATTTGTCGTGAAGACACTTTTCATGCATACGGAACAAACACCGTGTTTGTTGTCCAAATTAGATCTTGAAATCCTAGTTCTTGCTTGTGGCATTTTCTTAGATGCATCTACATAAGGATTATTAGGCATACTATTCGACCTATGTTGTGGCATATTCTTAGAAGAATACCTAGAATCACTAGTAGCAGTCTTGTTTGTAGGTTTTGCATAGGCTGATTGGATCACATTAGGCCTAGATAGTGGAGTGACTGGTCTAGAACTATGAACCATATAAACTTGGGAAGCAAACCGTGGTCGCGAGGATTTTGGTCGCTCGGATCTAAATGCAGTCGGTTGTCGAATGGACTGATTTTTAGGCGGTTTCCCCAAGATTGATGGTTTGTCAAGCTTAGTGTCCATACTAGTGCCCTTAATTTTCCTTAGCTCGTTTTTCAGAGCAGCTATCGCAAAAACCTTTTTCTGAACCTGATCCTTTAAATCAGCATTTTCAGTAGTTAACAAGGTCGTTGACTCTAGAGTGTTAGACCTCATCTCTACGATAATATTATTTAACTCATTACAACGCTGTTTTAAGGTCTCATGTTCCTTTTGTATGAGGTCTTGGGATGCCAATTTAGATTCTAGCAAAGTAATTTGTTTCACAAAACTGTCTTTTTCAGCTTTAGAATCTTGAATTTTTTGATCTAGTTTTCTTTCAAGAACAACGTTTGAATTTTCAAGTTTTTCAAAATACTTTTCAAATTTCTCCGTTTTCTTTGAAAATTCAATTTTGGCATCCTCAAGTTCTTTTGATTGCTTAGCTAAAATCAATTCAAGCTCTTCAATCCTAGAAACAAAATTGGTTAGTGAAGCAGTCATAAGGCATTTAGTATTCTGAGCAATCTCTCCCCCATTATGACTCACATCGGATGAATCATAAATGGTATCACTATTACCGTTTTCCATCCCATGTTTGTCATAATTAAGTTCAGAATGCTCAACATGCTGTATATCATGGATACAATCATTGGATACATCATTCAGTTGTACCGTATTTGTAGGCTCTTCATCATATACGGGTATAGTGTCAACATAAGAAACGTCTTTACTATTCCCTAATGTGCTGCTCTCATCGTTAACCAAAGTGGTCTCCTTTGTGTCATCCGTATGACCATTCTCCTCTTGTATCTGCATCTGATTTTCCTGCTTCCAATTATCATAATCAGTTTGGAGTCGTGCTCTTTCTTGAAACGATAGCGTAAGAGAGTTCACATATTTACACATGGTTCCTTGGAAGTCTTGAATCTCGATATGCATGTCTTCAAGAAATGACTGACAGAGCGCTGTATTTTCTTTCTTGGCAACATCGAATTGAAAAAAAATTGATAATTGTTTCAAAAGAACTTGAAGTGCAGATGCAGATTCAATGTGATTAAATTCTTCTTTGTCAAGTTGCTGCTGAAGAAGATCCAAGTTCATCATCAGAGTCTCCATGAAGAAAGGAGCATCGTGACCAAAGAGTGCCATAATGGATGGTCCGTAGTCTAGCTTGGTAAGCTCGTAAAGATGACATTCAAATCTTCTAAATAAGACCTGACACTTTTTTCTAGCTTCTTCGTGCATCTTCTGCAATTCTCCCTCTTGATATGTTGAACTCAACCAATCCATTGAAATTCAATGACAAATGAAGGAAGGATTCCGTATCGATCGAGCAATGAAAGAAAGTTATTGTGTTTGTTGTGGTCGATTAAATCCCTTGAGTAGTGAAGAAAAATGATTAAATCCTCTAAATAAGTGTAGTTTGTTAAAAAATTTCAAAAACACGTTTTTGAAAAATCTTGGAATACTAGTAACTCTATCGCAATGTTACTAAACCCATCGCAATATCACCCATCGGAATACTCATCGCAATATCCATCGCAATATCACCCATCGCAATGTCACCCCTCGCAATATCTGATCGCAATATCTATCGCAATACCTATCGCAATGTTACTTATCGCAATGTCTGATCGCAATGTCTGATCACAATACCTATCGTAATAACCTGTTGCAATGTATGATCGCAATACCTATCGTAATATTGAAGACATTTGGACAGAGTAACGTCGCAATATTGCCTTAATTCTGTCGCAATCCACGATCGCAATGAACGATCGCAATAACTGTCGGAATAAGGGGGTATCGCAATATTGATCGCAAAGTAGAAACCCTAGGTTTATTGCGATCACTTTTGTACTTACCTTTTCCGATGGAAGCCAAACTTTGCGATGGATAAAAAAGTACCACTTTTCTAGGATAGTACACAACAAATTTGAAACATTAAACTTAAAGACGAATCAGACACCCAAAAATTTGGTGTTTTTAACCACACAAATCATGAATACAAGGATGTAGATTATTTGTATCAAGATTAAGCCATAAAAACACAAAAAAAAATTCGGAACGAATGAATAAAGATCAAAATAGGCGTTTTAATCAAGAACACAAACACAAAGACCAAACACTCATCCCGTGGCTCTTGATACCATTTGTAAGTCCTCGTAATCCTTGGATTATCTAAACCTTTGAATGATTAAGAAAGAGAGAGAGATAGATGAAGAACTAGAGAGAGAAAGTAGAGAGAAGGTGGAGAGAAAGAAAGAAATATTAGATTGATAGAAAATGAGAACCAACAATGAATGACCAACCCCTCCTAACATGCTAGGAGGGGGTATAGATAGCCCACCCTACATGTGGGCTTTATGGGTTATATGTTTACATATTGGATCACGAGCCCAATACTTGAATATATATAGTTGGAGTGACCGATCCTTCCTAAATACGTAAAAACGTATTTCCAACAATCTCCCCCTAAGGGAGGTCACTCCAAGTTACAAAGTCCTAAATAGTCTATAGCTCGTGATCTATGCTAACAATGATGTGACCGAGACTTTCCTTGGAAAAATGTATTTCCAACACACACATGGCTTAAGTATACACTTAACTCCCTTATTCCTAGGTGTATCTCTTATATTTTATTTTTTTCTTAGAATGATCATGAAGATGCATTTTTGGACTTATTTCGATAGTTTATTTAGGCTGAAAATAAAGTAGGACGATTTGATTAATATTTAGCTAAAGGACAAAATCTCTTAAAACTGCTTCTTGAGACCTCAAAAAGTTCATATCTTGGCATAACTCGCTTCATGATTTGAGACCTTTATCGGACCGATATTTGGCATGTACTTCATACTTCGAATCTTGAGAGATGTTCTTGCAATTATGGTCTTCTCTTTGTTTATAGAATTTATTCACTTGGAGTATTTTGAGAGATACTTCAACTTTGTTGAGCACGACTTCATCATTATTTCTTCAATCATTATTTGGGATTTTGAAATACAACGATCCGCCTCCTTTTCGGACTTTGATCTATTTATCCTCATACCTTGTTAGGGTCTTTTCGGATAGACTTCTCCATGATCTTTATGGGAGTTGATTGCTTTTCGTCGTGCGTCTTGTTCCTTCATATTGATTTTGGGAATAATGCTTTTCACATCATCTTGGATATTTAGCAATAAAATGGAATCCTCATGCCTTGTTAGGGCCTTTTCGGACTCGCCAATCTTCGCGCCCCGCTTCAATATGTTATGCCTTGGCTATGAACTCTTATCATTAGCGAGCAACTTCTATACGATTTTGGGCTAGAAGCTAAGTAACTTTTCAAACCGTACGAACTTACTTATTGCATTTATTTATTTAAGGCGATGGGAAAAAAACCTTATACTACACCAAGTGTGCTTATGCAAGAATACCGACTTATAATTGACTTCTATCATTTCTCGTTCTCCACAATTTAAAATCTCAAGTAATGAGACTCGTGGATGCTTAGCCTAATAAACCAATCAAAGTCTACATGGTTAAGGATACTAGCTAGAATTAAATTAGATAAGTAAATTCAGGTTGAGTCAAAATAATCACAACGGGCCTAATATATCAAAGACTTCTAAACTAGCTAAACCACTTTATTAATATTTTTGATTTTTCTTATATTTTTTACTTTATTATGGGATATATACATATGATAGAAACGATAAAAGGAAAGAAATAAAAGACATAAATTTTTTTTTAAATTACCACTACTTGGCCAAATTAATTAAAAATTTGAAAAATGCTGAACAAGACGATTTTCCGGTTAAATGAAGGCATTTTAGTGGATAAGCCCACTTATTACTTCGATATAAGTCTCCCCTACACTTAATATAAACATTGTACTGAATGTTTAAGCATGTGGGAAAAGGCTCCCCTACACTTATGACATTGTGGACGTTGGTTAAATCCAGATAAGGAGGAGACAACTAAAGTGACCAATTTCAAGTTTTATGTATGTACAAAATTGAATCACAATAGTTGAGAGATAGAACCGAATTTGTGGATAAAACGGGAGCACGGCTCTTCAAAGATTCCAAAAGTGCACTTATCCCTGTAATCACATCACCATACAAACACAAATAACCTATATAGCGCCCCCTACAATTATGATAAAAAATGGAAAGGGACGGATAGGTACTCCGGTTGCCTCCCGAGGAGCGCTTATTTTTGTTAACCGAGTCACGAGCCTGACTCGGTCCCGAATTAATTCAAAGGAAAGGTGGAGAAGGATGGAATCATCTCATGAGAGATGTCCTCTCCAAAGTAAAACTTCACTCGTTGGCCATTCACCATAAAATTTGGTCCATTAGGCTGAGCTAGCTCGATAGTTCCATATGAAAAAATATTAGCAACGGTGAATGGGCCGGACCAACGAGATTATAGTTTGCCCGAAAGAGATTTTCAACCGAGAGTTAAAGAGTAAAACTATGTCACCAATTTTAAACTCTCGGTTCTTGATCTTAGCATCATGAATGAGCTTGGTCTTCTCTTTATATATCAGTGAGTTCTCATAAGTTTCATTCCTCAACTCATTAAGTTCATTGAGTTGGATTTTTCTTAAGTCACCGGCTTTGTTGATATCAAAATTAGCCTATTTCAAGGCCCAATAAGCCTTATGCTCCAACTCAATGGGGAGGTGGCATGCTTTCCCGTACACAAGACGATATGGTGTACAACCAATCGGGGTCTTATATGCGGTACGGAAAGCCCACAAAGCATCATCAAGTTTATCGGCCCAAGAGGCACGATGCTCTCCCACTGTTCTTTCCAAGATTCGTTTATGTCCACGGTTGGACACCTCGGCTTGGACATTAGTTTGTGGATGATACGCGGTGGAAAGTCGGTGATTGACACCATACTTAGCCATGACTCTTGCGAATTGGTCATTGCAAAAATGAGTCCCGTGATCACTAATAATAGCACGAGGCACACCGAATCTAGCAAATAGTTGTTTCAAAAAGTTCACAACCACCCTCACATCGTTAGTGGGTAAGGCTTTTGCTTCAACCCATTTCAAAACATAGTCAACGGCTACGAGGATGTATTTGTTCCCTTTAGAAGATGGAAATGGCCCCATAAAGTCGATGCCCCATACATCAAAGATTTCACATTCTTCTAGGAAATTTTGAGGCATCTCATCTTTATGTGTGATCTTGCCTTGTCTTTGGCAAGCATCACAATTTCTAACCATTTCGTGAGCGTCACGATAAATGGTGGGCCAATAAAATCCCGAATCAAACACTTTCTTCGCGGTGTAGTTGGGACCAATGTGACCACCGGTGGGTCCTTTGTGGCAAGCTTCTAGAATATAAAGAGCTGCGGGTCCGTCAACACACCAGCGAATAATCAAAACAGCGCATTGTTTGAAGAGATACGGGTCATCCCAAAAGTAAGTATTAACATCTTTAAAGAACTTCTTCCTTTGTTGGGATGTTAACCCATCGATGAGAATTCCACTTGCCAAGTAGTTTGCAATGTCCGCAAACCACGGGGTCTCATCAAGATTCGAATGAATAGACAGTAAGGCCTCAAGGGGAAAAGAGTCATTGATCTCTTGATTCTGATGATCCCCTTGATAAGGATCCTCAAGTCTACTTAGATGATCCACGGCTAGGTTTTCGACTCCCTTCTTGTCACAAATTTCAATTTTAAATTCTTGAAGTAGTAAAACCCAACAAAGAAGTCTTGGTTTAGAATCTTGTTTGATTAACAAGTACTTCAACGCGGAATGGTCCGTGTATACGATGGTGGTGGATAAAACAAGATAGGGGTGAAATTTTTCAAAGGCATAGACAACAGCTAAAAGCTCTTTTTCGGTTGTCGTATAATGCGATTGAGCCCCTGTCATTGTTTTGCTAGCGTAATGGATCGGTTGGAAATGTTTGTTAATCCTTTGTCCTAAAACCGCTCCATTAGCAAAGTTGCTGACATAGCACATCAACTCGAAAGGTAGCTCCCAATTAGGGGTAACTAAGACCGGTTCCTTAGTTAGCTTGTCCTTAAGAAGATTGAAGGAGTCAATACACTCTTTAGAAAAGATAAAATGAGTATCTTTTTCCAAGAGGTGGGTCATCGGGCGAGCGATTTTAGAAAAATCTTGGATAAATCAACGATAGAAGCCCGCATGACCCAAGAAACTTCTCACACCCTTCACGGTTGAAGGTGGAGGTAATTTGGCTATGACATCCACTTTAGCATGGTCCACTTCCAGACCGGCTTTAGAAATTTTATGTCCTAGCACAATGCCTTCTTTTACCATGAAATGGCATTTTTCCCAATTTAGAACAAGGCGAGTGTCTTCACACCGCTTAAGCGTACGTTCTAAATTGGCAAGGCAAGAAGAGAAGGATACCCCAAAGACCGAGAAATCATCCATGAAGACTTCCATGGTTTGCTCAACCATGTCATGGAAAATAGCCAACATGCACCTTTGGAAAGTCCCGGGAGCATTGGATAAGCCAAAGGGCATTCTTTTATAGGCAAATGTTCCGTAGTGACAAGTGAATGTTGTCTTCTCTTGATCTTGGGGATCAATGGGTATTTGAAAATAACCCGAGAAACCATCTAAAAAGCAGTAATTTTCATTACCCACTAGACGTTCAAGCATTTGGTCTATAAAAGGAAGGGGAAAATGATCCTTTCTCGTAGCATCATTGAGTTTGCGATAGTCTATACAAACTCTCCACCCTGTAACGAGACGAGTAGGAATCAACTCGTTGTTTGCATTGGGCACAACGGTGATTCCGCCTTTCTTTGGTACACAATGGACCGGACTAACCCATGGTGAATCCGAGATAGGGTAGATCATTCCCGCATCAAGAAGTTTGATAACCTTTGTTTTGATAACGTCATGGATCTTGGGATTCACCCTTCTTTGATTTTGAATAGTGGGTTTAAAGTCGTCCTCCATGAGAATTTTATGTGTGCAAAAGTGAGGATCAATTCCACAAATATCGGAGATTTTCCAAGCAATAGCTTTTTTATGTTTCTTGAGAACTTAAATGAGACGAGTTTTCTCATCGGCTTTTAAGTCCTTAGCAATGATAACGGGAAGTTGATCAATGCCCTCTAAGAAAACATACTCGAGATGAGGAGGTAAGTCCTTAAGCTCAAGAGTAGGAGGGTCCTCAATAGATGGTGTAACTAACGATGGATCATCATTAGTCACCTCTTTAGGAGAAGGAGGAGAGAAAGAGTCCTCATTAAGAAGTTTCTCAATGGTATGAATGTCTTCTTCCCAAGCGGTGGGAAAATCATCATATTTAAGATCATTTGTACCTAAGCTAGCTTCAAAGTCGTCCAAAAGAAAGTCACTTTCTCCAAAAGGAGTCAATGACGGAGCGATTGAGGCAACGGTCTCAACATTGGGAAGAGAAGAAAGACTACTTTTGCAAGCATCATTAAAGTGTTCTTCACAAGCCTCATCAAGAACGTCAATACAATTAACACTCTCGTATGAATAAGGCTGTTTAGAAATCTTACCCATGTTGAAGATAATTTGATTGTCACCAACTCTCATGATAAGTTCGCCTGCGTCTACATTGATGAGAGTGCGATCGGTCCTCAAGAATGGACGTCCTACAATCAATGGAACACGTGGATCCATTTCATAGTCAACGACAAAAAAAATCTGCCGAAAATGTGAATTTGTCAACGCCAACGAAGACGTCTTCGGCTATCCCCACTGGATAAGCAACCGTACGGTTAGCTAATTCCAAAGTCATTTTGGTGGGGACTATCTCGGGGAGAGACAATTTCCTCCAAACACTTAATGGAATTAAGTTTATACTAGCACCTATGTCGGCTAGAGCCATGCAATTCTCTACTCCCGGGAAGTTGCAAGGAATCAAGAAGCGACCCGGATCACCAAGTTTGGTGGGCAATTTCCATAAAAGAACCGCAGAGCAATTCTCATTAAGTTGGGACTGAGCAATGTCAAGAAGCTTCTCCTTGTCACTAAGATCTTTAAACATCTTCGCATATTTGGGCATGTGAGCGAGAGCCTCAGAAAAGGAGATGTTAAAATTCAATTATTTAAACATTTTGAGAAAGTTAGAAACTTGAATATCATCCTTGCTTTTAAGCTTCTACTTCCTCAACCTTGAAGGATAAGGTATATCGGATGAAGAGGAAGGCTTTAGAATAGTAGGATCACTCACATCCTTGGGTGGTTAGGGAATGGGGTTAGAAGGTAAAGGGGTTTGGAAAAGTTGTTCTTTTTCCTTAGTCACAATCATGGGAGTATGTGTAGGAAAATCGGGTTCCGTATAACCTTTTCCACTACGAGTGGTGATTGCTTTCATCTCCCCTCTTGGATTAGCAACGGTGTTACTCGGAAGAGAACCCGAAGAAGGGGGTTGACTACTTTGGAAAAACGAAGCCATCATATCACGTAAGTCATTCGTTTGATTGCTCAAAGAGGTTCGCATATCGGCTCGAAGATCATTCCCTTCTTTCGTCATATCTCCCTTCAAATTAATAATCTAGGTCTGAAGATTTTTCACCAACACGTCATTTGTTCGCATGTACGTTTCAACCTCGTGGTTGAATACTGTGGGTTGCGTAGGAAGGGGTGCTTGATAAGCAGGTGGTTGGTATGGAGCGGGTTGGTAAACGTGATTATTATTTTGAGGTGGATATGGTTGTCTTTGGGGTGGAAATTGGTTGGAAGGTCGAGGTTGGTTTTGATTGTTTCGGTTAAGGTTTGGTTGTTGGTTTTGGTTTGTAGGAGGAAAACCGGGTGGGGAAAGAAAGTTGTTAGAACGATAACTTAGCAAGTTACGGTCTCCTCCTTGAGGGCGGGCTTGATAGCCTCCCGTAGAATAGTTACCGTATTCCGCGTTAACGTTTTCACAAAAATTGTCTTGGGTTGAAGTACAATTATTGTAAGAGTGAGGACCCCCGCATAGTTCGCATGACTGACTTAAAGCATTAATTTGCGCATTGGTGTTTTTGGCATTGTTAGCGGTTTTTAAAGCAAGTGCTTCAACAATCAAAGTAAGCTTATCAATTCTCTTGTCGCTCTCACTAGTACTAGCACTAGCCACATTAGTCCGAACACTCTTAGTTTGCACTCTAGACTTATTCTCAATAATATCCCACGCGTCATTAGAAGTCTTAACCAAAATGTTACCCCCCGAGGCACTATTTAGTGAATCTTGGTCATTCATGCTTAAACCATTGTAGAAAGTGTTAATTTGATGCACTTTTGTGAAACCATGTTGTGGGCACTTTCGTAAAAGTTCCTTAAAACGGTCCCAAGATTCACTAAAAGTCTCTTCGTACTTTTGTTCAAAGTTAATGATTTCATTCCGCAAAGCGGTAGTACGTGAGGGTGGGAAAAAGTAGTTGATGAATTTGGTCTCTAAATCCGCCCACGTAAGAATACTTTGTGGCGGTTCCTTAGCAAGCCAATGACGGGCTTGTCCCTCTAAGGAGAAAGGAAAAAGTTTCAAGCGAATTACCTCTTGTGGAACCCCATTGTATTCGACCGTATTAGTGAGTTGAAGGAACCTTTTGATATGGTCATGAGGATCATCAAGTGTACGCCCTAAGAATGGTTGAGCAGAGACCATTTTAATGAAGCCGGATTTGAGCTCAAAGTTGTTGGCTCTAATCTCGGGTATGACAATAGCATATGTGTTGCCCTCTACATGCGCTTGCAAAAGCTTGATCATTGGACGGTTATCCATTGTGTTAACAACGGGAGGTTCGACAACCGGAGGTTGAATGATAGTATCTTGAATGGATTTCTTCTTGCGTGCTCTGGTACGCATACACTTACAAAAGAAAAATAGAGCAGAAATATTTTTGGTTTTTTATGTTTTTTATTTTTTTGGATGTTTGAAAATTTTATATTTTTTGGGGGTTTTTGTAAATTTTTATGCGTTGAAAAGTAACGTTCATGGGGACCGGATCCCAAAATCCAATTTTTCTCACAAAAAACCGTTAATCTTTACGAAAAGAGCCGGCAGCGGCGCCATTTAATACTGAGATTTTACTTGTTAAAAAGTTCGTTCACGGTATCTCTTCGAATTGATCTCCGGTTTAGGGTGATATAATCGTTCCTAGTGAATAAAAGGGGGTTTGGTGTTCTATTTTTACTTAAAGGGCAAGAGCGAAATGGAATAAAAAGAAGCTAGAAACAAAATCAGAGAAACTGTCACTTTTTCTTTAAAACAGAGATTTCGGGAAATGTGCGATTTTTCGAAAAAATAAAAATTACAAATCTAAGTTAAACTACTCGTTCGGAATAATTCCTTGGTTCGGTAAAAATGTTCGTTCGGAATAATTGCTGGTTCGGTAAAAATCCTTCACTCGGGAAAATACATTCGTTCGGGAAAATAAAGCTCATTCGAGAAAATAGCTTGTTCGGAAAAAATGCTTCGTTCGGTAAATAATGTTGGTTCGGGAAAATGGATGGCTCGGGAAAAATTGTTGGTTCGGGAAACTTAACTCGTTCGGTAAAACAACTTCGTTCGGGAAAATAAAGCTTGGTTCGGTGAAACAGCCGATTCGGAAAAAGTGATATTGGTTCGGGAAAAATGCTACGTTCGGAATATTAAGTTGGTTCGGTAAAACTGGACTCGTTCGGTAAAATAATGTTGGCTCGGGAAAAATTCTACGTTCGGTATAGAGGGCTTTGATGGGAAAATGAGATTGGTTCGGTAAAATGTGTTGGATCGGTAAAAACTGGGGAAACAAACCAGACGAAAAACAGGGGAAAAACTAAGACACGAATTTAAGCTAAAATCAACCAAGTTAAATTTAAAGATTCAACCAAACTAACCACTAATCATCAACTAATGATAGACCATCAAACCAAATCAATAAAACTAACAATAAAAACCTTAATCAATCAAAACCCACTTAATAAAAACTATAAAAACTCAAGAACACAACCCAAATCAATCAAACAAGATTTATTAAGCACCTAAACATCCAAAACAACAAGTTTTCTCGAATCAAAATCAATAAAAACACAAAACCCACATGATTTTAGAAAACCAAATCACAACTTAAAAACTTAGAATCAAAAAGAAGAGAAGAATAAGATTAATAACAAACTATTATTAAAGATTAGGATTCAAAACAAACAAAAGTTAAGATCAAACTTACATGACTTGAATGAAAGAGATGAAAAAAGTGTCAAACACCCTAATGGTGTTGGCTTGAAACGAACTAAAAGAAAAGGAGAGAAAAAAACTAAAAACTAGTCTAAAATGTGAAGGAGGTCTCTATTTATAGTTGTGATGAAAGGATGGTGTGTGGGCTTTTCTCCTTCCTTTTTGTCTTCTCGTCTCTTTAATAAAGTTGACGTTTTCGACTTCGATTCAGGATTTGTCGATGAATAAATTCAATTCGTCTTTTAATTTCTTCGTTTAATAGACTTGAGTTCTTCGACATATATAAATCTTCCATCTTTGGTCCTTTTTCTTCGATAAATCTTCAAATAGGCCCATGGACTTCAAATCTTTTGCACTCTTGGACTTTAGACTTCTTCTTTCGTCTTTTTCTTCGATAAAACCCGTGCAATCCCATGTTTTCTTCAATATTTATTCGTTTGGCTCTGAAACATAACAAAAAGACAAACCACGCATAATTCCAAACAAATGACATTAAATACGCGTTTTGGTCTCGTTTTAGCAAGCAATAAGTGGTAAATGGATGGGTGTTTTCACACCTATCAGTGTTTGTTCTTTGATTTAGGACGGAATAGAGAGAGAGGGAGGAGAGAATGAGAGTGGTATTGCATGTATGTTTAGGAGAAAATGGTTTAGTGTTAGATGGTTTTTAGGAGTTATACATGTGTATAAGCTTTTAAGTGAAGCTTTTGACACATCATTGATGTGGTGGAGCTCATCTGGCCGTCCCATATTAGTGGGGTGGGCAAGTGTAAACTTGTCCTATCCCACTAATTTACGGGTACTATTCGATTCTAGTTTCCTCGATTTGCGTGTCCTCGGGTCGTTTTACGAAAAACGTTTTTATAAATCATTAATCAACGACACAAAACGAATCTAATAAAATTTGTTTCATCAAAAATGGAGTTCAAAAACATAAATACGTAAACCAAGGGTTCTCGGTTTAATCGTAAAGGACGTTAAATTATGCACGTAAGCCCTAATCTCAACCCGTAAATTGTGAGTTTATAAACCAACATAAAAATAAGTTTTAAAATAATATACGAGAAAATAATTAACTACCTGAATAAGTCAGATTGTCAGCATTTCCTCCTAAAACGGATCAACGTCCTCGTGATCCATTTCATTTCGATACCCATTTCTTATTGAAATCAAAGAGGTGTGGGTATTTCCTCCACATTTCATCCTCTCGTTCCCAAGTATATTCTGGTCCACGCTTTGAATTCCATCGAATCTTAATGATAGGTATCCGACTTTGTTTAAGTTGCTTTACCTCACAATCCATAACCTCTACGGGTTCTTCGATAAAATGCAACTTTTCATCAATTCGGACCTTATCCAACGAGATTTTCTCATCGCACACTGCTAACACATTTCTTTAGATTAGATACATGGAATGTATTGTGAACACCATGAAGTTCTTGGGGTAACTCTAATTTATAAGACACTGGACCCACTCTAGATAAAATCTTGAATGGTCCAATATAGTGGGGGTTCAATTTCCCTCGCTTTCCAAATATTACGACGCCTTTCCATGGCGACACTTTTAGCATCACACGGTCACCCACTTCGAACTCCATCGGTTTCCGCCGCACATCCGCGTAAATTTTCTGTCTACTTCGGGCATCAACAGCCGGTTCTTAATATGAACTATCATCTCTGTAGTTTCCCGAATCAATTCCGGTCCAGTGAGCTGGGTGTCTCCAACTTCACTCCAACATACAGGAGATCTACATTTTCTACCATACAAAGATTCGAACAGTGCAGCCGTAATACTAGCATGATAACTATTATTATAAGAAAATTCAGCTAAAGGCAAATGTTTATCCCAATTCCTACCAAAATCAATCACACAAGCTCTTAACATATCTTCTACTGTTTGTATCGTTCTTTCACTCTGCCCATCGGTTTGAGGGTGACAAGCAGTGCTCATGTCGAGATTCATTCCCAAAGATCTTTGGAGGGATTTCCAAAAATTCGATGCGAATCGGGAATCTCGATCAGAAATAATAGATACAGGCACTCCATGCTTACACACAACATTCTCAAGATAGATACGAGTCAGCTTATCTAACGAGAACTGTTATTTAATAGGAATGAAATGAGCTGATTTGGTCAGTCTGTCGACAATGACCCAAATCGAGTCAATACACATACGGAAAGATCCATCTTTCTTTTTAACAAACAAGACCGGGGCTCCCCAAGGTGACGAGCTCGGTCGAATGAATCCCTTATCAGAAAACTCCTTGAGTTGTTTAGATAATTCTTTCAGTTTAGATGGTGCCAATTGGTAAGGCGTACGTGCCACCAGTACAGCACCAGGAATTAGATCGATTCGAAACTCAACTTGCCTAATTGGCGGAAGTCCGGGTAAATCGTTGGGAAATACCTCAGGAAAATCACAGATAACTGGAACGTCTTCCAACCGTTTCTCCTTAGACTCATTCCCGGTCGCTTAAGCTAAAAATGGCTCGCAACCGTTCCTGATGTACTTTTGGACTTTAATACATGAAACGATTTTCAAACGGAATTCACTTCGATTACCATCAATTACTAGTGTCCTATTCTTAAGAGGAATTCTAACCTTCTTCTCACCACATAAAATTTCAGCATTATTCAAAGACAACCAATCCATTCCTATGATGATGTCAAAACTGCCTAGTTCGATTAACATCAGATCAATCGGGAAAGAATTTTTGAAGAGATTAAGAGAGCATTCTTCTAAAAACTTATTAGTTTTCACTAATTTACCATCGACCAATTCTACTTCATAACTGATATCTATCTCAACAGGTTCAATGTCAATAAGGGCACTAAATTTGGTAGATACAAAGCTCCTATCAGCACCCGAATCAAATGGAGCAATAGCATAATGATTGTTGAGTAAGAACGTACCAGTAACGACATTCGGGTCCTCCTTCTTAACGTCAACCGTTCCAAGTTGATAAGCACCACCCTGGTTGTTTGTTCCTGGTCCAATCCTTTTCAACTTGGGGCAATCCGGTTTCTTATGACCCTCTTCTCCACAGTTGAAGCAAATGATTCCCCTCTTACACTTTTCCAACTTGTGTCCTAGCTTTCCGCAATTTCGGCATTTCTAGCAGTCGCCAGCATGCCTCTTATTACCACACTTGGGACACTTTTCATCATTGCGCGGTGTGTTGTTGGTAAGAGCATTTGCATTCCCCCTTCTTTGGTTTTGACGGCGATTGAAATTCTGCCTATAGTCACCTCGACCTCCACGATCGCCTTCACCTTTCCTTTTCTCTCCAGCATGAGTTTCATCTTCCCTATCTTGTATGATTTGCCCAATGAGTTGGTAAGCCATTCGAACTGCATCATCAATGGTCAGTGGTTTTGATGATGTCACGTCTCCTCGGATGTTTTTGGTTAACCCTTTAATATATTGTTCAATTCGGATTTCTTCGGGCTCAACCAATCGATGACATAGCAAGGCGAACTCATGGAACCGGTTTGTGTAGTTATCAATGTCCACACCTTTCATTTTCAAATGAATTAACTCTTGTTCCAACCGTATGATCACACTACGGGGACAGAACTCCAGAGTCATCCACTTCTTGATTTCAGCCCAAGGAGTAGCATTATCAACATCAATGCCCATGAAAGCAATTCTCCCGTTCCACCAAGTCAAAGCACGGCCTCGGAGAGTAGCCATAGAAAAAGTCACTTTATCTACCTCCTTACACTTACCGATACGGAACACAGATTCGATCTTTTCAATCCATTGACTTAACCCTACTACACCTTTAGTTCCGTTGAAAGGGAGTGGTTCACACTTCATGAAAGTCACATGAGTGCAACCATCGACTTCGGGTGCATTAGGTCTAGGTCCTCCAACATTTCCCCCATTATCAGCATTGTTAACATTGGCAGCATTAGCATCATCACCAGCGACATTACCAGCGGCATTACCGCCAGTTCCACTACCGCCAGCTCCACTACTGCCAGCACCATTTCTAGTACTTGCCATAAATTCAGCCATTGACGCGGCAACTTGTTCCGCAATGATCTTGCGCATGTCTGCCTCTATCATGGTTTTCTTGGGCGGCATTGTTCTATTATCACACAATACAAAGTATGATAAGTAGTTACTCAATGTTGGATTCATATAAGATGGATTGAATTGATAATCAAGGAAGCAAGATACAAACAAGGCACGATATGGAATTCAAGATAAAGGATACATATTACATTAGATTATAAACAACCACATCATTTAGTTACATTACACATAAAAATACCTATCACTATACAAGCCCAAAATCTGTGTCGGGTCTACTAACCAATACGTCGGTTTAGTTAAGATTTACAAAAGATACAAAAGATAATACTAAGGCTAGACTGGTCTACTGAGAACCGCCAGAAGGTCCGTCATCCATCGTCTTCGGTATCTTCCTCGGACGATCACAAGACACATCTTCTGCTGGGCGCTTACGAATCACACCTTTCTCGACTATCTCAGAATAAAATCTACTGTACTAACCAACAGATATATGCAACTCCTTTTCTGCCTTCTCGCGCATCGCAGGAGCTACATTCAACTGAATTTCCATTATATCCACCTTTTTCTTCATCCTATTAAACTCACCACTTTCCAACACAGTCAATCTCCTAAACACCTCAGTCAAACTACGCTCTACATCAGTGAATCCCAAATTAAGCAACTCTCGCTCTTTCTCACCAACCTTTATCTTCGACTCTAACAAAGCAACATGAGTCTGACAAATACCTAAGCCAATCTCTGTCATATACTACCCTGAGCACGGGAAACATCTAAATCACGTCTCAAGGCCCAAGGTGAAAGACCATCGATATGAGTAGCCTCTCGGACCCTAGACGACTCTCCTAAATGTCTACGAGTAGCGATCCCATCAGTACCATCAGGTGCATCATCATCCTCATCATCCTCTGATCCGGTCTCAGATTCAGATGATTCAGACAATTCATCCTTAAGTAAATCAAGCTCAGAATCAAACCAATCAACTGGAGGGGGTAAGGGCTCACCATCCTCCACATCATAAGGGAAAATGAGCTCAGCCTCATAATCATAATCAATATCATCTATTTATACTTCCTCCTCGACATCCTCGTCGTCTACATTTTCATCATCATTTTCTACAACATCAACCTGAGGGGCAATCTGATCTCCTAGTCCTATCTCAGGTTCGGGATCCTCAAATGGTTCCTCCTCATCATCATCATCCATATCCTCCTCTACATTATAATCCACTAAGTCTAAGTAAGGGTTATCATCTAGGTCAGGTTCAGGAATAGCAGGGTTATCTACGGTGATATTAAGGTCTGCCATGACAAATCTGCATTATATAATATTTCTCGTATTAGCATAAAAATAATTATTGAACGATTACATACTGAATTCACAACACATATATATATATATATATATATATATATATATATATATATATATATATATATATATATATATATATATATATATATATATATATATATATATATATATATATATATATATATATATATATATATATATATATATATATATATATATATATATATATATATATATATATATATATATATATATATATATATGTATATATATATATATTAAATTATGTATATCAATATATATTCTTCTCAATAAAGCTTGCTGGTAACATTGGAGATCTTTTTGGCACCGTTATAGTCGAAGATTTTTAAACAATTTGGGTAAAATGGTTATAGTTAAAGATTTTTGAAATGTATTTTTCAAAACCTTGGTTTTTAAAAATCTTTCGTTCTCTATAACGAGAGCTCTGGTACCAAACTGTAACACTCTCAAATTTTTATCGGATCAGCGGTAGGGTCAATGGAGTGTTACGGGATAGCACAATAACTCAAATCATAGACAACGCATAAAAATGGTTGCACAAGGTCTAACATACATTCATTCGAATAAAAAGTTTAAGTTTACAGCAGGTCCCCAAAATACACAGTTATAAAGTTTACAAACATAGGTCGAATGAATGATTTTTATTATGTGGGCCATCTGAGTCGATCTCCATCCAAGTTACCTTCAAGCACCTGAGATAAAATATGAAAAATTATATCAGCGAATGCCGAGTGAATTCATAGAGTTTAGTAAAACCATTACGTAAAACAATTGTAAAAAGCATAACACAAGTATAATATCAGGAGTAGTTCTCATATTCCTAGTCAGACAATATATATGCATCTTATACCGTCTATGAGACCGTGGCCTCATTATGCAATTGGGTCATATTGAATTATGTTTTTGGATTATTATCAGCCGCATGACATTGTTACCTTACTTAAAATAAACAACGGGTCGCGAATCCTGACAAACAATTTCCCATCTAAATTAGCGTGTCGCCACAAATATCACGCTTAATAATCTTCACATACATAAATTCGCTTGCCAATCAATGTGGCACGACGGGGATCAACCGTCAAGGCGCGAACTGGATTGATCGTCCCCAAATAGTACTATCATATGCATAAGCGTCTACCAAATCTCGGTAGTTCACTATTCATGCTAATGGGACTTCTAGTGACATAACCTAACTCATAATAATCCTTTTTATCTCATTCATAGGGTCATTATATCATTCGGGTCCATAAGCATACCATCGGGACTACTTGTGTTCTATTTTATCAAATCTATCATGTTATCTTCCTCGCGGGTTTATAAAACATTTATCAAAACATTTAAAAGAGTGCGAGGCTATGAACTCATGTTGATTAAGAAAGGCGGATTATCGACAACGGGCGTGCTTCAATCACGGGAACCTATATAAATAATACTCTGTCTTAGACTTTTGTCCAATGACTTTTATAAAAATAATAGCTATGTATATAGATATATGATGATGATCAAGTGGGATTTACATCTTTGTTTAACATTATAATGTTATGTGTTGGTAAATTTCTAGTCTAGTTATACTAATTCAACTTATTTACATTTTGAGGCCCAATAGGCCCATTACAAGCCCAATATATTACATTAGCCCATTTATACTTTTATTACCAGGCCCATACTCATATGTTAGGCCCAAGTGGGTTAAGCCTAATGAGTAAGTCCATTAGTGTTTTACCAAACTAGTCGGGTTATAGTCCAATAAGGCTACTTTGGCCCGTTAATGTCTATATGTTATAAAGCTCGGGTTTATCGGTTTTTACTTGTTATATAAGTTTATACTTCAGTATGTGGGTTTGTAAAAGATTACATTAGACGGGTCCGACCGTCTAAGTTTTATTTTACAAAACGTTAATCTTTCGGTTTTAGCCGAAAAGACGTAAAACTTAGGTATATACTTTTATAACCTCGAAAACATTTATACTTGTAATTTATATAAAATGTCCCATTTTAATATAAATATATATATAACTCTTTATTTATAATTATTATCAACTATTTGTCTTTATATATGTTAATACAGGACTTTTGCGTACCTCGAATTAGAAATTAAGATTTAATACAAGGCTTTTTGTATCTCTAGAAAGGTGAATAGAAAGAATTAATTGTCGTTCACGGATCGATTCGAATTGAATAAGGTTAATTGTGCGACTCAGCTGTTTTTGGTGGTGGAAACAAAGAATTGGTCGTTGTAGTGGAAAAGGAAAGGGTGCAAGACGTAAAAGTAAAAATAAATAAAGTAAAGACGAGGCTTGGAAAAACTGTCACTTTTTCCGTTTAAAATAAAAATAAATTAAAACAAAATAAAAGCGTGACGAAAAATTAAAAGGCACTAAACATAAATAACGCAAACTTAAAACTATCCTAAAGGCAAACTTAAAACTAAACTAAGGCAAGTAAACTTAAAGTGCGACTAAAAAAAGGCGGGAAAATTAAAGCTTGAAAATTAAAAATAAAACATAGAAAAAAACTAGGAAAAGATTCTCGTTCGGAATAACTAGTTAATCTGGAATGTGTCACTCATTCGGAATAACCCAATTGATTCGGAATAATAACTGATCCGGAATAAAAAGGAAAGAAAAGTGGTTGGTTCGGAATAATTATTCCGGATGGATGATCCGGAATAATGGGTGATTCGGAATAATAAGATATTCCGAATGAAGGGCACTTCAACTTTTGGTGTTTGATTCGGAATAAATATTCCGAATGAACTAGTTGATCCGGAATAAAATATATTCCGAATGAGAGACTTTGGTTCAGAATGTTATTCCGAATGAGATAACTGATCCGGAATAATGGATATTCCGGATGAAGTACTTCAGCTATTGTTGATCTGGAATATGTCACTTATTCCGGATGAACGCCTCTGGTTCGGAATATTATTCCGAATGAACGAATGCAACAATGACTGATCCGGAATAATGGATTATTCCGGATGAAGATCTTCAGTAATGTTGGTTCGGAAAGTTCTTGGGAATAAGATGAAGGTGCGAAGAACAGTAGCAGGTATGGAGGGTACGAAATCAATAAAAACTAACCAAATCAAACCAAAAGATTAAGCAAAACTAATCAATAAACAACCACAAACAATAAACTAACAATCCTAAACAATAAAATCAACAAATAACTCAAAGAAAATCAAAACCCACTTAATCTAAAAGCATAAAAATAAAGAACATGAACAATAAATCAAAGATTAAAGAAAGGTAGAAGGGGATTAACAATAAAAGTAAATGATTAACAAGAATTAAAAGGAAAACTAACTTGAAATTAAAGGAATTTAAGGTGCAAGACAAGGAATTAAAGGTGCATAAATTTAAAGGTGCAAGGTAAATAAAATGAAAGGATAGTTTGTCAGGCTATTCAACAAAAACAAATGAACTACAGCTTAAACTATTTATAGGGGAGGTTGGATTGCATAGGAAGCTTCCTTCTCTTTCTCTCTTTCTTGCCTTTTAGTCCTTGGTCTTCTAGTCTTCTTTAATTCTTCGACTTTTAGACTTTGTCTTGGGATTTCTTTAACTCGTCTTTGTAATTTCTTCAAAATTAAGACTTGAGTTCTTTTGGCTTCATTAAACTTCCGTCTTTTGACCTTTTCTTCAATAAATCTTCAGAATAAGTCTTGGACTTCCGTTCCTTTTGCACTCTTGATCTTTTGACTTCGCCTTTTTTTCTTTTTCTTCAATAAATGCCCGTGAAAGACCGTGTTTTCCTTCCTTTTCACATTTTGATCCTAAATCACAACAAAAACACAAACCACGCATAATTCCGACATTTACGACATAAAATATACGTTACGGTCTCGTTTTAATGTAATTAAGTGGAAGAAAAGATGAGTGTTTTCACACTTATCAAATCCCCTACACTTGACCATTGCAATGACCTCATGCAATGCTTAGTGGCAAAGCAAGATTTACACTTTCCATCATTATCAACCTACCTTGGCCTTTAATAAACAACTAAGGAAAACTAAAAAGATAGAAAATAACAAAATGCAACAAGGAAAAAACTAGTAAAGAAATCTAAGACTTACATTAGGGCTTGTGTGTCATGAATGTTTATCACCCTCAAGTTTCACGTTCCCCATGCCAAGCTTAAAAACAAGATCATTTTTAGTATAAGTTAGCATAACAAACATTTACTCACGCGGTTCAATTAATCACTAAGACTCCCTTATTCCTACGGGTAACTTATATTTTATTGATGTCTTGAATGATCACAAGGATGCATTGTTGACTTATTTCGATAAGTTATTAGGGCTGAAAATAAAGTAGGACGATCTAATCCATAGTTAGCTAGAGGACAAAATCTTTTAAAACTGCTTCTCGAGACCTCAAAAAGTTCATATCTTGGCATAACTCGCTTCACGATTTGAGACCTTTCTCGGACCGATATTTGGCATTTACTTCATACTTCAAATCTTGAGAAGACGTTCTTGAAATTATGGTATTCTCTTCATATATAGTGTATCTTCACTTGGGAAATTTTAGACATTCTTCAAATGTGACCACGACTTCATCATTATTTCTTCAATCATAATTTGGGATTTTGAGATACAACGATCCGCCTCCTTTTCGGACTTGGATCTATTTATCCTCATACCTTGTAAGGGTCTTTTCGGATAGATTTCTCCATGATCTTGTGGGAGTTGATTGCTTTTCGCCGTGTGTCTTGATCCTTCATATTGACTTTAGAATAATGCTTTTCACATCATCTTGGATCTTTAGCAACAAAATGGAATCCTCATGCCTTGTTAGGGCCTTTTCGGATTCCCCAATCTTCGCATCCCGTTTCATTAGTTATGCCTTGGCTATGAACTCTCATCAATGCCGAGCAACTTTTAAACGATCTTGGGCTAATAGCTAGGTAACTTTTTTCAGACCGTACGACCTTACTTATTGCAGTTATTTATTTACAAGCGATGGGAGAAACAGATCATAATTAACTCACATATGTTAATGAAATAATACCAAACTTATAACTAACTCTATCATTTCTCGTTCTCCGCAATTTAAAATCTCAAGGAATGAGACTCGTGGATGCTTAGCCTAATAAACCAATTAAGGTCTATATGGTTAAGGATACTAGCTAGAGTAAACTTGGATAAGTAAACTCGGGTTGAGTCAAAATATTCACAACGGGCCTAATATATCTAAGAAATCTAAACTCGCTAAAACCGTTTTATTGAAAAATAAGAGAAAATAACAAAAATAAAGGAAACTACAACTAGGCCAAAATAGATCAAAAATTTTGAAAAATGTCGAAAAATCGAATTTCCGGTTAAAATGAGGTCATATTCACGGTAAAGTCCACTTAACTTCGATAGAAGTCCCCCCTACACTTGATATAAACATTGTCCTCAATGTTTAAGCATGCGGGAGTAAACTCCGCTACACTTAGGACATTGTGCACTTTGCTTAAATCTTGCTAAGGAAAGAACGACTAAAGAGATTCCTATTTTAATATAGAGATATATAAAATAGTGAATCGAAAAGAGTTTAGGATAGAACCAGGAAGATAAGAAAGACCGGATCACGGGTCGTCAAAAATCATCAAGAGTGGATCGTTGAACGCTCGAATCCCTGAGTATGAGAAGAGAGAAAATAGCAAACACCAACGGGTCTCCCCTACACTTATGGTAGAAATAGCTAACAGATAGATACATGGGTTGCCTCCCAAGAAGCGCTTGATTTTTTATTACCAGTCGTGAGCCTGACTCGACCTTGATTACCATGGAAATAAACTTAAAGAGCATCCACCGGGATCAAATACATAGTTTTCGTCCATCAAGTAACACAAGCTTAAGGCGAACAAGGCAAGCCACAGAAGAGAAGGCAAGGTTCCCTTAAGCAAGTGGTGAGCACGGTGGTGGAAGGTAGCGGGAGGTGACAGCGGAGTGGTGCAGCTTCCAAAAATCTTTCCTTTTGTTACATCAGATGGATACTGAGATGGCTGAAGAATTTCAATACCGGGGTCGAACACCTTTTCCTTTAGGGGAAAATAGCACTCAGGCTCAGCAGAGTTTGAAGATGATCCGCTATAAAAATGCACAACCTCGTCCTCAGCAGGTGGACAGAGAGGTGTTACAGCATATGTGCTGCGGGCTTCGGTGTCTTCCGGTTTCTTCTCCTTTGAGAGAATTGTCTTCAAATCCATAGAGGGCGGAAGACGATAATCATCAAAATCCAAAGGAGGTAAATCACTCTCATGAGGGAAATATGTATTGAGAAAATCAGAAAATTCTTCCTCAAAAGAGTAGTCATCCAAAGTAGGATCAAGCATTGATGGTGGAGGATCGACAGCATGCGACGAATCACTTGAAATAGTATCGACATCATCAAAGTCATCATAAGAAGGCATGTCTTTATACTCGGAAGTAAAATCATCATAACCTTCCTCATCGGAGCTTGAATCCTCATAGGCGTCAAAGATTGGTGGAGAATCATAAATGGGTGGAGGTTCCAAAGTGGATATAGAATCATCGACATCCTCTTGAAAAAGTGGATTATCAATGAGAGGGTCGAACAGAGGATTGTTGTAGACAACAAAATCATCAAGGACATTAATCATGTTCGCTGATTCTTTTCCATTGGTTTTACTTGAAAGTTTCCCTATTGTAAAAATTTGTGCATCATCCCCGACTCTTAAAATGAGCTCGCATTTGTCGACATCCACTAAAGCTTTTCCAGTTCGCAAAAATGGCCGGCCAAGTATTAAAGGAATACGAGGGTCCATTTAATAATCAACCACGACAAAGTCGACCGAAAATGTGAAGGTGCCAACTTTGATAAAGACGTCTTCAGCGATACCAAGGGGGTACGCGAGAGTGCGGTTAGCTAGCTCCAAAGTCATCTTAGTGGGAGTGAGATCGGGCAATGATAACTTTTTCCAAACGCTTAACGGCATCAAATAAATACTTGCCCCGAGATCGGCTAAGGCAGTAAATTCGTTGGTTTGGTTAAAAGTAAAAGGAAGCACAAAACGACCGGGATCTCCAAGTTTCTCCGGAAGTTTTTTAAGAAGAATGGCCGAGCAATTTTCATTCAATTTGGTGTTAACAAATTCGGCCATCTTCTCCTTCTTGTTAAGCAATTCCTTGAATGCTTTAACAAATTTCGGCATATGGACAAGTGCTTCAACGAGGCTAATATTGACGTTCATTTGTTGAATCATCTTCAAATAAGAAGTGATTTGAGCGTCCTCTTTGGTAAGCAATTTGCTCTTGCCAAGCCGTGATGGATACGGGATATCGGGTTTAAAGGTAGATGGTGGGGTTGGTGGAGGATTCTTCTTCTTCGGCACTGCTTCTTCATGACGAGGCGGAGACGGTGGTGGTGAACTAATTCTAGGCGTGGGAGTAGGAGGGATAAACGGTGATGGAGGAGGTGTAGATGAAATAACGGGTGGCGGGATAGAAGGTCCTACTAGAGTAGCTCCACTGCGGCTAGTAATAGCACTAACGTTCGCTCTCGGGTTGGGGACGGTATTCGAAGGAAGTGAACCTGAAGTAGAAGGTTGATTGCCTTGAAAGAACGAAGACATCATTTCGCGTAAATCAGTCATTTGAGTGCTCAGAGAGTGTGTCATGTCAGCACGAAGCTCGTTCCGTTGTTTCGCCATGTCATTTCTTAGTTCGGTGCGAATATCGGTTCCATGTTTAGTGATATCGCCCTTCAAATTGATGATTTGGCTTTGAAGGTTGTTGACTAGCTCTCGTTGGCTTCTCATAAAAGTTTCAACTTCTTGATTTACGGGTGGAGGTTGGGGGCGGGTGGTTGATACGGTGTAGAAGCACGAGGTGGTTGTGGATTGCTTCTACTGTAATTGGCGGGGTTGTTGTGGTTTTGAGGAGTAAAACCGGGTGAAAGGTAGTTATTTGAATGGTAACTCAGCAAATTTCTATCCCCTTGATTTCGAGCTTGGTAATTTTCAGTGAATAATTACCGTAAGCTGCATACACGTTTTCTGGATTGCTTTGAGTAGAAGGGCAATCAGTGTATGAATGAGGACCGCCGCATGTGACACAAGAAGGTGCTACCGCTTGAACTTGTTGTTGTTGCTGATTTGAAGCGAGGAGAAAAATACTTTTGTTCATTTCGGTTATCGCGCGGGTGAATTCGGTCATGTCAGGGGTTGCTGAAGTAGAAGAAACATTGACTCTCGTGTTGTTCCTTGAAGAAGCGGACGAATCCCAATTCTTGTGGTGAGTAGTCATGTTTTCAATAAGCTCTCTACACTCCTCGGGTCTTCTTTTCATAAATGTGCCACCAGCGGCTGCATTTATAGTATCTCTATCACGGAAAGTTAGACCATTGTAGAAAGTATCGATCAAGGTAACGGGGAGCATGTTATGGTTTGGACATCGATCGATCAATGCATTATATCTTTCCCAAGCATCGAAAAGTGACTCATCCGGTTCTTGCATAAATCCGCTTATTTGGTTGCGAAGACTTGTGACCATGGATGGTGGAAAGTAGCGCGACAAAAATCTTTGAGTCATGTCATCCCAAGTGTGAATAGAATTCTTTGGGAGACGATCAAACCATTTTTCGGCATGATGTGATAAGGTATGTGGAAATAGCTGTAGGCGAAGTTCATCCATAGAAACACCGGGTGCTTTCATGCTTTGAGTTATAGTAATGAACTTGTCGAGGTGTTTGTTGGCATCATCATCGGGAATTCCTCTAAATGGATTAGTTTGCACTTGTTGGATCATATGATGCTTCAACGAAAACTCCGGAGCCGTGATTTGCATCAGCGCAATCGGTCCTCCTCGTCCAAACATAGTTGGTTGACAAAGCTCCTCCATTGTCCTAAGATCGGGTGGTGGAACATTCGGGTTGGGTTGGGGGGGGGGTACACCTGCCATACCTAAATCTTATTGAGGCTCGGGCTCTTGATAATTTGAAGATCTAGTACGCATGCACCTGCAAAAAGAAAAGAAAAATATACCAAGCACAAAAATATATATACACAAGTAGAAAGATAAAATCTTTTTGGTGCAAAGAAATGCTTTTTATGAGTTTTTTATGTTTTTGTATTTTTGAAAATTTTTGAGGCAACAAAATAACGCTCACGAATGAACGGATCCCAAAAAGCAGCGGGTCTCTCACAGAAAACTGTTAATCTTCACGAAAAGAGCCGGCAGCGGCGCCATTTAATACAAGCAATTTTGTGTACCTCGAATTAGAAATTAATATTTAATACAAGGCTTTTTGTATCTCTAGAAAGGTGAATAGAAAGAATTAATTGTCGTTCACGGATCGATTCGAATTGAATAAGGTTAATTGTGCGACTCAGCTGTTTTTGGTGGTGGAAACAAAGAATTGGTCGTTGTAATGGAAAAGGAAAGGGTGCAAGACTTAAAAGTAAAAATAAATAAAGTAAAGACGAGGCTTGGAAAAACTGTCACTTTTTCCGTTTAAAATAAAAATAAATTAAAACAAAATAAAAGCATGACGAAAAATTAAAAGGCACTAAACGTAAATAACGCAAACTTAAAACTATCCTAAAGGCAAACTTAAAACTAAACTAAGGCAAGTAAACTTAAAGTGCGACTAAAAAAAAGGCGGGAAAATTAAATCTTGAAAAGTAAAAATAAAACTTAGAAAAAAACTAGGAAAAGATTCTCGTTCGGAATAACTAGTTAATCCGGAATGTGTCACTCATTCGGAATAAACCAATTGATTCGGAATAATAACTGATCCGAAATAAAAAGGAAAGGAAAGTGGTTGGTTCGGAATAATTATTCCGGATGGATGATCCGGAATAATGGGTGATTCGGAATAATAAGATATTCCGAATGAAGGGCACTGATCCGGAATAAATTATTCCGGATGAAAGACTTCAACTTTTGGTGTTTGATTCGGAATAAATATTCCGAATGAACTAGTTGATCCGGAATAAAATATATTCCGGATGAGAGACTTTGGTTCGGAATGTTATTCCGAATGAGATAACTGATCCGGAATAATGTATATTCCGGATGAAGTACTTCAGCTATTGTTGATCCGGAATATGTCACTTATTCCGAATGAACGCCTCTGGTTCGGAATATTATTCCGAATGAACGAATCCAACAATGACTTATCCGGAATAATGGATTATTCCGGATGAAGATCTTCAGTAATGTTGGTTCGGAAAGTTCCTGGGAATAAGATGAAGGTGCGAAGAACAGTAGCAGGTATGGAGGGTACGAAATCAATAAAAACTAACCAAATCAAACCAAAAGATTAAGCAAAACTAATCAATAAACAACCACAAACAATAAACTAACAATCCTAAACAATAAAATCAACAAATAACTCAAAGAAAATCAAAACCCACTTAATCTAAAAGCATAAAAATAAAGATCATGAACAATAAATCAAAGATTAAAGAAAGGTAGAAGGAGATTAACAATAAAAGTAAATGATTAACAAGAATTAAAAGGAAAACTTACTTGAAATTAAAGGAATTTAAGGTGCAAGACAAGGAATTAAAGGTGCATAAATTTAAAGGTGCAAGGTAAATAAAATAGATGGATAGTTTGTCAGGCTATTCAACAAAAATAAATGAACTACATCTTAAACTATTTGTAGGGGAGGTTGGATTGCATAGGAAGCTTCCTTCTCTTTCTCTCTTTCTTGCCTTTTAGTCCTTGGTCTTCTAGTCTTCTTTAATTCTTTGACTTTTAGACTTGTCTTGGGATTTCTTTAACTCGTCTTTGTAATTTCTTCAAAATTAAGACTTGAGTTCTTTTGGCTTCATTAAACTTCCGTCTTTTGACCTTTTCTTCAATAAATCTTCAGAATAAGTCTTGGACTTCCGTTCCTTTTGCACTCTTGATCTTTTGACTTCGTCTTTTTGTTTTTGTCTTCAATAAACGCCCGTGAAAGACCGTGTTTTCCTTCCTTTTCACATTTTGATCCTAAATCACAACAAAAACACAAACCACGCATAATTCCGACATTTACGACATAAAATATACGTTACGGTCTCGTTTTAATGTAATTAAGTGGAAGAAAAGATGAGTGTTTTCACACTTATCATATGTATATTTTATATAAATTTTTGAGTGCTTATATTATATACTATTTATTTATAAAATAATTCCTAAAATTTTAGTTCACTAAAATGGCCATATCTAGAGTTATACATGGAGATAGAACCCCAAATTTTTATGACATAATATACATGATATTTGCTTCATTTAACTCCTTTATAGCTACTGACGAATCAACCTCTAAGTAGTTTATAAAATTCGTCCAAAACAGTGTAGGCAGATTTGCACTCCAATCTTGTTTTGATCATATCTCACATGTGTATAAGACTTGTTACTTACTGTATATACATTAATCTATTCCATCTTTACAAGTTATCATATGGTCATCTTCTGTTTTATACAGCCTACATGTTTAAGCTAGATTTCATCATTCTTTTATATAACTATTAGTCATTTTAATCATATTTATTAACACAAGATCCCCACACAATGTTTTTATCATCATATATCATCATATACATATACATTAAGAAGAAAATATACATTTACATTTACAAAATAATCAAGGAAATGGAAGAATGAATCTTGTTACCAACCAAGATTGTGAAGGTGATGATCAAAACATAGATTTTGATCACACAACTTGTGATAAATCAACACCAACTTTTAAGACCACCAATACTTGTAAACTTCTTATGGAAATCAGCCCTAGGACATCATCAAATCACCTCCTTGGATGTTATATGGATCACCAATCAACAAGGTTTCAAAGGAGCATCATCATATGTGTATATAACACAAAGTTTATGGCTAAATATAATCAAAAATGGGTGTTTGTTCTTTGATTTGGGACGGAATAGAGAGAGAGGGGGAGGAGAGAATGAGAGTGGTATTGCATGTATGTTTAGGAGAAAATGGTTTAGTGTTAGATGGTTTTTAGGAGTTATACATGTGTATAAGCTTCTAAGTGAAGCTTTTGACACATCATTGATGTGGTGGAGCTCATTTGGCCGTCTCATATTAGTGGGGTGGGCAAGTGTAAACTTGTCCCATCCAACGTTTTTATGAATTATGAATCAACGACACAAAACGAATCTAATAAAATTTGTTTCATAAAAACGTAAATACGTAAACCTAGGGTTCCCGGTTTAATCGTAAAGGACGTTAAATTATGCACGTAAGCCCTAATCTCAACCCGTAAATTGTGAGTTTATAAACCAACATATAAATAAGTTTTAAAATAATATACGAGAAAATAATTAACTACCTGAAAAAGTCAGATTGTCACAGGTGAGCATCGGTTTGAAACGGAATTGACCAGATAACCGAATAAGAGGAAACTGAAAACTAAAAACAATTCAAGTTAAATCTATGTAAACCAAAATGGAACTAAATAATGTTGACTATGTTCGATTTAGTTAGTTCGAACCCGAATAACGTTCGTTCGAACCGAAACAAACCGAGTAAACCAAAATAAATATAGAAATAAAAAATGAACCGTATAAATTCGGTTGGTTTTGCTTGTTTTGACGGTTCCTGTCAGTTGCTATGGATTTTTTGGATAATCATGGTTTATTATTTAATTATTATTATTTACATGGTAGCAGAAGTCAAACAAAAAACAAGCTACATCGCTAACCCAACCTTTGTATAACTCAACCTTAGAACATTATATCATCTTGTTATTCGTTTTTTATTTCGTACCTCTTTCGCTTCATCTCTTGTTCTTTTTTATTCATCTCTGGTTCTTCTTGCTTCATTTCTTTATACGTATCACTGATTGGGTGGTTGATATGATGTTTGGTTACTAAGAACTTAGTACGTAGTGTTTACGTGTGTGTCCTGATAGTACCATCTGGGCGGCACGATCATATTCGGACGATCCGAATATGATTATAGTCTAGTCAGCAGGCGCGTGAGGCCAAACGCTTGACAGAGGCATCAACCTATTATCTAGGGGCAACACCTTTTACCAAGTGGATGGTTCGAATCACTCTAAAAAAGATCAAACCTTAATACCGACAAGGCAACCCATGTATCTCTCATCACGCCTATGAATACCATAATGCATTTATTGAAAATGAATCAATTCCACACACACTTTTACCTGCATTAACTATACTTATATTATTACTCCTCGTACATAGTACTTATTCTCACACCAGAGCTTGGTCCTGGGTTAGCACCTAGGGCGAGGTTAGCATGTTTTGTAGGGATGAGCATGATATGAACATGAGGGTGCACAAAAGGAAAAAGACACGGGTCAAGGCATTTGACCAAGTTCAATTTAGTGCTATTTTCGGGTCATGGGTGGACCCACTCAGTCAACAAAGCAACTGATTGAAGGAGCAGTTTAGATCCTTCATTTCAGGAACAGTTAACATTAGTTTCCTAGTTTTTAATATATTAGTAGTCTTTGTTTTAGGGGTAGGGAGTGAAGAATAAGATTATTGTCATTTCCTTTGTTCAGGATACCTGTCATCTCGAATTTGGCTTGGCCTTAATCTAAGTCAATTGACTACTTAATTTTCAGTTTTTATTATTGTTTCTATTGTCGGTAAACGAAAACATGGTAAACACACGGAGCATCTCAGACGCATGCAATCAACCATCAGATCTCGGGCAGTACAGTTAGCCGTTATATCTAAGAAGTTGAAGTCTATAGATACGTTACAGAAAGATGTGGCAGCCCTTAAATCTCAACCACACAACAGGGACAGATCGGGTAATGGTTCTGGAAGGCAAGATGAAGGGGGATCATCTTGGCATCATTAAAGGTATTGTCCACATAATAAGATTGTTTTTCCTACCTTTAGTGATGGAGACCCGTGAGGTTGGATCCTTAAGGCGGAGAAGTACTTTCGTTACTATGACAGACCAGATGAAGAAAAAGTAGATGTTGCTTCGATGCACCTAGAAGGAGATGCCTTGGATTTTTATTCTTGGGTTTCAACAGATCAAATGATGGAGTATTGAGAAGACCTGGTTCGTGCCTTGCAGAAAATGTTTGGGCCTAGTGAGCTCATAAATCCGGATGAATATTTGTGTAGTTTAAAACAAACATGAACAATGCAAGAATACCGATAGGAATTCGCTAAACGTTCTTCCCGAGTTTCTAACTGGCCTGAACATTGCCTTTTAGGGGTGTTCCTCAATGGCCTCAAAGAAGAACTAAAAGCGGATGTGATAATTCAGAAACCGAGAATAGTGTACAAAGCGGTGAGTATTTCTTTAGAATTCGAGTCAAAAATTAGCTATACCCGTTCCGGGAGAGAGCCGACTTGGACAACACCTTCGAAGTCAACCAAACTCGATTCGGAGGTATAACCGCAACATCAAATTCATCTAACCAATTCAAACCACCCCTACAAATTTCCGATGTTGAAAGACAATCTCCTTAACTTAAGGGTGAATGTTATCGACGTGGGAAAAAATATGGGTCTGGTCATAGGTGTAAAACATGTACTTTTAAGGTGTTGGAAGTGGTGAAAGAGCCTGAAGAGCATCCTACCATCGAAGTTGAATATATGGCAGGGGATACTAATGGAGTTGCTGAGATAAGTCTACATGCCATACTTCGAAAACCCTACCCCAAAACCATGAAGGTTCAAGGTATGCTTTATTCTAGGGAAGTAATTATCTTAATTGATGGGGGATCTACACATAATTTAATCTCCGATGTATTGGTAAAGGACCTGCATCTTTTAACTCAAGAAGTGGCACCTTTTCATGTTCAAATTGGGAATGGAGATTTTATTAGGTCTGGCCACATATGCAAAAACATCCCAATACAAATCGATGAACTTAAAATTGTTCAGGATTTCTATCCTTTCTCGTTAGGTGGAGCGGATTTTGTTTTGGGTATTCAATGGTTAGAAACACTTAATACGGTACAAGCTAATTGGAAAGAGATGTTCATGATTTTCAATGTAGATGGAAAAAGTTATAAATAGCAGGGTATTACAACTGGTTCGCAAGGGTCATCCAATTTTCAATATTTAGCTGTTCAACCGACACTTCATTAACGATCACAAAGGATTGGGAAAATGATATCCAGCCAGCCTCTATTGTAGACCATCGTTGGGATCTAGAAGCGGGTACCAGTGCTGGAATTACTAGTATCTTGGAATCCAAGACCTCTGGTATAAGCTACATGGGAGACTTACGACCTGCTAGCTAAGCAGTTTCCTCATTTTTTTCCTTGAGGACAAGGCATTTTACCAAGGGGGAAGTAATGATACGAACATGAGGGTTGACACGAGGAAAAAGACACGGGTCAAGGCACTTGACCAGGTTCAGTTTAATGTTATTTTTGGGTCATGGGTAGACCCACTGGGTCAACAAAGCAGCTAGTAAAAGGAGCAGTTTAGATCCTTCACTTCAGGAGCAGTTAACAACAGTTTCCTAGTTTTTAATATATTAGCAGTCTTTGTTTTAGGGGTAGGGAGTGAAGAATAAGATTATTGTCATTTCCTTTGTTTAGGAGACGTGTCATCTCGAATTTGGATTTGCCTTAATCCAAGTCATTTGACTACTTAATTTTCAGATCAGAGCATTTTGTCCCAAATCTCGAAACTGAACCGGAACCGTACCGATTCCTGGTACCTGAATCCCGTTCGGTACGGTACCGGTACTACGAAAAATGGTGAAAAAATTCGGTACCACAACTTTGGCACGATACCGGTACCAAATCGGTAAATTCCCGAAAAAACACGAAAATCCTGATTTCCCGGTACCGGTATCTGAATCCCGTTCGATACGGTACCGGTACCATTAAGTTATGCTTGGAAAAAAATCAGGACCACTAATTCAGGACGGGATTGGTACGGTACCGGTACCGTGCTCATCCCTAGTGTGTTGTCTTTTCGACAAGTATCCGAGAAACAACCGCTTGGATACAAGGAGCTCATCAACAAATTATCTTAACATTTTGGCGCCATACATGGGGCCCAAATTCAAACTATTAAGAATTTTGAATGGCATGTCCTATCCCTGAACCAATAACCTCATCAGACCCTTCGGGTGCATAATGAGAGAACCCAACGGAATCCCTGAGCTTACAAGGTTAACATCTGAATCACATAACATTCATGCAATCGCTCATCAAAGAACATAATGAGAAAGACAGAGCAACTATCAATCTTATCCGTTCGTCGTTCGACGATGAAGTAGACAAGCAAATAAGTAAGGAAAAGGAGAGAGATAGGATGAAGAAGGACACGGGAATAACAAAGGGAATGAGAAGATGTCCACTGACGAGAATGAACTTCAAATGTCGTTCAAAGAAGTTCTTCGATCTCCATTTACTCGGAGGATCATATAATTCTCCTCCCCGAAGCATCTTCTCCCAACCAGCCTGAAGCTGTATGATGGGTGCACCGATCCTGTAGATCATATTAAGAGGTTTGTAGGAGCGCCCAATAGTGAAGAATGTCATATGTCGGTGTGGTGTCAGATGTTTCAGCAAATACTGGATGACTAGGCCAATGGATAGTTTTGCCGACTCCCACCCGGTAGCATCGATAGAAATCACAAAAGTGGTTAGGCAAGACAATGAAACATTGTCCGCCTTCATGTAAAGGTAGACCGATGAAACGAGCTACATTCCAGATGTCCTGAAGATAATGAGGATTTCCAATTTCATGAGTAATGCAGAATGTCCCGAGTTAGCGTTTAGGTTCGTAGATAACGTCCCTCAGACAGATATGTTGATGATCAAGATGGTGGATGATTTCGTGATATCAGTAGAAGCCTTTTGGATAACTGAGGTGCCAAAAGGTGAATTTTCCAAAAGGGGGTCGAGGCAAGGAGTGAGAGGGGACAGAAACCAATTGTTCGACCGAAACCTGGATTCGGCTAGAGGAAGATACCGATCGGATCGGTGGCTGAGGGAACCATATACCCTGTATGTCTCTCCCCGAGCAGAAAATCAAAGACCATAATTCAAAAATTATAATTCCCACACTTTGTTTGGATTTATTGACAAAATACCCCAAAGAGATCCTAGCTACTGAGCTTCAGATATTGCTTCCCTCATATCCACCAATGACAGCACCTCCGAACATGCAAAACCAACACAAGTATTGTGATTATCATGGAGAGAAGGCCATCTCAACAACGACTATCTTCAACTCAACGGACAACTTGAGATCGCGTTAGCATCCGGGTAAGATAATTCATCTGATCAAAGACGTCCGCCAGAGAGGAAATCTGCGAGCAAATTGTGGGATGAATCAGAAGAACACCTAAGGAAATGAGGGATTAAAGTCATTAATATGATCTGAGTAAGAAGGACCGAAGAGAAACGAAAGTCCATGTTCGAAAAGGAGGATCCATGTATGTGTGTGCCCATAACTTTTCCACTGATGGATGGGAGCGACACGTCCGAAGAACCTCCCGTAACTGATAGCATGAAAGGGTACCTAGTACGAAAGATATTTGTTGAAGAGAGATCCATCACGTGAACAAAGAAGTCAACTAAATTTTAAATAAATACAACCACAAGGTGGTCTCCCACTTTCTCCAAGACCGTCAAGAGCAAGTAGAACCCAAAGTGAGCATGAAGCCCAAAATTTCCAAAAACATTCAACCGACTTCATAGGCCCAAAACCCATATAAGAAGTTTTCCCTAGCCTGAGCTCTATTTGACACTTTTGAAGTCCCATGAGTTGTGAACCAGCACACCAAATTTGGGATTCTACTCCATATATAACTTCTGGGAAATCACATCAACAACTTCGAATTTCACAATATGTCTTCAATTCTTAAGCCATTCAATTCTAAGCATCGGTTACAAAAAACTTATAACTACTAAATTTAACCTTACATCTAACTAATGTAAAATTACCAAACAATGACTACAACCGATTAAAAACATATAAATGAAGTTGAAACAATGACAAAACCCCAAAACTGAAATTAAATGCAAATCATCACACATCATGTCACAATTAGTCTAGGTATTCATCTACTTGAAACAAATAACACCATAATATTATGAATAAACAAGGTTTTGGCTATTCCATGGCCAAACATGCATGTATTTTCATGGAAATAAAATAAAATGACAAGAAACACTTGTTAGGCAACAAAATCGAAAAAAATTCAACAATTAATCAAACCTCCCGATTGGTACATGTAACAAATGACCTTATGATAAACCATATTTTAAACACCTTATAATTATCGTATAATTATAGAAATCAAGTCCATATGTATGTTTTTAAAACCTATTCATAAATCATGCTAAAACACACGTTTAGGCCATTTTACATGTGCCCGGAAACAAAACCAATTAACGTGTGCATAAAAAATGAATACTGGATCAAGAATCACATATCATAAGGCCCTTTATGGTATTTTCAAAAAATAAGCCATGGGGGTTGTTTGATTATATGACTTTTGAATCCATAAAATAAACGTCTTTTAGCCATTTTAAGCATATAAAATGATCATATGACATCATATGATCACTCTGATACCACTATAATGTAATCAATATCATATAAAACATATTAAAACGCAACAAAACATGCACTTATCAATGGCTCCATAGATTCATATGACCAGTGATGAGACTGTATTTATACATAGTCTCATCGTCCAAATCGGGCTTAAAACGCTTAAAATATCGTCAAAATACCCAAATATATGCTTGTGTTTGTTCATTGTGTATTTTAGGTACGGATATCGTGAATTCACCAAAAGATCAAAGGAATCAAGCAAAAACGAACACGGGAAACGAAGCCGCACAAAGAACCAAGCCCGAAGAATGAATTTTGCAAAAATGCCCTTGAAGTTTTGAAGATTGGCAACTTTAGTCCCTCATTTTTGAAGACTTGGCAAGTAAGACCTTGAAGAAATCAAGTTATGCAAGAATGGTCCTTGAGGAATGAAGATTGTACAAGTTTAGCCCTTGGGAAAAGAAGAAATTACATTGGAGATCCTTATTTATGGCTTGAAAAGTAGATGTGCCAAAATTGACAATCTTCCAAACTTATTTACAAAGGATAATGAAGTTCTTACTGTTTATTACAAAGTGAAAAAGAAATGAACCTTGGGGGACCATTACTGCCCAGACATGTAAACTTCACCCACCACTCACACCATGACACCTCAGCTAAACCTGACCCTACCCATTATCCTTACCCATTAACCCTACCAAACCCGTAACCCATACCCACCCACCAGATTTATTAAATAAACCTGGTCAAACCAGTCAAACCTCCCATTATTTCCCACTTAACACAAAATTTAAATACAACTTACCCCAAACCGGATCTAAACCTCTCCTAATATCCTCCAAGAACACATAAACCCTAACCTCAATTGGACTCAAAACAAAGGCTTTTACCTTAATGTTTTCCAGATTTACTATTCACCCCTAAGTAAACCAATCTCCCAAGCCAGAATCTTTTCAAACAAACCCATGTGACTGTAGGGACCTCCCGTGCACGTCACTTTCCTCCTCAAAACTCAAAACCGACAAATTAAACGGCTGGATGTTAGTCCTTGGTCTCCAAGTTCAAAATGGACGCTCCAAGATCAATACCACAGCTGGCTACATCAACATCTTCACATGGGAGCATATTGACCAAGATTTCAAGCAAAGACCAAGGGCAAAAATGAAAGATTATAGCTAGGGTTTTCACATTTGTAATATTTTATTAGTTTTCTAGATCATTCCTCTAGCTAGTATAAATGAGACGTTGTGTCTCATTTTAGACTTGTTCCAGTTTTTATTGTAAAAAGTTTCTATGATTAATGACAATGAAAGTTCAAATTTTTGAGCAATAAACTGAGTTCCCTTGTTTACTGTTTTCATAGTTTAAATGTTTACATAATCTTGCAACTTAGTTTAATTTTCCAAGAGATTTTATTTGTCTAAAAATTTTATCAAGAATCATTTTTTTATTATTATTTTCGGGAATCCAAAATCACAAGGAAGTGATAGTGGAATTGTGATTTTGGTTTGTTGAATTTAATCCTTGGTTTGGTTATCAAAGTGTGTTCCAATTGTTTTTTTTTTATAATCAGTTTTCAAGAAAAAGTCCTTATCCTTGTTCTTTTTTTTACATGAGCTATAAGCTCATAAGCCTGCTTATTCAATAAGCAAGGCTTATAAGCTTGTGCTTTTCTGTGTTCATTTGGTTTGTTGTTTGTGCAGGTGTGAAGGAGCATCAAGATCACCTCATCTCATCATTCTGTTTCATCACCTCCTCTTTGAAGATATGAGCTCACATAAGCTAAACAAAATTCTCATCAGGAAGGCATCAGCTAGGTAAAGGGCTTAGAACCCCTTTTGTGAATTTTTTTGGTAATTTATGTGATTTCTGTGAGAAAATTGTTAATTTGTTAATTTTGTTGTTTGATGTTGCCTATTTAGTGTTAGTATGCATGTTTGAGTAGTATTTGATCAGTTAGAATAGGTTTTGAAAGCATTTAGTTTATAAATTTGAGTTTCTGAAATTTAAGGGTGTGTTTGGATTTGCAGTTTAGCTAGTAATTTGTGAGAGTTTGTGGCTTTTAAGTTGTCTAGTTGCACTTAGGTTGTTAGTGTCACAAGCTTTCAGTCCTAAGTGTTTGGTTTAGAAAAGATTTGAAGCATTTTGCATGGATAAAATAGATATGACATAGCCAAAATTAGCAAAGTTACTTTTCTGCCAGTTTTTGGTAATTTTTGCTCTCAAGATTTGCACGAATGTTAGATATTAGTGTAATCTAGGATATTAATTAGTTCTCTAATCATTTGGGTAGCTTGTGTACTAGTTTTGGGCATTTAAAATTCGATTTTGTGCAAAGTAGACCAGCAAAAGTCTCACAGCCCTCTTAAGCCTATACAGTGACTGGTTTTTGTGCCATTGGTGTGATTTTTGCATAGTAATTGTGTGTTTTTGTAATTTTTGTGACTCCCCACAACCCAACTGGTTGTGGGGGTGCCCCTCTTGTCCATCAAATCCAACTCAAGCTCAAGTTATTGCACAAAACGTGCCCAGATCCCATTTTTTTGTTCTAACAGTGGGAACTCAGTTCCCACTGTCTTTGTTAGCAGTTCCCCCTGCTTGGCTAAAGGACAAAAGTCCCAAAGTGTCACTTTCAGTTTTCTTTCTTTTTTGTCTTTAGTGACTGAATTTTAGGATTAGACTTTCAAACTTGTGTCATTATTTTTTTAATTTTATTTAGGATTTTTCTGTTTAGGTAAATTTTTCATTACTGTTCATTTAGTATTTATTAGATTAAATAGCTATTTTTAATACTTTTATTATTTCTATTTTTGGCATTTAGTGCCAAAAATACTTATTTTTCAGTTTAAACATTTTTCCTAGAATTAGAATATTAATTTAAGATTTTTAGTTTAAAATTATTTTACTGTTCACTTTTTAATTATTTTTTAGAATTAAATTAGTTTAATTAGGGTTTTAATATTAAACTGTTTTGTCTTTTAGTGAAAAATTTTACATTTTTCAAACCTTTTCATTTTTCTACTGTTCATTAGTGTAATTTAGGATTTTTAAAACTGTCAAATTAATTTTGGCATTATTTTATTATTTTTTTTAATTATTTTAATTTAAAAATAGTTTTTAGTGCTTTAAAAATAGAAAAATAGTTTTAAAAATTTAGGAAAAATAGTTTTTAGTCTTTAAATAATATAAGTGATTTATTAATTCAATAAAATAATATTTTTTGTTAATTATATTTAATTTTAGAGCTTTAATTAGCATTTAAAATTGAATATTTAATTAATAAAAGGTTTAAAAATATATTTATTGGATTTTTGTTCTTATTTATATTATTTTAGACTTAGTTTTAATCTTTAATTAATTTTTAGGTTTCATTTTTATTTTCGTCACGTTTTACGTATTTACGTTCGCGTTTTACGTTTATTCGTCGTAGTGTAATCGTAGCGTAACTCGTCTTTAATTTTTCTCTCTTTAAACAAAAAACGACACTAATCCAAACATTGTTATTTTATTTTGGCACCTAATACACACACCTCCTTCGAGAACGAACTTGGAATTTATTCGATTTGTCGGTTTTTCATTAAATCGTTGTAGAAATTGATAACCTATGAATCTATGAAGTGGGTTGATGTTTTTCTAGTGAGAGAAACTAGAGAGAGAAAGTGAGAGAAATATATGGAAGATTTTATTACTATGAAATGTGAATGAAACAACAACCAACCCCTTTCCTTAGTGGAAAGGGGTATTTATAGTCCAAGCTAAACATTGGGCTTGGGCCGGTCCATGACAAGCCCATGGACCGGTTCTTACTTAAGTTAATAAGTAACTAACAATTATTATCTAACTACGAGCTATTACAACATGAATATTATTGTGGAGTGACCGATACTTCTAATATACGTAAAAACGTATTTCTAACAATCTCCCCCTAAGGGAGGTCACTCCACGTTTACAAAGTTCTAAACCTAGCATACTATACTAAGTCTTCGTTCTTTAACTCGTAGTCTTTTCTTCTTTTCTTTCTTTTGTTGTGAATATGTTGATTTGATCTTTTTGGCTTTGACTTGAGAGCATTGTTCTTTGGCCTTTCACGTGCGATCTTTGCCTTTCTTGTGAACTTTGCCTCCTCGTGACTTCATGTTCCACACACTTACGTCTTTTTGTTGAATTCTCGAAAGCTTCAGAGTTTGGTACAGCGGAAGACTTCATCTTGAACTTTCTTGAATGTTTGCTGAACTTTGTTGCAAAAGACATAAGCATGTGGGAACGACTTTTACAGGTACACCGCAACACCACCGTCTTCACTGGTACACAGCAACGCCACCGTCTTGAACAGGTACACAGCAACGCCACCGTCTTTAGCAGGTACACAGCAACGACACGAATAAAATGGCTTTGAACATTTTATTCTAATTCGGTAGCATTTTACCTCCGGTCGGTGAAGACCGTTGGACGATATTAGATATCGTACCCGTGACGGATAGTTTCAATTAAGTAACTTCCTGACAGGATTTCGCGGGTAAACCCGTTCTCTTTATTCGACCGTCCAAAGCTGACTGCGAACATAAAGAGTGAATCACTTGGATAAATTATCCTTGTGATTAAAAGCCGTCAATTCATGAAACCTGGAACAAGTGAATTTCAATTAAGATTTTCACCATCGTTGCTTTCCAGTTGTCACGAGCTCAATTCATAAAGAATCTTGCGCGTTACCTACCAAGTGCTGTTTGATGTTGACACTAGAAGGATTTCCACTCGTCACTGTGGTCAATAAAGAGTCACTCTGAGTGTTCTGGCAAGATCATATGATAATGCGAAGAGGCCTGGAACGAGTTTAAGTTCAATTAAGAATTAAACCACTGTTACCTTCCAGTTTTTCACAAGATTGGTTCTAAAAGAACCGCACGTGTAACCTACCATGAGCTTGTTTGATGTTGGCTCAAGCAGGATTTCCATCTTCATTGTAATACTTGTGTATTACTCGGATGTTCTGGCAATATTACAGGAATACTGCGTAGGACTCATGAAAATCTCTTACTTTTCACAGTGTGTGAGAAAGCAAGGAATAAATGGAAAGTGTCCTAATGAGACTTTTGATGATCTCTTGGCTCTAGACTCTATTGTGCGTTTTGATTTAGTGAGCGATGGCTGGAGAGGAGTGCCACCTTTTCAATACCAGTCTATTCGGAGTGAATAAACCAATAGATAACGTGTTGATCTCTGTGTGATTAAAACAAATACCTTTTGAGAGATATTTGAGTTAGCTGGGGAAGGGTTGTGCATTGCATCACTGGGTCCATGATGTCTTTCTTCAATACCGAGAATCATTAGCAAAAATGACCTCAATAGCATATGTATTGACCCGGTTTCTGCCTAAAGTTGTAAGGAGGGCTTCTTTCTTTACACCCTTTATCTTTATATTTCTTTTTCATTCTTCAACCCCTTCAATGCTTACCAATACGTCATCACTAGCACCTTGTTGTGATTGTTCCAGTGCTAGCTTAAGTACTTGGTCGGCATTCAGCTACGTTCACATTCTTTCTCCATCTTTCCTAGGACTTCTAATTCTATCTAGGGAATTGTCCTTGAGAAGATTCCATCGGCTCTGATGAATCATTGGACTAAACCTATTCCTACCACCCTTTTGTCACCACATCCGTCGTGAATTAAGCGTGTTTTGGGAAGGAATTGCCACCATGAAAAATCATTGAAAATCACCTAAAGTACTTGTGATATTGAAATCAAAAGTTTTGTACCTTAGGTGTTTTGTTCATCAAAAACGCTCCCCCTTAACACGTGCTTTTACACATATTAAGTTGGATAATCTTTAAGTCTTTTTCATTTTAGCCAAGTATCATTTAAATCTCCTTAATCCCATTTTCTCCCCTTATCCAAAATGTTAACCATTAATATTTGGGATATTGAATGGATTAACCGGTCTTTGGGTAAAAATGAAATTGATGTTTGGCCATAGAACAAATGGTTGCTCCCCCTTAAGTTAATAAGGGGTAGTTGTAGTGCTTTAATATGATATATTTTGAAAGATTTAGAATCTCGTGAGAAATTCTTGAAAAATTATCATACTTTAACACTACAACAAGCCATTAACGCACATTATTCACAAATATACATATTCACAAATAATACCAATATAGAGTGACCTGAAATGTACGACCCTTCAGATGGATCGTTGCAGTGTCCTGTAGTGCACTCCATATGGTCTACCACCCACGAATCTTTCCAAGCTCCTCATCAATCTACGTTCACGGAGCTTTTGATCGATCTTTTTGATCACGTACTTCGCCATCTGCTTACAACCTGGATGCCAATCCTCCGTCATTTCTGGCAAAGTCTTACCCGAGTTCAGATGCTCCAACTTTCCTCTGACTTGTATTAGAGTTCCATCACTATACTTGTGGAGCTCCCCCACCCTCATAAACTTCATCAAACCTCGACTGTTCAAGTAGAAAATGCCGTAATTCGGGACAGAAATGCCGGTATAGGGACATCTTGCTACATGTTGAGGTAACACTTGGTTCACAGGACGGGTTAAATTGAGCTTCCTCTGATAGCTTTCGACTCCCAACTGAAGGTCTTCAACTCTTGACTTAATGACAACGCTTCGTGTGAACATACGAAGTGCTGTATTCAACGCAATCAGGTCTTCACGAGGAATATGTGTCAGTTGATCTCTGGTCATCAGAAGCAGCATATCTTCGATATCCTCAAGGCGAATGATGGAAAAATCTCCCTGCTGGATTTTGTATTCCCTGTCATCCTCCCTTTTCAAACGAATCTCCGTCACATGATAGTAGCCATTCTTGGCTTCAGTTTTCATCCCTAAAATGCTGGAGATGCGGATGTCGGATCTAACCTTGCTTCCAGAATTGACCAAGCAGCAACCCCTGTACGCCCTTCGGACTCGTTCGTCCCAATGAGATGCACCTATGACAGCATACATATCATAATTACGATTTATCTTAGGGACCCAGAGTCGGTTTACCTTTTCCTCGATAAAGGGTATTGTCCCCCAGTTGGCAGCTTTCAGCAATGTCAGGGATGTTGCGTACTTTGATGACCCCTTCAGTAGATACACCAGATCATTGGTGACAAAGAAGTCAAGAGCAATCTGATTATCTTGATCCATTGGAGGTGGAGCTCTTTCTGATTCATGAAGACCTGGCCGTTGAACGGTATTCAGAGCCTTCAGGATCTCCTCGGCATAGTATTCGAACTCCATTTGGGTCAACCGGGTTTTGGCGCAAAGTCTTTTATCCTTCAGTACTTTCTTCACCAATGATGGAGTAACCGAAGTCTTATACTCATGAGCAAGAAATGCACATAAGTCAATCGGACTTCGGATACGAAGGTACAAGACTTCTCTGTCGGCGTCGGTGATCGGATCATACTGCGCCGCTGCCGTGATCCAAGCCTGTGGTGGAGCGGTCTCGTCGATTTCCAACGTGTCCTCCCAGTTCCTTGTGCTTGGTTCAGGTATAGTAGATTGTGGGTTTTGTTGCTGAGGAGTGGAGACGTGAACATCTGCTTGTTCAGATTCAGGCATTTCAGCAGTGTCATGGATGGGTGAGTGTTGAGCAGCTTCAGGTTCAGTGACCGATTCTGCAATCACAGGAGTAACAACACAAGAACTAACGGGGTTAGTGGTAACAGGTATTGATGCATGGATAAATGTACCAGGAATAGATGACCCTGTAGTGGCATTCACGTCATGGCGCCACTTCGATCGTCTGGATTCCGTGGATGTAGATTTCTCCTTTGGTGCTGCATCTTTCTTTGACTTGGTGCCAGACTTAACCACTTTCTTTGAGCTGGCGCCCTTATCCCCTTTCTCACGCTGTTCACCTTTATCAGCATTGCTCCCCTTAACACTCTCCTGGTGACCATCACCACCATCGTTACCATCATTATCATCATCATCTGCATCCTCATCATCATCATCCTCATCATCCTCATCATCATCTTCATCATCCTTATCATTATCATCATCCTCATCATTCTCATCCTCATCCTCATCATTATTCTCATCCTCATCCTCCTCCTCGTTCTTATCTTCTTCTTCTTCTTCTTCCTCCTCTCCACCAGTACCCTCGTCTTCCTCACTCTCTTCCCGTTCTTCTTCAGGGAGAATGTGGTAGGGTACCACACTTCCAAATGTCTTGAACAACCTATCATCCTCCATGATAGCGTCATTCAGGGATTTGAAGAGAGCCCGTTGTTTCCTCGATTTATCAAACGATCCAAGTTCCTTCATTCGAGCCTTAAGGATCTTCTTCAGTTCAAAATCCGTCAAGTCATATGCTATCTTGTAGGCGGCTTCTGAAGGATTGGATGACTTGATCATCAAGTTATCAGCAGCAAGCGTCTTCAAATCATCACGCAGTTTAGGCATTAGGGATTCAACGGAGTCTTTCACTTTCTGCTCAATAGTAGCTTCAAGAGCTTCTTTTTGCTCTTTAAAGTCATCCTTAATCGCTTTAAGTCTTGCAATTCGTGCTTTATGCCTATTAGCTTCATCCCTTTTAACCTGAGCAAGTTCCTCTGCATGAGCTTTACGTGTAGCTTCCATGTCTGCAGCGAACTTGGCAATCAACTCTTCTTGAGCCTTCTTCGATGCTTCTTCACTTTGAGCACGTCTTTGTAACTCTTGGCGAAGTTCATCCATTTCGCTCTTTTGTTTATCCATGTGTTTATCCAACATCTCGGCCATCACTATTGCTGCCATTGCAGATGTTGCAGAACTGCTCTGTGTTGAGGGAATAGGCTCGGTTGTGACTGCGGTGCTAAGGATGGGCTTAGGTGGTGGTGGAGGAAGTGGTGTAGAAATCTGTTTGGTTGGTAAGGGTTGAGTTGGTGGAGGTGGAGTTGTTAAGGGTTGAGTAGATGTCTTTTCAATACCAGCTGAAACAGGGATTGATTGCTCCTGCGAAGTGGAATAATTTTCAGGTGACCCAAATTCGTCAACATCATCGGGTTCCATGTACTCATCCTCAACGTCTACTCTTACACCTGAACCACTACCGCCAGTATCTTTTCTGCTCCTTTTAATGGCTGTTTTCATCATTTGTTTCTCAGTTTTCTCAAGATCAGGATCAGCAATATTTTCTTCGTCACGCAGACGCATCTCATCAGTCTTACCCTTTCCTTTCTTACCCTCTGTCTTCTTCTTCTTGGTTTTGGGCTCAGGTAAATCTGCTTGCTTCCTTTTACCTTTGCTTTTAACCGTGGTATATGAGTCTTCACCTGCTAGAAGGCTTGCTCGTTGTTTCTCAATTTCCGTGAGCAAGTTCTTGTAATCATCAGATTCAATGATCTCATCGGTCAGAAGATGACTGGGAATGGGACCAGGAATAACCGTATTCGAATGAGTCTCCTGCCTTAAGTCTACTAAATCATCATCATCTATCAAGTGGTGACGACTACCTGCAAGCTTGTTAATGGATGCATCGTTTTCCATAAAGTAATGTATGATCAACTTAATAAACCTAGGGTACTGGTAAGTTTTAATTTTACCCTTTGTGTTAGTGAAGAGTTGAAAAGTAAACTCCTCCCACAGCAGTGATGCATAATCAATACCCATACCTTTGAACATACCATAAAACATCTTGATGATTGGTGGACGAACAGCATCATACCCAGTTGTTTTGGGTGTCAAGCATCGGCTGAGAATCCCAAAAATAGCTTTCCATGGTTGGCCGACTTTGGCGGTAGTAAACTCAGACGGGGTTCGTATGTCAAGACATCCAATAGCGGTGAACATCTCCATGATCTGGTCCTTGGTTGGGTTGGGTGAGTATGATGGTAGTCCTTTGAGAATCGGACGAAAGCCAAAGATCTTCCTGAAATCTGACACAGTAAGCGTCTGCTGCTTGTTGTCCAAGGAAAAAGTGATCTTGTTCGACGTCCTCTCTTTGGTAGCCCAGAACTCGTAAAGGTAGTCATAGGGCACCGAAGCACTTCTCCTTAGCGCATACTTGAAGTGAGATTTATCAAGCATGGCTGTAGCTACCTTAAAGCCATTATGGGTAGAGTGAGATACCTCCTTCAGACGGTAGTTGTTTGGAACAAACTTTAGAGTTTTGGCTTCGGCAATGGCGGCGGCTCTGTTGTCTTGTAGTTGTTGTACGGTAGGGTTAGTCATCGTCTCTGCTTAAGATAAAACACAAAGGTTGATACAAACAAGTATGAATATCATTATGACTTTAAACCTAAGCATTGTACATATGACATAATCCCTTGAGCTTTGAAATCATGCAAACATCTTCTATTCGGAATATTCACTCAATTCGGAATAATAGTCCTATGCTGAATATAAGTCCTATTCGGAACATATAGCTTATGCGGAAAAAATTCCTATTCTGAATAAAAAGGCTATTCGGAACATTTGGGCAATGCGGAATAAATTCCCCATTCGGAACTTTATCCCTATTCGGAACTTTATCCCTATTCGGAACTTTATCCCTATTCGGAACTTTATCCCTATTCGGAACTTTATCCCTATTCGGAACTTATCCCTATTCGGAACTTATCCCTATTCGGAACTTTATCCCTATTCGGAACTTTATCCCTATTCGGAACTTATCCCTATTCGGAACTTTATCCCTATTCGGAACATTTGCCCTATTCGGAACATTTGCCCTATTCGGAACATTTGCCCTATTCGGAACATTTGCCCTATTCGGAACATTTGCCCTATTCGGAACATTATCCCTATTCGGAACTTTATTCCTATTCGGAACATTTGCCCTATTCGGAACATTATCCCTAATCGGAACTTTTGCCCTATTCGGAACTTTTGCCCTATGCGGAATTTTTACCCTATGCGGAACTTTTTGCCCTATGCGGAAAATTTTCCCTATGCGGAACATTTGACCTATTCGGAAAAAATGTTCTATTCGGAAAGTTTTCAATCAGTTACGATTTTTCTATTTAGGCACTTAATCCGTTTGAGTCAAATGTTCTAAAGGCCAATTTAGTGCAATTAGACCTATTCCGAGTACAACCCAAGCAAAACCCCCAAATTATTTAACCCTAATTAATCAGTAATTTGATTCGTTTGATTTCCACCTTAAACAGTTAATTAAATTGATGTTCATGAAATATTAAGCCGATTTAGTACCTTTTTTAGATGATCTTGATCTGAGAAAGTGAATGATTCTGATATGATTGATTTACGTGTGTTTGTTTTGTGTGGAGGTTTATCAATGGCGGCAATGGAAAACAAGAACAGTGAATATGAATAGTGAGGGACGGGGTGTTTTGTTTTTTGACTTAGGTCAATTTTTGACTAGATTCATTAAACATCACCTTTAGTCCCTCAATTATCTATTCTTTTCCATTTTATTTCTAACTTTTTCATTTCACTTATCCCTTACACACAACTTAGCAAACGCAATCTATTAGAATTTCTACAATATCTAAAAGCCATGCTTATCACACAAGTCGTTTTCTAATGCAAAAACCCCTCAATTACCATGTAGCCCTTAATTTTCACAATCACTTTTGAAAATCAATTTAATGTCGAAGATGATTTTAATATTTTCTCCCCCTTAAACGATGACCCGTTTTCTATTTAAAGAGCTGTAGTCATTGTTTAACGAGGCACGCGATGATGAAAAACATTTCCCAATTGATATCTTGAAAAAGTTTGATTCGTGGTGTCAATAAGATTTCTCTTATTTTAACAAATTAATGCACTGAGACGTACACAAATTCGTGTTAGACCAAGTTATAAAGTAAACTTGATCCCTTTGCATGATTTGGCTTGTAAATCACGCCCGAGAAAATTAATTCCCGTTCTGAGCCAACGTTTTCCAAGGAAATACGTGACTTTAATATGAAAACCGGGTTGCAGTCAGAAATAACTACAAGCCATTATGGGCATGTTTTTAAAAATGTACAACTTTTATACGGACTCTATTTATGGCACCGTGTCAATATTGATCGACATTTCTAAGGCCGTAAATATTACCGTACTAAAAGACATGCCCGATTTAAACGAAAAATATTTTTGGTTTTTCTTGATTTTATAATTTTTATGGTTTTTCTAGGTTTTATATTTTTTATGGTTTTTCTTGGTTTTATATTTTTGTATTTTTCTTTTGTGGTTTATATATTTACGATAATATACAAGATCACAACCAAAGGATACTCTGAATAGTTTACCACGACTATTCAGCTGATTCTTCTGCCAACTCTTTGAGAGTCGCTGGAGTGAATGATTTCATACCAAGCTTGTCGATCAAAAACTCGATTCGTCCTCGATCTAAGGCTTTGGTGAACATATCCGCCAGCTGATACTCAGTAGTGACAAAATACAGCTCGATCACTCCGTTTTCCACCTGCTCCTTAATGAAATGGTAGCGAATGTCTATGTGCTTGGCCCGGGAGTGTTGAACATAGTTGCAGCAAAGGGCAATGGCGCTTTTGTTGTCACAATACATCGGGATTTTGTTAAATCCAAGACCATAGTCAGTTAATTGTGATCTCATCCAAAGGACTTGAGCACAACAACCGGACATGGCGATGTATTCAGCCTCCGTGCTTGAAATTGCAGCGCTTTTCTGCCTTTTTGAAGACCAACTGATCAATCTATCTCCAAGGAGTTGCACAGATCCAGAAGTGCTACGCCTCGTATCTTGACATCCAGCATGATCGGCATCTGCGTATGATATTAAAGCAATCGAGGAATCTTTCGGATACCATAGACCACGATGAAGTGTTCCTTTTAGATACCGAAAGATCCTTTTAACTACATGTAAGTGCTTTTCGGTAGGCCGAGCCTGATACCGGGCACACATGCATACAGCAAATTGCAAATCAGGCCTGCTAGCAGTCAGATAGAGAAGGGTGCCAATCATCCCACGGTAAAGTTTCGGATCGACAATGATCCCATTCCTATCTTCATCCAACTTGGATTTCTCCACCATTGGAGTGTCTACGGGGTCACAATTCTCAAAGTTATATTTCTTAAGAGATTCTAGAGCATATTTGGATTGATTAATAAAGATGCCTCTGGGATTCTGAGAAATCTGTAATCCTAAGAAAAATGAAATTTTTCCCATCATCGACATCTTAAAGCGTGTGGACATTATCTTCTCAAATTGTTTAGACAATTCTATGTTAGTGGCAGCAAAAATTATATCATCAACATAAATTTGTACCAGAAGCATGTCGTTGCCGTCCTTGAGAGTGAATAGAGTGGGGTCCACTTTGCCTTTGGAGAAGCCTTCCGACATGAGATATGTTGACAGGAGATCATACCACGCGCGTGGAGCTTGTTTCAACCCATAGAGAGCCTTCTTAAGCTTGTACACATGGTTAGGAGACTCCGTGCTGACGAACCCATCCGGTTGACTAACATAAACCTCTTCCCTTAGTTCACCGTTCAAAAATGCCGTCTTCACATCCATTTGATAGACGATCATGTTCATATGAGCAGCAAACGCAAGGAATAGTCTAATCGCCTCCAATCTAGCCACAGGAGCAAAAGATTCCTCAAAGTCTATACCCAAGGCTTGTTTATATCCTCTAGTGACCAATCTTGCTTTATTCTTCAATACCGAACCCATCTCATCAAGTTTAACCTTATAAACCCATAACAAAGTAAGGATGTTAACCTTGTCAGGGCGAGGAACCAATTCCCATACTTCTAGTCGTTTGAATTCATTGAGTTCCTCCTGCATAGCTTCAATCCAAGATGATTGGGTCATAGCCTGCTGCCAATTTTTGGGTTCAACTTCAGAGAGAAATGCATCAAAGTAACAATATAGTGCACTCTCTTGTAGTTGATGGCGTGTAGAGACTGGTCGATCTAGATCTCCAATAACATTCCTAATTGGGTGATCTTTTGTCCATTTAGTGCTATGGTTTTCAATCCTAGGTGGTCTGGAGTGAACAATAGATGGAGCTTCTTCTGAGGTAGACGCGGCTGAAGGGTTTTCAGGGATCGCTACACCAAAGAAAGGAAGCTCTTGCAAGTGAGCATATTCCAAGTCGTGATCAGTAGAATCCTCTTCTACATCATTGGGCACAAGTAGGGGTGATGATTCAGGTGTAGTTTGAGAATCACTTGGTGAAGGTGCATCAGATTCAATGTGAAGTGTAGATGCATTAGATAAAGGTTCATTAACTTGAGCAACCACTTCAGGTATTGGAGCAATTACTACAGGTACTGGAACTTCATCAGTCGGGGGATCGAAGAATTCATCAAACAACGGTTGAAACAGTTTATCCCACTCGGGCCTAGATGGTGGTAAAAATGATGTAGAAGTAGGATTGTTGGGAACTAATCCGGAACTTATAGCACCGGGTCCCATCTCATGAAGCGCGGGTTCAGAGCTGTGTTGCTCAGAAGCCATCGCTGTCAGCTCGTCGAAATCAGCGTCCATAGTTTCTACAATCTTGCCAAGACGACGGTTATAGATTCGGTATGCTCTTTTGGACGGTGAGTAACCAATGAAAATACCTATGTCGGCTTTTGGTTGAAGCTTACCCAAGTTCTCACTATTGATGTTTGGATAACACAGAGCACCAAACACATGGAAAAATGAAACATCGGGTTTGCGGTCATGTAGAAGCTCATAAGGTGTTTTTCCATGGCGTTTCCGAATGATAGAACGGTTTTGGGTGAAACATGCAGTAGAAATAGCCTCTGCCCACAAGAACAATGGAGCGTTCGCATAAATAAGCATGGTCCTAGCAGCTTCCATAAGTGTGCGATTTCGTCTTTCAACGACACCGTTTTGTTGTGGAGTGCGTGCAGCGGATGTTTCGTGTGATATACCAACTCCTTCATAATAATCACGAAGAGTCTGGTTTACGAACTCTGTACCATTGTCTGTACGAATGCGGCGGACAGTGGTATTCAAACGTACCTGAATGAACTTCAGAAAAGTGATGATAGCTTTTGGTGCTTCATCCTTTGTACGTAGAAATCTAACCCATGTAAACCTGGAAAAATCATCCACAATGACGAGAATGAATTTCTTACCGCTCACACTTTCAGTTCTCATCGGTCCACAAAGATCCATATGCAAAAGATGAAGTTTTTCTTGATTAGTGTCTTCAGCTTTGGGTTTGTAAGATTTCTTGGTGCTTTTCCCTCTTGAACACGCAGAACATAGGTGGTCCTTGTGAAATTTAAGCTTTGGAAGACCACGAACTAACTCGTTTTTAGCCAGATGATTAATAGCATCAAAATTAAGATGAGATAATCTGCGATGCCATAACCATGACTTGGTCTTAGAAGCTTTAGAGAGAAGACATACTGGAGAAGCGGCCATCATGTCTTGTAAGGACAAAGTGTAAAGATTTGCACCACGAGATCCCTTCAACAAATCTTTTCCTTCCAAGTTGCGGATGAAACAAGTGTGTTGTCGAAAAGCAACCTCAAGGTTGGAATCACAAAACTGTCCTACTGAGAATAAGTTATGACCAAGACCTTCAACATAGTATACCCTAGAAATCGTCACGTTTCCAATCTGATATTCACCATACCCCATAATCTTTGCTATATGATCATTCCCAAATTTAACCGTACCAAGAAACTTGCTGACGAAATTTCGGAGCATCGAGCGATTTCCGGTCATATGTTTTGAACAACCGGAGTCCAAATACCACAGGATGATTTGGACCACCTGAAAATATCACCACACAAAGACAATGTAGAGGTATCGGAATCTGAGTGTTCCTTGTTATTAGCAGGTACAGATTTAATAATCTTAGATTTGCTAACTCTAGGTTTCTTAGATTTCCTAGCCTTCTTCTTCTTAATTGGTGGTGTAGATTCTAATTGGCTCAAATCCTGAGGTATTTCTACACTGATAGGCACTATAGTGGGGGCAGACCTAATTAAAGGGCGCTGTTTCCATACTTGAGTGCGAGTGTTCCTAACTAAAGGACGCTCAGACCTAACCTCAATGGATGCATTCCTAGTTAAAGGGCACATTTTACCATCTAGTGTAAAGGTCCTACCAGTGGGACGCCATTGCCAGCCAACTTGGGCACGAGTTCTACCCGTTGGCTTCCATTCAAGACCATTCTTAATAGCATTCATTTCATTAAAATGATCAATCAGACACAAATCATGACGCTGGGAAAACATACATTCATTACAATTCCAACAATTTAAATCAGAATTCACGAATGGTTTAGGCTGCTGCACAGGCGCAGAGCTTTTAGTCTTAACATGATTCATTTTATTTAAAACTGAACTAGCATTCCTATTGTGGACTTCTACTTTCTTCTTTGTGGCACTACTAGTGGAGGGCTTGATCTTAGCTTTCTTGAGTGGCGATCCTTTAGCCTTAGTAGTCTCTTTTAATCCTGTAGAAGGCAAATTGGGAACATTAGCAGCAGATTTTAAAGGTGTCTTACTTGATTGTGCCAATGACGGTTTCGCTCCTGGAGTCTTATTAAATGGAGTGACAGCAATGGGCCTATTATTAAGTAGTGCAGAACCTGGTGTACCTATGTATTGCAAATAAGCCAAGCAATATTGAACTCGCTTAACATATTCATGAGCCGAATAATAGTCGCTACTTGAGGGATCTAAGGCATAAAGATCGTCTAAAATATCCCTAAGAAGATCGACATGCTTAATGGCATTCCTCATATAATCATCGTATACAACCGGGTTTCTCTTATGAAGCGGATTCTTATAAAGCACTACTGATTTGGTTGTTGGAGCACTAGTGGACGGTGCAGAGTCGGTAGCTAAGTTATCAACATTTTCTTGTCGGGTGAGAAGAAGTGTCTCCTTTAACTCAGCCAAAACCATATTTTTGTCTATGAGCAGGATGTTCAAGTCAGAGATTTCTTCGCACTTTTGGTTCAGTTGTTCAACATAATATTGTTGCTGTGCCGCATTAAAAGCGAAGCGTTCTTCTAGTGAACCATAAAGAGCGGATAGTCCCTGCCTTGTCTGATCCATCTCCCCTAGAACAGTTGATAGTCTAATTTCTAAGACCTGGTTTTTAGACTCTGCAGCCTCTAGTTCCATTCTTAATGTTTCCTTTGATGATATCTCTCTCTTCAATCTCATGATTTCTTCCTCTAATGTCTTAACAATTGCAATCATCTTGTCACTATTCTCAACGCCGTTTTCACAAACATTTGATATCAAAATATTTTCATTTTGATTTTGTTGTTTTAATTCTAAAGATATACAATGTTGTTCTAGTTGATTAAAGCGTTGTGAAAGTAAATTGTAAGAATCTTGTAGCTTTAAAAACTCAGCGTTAGATTCGTGACAAGAATGATTTTCTACCTCATTTACAGTATCAGCAACATTTACAGAAAGATTACAAACATCATCACAAATATCCTCACAAATATTCACAGCATCACAATTAATCATAGTGGATGTAAGCTCATTCGAATAATTAACATTTACAGTAGTAAGCACATCACACGAGATTATTTCAGACAAGAATCGGTCATATTCGGTTAAAATCTTTTCCTTTTCAATTAGTTGCAGTTCGTAAGCGGTGTCCATTTCATAAAACACTTTTTGCACTTCCCCAATTTCAAACTGAAGATTTTCCTTAAGAGATGCAAAACTTTCTTTTAGACTTTCGACAAACGGATTGATCTTATTTTTAAACACCTCGTTCATGTGTTCGAAAGCCCATTCTCCGGCGTTTAAGCCATTTGAAGTCGTACATTCCAAAATGACCTTGTCAAAGTTAGTAAAGTATCGGTTAATCTCTTTCAAGTTTAACCATACAGTGCTAACAGGTGGAAGATTCTTTGGAATTTCCTTAGGACCTTCCATGTTGACAAGTGTAGGAAATGTACTAGGGCGTTCTTCCTCTAACATGTAGGTTGGTGCTGTAATGAGATCTTTTTCCATATGGAATCGAACTCTAAAATCAGTTTTAGCAAGCTCCTTATTCATTTTAAAATAATCACAATCGGGATATTTTGCTGAATTGTATGACCGATCCTCATCAACTAGATCCTTACTTGTTTGATCATTGGGAAAAACAATCGGGTCTAACGCCAATCCTAATTGAGTTGCATTATAAAGTCTAGGACTATGTCTTAAAGCTTGTTTTGCTTATCGTGGATTAGGGGGAAGGCCTTTTAGACGTGATAAGTTAAACTCTTTAAACGAAGCATCAAATAAGTGAACTAGTTGTGAAGCAGCGTATTGTCTTAACAGCAAGTAGTCTAGACTTCTAATCTTATTAGTAGCATTAATCTCCATTTCAGTCTTCTTAGATTCGAGTAATTCAAAATCAGTTTGAAGTTTTTGAAAATTAGTGACCACTAACTCCTTTTCTTTAAGTTCACTAGACAGATTTGCTCTTAAGTTTGCGATTTCTTGCAAGTGACTCGTTTGTTTGTTTCTAAAGTGATCATATTCGAGATTAGTGAGAACACTAGACGAAGGCACTAATTCCAAAGTTTGTACTTTCTCATTGCTTAAGGCAAGCTCATCCGACAAATTCTTATTCTTAGCTAAGGTTTCTAAGAGTGCAGCATTCATTTGGCTAAGTAATGTAGCAGGAACCATGACCAAATCTTGTTGAGCAGGAGTAGGCGTATGCGAAATGGATCCCGGTTGTGATTCACTCAAAATCTAGGGACTCATATTGATATTGCTATCATTGTTTGTCTCCTCATTTGAAAGACTCACCACCGAAGATTCAATCGAATCAGCACTCTCTTGCCCAACTTGATGTGGTTGAATACTAGCATCAGTGGCATTATCGGTGTTATTAATAAGTACCTCAGATTTCTTATCTGGCCCTAAGCTGGAGAAAGTTGCCATGAACGCAGCCTTTGCAGTTTGAAAGTCATCACAGTCGGAGTCATACGCATCAAGATCATCGGCTTGGTAAGCAGCATTTTGCGTAGTGACAACGTCTTGTTCAGCAATCCCTGGGTCAGCAAGAAATGCAAGCTCCTCTTCATCAAGTTCCCTTCCTTGCGCCTGAGCATTTACCAGATAGATCTTTTCTGCAAACCACTGTCCATCCCTTTTCCTCTTGGGTTTCTTACAATCCCTGGACATATGACCCTCCTCTTTGCAGTTGTAGCAGGTAATCATTCTCAATTTGCCTGTATTAGCCCGTGGAGGATTGTTGACCATTGGAGCAGGAGCAGGAGTAATCGTGCGAGCATTGGTTGAAGTAGAAGATCTCCCCTGATATGGTTGAATTGGCTGAACCATGACCCTGCCATTCTCAATTGTAGCTTGTTGGCGAGAATTGGATGAATTCCTCAACTGATTGTTGGTAGGAGCTGATTCTCTGTATCCTCGTTTGCTTAAAGTTCTTGTGAGATATGCAGACATAGTAGTTAGCACTTCAACTGGGTCAGCTCCTTGTTGGAAAACAGGAACAGGGACTTCTTCATCATCACAATACAGTGCTTGATCTGGATGAGCTGCATAATCAGTAGAAGGAATACTCATTTGATCAGGGTAGCTTGTTTGATATGCTGCATTCTCTTGATAAGAAGAATATGAAGGCTGAGCATAAGGTGCAACATTTGCTGGAGGAAGTTGTGAAGCATATTGTGGTGAAGGTGCATTGAACCGATACTGTTGCTGATGTGAGGTGGGAGGTTGTGGTAAGATCGAGTATTGGGGAAAAGTTGGTGTCATGTAAGGTGATGCATGATAGGCTTGATGTCCCAAGATATAGGGTGTGTTGTTGTGTGACAAACTTGGTTGATTCGCCATCAAAGCTAAGGAATCTGGATACATACCACGAGGAGAACGGTGCATAATCACATGCTTCTCATGCTGCTGAAGGAAGGCATATATTTGATCCAAATTGCACTTGTGCAGATCCCTGGTTAACTTGACATCGGTAATATACTCACCCCATTCAGCTTGAGGTAGAGTATTCAAGAATTTGGTGTTAACCTGGAATGGAGCAATCTCAATATTGTATACATTCAGATCATTCATAAGTGTGGTGAATCTGAAGTAATAATCATGAAGTGTTTCCCCTGGGTTGTAGGTGAATCTATCAAACAGGTCATACAACTGACATTCCCTTTCCTGTTTTGTGAGAGATGTACCTTGTAGCAACACCTTAAGACGTTCCCATAAGTCTTTTGCTACCGTATACTTGCTTACCATCCTATAAATATCATGGGGAAGAGCTTGAAGAATTGTTTGAAGAGCTTTTTCATCTGCATCTGCAATAAGTTGTTGAGCTGGAGTGAGTTCTTCAAATTCTCGTGGTCTAGTCACGTTGTCAACCGTAATGGTACCATAGTCGAGTGGACCATTCAAAATCGATTTGACCATAAGCCTTCCGTATGTCGGTTTCCCCTTTAGATATTGCATCATTCGACCTTGCCATGCCTCAAACACCTCTTTAATAAGCATCGGTGGACGACTATCAGTCCCCGTTATGATCGAGATATCCGTAAGAGATGTCATCTGAGGCATTAATGAACTTGGATTCATTGTGATCACTTAACAGACTCAAAGATTATCGTTTGATCGAGCAGTGAAGAAAGGTTGAGAATTTGTGTTGTGTTGGTTAACTCAAGATTAAATCCACTAAAGATCGTCGGAAAAACTCAAATACCCCTTGAACTTGCTTATACGGAATAACCCAAACTCAGAATAAACCCTTATTCGGAATAATGCCTATTCGGAATAATCCTATGCTGAAAAATACCCTATTCGGAATAAACTCTATGCAGAATAACCCTTATGCGGAAAAACCCCTATTCGGAATGTTTTCTTCAATTCGGAATATTTTGGCAATTTGGCTTATTCGGAAAAACTGGTCTATTCGGAATGATGGCAATTCGGAATATTTCCTAATTTTGGCTATTCGGAAAATTGGTGTCTATTCGGAAAAGTTGGCTATTCGGAAAATTGGTGTCTATTCGGAAAGATTGGCTATTCGGAAAAAATCTTCTATTCGGAAAAAAACTTCTATTCGGAAAAAACTTCTCTATTCGGAAAATTTTCTTCTATTCGGAAAAAATTCTCTATTCGGAAAATTTTCTTCTATTCGGAAAAAATCTTCTATTCGGAAAAAAACTTCTATTCGGAAAAAACTTCTCTATTCGGAAAATTTTCTTCTATTCGAAAAAAATTCTCTATTCGGAAAAATTTCTTCTATTCGGAAACTCCTCCTATTCGGAATCCTATTCGGAATAAACTGTCTATGCTGAAAATCCTCCTATTCGGAATCCTATTCGGAAAAAACTGGAAGAAATTGTTTCCGAGACTTAAAAAGAAGCTTTTAACCCCGATTTTTGATCCAAAACCACAAAAAGTTTTATGATTTTTACCAAAATAAGCTAAACCCAATCCTTATCAATCAATCCCAATAACAAAAACACCAAAAACAACAAGATTCAAGATTGATTTTTCCTAAAGATCACTAATAGATTCAAAAAACTAAAAAAGCAACACAATCCTTACCTTAAATCACCCCATAGCTCTCTGATACCAAATGTAGAAATTGATAACCTATGAATCTATGAAGTGGGTTGATGTTTTTCTAGTGAGAGAAACTAGAGAGAGAAAGTGAGAGAAATATATGGAAGATTTTATTACTATGAAATGTGAATGAAACAACAACCAACCCCTTTCCTTAGTGGAAAGGGGTATTTATAGTCCAAGCTAAACATTGGGCTTGGGCCGGTCCATGACAAGCCCATGGACCGGTTCTTACTTAAGTTAATAAGTAACTAACAATTATTATCTAACTACGAGCTATTACAACATGAATATTATTGTGGAGTGACCGATACTTCTAATATACGTAAAAACGTATTTCTAACAATCGTCAATTTAATACTTGCCACATACGCGTTTTTCCTAAAACGTGTACGTATTCACTACATCAATTTTTGGCGCCGCTGCCGGGGAGGTGTTTTTTTTTATAGTGCCATACTAGATATCGTGTTTGTGTGAGTAGTGTGTTTTGTCTTTTCATTTTTGGAAAGCGTATATAAACGTACATACTCCTTTTTGTTATTTTTATTACTATATTATATAATATCCAAAAAACGTGTTTAGTTTTCCTAAACTAAACACACCAAAAAAATATTTACTATATTGTAGATAAATTATTATCGTTTTCGTTTTTCTTTGTGAATATATTAATATATTGTATACGTAAAACAATAAATATACAAGTACTCCAAAAGCGTGAAAACGCAACCTTGATTCGGGATTTCATCACTCGATCATTGTATTCGAATCCAAAGCAAAAATTAAAGGCAAAATAGATAAATACTTTCGTGAGGCTTAATTTTGAAAAACACAAACTATAAGGTGGGTATAAGGCGGTTGTATTTCACGACCTAAAGGAAAAAGGCTCTTAAGTGCTTCGCGCCGCCTCGTTTCCTCCGCTTGCTTGTGCGTGTTTTGAGAAAGAGGGCTAATCGAGGGTTTGCCGCCCAAGTATTATCTACGTATCATATATATTTGCTTGTTTTCAAGATTAAACCCTCTTGAACGTTTTGGTGTTCCACCAACGTTCTAAAGTCATCGAAAGCGTTCACTTCACGTGATCGTTCTCATTCCTTGAGGCTCCTTTAATCGAGAAAGTCGATTCGAGGAGAGATTTGTAGATTTTTGTCTACGTAATACACAAAAAAATCCAAAAAAATTTAAAACAATCAAAAACCAAAAAAATTGAAAAATCGTAAAAACCCAAAAAGAATCTTCTTTGCTACCACCCATTCTACGTTTAGTGCATGCGCAGGCGATCGAAGGACTACACGAATTCTAGCGACGCATCGAATCGACGCAATCGAAATCGAAGGAATCGACAACGTAGACGAACTTTAGAAACGTGCGTTCCTAATAACGTTGTCGAAACCATAGACGAGATGGCCGAGAATCGTACGATGATGGAATTGCTCCAAGCACCCACCGAGGGTTATGGAGATGCGATCGTAATTCCCGCCATCGAGGCGGAGAATTTTGAGATTAAGAGCGGAATGCTCTCGTTAATCCAAGCTACGAAGTTTCGAGGTCGTGAAGCCGACAATCCTCACGATCACATTCGAAATTTCGATCGTCTTTTAGCCACGAGCAAGTTTAAGAACGTCGACACCGATGTCGTCAAGCTTATGCTTTTTCCGTACTCGCTCGATGGTGCCGCCAAGGATTGGTACGAGAAAGAGCCACCTAATTCCATAATTACGTGGAAGGATCTCGTTTCCAAATTCGTTAATCATTTTTTCCCACCGTCTAAAACGACGTTTTTCAAAAACGAGATTACGAGATTTGAGCAAAAACCGAATGAATCGTTTAGATACGCGTGGGATCGTTTCAAGGAATTGCTTAGGCAATGTCCTCACCACGGCTTTTTCGAGTTGCACCAAATCGATACGTTTTACAACGGTCGTAGTTTCCAAGAACAAGATTCGTTGAATTCCGCCGCCGGTGGCAACTTTTTGTGTAAAACTCCGAAAGACGCTTTGATGATTATCGAAAATCGATCCAAGGTCTTCCAACTCCGTAGCACACCGAGTGTTGCCAATGTCGCCAATGTTAGTAATTCTAATCGCGACATTGAGAGAGTTGACGCAAAAGTCGATAAATTGACGAATGTGTTTACGTCTTTTCTCATCGAAATGCAAAAGAAGGACGCTCCCGCTACGGTGAAAGCGGTGGAGATTTCGTGTACGTATTATGGTGGACCACATCATTATTACGATTGTGCGGCTACGGATGGCCAAACTTCGAACGTCAATGCGTTAAACAACAATTTTTCTAATCAAAATCAAAATAACGTCGGTCCATCACAAAACACGAATTTTAACAATCAAGGCAATAATTTTCAAAGCCGTAACAATTTTCAAGGAAACAATCAACAAGGGAATTTTCAAAATCAAGGAGGATATAATCAAGGTCGTAATTTAAATTTGCAAAATCGAGATAATAACCAAAACTCGAATTTTTCTAACAACAACAATCAAGGAAATTTTCAAAGAAATAATCAAAACCAAGCAAACTTTAATTCAAATCAAAATAGTTCGTCAAACGATTTTCAAAATTACATGAAAACGAATGAGGCTAATATGAGACGATTAGAGGGAGAAATTGGTACTTTGAAAAACGAGTTTTCCACAACGTTGAGAAATCAAAACACGAAAATTGAACAAGGACAAATCGACATTAAAAAGATGTTTTTGGCCATTATGAACAAGTCTTCGGCTTCGTCTTCTAGTCCTTTACCTAGTGACACCGTTGCCAATCCGAAAGAACAATGTAAAGCCGCCTCAACCGTTGGAAAAGGTCGTTCCATTTCCCCAAACCTTAGTGGTTTTAGGATTGTTGCTTACCCTCGACCCTCGACTTCTCAAACGCCTTCATGTTCTAAAGTCGAGAGGATGAACGTGGAGACAAAGGAAAAGAGTGCACACCCTCGTGTACCTCAAATTCCATCCACGATTCAAAAATAGAGTTTCATCGACCTTACGTATGTAACCCTTGAAGAAACTTGTGCCTCGATTCTTCTACAAAAGCCTAAAAGGCGTATGCCGAGAAAGGAAGAAGATCCGGGCCAATTTCTACTACCTTGTGATTTTTCCGAGATTGAGGGATGTTTAGCACTTGCCGACTTAGGTGCTAGCATCAATCTCATGCCTCATTCTCTTTGGAAATTGATGAGATTGCCTTCACTCACCCCCACGAACATAACAATCGAGCTAGCAAATTGTACACCATTGAAACCAATTGGAATAGCCGAGGATGTCTATGTCAAAATAGGAACGTTTATTTTTCCCGCGGATTTCGTCATTTCCGATTACGAGTGCGATCCTAAATGTCCCATTATTTTAGGTCGTCCCTTTTTATCGACGGCTCGAGCCGTAATCGACGTCCACGGTGGAAAATTAACGATGTCGTATGGGGACCAAAAAATGAACTTTTTCGTGAATAGACCCAAAGTTTCAAATGATGTTGAAAAAACCGAAGTTTCAAAACCTAATGATTTCAAAATGTTAACTTTAGCGGAAAAATGAGACTTGACGCTTGTTTTGAAAGAATTAAAAAGAACAGTTTTAAAGACGAGGATTTTAATGACAAAGAATACGTGTACTTGATTCAAAAGGGTATGCGTAAATTTATGGATGAAAAATCTTTGTGGGGTCTATTCGGTGAACAAAGTGAACAACCAATTCCGAAGGGTGACGTTAGTGCCATCACGACAATGACCAAAATGGACTCGTCTTCACCACCTTCGAAGGACCATGTCTTTGAGGCTTCGACTTCTAAATCTTTTGAAGTACCTCCATCATCTAGCCCAACGACCGTTGAGGCTAAAGGTTTTATCGATCTCGATCCAATCGTCATAGAAAGGTCACCTAAGCATAGTCACTTGACTTGTAAGACCATGGTTGTGAGTTCTCACATCGACACTTTCTTTGACGAGGAAGACGAGAACGATTTTGCCGAAATTGATCACATACTCCAAAATCCACGAGCGATATTTGATTCTCCCAAAAAGAGTTCAACATGTGGTGAGTATGATGATTTCGCCTTCGAGCCCGAGATCGAGGAAATAATCGAACAAGAGCTAGCTCTTTTACCTCCACTACCACCTACGAGTGAGGTCGATTTTTCCAACGTCGAGGCCGAACTTGATGAGTTGGAACGTCTAATTTTTAATGATGATGAACCAACTCATGAACTTCATAATCCACTTCTCGAGGAGCTACCTAATCAACGCTCCTCAAATGAGAATGACGTACACCACATTCGTGAGGATCTAACTTATCAACGATCCCCACAAAAGAATGATGGTTTTGTGCTTGATCGCGATCTTTTCGAGAGAGTTTCCAAAATCATTAACGAGGGGAATGACAAACCTTGGTTTGACAAGCCTATCTACGATGAGGAAATCAAAGAGATCGGCGTTCATAGGGATGATGAATATGTAGACCCCGAGGGGGCGGTGTTCTTTATCGATCATCGTTTTGAGAGTTTGTACAACCCACCCCCTCCTACCAATGACTTAAATGTGAGAATTTTTAGCGCGACTAATTTTGAACTAGAAACGCCAAATATTTTCGACATCATTAAATCGGGTTTTCATAAGGAGTTTTTAAACGATGAAAAAGGAAAAGATTTTGGATTTGATTTAAAATATTTTTCTACATGTCTAACTCCGTCATCACCGCGTTTTATGAGTGCTACCACCTCGTCTACTCCTTTTGACGATGGTGTGTGTGGTTTTAGTGTGGGGGAAGCCCCTTATGTTTCCTCACGTTTCTCCACCGAGGACGAGATTTACGATCCCGGAATTGCTTGTAAAGGGAAATCTCGGTCTTCCACCGATGCAATAAATGGAAATCTTATCTATTTGCTAGGTGTGAGTCTACCTCGAGTAGCTCATAAGTTTGACCCACCCATTGCCCCACCCTTCTATTTCTCATCTCTTTTCTTCTACCCCTTTGGGGTTTCGGCACATGTTGGAGTGGCGTTGGTTCGTATGACCCATGACAACGAGGACACCATTTTCGACCCCGGTATTTTGCAAAGGACATAGTCCTTAATACCGGTTGCTTTTGGGCATTGTTTATCATGTAAGCCCCAACAAAAATGACCATACCATGATAGTCCCTAAATGATCACATTTATGGGGATTCGAGTCGAGCTCTTGACTCGGTTATCAAAAACGAGGTGCCTCGTGGGGGAGTTTCCCATGTTTATCCTTGTACATATTATCGCTTTCTTAGTTAATGTAACGAGGGGACTTGTGCTCTTCCAACCTTTGTTCCGTGGTTGTTTGTGATTGTGATTCATTAGGTACATCGACACCATTGAAGCCTCTCGTGTTCGTTTTACGTAGCACTCGAGCTTCGATCGTTGCCTTTGGAGATTCCGATATCCGATGATATCCTTTTACGTTCTAACGTTTATCTTATTAGCATAATTCATAAACGGCTTTTAGGTTATTCGTTTCACCCTTTCCATGCTCGAGATTAAGCATTCGACTACGTCTCTAGTATGGGGGTGTTTTCACCCCTAGACTCGAAACATTGAGGACAATGTTTAGTTTTAGTATGGGGGTGAGTAGATACTTCACCTTGCTCACGTCAACACGCAATCCAATATTCATCATTATGTTCTCGTTTTGTTGCAAAAAAAGGCTAAAAATGGCCAAATTTTAAATTTTTTCTTATTTTTCATAAGTGTTTAAGACACGAATGTAGGTTTTCCGATGGTGAGAATAAGATTAATTTTTGACTCGACCGTGCGTGTTGAGCACTTAGCTTCGATTCCTTAACTTTTTAGGCTAAGTCCCTTAAATGAGGACGAGAAATGATAGAGTTTTTATAAGTTACGTAATCGTCACGATCTTATGTGTAGTAATTATTACTTATTCTCCCCACGCTTGTATATAAATAAATTGTTAATAAATATTGATTTAGCGGTTTAATCTCTATTGTTGGTTTCTAATTTGTTTTTGTAGCTTCCATGTAATAAAATTGGGAAAACATTGAGGATTCGCCAGCGTCACGGTTTTGAAGTATTGGCACCCGAATAATCAAAGGTTTCACCTAATAATAAGATTTCAAGTGCTCACCTAAATCAAGCAAAAATTTGAAGCTCCCAAAAGCCGAAAAATCTATGCAAAGCTGAAAGTGAATCAAGCCTTAATCTTTGAAACCTTAAAGATCCAAAATTCGCCTTAGCGTGAGGATATACGTCAAGTCAATAAAACCACCAATGATGGTGGATAATAAAAGACAAGGGCAAGACCGAAGTCATAATAAAAGCTTCATGGCGAATTTGAATAAAAGATGGAGGTAAACCAAGATAATAAAACCACCGATAATGAGGCGGATAATAAAAGTCATGGTAATAAGTCTCATGTTCAAAACCGTTATAAAACCGTGTTTATCGATCCTCTTTGTTGACTTAATTTTTTGACATCGTTGTCTATTAAGATGAATTATTAATTCGATGATTTAGGTTACACCGTTAAGACTCTATTTTTGGACTTAATCTCTATTCACGCATAAGTCAATGATGTATCCTCGTGATCATTAAGACAAAAATAAAATATAAGAGATACCAATTAGGAATAAGGGAGTTTAGGTACATAATTAACACTCATGAGTAATGATTGTGTTGCTAACTTATAATAACAATGATCTCGTTACACGCTTAGCATGGAATTGAGTGAAAATCAAGGATGACGCACTTATCTCTATGAGGCATTCACGTGTTCTTATTCTTTGACCCTAAAAGTCACGTTTTGGTGATGAAAACATTACATTATGTCTAAAACGCGTGTAGTAGTTTATTTAAGTTTACGTTTTCAATAAATGTCATCATAATATGAATTTTGGAAGTGCTAAGATACTTAATTCTAGCATTACGTGGGGACACGACAATGGTTTAGTATGGGGGAGTGATGAGACTGTATTTATACATAGTCTCATCGTCCAAATCGGGCTTAAAACGCTTAAAATATCGTCAAAATACCCAAATATATGCTTGTGTTTGTTCATTGTGTATTTTAGGTACGGATATCGTGAATTCACCAAAAGATCAAAGGAATCAAGCAAAAACGAACACGGGAAACGAAGTCGCACAAAGAACCGGGCCCAAGAATGAATTTTGCAAAAATACCCTTGAAGTTTGAAGATTGTACAACTTTGGTCCCTCAACTTTTGAAGAATGACACTTTATACCCCTCAATTATCCATAAATATGAGTGGGGTCCCTAAAGTTTCATGAATATACAAGAAAAGCCCTTGGAAATTGATTAATTTACAAGTTTGTTACCATTGTTAACTAAAGGACTAAAAATGCAAAGCCTAAAGGACTATTGGTGAAAAAGGATGAAGGACTATGTTTGCAAAGCTGTTAAAGGAACATTTAACTAGAGAGGCTAATCCTGCCACTTTCCAAAAGATTTTAACACCCCACACCATTAAATCTAACCCCCGACAACCTTTAACTCGCCCACCACTCACCAGCCGACACCTCATCACCCCACCCAATCACACTCTTCCACCTCACTTCACCTTCCATGTCAACCTCCACTATCTATCTTTTTAACTAATTTAATTAATTGGTTTAAAAATTGGGGGTAAACAGATTTTTAAATGCTAATCCTAATCAAAACCCACTATTTATCCATCATCAACCCTTAAACCCTAGTTTTTTACCAGGGACAATTAATTTAAATTCAAAGGGGTTTTGCCCCCTAATTTCCAGAAAGTTAATTTAACCCATCCTCACCTTAACCCACCTCTCAAACCTTTCTCACATGTGACCCTGTCCCCTCACAAGCACTCCCCTGACCCACTCCTTTGCAAGAAAACAAATTGGTACAGCAAATCAACGACTTAGGACTAAAACTTGGTCCCAAAGGCTTGATGGACGTCTAAGATCAATTCAAGATAGCTGGCACATCACTTTCCCAGTACAACTTCACATGATGCATTTGACCACGAATTCAAACCAAGGGCATTATTGGAATTTAGTTATTAGGGTTTAGCTTTGTCTTTGTATTCTAGAATTTTCATCTTTCTGTATAAATAGGGGTGTGTTGTGCCCCTATTTTCCTTTGTTCCAGTTTTATTGTAATTTTTTTTACAAGTAATGATAATGAAAGTTTCTGATTTTGCAATGCTACTGAGTTCCCAAGTTTCATACTTGATTTAGTTAATTGTTATCCTTCTTGCAGATTAGTGTAAAAGGTTTCATAAAGGTTTCATTTGTTCAAGGATTTTGGTGGCAAACGTTTTTCTTTTCTTTTTCTCAAACTCAAATCCAAGATAACTGTGGAAGTGAAAGTGGAAGCTGTTATCTTGGATTGTGAGTGACATTAGTTAATCTCAGTTGGTTAAAAAAGATTTCAAAGATTTGTAGTTTCAAAGATTTCTAAAAAGAAATCAGTTTTCCATTCATTTATTTTCCTTTAAGCTATAAGCTATAAGCTAGCTTAATTAATAAGCTAGCTTGATAGCTTATACGCCTTGTGAACAGTTAACTTTGGTGTTCTCCTTTTTTGGCAGGTTCAAGAAGGATTTTCATCTCATTGAAGATATATTGGGTGTTGACTGCTCAGTCAACACCATCACTTCTCTACACATCTCATAAGCTCTCCACAAGCTCCTAAAAGCTCAAAACACATCCTTTGGAAGGCATCAGCAGGTAGTTAGCTTGAACCCCATTGGCTGGAATTTTTGAAGTCTTTATGTGTTTGTGTGTGATTTTGTGTGAACATGTTGGTATGTTGAATTAGATAGTTTGATTAGGCCTATATAGGTTTTCTGTGCATGATAGAGTAGCTATTAATCAGTTTTAGTCCATTTGATTTGGTTTTGGTTTGTTAATTTTAAATTTCAGTTTTTAAGGGTGTGTTTGGATTTGCATTTTAGCTAGGGTTTGTGGCAAACTTTGGAGTTAATTGCTATATAGACACACATGTCAAGCTTGTATGTGGTTGATTTCAGCTTTGTTTTTAAGATTGGTTAGGATTTTAAGTAGTTTGCATGTTAAAATAATTGGTTAACATAGCTTAAACAGAAAGTCCATTTTCTGTGTTCATTTTAGAGTAAATTGCCTTGAAATCTTGTAGCCTATTAGAAATATTGTTAATTTAGGTTTGCAATCAGTTTGTAGTGATTTGGTTGAGCATTTGTGAAGATTTGGTGAGCCAAAACTCACCCTAGGTGCCAATTGCACCAGCAACCATACCCACAGCCCCCCATAAGTGAACAGTGACTGTATTTGGGATTTTTTTTGTGATTTATTTGTATTGTGATTGTGTGTTTTTCAATTTTATCTGACTCCTCACACTTCCATGAGTGTGGGGGTGCCCAATTGTCCAAGAAAAATCAATCAAAGCTCAAGTTCTAAGCCATAATCTGCCCAGACCCGTTTTTCTGTTTTAACAGTGGGAACCAGGTTCCCACTGCCTTTGTTACTAATTCCCCCTGCTTGACAAAAGGACAAAGTCCACACATGTCACTTTCAGTCTTTTTCTTTTTTTTTGTCTTTAGTGATCTTATTTAGGAATTAGACATTGAAACTTTTTTCTATATTTTTCTTATTTTATTTTTGAATTTTCTGTTTAATTAGTTTTTATTTCACTGTTCATTTTATATTTTTTAGATTAAATTGCTATTTTTAATTACTTTTTATTATTCTGTTTTTGTCTTTTAGTGTAGAAAAGTATTATTTTTCAATTTTAAAATTTTTCCTAGACTTAGAATAATATTTTAAGGTTTTTAGTTTAAAAATTATTTCACTGTTCACTTTTTAATTAATTTTTAGAATTAAATTAGTTTAATTAGGGTTTAATTATTAAACTGTTTTGTCTTTTAGTGAAAAATTTTACATTTTTCAAACTTTTTCAATTTTATACTATTCATTAGTGTAATTTAGGATTTTTAAAATTGTCAAATTAATTTTAGCATTATTTTATTAGTTTTAATCATTATTTTAGTTTTAAATAGTTTAAAGTGTTTTAAAAATAGAAAAAAAGTTTTGAAAATTTAGGAAAAATAGTTTTTAGTCTTTAAATAATATAAGTGATCTATTAGTTCAATAAAATAATATTTTGGGCGTTTTGTTAATTATATTTAAGTTTAGGGCTTTAATTAGCATTTAAAATTTAATATTTAATTAATAAAAGGTTTAAAAATATATTTATTAGATTTTTATTCTTATTTATATTATTTTAGACTTAGTTTTAATCTTTAATTAATTTTTAGGTTTCATTTTTATTTTCGTCACGTTTTACGTATTTACGTTCGCGTTTTACGTTTATTCGTCGTAGTGTAATCGTAGCGTAACTCGTCTTTACTTTTTCTCTCTTTAAACAAAAAACGACACTAATCCAAACATTATTATTTTATTTTTGCACATAACACACACACCTCCTTCGAGAACGAACTTGGAATTTATTCGTCTTCGCGATTTTCCTAAATCGTGTCGATTAATACTTGCCACATACGCGTTTTTCCTTCTACTTCTTATCTCTTTTCTTCTACCCCTTTGGGGTTTCGGCACATGTTGGAGTGGCGTTGGTTCGTTTGACCCATGCAACGAGGACGCCATTTTCGACCCCGGTATTTTGCAAAGGACTTAGTCCTTAATACCGGTTGCTTTTGGGCATTGTTTATCATGTAAGCCCCAACAAAAATGACCATACCATGATAGTCCCTAAATGATCACATTTATGGGGATTCGAGTCGAGCTCTTGACTCGGTTATCAAAAACGAGGTGCCTCGTGGGGGAGTTTCCCATGTTTATCCTTGTACATATTATCGCTTTCTTAGTTAATGTAACGAGGGGACTTGTGCTCTTCCAACCTTTGTTCTGTGGTTGTTTGTGATTGTGATTCATTAGGTACATCGACACCATTGAAGCCTCTCGTGTTCGTTTTACGTAGCACTCGAGCTTCGATCGTTGCCTTTGGAGATTCCGATATCCGATGATATCCTTTTACGTTCTAACGTTTATCTTATTAGCATAATTCATAAACGGCTTTTAGGTTATTCGTTTCACCCTTTCCATGCTCGAGATTAAGCATTCGACTACGTCTCTAGTATGGGGGTGTTTTCACCCCTAGACTCGAAACATTGAGGACAATGTTTAGTTTTAGTATGGGGTGGTAAGTAGATACTTCACCTTGCTCACGTCAACACGCAATCCAATATTCATCATTTTGTTCTCGTTTTGTTGCAAAATAAGGCTAAAAATGGCCAAATTTTAAATTTTTTCTTATTTTTCATAAGTGTTTAAGACACGAATGTAGGTTTTCCGATGGTGAGAATAAGAGTAATTTTTGACTCGACCGTGCGTGTTGAGCACTTAGCTTCGATTCCTTAACTTTTTAGGCTAAGTCCCTTAAATGAGGACGAGAAATGATAGAGTTTTTATAAGTTACGTAATCGTCACGATCTTATGTGTAGTAATTATTACTTATTCTCCCCACGCTTGTATATAAATAAATTGTTAATAAATATTGATTTAGCGGTTTAGTCTCTATTGTTAGTTTCTAATTTGTTTTAGTAGCTTCCATGTAATAAAATTGGGAAAACATTGAGGATTCGCGAGCGTCACGGTTTTGAAGTATTGGCACCCGAATAATCAAAGGTTTCACCTAATAATAAGATTTCAAGTGCTCACCTAAATCAAGCAAAAATTTGAAGCTCCCAAAAGCCGAAAAATCTATGCAAAGTTGAAAGTGAATCAAGCCTTAATCTTTGAAACCTTAAAGATCCAAAATTCGCCTTAGCGTGAGGATATACGTCAAGTCAATAAAACCACCGATGATGGTGGATAATAAAAGACAAGGGCAAGACCGAAGTCATAATAAAAGCTTCATGGCGAAGTAGAATAAAAGATGGAGGTAAACCAAGATAATAAAACCACCGATAATGAGGCGGATAATAAAAGTCATGGTAATAAGTCTCATGTTCAAAACCGTTATAAAACCGTGTTTATCGATCCTCTTTGTTGACTTAATTTTTTGACATCGTTGTCTATTAAGATGAATTATTAATTCGATGATTTAGGTTACACCGTTAAGACTCTATTTTTGGACTTAATCTCTATTCACGCATAAGTCAATGATGTATCCTCGTGATCATTAAGACAAAAATAAAATATAAGAGATACCAATTAGGAATAAGGGAGTTTAGGTACATAATTAACACTCATGAGTAATGATTGTGTTGCTAACTTATAATAACAATGATCTCGTTACACGCTTAGCATGGAATTAAGTGAAAATCGAGGATGACGAACTTATCTCTATGAGGCATTCACGTGTTCTTATTCTTTGACCCTAAAAGTCACGTTTTGGTGATGAAAACATTACATTATGTCTAAAACGCGTGTAGTAGTTTATTTAAGTTTACGTTTTCAATAAATGTCATCATAAAATGAATTTTGGAAGTGCTAAGATACTTAATTCTAGCATTGCGTGGGGACACGACAATGGTTTAGTATGGGGGAGTGATGAGACTGTATTTATACATAGTCTCATCGTCCAAATCGGGCTTAAAACACTTAAAATATCGTCAAAATACCCAAATATATGCTTGTGTTTGTTCATTGTGTATTTTAGGTACGGATATCGTAAATTCACCAAAAGATCAAAGGAATCAAGCAAAAACGAACACGGGAAACGAAGCCGCACAAAGAACCAAGCCCGAAGAATGGGTTTTGCAAAAATGCCCTTGAAGTTTTGAAGATTGGCAACTTTAGTCCCTCATTTTTGAAGACTTGGCAAGTAAGACCTTGAAGAAATCAAGTTATACAAGAATGGTCCTTGAGGAATGAAGATTGTACAAGTTTAGCCCTTGGTAAAAGAAGAAATTACATTGGAGATCCTTATTTATGGCTTGAAAAGTAGATGTGCCAAAATTGACAATCTTCCAAACTTATTAACAAAGGATAATGAAGTTCATACTGTTTATTACAAAGTGAAAAAGAAATGAACCTTGGGGGACCATTACTGCCCATACATGTAAACTTCACCCACCACTCACACCATGACACCTCAGATAAACCCGACCCTACCCATTATCCTTACCCATTAACCCTACCAAACCCGTAACCCATACCCACCCACCAGGTTTATTAAATAAACCTGGTCAACCCAGTTAAACCTCCCATTATTTCCCACTTAACACAAAATTTAAATACAACTTACCCCAAACCGGATCTAAACCTCTCCTAATATCCTCCAAGAACACATAAACCCTAACCTCAATTGGACTCAAAACAAAGGCTTTTACCTTAATGTTTTCCAGATTTACTATTTACCCCTAAGTAAACCAATCCCCCAACCCAGAATCTTTACAAACAAACCCATGTGACTGTAGGGACCTCCCCTGCACGTCACTTTCCTCCTCAAAACCCAAAACCGACAAATTAAACGGCTGGATGTTAGTCCTTGGTCCCCAAGTTCAAAATGGACGCTCCAAGATCAATACCACAGCTGGCTACATCAACATCTTCACATGGGAGCATATTGACCAAGATTTCAAGCAAAGACCAAGGGCAAAAATGGAAGATTATTGAAACTAGGATTTTCAATCCTTTTAATTAAAGTTCGTTTTATCCTCGATTCGACTCGAATTTGATTTCCGGTTTTACGTTTCAACTTAATTCGTTTTTGGTACAATCTCTTTTTGGATATTTTTTTAAAACTAATTTAAAACTTATTAAATGAAAACTAAATTCAATAAAAGCTATTTATAATTAATCTATCTAAAAAAATTATAAAAATAAATCTATGAAAATAACTTCTACTAAACTTTTAAAAATAATCTATTTAAAACTTTTTAAACTAAATACTTAATTAAAAATCTACTTTAAACAAATCTATTTTAAAACTATTTTTAAATAAAACCTATATTAATTTTGAACTAATAAAAAAAAACTAATTTTAAAAACAAATTAAATAAAATATTTTTTTTATCTTTTTATTTTTATAAAAAGAAAACTGATTAAAAGAAAATTAAACTTTTTTAATTAAAATTTAATTAAACTAAAAAAACTTGATTAAACTATTAAATCAAATCTGCCAACTAATTACTAATCCTATATTAATTACTAAATGCAAAATAATGAACAAAAGGTTGCCTAGACAAGACGGTTAAGGCGTTGGGTGGTTATGCGAGAAGTCTGGGGTTCGAGTCCCGTGAGGGACTTTTTATGCGAATTAAATTTTTTAAAACTTTTTAACTTTTACTTTGAATTGATTTTTGGACAGTATGAATCCTCAGACCAATTGGGTCTGAGGTTTGCAGTTAAACAAAAGGCAAAATAAAAACAAATAGCATGAAACAATTTAAGCTCAAAATATTCAGCCAAATACAAATATTAATAAGCGCATTAGTGACAATAAGCAATTCCTAAACACACGAGCCGAAATCTAAATCAACGCAGATCAAACAGCCTTAACTTATTAATATCGAACCAAACTGTTAAACAAAATCAACGATTACGCACCACCTATGAATAGCAGATCCAAACTAAGCTATAACACAATAAACAGTGTACCAAATAAGCAGAAATAAAATTATCCTATAAGCTAACACAATAATTGCTAAGCAAATCCTAACAGCCTAGAAAACCTCTAAGCCAATTCAATAACTCGATAAGCAAATTCCAAATCCAACATAAGCAGTTCCAAACGCAGGTTATCAAACTTATTTAATTAGGATCCTACACAAGGTGCAAATAAGCAAAGTAAAACAGATTTAAACTAAACCAAATAGCAAATAAATCAAACAAGAGCAGATTATCAAAACATAAAGCTTAACTTTAAATTTAAAAGGAAGATCAAACCGTTTGGCGAAAACCTTTGGGACGTAGCGTCGCGCTGAGCGAGCTCAAACCGAAATCGTAACACCAAACAAACACTGCCTTCGGTTTAAACCGTCAACACATCAACTTCTTCGAAACTCTTAACCGAAACTAATAAAAACTTGAACCAATCGAATCCCCAAACAGAGTCGAACCATAACCAATGAACCGAATCCTTTTTAAATAAACCTCCAATGGGAGATTTAATTTACTTTCCTCTATTTTTATTTTTATTTTTATTTTTTTATTTTTTTTATATTACGATATCCAAACGAAGAACAGTAACCAATATATCTTTAACAGATTAAAAAAAACTGGAGATTAAAATTGATGCGAGATTTAAACACAAACTTATCTTTTCATTAATTTAAATAAAACTTACAATACTTGGAAACTGAAATTACAAGAACCCTAATTAACTATTTTCTAAAAATTAAAAATAAAAGAAAGCATAAAAACATTACATGAAGGAGAGGGGTTTTTATAAGGATCCCCCGAACCTTCTAGGTTTCCTTGGTGGCTACGGAGTAAGATCCTGGCCATTTATCTCTTCTCTTCTTCTTTCTTTCTTCATCCAACGGTGGAAAAATGTCCCATAGTCACACGGATTGCCAAAGTGGCAATCCGTTGTGTTTCTTGTGCTTGTTGAAGACTGATGTGGCTTGATTGGATTGGCTAAATGGCTGTTGTGAGGTGTAGAAACCAATAAGAATCATCCACGTATCTCTCCCGTCCATCCTTTCTCTTCCTTAAAATTGGGGAATTAATTCCCAAACACGTGAATCACACGTGAGATGAAAAAGCCCTTTATCAATTAGCTTTTTAACCCAATTAGGGTTTTAGTGAATAGTTATTTTTTACTGGTTTTATTAGGGTTGAAAGGTGAAGAAGAATAGATGGGGCATTGGAAGTAACGGAGATAAATTTAATGTGAGAGAGAGAGATAAATGTTTTATTTGTTTGTGTTATGGGAAAGTAAATAAAATGGGTTACGTGTGTGGTATACGGTTGGTAAGCCTTTTGACTTGTAATGTTGACTGCCCAAAACGAATTTCTATATTCGTTTCTTTTTGTGTGTGATGTGGGCTTTGAAGGCCCAAACTCCTTCATTTGTATCTGTTTGTCTATTCCCGGTTTTGGGCTTGGGCCCAACATTTATATACCATTCGTCTCCTCTTTCTTTTGGGCTTTAAACCAAACTTTGACCCAAGTATGTAAACTCTTCCAATATTAATGGGCTTTTCAGGCCCATTTAGCACATGTGGGACCCACTTGTCTTGTTTATTCGACAAATAATTAAATCCACTCATGTCGAGCTCGATTTTGGCTTCTAAGATCTTTTTCTTCATTCTTGTGTCGGTTTTCATCGGTTTCCGTGATGGTTGCACACTTTTTGGACTTTTGATCTTTGTCTTCGTCTCTATCTTGACTTTTCTTTGACAATTGACCGTGAAATCCCGTGTTTTATCTTCTTTTGATCATTTGTACCTATTTATCACACAAAACACAAAACCACGCGTAATTCCGACATTTATGATATTAAACACATGATTAGGTCTTGTTTTTTCCTTGATTTTAGTGGCAAAAGGATAAGTGTTTACACACTTATTAAAACCCCTACACTTGACCATTGCAATGACCCCATGCAATGCATAATTAAAAAGCAAAGAGTTACATTTTTCTCATAATCAACCCACCTCGGCCTTTATTAATTATTACTACTACTATGGAAAGATAAAAACTTAAAAGAAAACAAAAGTTAAAAGACTTTATGAACTTGAAAATTATTGATGGAAGAAACTCGTTAAGAAGTCTAAGACTTAGATTAGGGCTTTGGTGTCATGAATATTAATCACCCTCAAGTTTCACGTTCCCCATACCAAGCTTAAAAACGAGATCATTGTTTCCCATAAGTCCTCAAGTTAAGTCCCACTCATATAAGTTAATTGTGTAATACTCTTTCTCCAAGTCCTACTTTGTATCTCTAAATTTTATTGATTGTCATTCACCCGTAGGCTCATTTGACTTATTAGATAGTTATTATTCCAAAAATGAAGGCCAAACGGTGCAAACCCGACACTCAAAACCTAACCTCGTCCTCAAAAACGTTGTCACTAAAGTAAGCCCACATCAAGGATGATTTAACACGATTTGGGGAATAAATTCCCGGACCCAAAATTTGGCCAAATAGTACTACTTATTAATTATTCCTCCAAAGTCGAGTTGACTTTATGTGGAGTTTAGCAAATTCACATCATATACCCTAAGGCTCTTTAAGATGTAAAAATGCTCCCCGTCTATTGTCCACACCCTAAGGTTCCTTGAACGATAAACGAGGGAATTGATTTTATTGATCAATTTTTATTCAACACTTACCATGCCATACACCCTAAGGCTCTAATGACAAGGTTCGTGCTACATGCTCCACACCCTAAGGCTCCTTGAAGTCATGTTTTAATCTTATTCTTTTATTATGATATAATATAGTAGGCCAAATTCCGTGGTCCCATGGTCTGAATACCTCCTACTTAGTGGTTATGAGCCACCTTAGTCGGAAGTCCACAACGCTGGCACCCTCAATGTGTTCGTGCTTTAATTACAAGGAGATTAAAGATTTGGCTAAGAGTTAAGATATCGAATCTACACCGCAAGAATCCCCATTTATTAAGCAATTTTAAATATACAAGCGGGAAGAAAGAGCCATAAAAACCATATAAGCAAAAATTAACCTTTAAACTTATTATCAACTCTATCATTTCTCGTTCTCCACAATTTAAAATCTCAAGGAATGAGACTCGTGGATGCTTAGCCTAATAAACCAATTAAGGTCCATATGGTTAAGGATACTAGATAGAGTAAACTTAGATAAGTAAACTCGGGTTGAGTCAAAATATTCACGACGGGCCTAATATGTCAAAGACATCTAAACTTGTTAAACCATTTTATTTATTATTATTATTATTTTTTTATTTTTATTTTTTTTAATTATTTTTTAACTTTATTGAATTGGAAATTATGATGCGATAATAAAAGGAAAGAAAATAAATAAAAATATTACTAGGCCAAAATAGATCAAAATTTTGAAAAACGTTGAAAAAATTTTTAAAATTTTCCAGTTAAATGGGGTCAAATTCATGGAAAAGGCCACTAAAATTCGATAGAAGGCCCCCCTACACTTAACATAAACATTGTCCTCAATGTTTAAGCATGTGGGCGAATAAACTCCCCTACACTTAGGACATTGAGTACGTTGTTTAAAATCGAGCTAAGGAAGGGACAACGAAAGTGATTACATTTATTCGTTTTATTTATATACAAGTATGAATCACAATAGTTTTGATAGAACCGGGTACACGGGAACACGGGATCACGGGTCTCATCAAAAGTACCAAAAGTAGATCATCAAAGCATATGTCCCTGCACACAATCACCACACACAAACAACCTACTCGGCTCCCCCCTACACTTATTGGTGGACAATGGATGAAGGCGAAAAAAGGTGGAAAGGATGGTAAAGGTAAAAATCTAACCTAGTTATACGATGCTTGATTTATTTATCACGAGTCTCTAGCTCGACTCGATTTCCCGAATTAATTCAAGGGAAATGTGGAGAGGGATGGAATCATCTCGTGAGAGATGTCCTCTCCATAGTACAACTTAACCCGTTGGCCATTCACCTTAAAGTTGGGACCATTTGGTTGGGATAACTCAATGGTGCCATAAGGGAAGACATGGGCCACGGTGAATGGACCGGACCAACGGCTCTTAAGTTTACCCGAAAAGATTTTCAACCGAGAGTTAAATAATAAGACTTGATCACCAACATGGAACTCTCGGTTTTTAATCTTGGAATCATGAATGAGCTTAGTTTTCTCTTTGTAGATTAATGAATTCTCATAAGCCTCATTCCTAAGTTCATTGAGTTCATTGAGTTGGATTTTCCTATGATCACCGGCTTTGTTTATGTCAAAATTAGCCCATTTCAAGGCCCAATAAGCCTTATGCTCCAACTCAATGGGGAGGTGGCACGCCTTTCCGTACACAAGGCGATAAGGGGTACAACCTATAGGTGTCTTATAAGCGGTACGGAAAGCCCACAAAGCATCATCTAATTTATCGGCCCATGAGGCACGATGCTCTCCCACGGTTCGCTCTAAGATTCTCTTAAGACCACGGTTAGAAACCTCGGCTTGTCCATTAGTTTGAGGATGATACGCGGTGGAAAGTCGGTGATTGACACCATACTTAGCCATGACTCGTGCAAATTGATCATTGCAAAAATGAGTCCCGCGATCACTAATAATAGCACGAGGCACACCGAAACGAGCAAACAATTGTTTCAAGAAGTTAACAACCACCCTCGCATCGTTAGTAGGTAAAGCTTTTTCTTCAACCCATTTTGAGACGTAGTCAACGGCTACGAGGATGTACTTGTTACCCTTCGATGATGGAAACGGCCCCATAAAGTCGATGCCCCATACGTCAAAGATTTCACATTCTTGGATGAAATTTTGAGGCATCTCATCTTTATGTGTGATCTTGCCTTGCCTTTGGCAAGCATCACAATGTTTAACCATTTCATGTGCATCATGATAAATGGAGGGCCAATAGAATCCAGAGTCGAACACTTTTTTAGCGGTGTAATTAGGACCAAAGTGACCACCGGTAGGTCCTTTATGGCAAGCTTCAAGGATTTGTAAAGCCGCCGGTCCATCAACACATCTACGAATGATTAAATCCGCACATTGCTTGAAAAGATAAGGGTCGTCCCAATAGTACGTTTTCACGTCCTTGAAGAATTTTTTCTTTTGTTGGGACGATAACCCTTCGATAAGAACACCACCCGCCAAATAGTTTGCAATGTCGGCAAACCATGGGGTATCATCAAGATTGGAATTAATAGACATTAAGGTTTCAAGGGGAAAGGATTCGTTAATCTCTTGATTTGGAGATTCCCCTTGATAAGGATCCTCAAGTCTACTAAGGTGATCCGCGGCTAGGTTTTCCGCTCCTTTTTTATCACGAATTTAAATTTTAAATTCTTGTAGGAGCAAAACCCAACGAAGGAGTCTCGGTTTAGCATCTTGCTTGGTCAACAAGTATTTCAAGGCGGAATGGTCGGTGTAAACGATGGTGGTGGAAAGCACAAGATAGGGGCGGAATTTCTCAAAATCATACACTACAGCTAAAAGCTCTTTTACGGTAGTGGTATAATGCAATTGAGCCCCCGTCATTGTCTTACTAGCATAATGAATGGGTTGGAAATGTTTGTTAACTCGTTGACCTAAAACCGCTCCTATCGCGAAATCACTAGCATCGCACATGAGCTCGAAAGGTAACTCCCAATTTGGAGAGACTAAGACCGGTGCCTTAGTTAATTTACCTTTAAGAAGTTCGAAAGAGTCGAGACATTCTTGAGAGAAGATGAAAGGAGCATCCTTTTCTAAGAGATGAGTCATTGGACGAGCTATTTTCGAGAAATCTTGGATGAAACGTCGATAAAATCCCGCATGGCCTAAAAAACTTCTAACTCCTTTGACGGTGGTGGGCGGAGGTAACTTAGCAATGACGTCAACTTTAGCACGGTCGACTTCGATACCGGCTTTGGAAATTTTATGACCAAGGACGATGCCTTCTTTTACCATGAAATGGCATTTTTCCCAATTAAGAACGAGACGAGTGTCTTCACACCGTTGGAGCATACGTTCTAAATTAGCAAGGCAAGAAGAGAAAGAATCACCATATACCGAGAAATCGTCCATAAAGACTTCCATAGTTTCTTCGACCATGTCATGGAATATCGCCATCATACACCTTTGGAAAGTCCCGGGAGCATTGCATAAGCCGAAAGGCATTCTTTTGTAAGCAAATGTTCCATAGGGGCAAGTGAATGTGGTTTTCTCTTGGTCTTTTGGATCGATAGGGATTTGAAAATATCCGGAAAAGCCATCTAAGAAACAATAGAAATCATTACCCGCTAAACGCTCGAGCATTTGATCCATGAAAGGAAGAGGGAAATGATCCTTACGAGTGGCATCATTGAGCTTACGATAATCGATGCAAACTCGCCAACCCGTTACAAGTCGAGTAGGAATTAACTCGTTGTTTTCGGTGGGAACAACGGTGATTCCGCCTTTCTTAGGCACACAATGGACGGGACTAACCCATGGCGAATCCGAGATAGGGTAAATCATTCCGGCATCGAGAAGTTTGATAACTTCTTTCTTAATGACTTCATGAATTTTTGGATTAACCCTTCTTTGATTTTGGATCGCGGGTTTAAAGTCATCTTCCATGAGAATTTTATGAGTACAAAAATTAGGATCAATTCCGCGAATGTCGGAGATTTTCCAAGCAATTGCTTTCTTATGATTCTTAAGCACATCTATAAGTCGGGATTTTTCATCTTCTTTTAAGTCCTTAGCAATAATGACGGGTAACTTATTATCCTCCTCTAAGAAAACGTACTCTAGATGAGACGGCAAATCTTTAAGCTCTAAATCCGGCGGATTATCAATGGAAGGCTTAGTCAAAGTAGGATCATTGTTTGTAACTTCTTTTGGAGTGGGTGGAGAGATATTGTCCTCATTGAGAAGTCTCTCAATAGTACGAATGTCTTCATCCCAATTGGTGGGAGAATTATCATAGTTAATCTCGAGAGGACCCAAACTAGCTTTGAACTCATCTAAGTCACTTTCTCCAAATGGAGTCAATGAAGGAGCAATAGAAGCTACGGTCTCAACATGAGGTAAAGGAGAAATCCCGCTCTTACAAGCCTCGTGAAAATGTTCTTCGCATGCTTCGTCAAGCACATCGATGAAATTCACGGATTCGGGCTCATTGGGAAGTTTGGAGAGTTTACCCATGTTAAAGACGATTTTGTCATCCCCGACCCTCATGATAAGTTCACCCGCGGCTACATCAATTAATGTACGCCCGGTTCTCAAGAAGGGTCGTCCCACAATTAAGGGAACACGGGGATCCATTTCATAGTCGACGACGACGAAATCGGCGGGAAAAGTGAATTTGTCGACTCCTACGAAAACATCCTCGGCTATCCCTACCGGATAAGCAACCGTACGGTTAGCTAATTCCAATGTCATACGAGTGGGGCCTAGCTCGGGTAAAGATAATTGTTTCCACACGGACAATGGCATAAGATTGATACTCGCTCCGAGATCCGCCAAGGCCATACAATTCTCAACACCCGGAAAATTACAAGGAATAAGGAATCTACCGGGATCTCCTAACTTAACCGGTAATTTTCTCAAAAGAACCGCGGAACAATTCTCATTCAATTGGGTATTGGCGATATCAAGCAACTTTTCCTTATCACTTAAAAGATCCTTAAACATCTTAGCGTACTTAGGCATGTGAGCGAGCGCCTCGGCAAAGGTGATATTAAAATTCAATTGTTTGAACATTTTTAGGAAGTTCGAAACTTGAATATCATCCTTATTCTTCAATTTCTCTTTCCGCAACCTTGAGGGATAAGGTATATTGGGTTGAGATGAAGGCTTTGGAGTGGATTGCTCACTCACATCCTTTGGAGGAGGAGGAGGGGGAGGAGTAGAAATAGAAGGTGAAGGAATCGGTTTTGGAATCGAAGGTGGGGTATAAAATTTGGGTATCGGTGGAACATAAGGTGTAGACGAATGCATAACGGGAGGTATGTCACAAGTGGAAGAAGAGGGAGGTTGTGTCGAAGAAGAAGGAATCTCTGGTCCTTGGTTAGGTGGGGAAGGTTCTACGGTGGTCATACCGCTCCTAGTAGTGATAGCATTAACATTAGCCCTAGGATTGGTCACGGTGTTCGAGGGAAGGGTACCTTGGGGACGAAAGGTTTGAATCATAGTCAAAAACTTCTTATCGGTCGATTCTTGCATCTCTCTCATCATTCGTTCATGGTCGGATAATTTTTGAAGAACCAAGTCCATTTGAGGATTATGCATATTCATTTGATTGTAACCTTGATTATTAAAACCTTGGTTTTGATATTGATTAGAACCTTGATTAAATCCTTGATTATGAAAACTTTGGTTATTATATCCTTGATTATTCAACCCTTGATTTTGCCCTTGAAAATTCCCTTGATTTTGATTAAAACCCCGTTGATTAGAACTTCCTTGAAAATTACCCCGTTGAGGAGCTTGGTTCCTATTTTGGGCGGGTGGGGGTGGTCTTTGTGGTGCTACAAAACCCGGGGGAGCCAAATAGTTATTAGACTTGTAAGACAAATGGTTAACATCAACATTTGGCTTGAATTGAACCCGATCAAGTTCATTGTTATTATAAGCATAAACTTCTTGTTGATCATTGTAAACCTTGTCACAATTAAAGTATGAATGTGGTCCACCACAAGTCTCACACGGCTCACTTTTTTCTTTCACGGCATGAACATGTATAGTGAGGGCGTCGGTTCTTAGAGCAAGGGTTTTCACAATTGAAGTAAGCTCTTTAATTTGATCATTCACCTCACTATTACTCGTACTAGCACTTGCCATATTAGCCCTAACACTTTTGGTTTGCACTTTAGCCTTGTTCTCAATAATGGCCCAAGCCTCGTTCATTGTTTTCACAAGAATATTGCCCCCCGCGGCACTATTAAGTGAGTCTTGGTCGTTTAGAGTTAAACCATTATAAAACGTGTTGATTTGATGAACTTTAGTAAAACCGTGTTGTGGACATTTTCTCAAAAGATCTTTAAAACGATCCCAAGCCTCACTAAACGTTTCCCCATATTTTTGCTCAAAATTGATTATTTCATTCCTTAAGGAAGTGGTCCGTGATGGTGGGAAAAAGTAGTTAATGAACTTGGTCTCTAAGTCGATCCATGTGGTAATACTTTGGGGTGGTTCCTTATCAAGCCAAATCCGGGCTTGTCCCTCGAGGGAAAAAGGAAAAAGTTGGAGGCGAACGGCCTCTTGGGGCACCCCATTGTATTTGACGGTATTAGCTAATTGGATGAAACGTTTGATATAAGCGTGTGGGTCATCATTAGTACGGCCTAAAAATGGTGTAGCGGAAACCATTTGAATAAAACCCGATTTAAGTTCGAAATGATTAGCTCCAATATTTGGCACCACAATCGTGTCATCGTTTCCTTCAACGTGAGATTGTAGAATCTCAATCATTGGTCGATTATCCGTTGCCATCGTATTGTTGAAAGCTCGATTCTCGGGATCGGCTTTAATGACGGTCTTTTTGTTTTTCTTCTTCTTCTTCTTTTTGGAAGAATTGGAAGAGTTTGGTACACCACTCGGTATGTATGTACGCGCGCGAGTGCGCATACAATTAAAACTTTGAAATGAGGTAGGTGACCTCGGTCGACTTTGAGAGGAAAAGGATTTTCCCTCTCGAGAAGCAATATGAAAAATCTACAAAAATATATATGTAAAATACTACTTGAGTTGGCAAACCAATAATCGGTCGTCCCTCTCAATATACGCACAAGCAAGCGGGGAAACGAGGTGGCACAAAGCACTTAAAAACCTTTTTCCTTAGACGGCCTTTTATAGCGCATCGCCTTATACCCACCTTATAGTTTGTATATATCGAGTTCAAACGTCTTACTAGTATTTATCTATTTTGCCCTTTTTTCTTGTTATGGATTCGAATACAATAGTTAGGTGATGAAATCCCAACTAAGGCCTTATTTGATAAGTAGGTAATTTATTGTGCTACGTAATATAATATACTAAAAGAAAAATCTTTTTGTATTTTTTTAGAAAAAATATATATTCACAAGAAAAACGAAAGAAATCGAATAAGAAAAATAACAATAATACGTAATATTTTTGGTGTAATACGTTTAGGAAAACGTATTACTTTTGATTTTTTTAATTTTTTTGTGCAATTCTTAGGAAAGAAATTGCTTTTGTGATTTTTTAATTTTTTTGTATTTTTAAGTTTTTTGATTTTTTTTTTTTTTTGTGTTTTTGATTTTGTGTGCAAGAAACGTAACGTTCAAAGAATGAACGGATCCCAAAATCCAAACGTCTTCACGAAAAAAATCGTCAATCGTACGAGCGAAGCGGCAGCGGCGCCAATTTGAAACTAGGATTTTCAATCCTTTTAATTAAAGTTCGTTTTATCCTCGATTCGACTCGAATTTGATTTCCGGTTTTACGTTTCAACTTAATTCGTTTTTGGTACAATCTCTTTTTGGATATTTTTTTAAAACTAATTTAAAACTTATTAAATGAAAACTAAATTCAATAAAAGCTATTTATAATTAATCTATCTAAAAAAATTATAAAAATAAATCTATGAAAATAACTTCTACTAAACTTTTAAAAATAATCTATTTAAAACTTTTTAAACTAAATACTTAATTAAAAATCTACTTTAAACAAATCTATTTTAAAACTATTTTTAAATAAAACCTATATTAATTTTGAACTAATAAAAAAAACTAATTTTAAAAACAAATTAAATAAAATATTTTTTTTATCTTTTTATTTTTATAAAAAGAAAACTGATTAAAAGAAAATTAAACTTTTTTAATTAAAATTTAATTAAACTAAAAAAACTTGATTAAACTATTAAATCAAATCTGCCAACTAATTACTAATCCTATATTAATTACTAAATGCAAAATAATGAACAAAAGGTTGCCTAGACAAGACGGTTAAGGCGTTGGGTGGTTATGCGAGAAGTCTGGGGTTCGAGTCCCGTGAGGGACTTTTTATGCGAATTAAATTTTTTAAAACTTTTTAACTTTTACTTTGAATTGATTTTTGGACAGTATGAATCCTCAGACCAATTGGGTCTGAGGTTTGCAGTTAAACAAAAGGCAAAATAAAAACAAATAGCAGGAAACAATTTAAGCTCAAAATATTCAGCCAAATGCAAATCTTAATAAGCGCATTAGTGACAATAAGCAATTCCTAAACACACGAGCCGAAATCTAAATCAACGCAGATCAAACAGCCTTAACTTATTAATATCGAACCAAACTGTTAAACAAAATCAACGATTACGCACCACCTATGAATAGCAGATCCAAACTAAGCTATAACACAATAAACAGTGTACCAAATAAGCAGAAATAAAATTATCCTATAAGCTAACACAATAATTGCTAAGCAAATCCTAACAGCCTAGCAAACCTCTAAGCCAATTCAATAACTCGATAAGCAAATTCCAAATCCAACATAAGCAGTTCCAAACGCAGGTTATCAAACTTATTTAATTAGGATCCTACACAAGGTGCAAATAAGCAAAGTAAAACAGATTTAAACTAAACCAAATAGCAAATAAATCAAACAAGAGCAGATTATCAAAACATAAAGCTTAACTTTAAATTTAAAAGGAAGATCAAACCGTTTGGCGAAAACCTTTGGGACGTAGCGTCGCGCTGAGCGAGCTCAAACCGAAATCGTAACACCAAACAAACACTGCCTTCGATTTAAACCGTCAACACATCAACTTCTTCAAAACTCTTAACCGAAACTAATAAAAACTTGAACCAATCGAATCCCCAAACAGAGTCGAACCATAACCAATGAACCGAATCCTTTTCAAATAAACCTCCAGTGGGAGATTTAATTTACTTTCCTCTATTTTTTTTATTTTTTTTTTTATTTTTTTTTATTTTATATTACGATATCCAAACGAAGAACAGTAACCAATATATCTTTAACAGATTAAAAAAAACTGGAGATTAAAATTGATGCGAGATTTAAACACAAACTTATCTTTTCATTAATTTAAATAAAACTTACAATACTTGGAAATTGAAATTACAAGAACCCTAATTAACTATTTTCTAAAAATTAAAAATAAAAGAAAGCATAAAAACATTACATGAAGGAGAGGGGTTTTTATAAGGATCCCCCGAACCTTCTAGGTTTCCTTGGTGGCTACGGAGTAAGATCCTGGCCATTTATCTCTTCTCTTCTTCTTTCTTTCTTCATCCAACGGTGGAAAAATGTCCCATAGTCACACGGATTGCCAAAGTGGCAATCCGTTGTGTTTCTTGTGCTTGTTGAAGACTGATGTGGCTTGATTGGATTGGCTAAATGGCTGTTGTGAGGTGTAGAAACCAATAAGAATCATCCACGTAGCTCTCCCGTCCATCCTTTCTCTTCCTTAAAATTGGGGAATTAATTCCCAAACACGTGAATCACACGTGAGATGAAAAAGCCCTTTATCAATTAGCTTTTTAACCCAATTAGGGTTTTAGTGAATAGTTATTTTTTACTGGTTTTATTAGGGTTGAAAGGTGAAGAAGAATAGATGGGGCATTGGAAGTAACGGAGATAAATTTAATGTGAGAGAGAGAGATAAATGTTTTATTTGTTTGTGTTATGGGAAAGTAAATAAAATGGGTTACGTGTGTGGTATACGATTGGTAAGCCTTTTGACTTGTAATGTTGACTGCCCAAAACGAATTTCTATATTCGTTTCTTTTTGTGTGTGATGTGGGCTTTGAAGGCCCAAACTCCTTCATTTGTATCTGTTTGTCTATTCTCGGTTTTGGGCTTGGGCCCAACATTTATATACCATTCGTCTCCTCTTTCTTTTGGGCTTTGAACCAAACTTTGACCCAAGTATGTAAACTCTTCCAATATTAATGGGCTTTTCAGGCCCATTTAGCACATGTGGGACCCACTTGTCTTGTTTATTCGACAAATAATTAAATCCACTCATGTCGAGCTCGATTTTGGCTTCTAAGATCTTTTTCTTCATTCTTGTGTCGGTTTTCATCGGTTTCCGTGATGGTTGCACACTTTTTGGACTTTTGATCTTTGTCTTCGTCTCTATCTTGACTTTTCTTTGACAATTGACCGTGAAATCCCGTGTTTTATTTTCTTTTGATCATTTGTACCTATTTATCACACAAAACACAAAACCACGCGTAATTCCGACATTTATGATATGAAACACATGATTAGGTCTTGTTTTTTCCTTGAGTTTAGTGGCAAAAGGATAAGTGTTTACACACTTATTAAATATAGCTAGGGTTTTCACATTTGTAATATTTTATTAGTTTTCTAGATCATTCCTCTAGCTATTATAAATGAGACGTTGTGTCTCATTTTAGACTTGTTCCAGTTTTTATTGTAAAAAGTTTCTATGATTAATGACAATGAAAGTTCAAATTTCTGAGCAATAAACTGAGTTCCCTTGTTTACTGTTTTCATAGTTTAAATGTTTACATAATCTTGCAACTTAGTTTAATTTTCCAAGAGATTTTATTTGTCTAAAAATTTTATCAAGAATCATTTTTTTATTATTATTTTCGGGAATTCAAAATCACAAGGAAGTGATAGTGGAATTGTGATTTTGGTTTGTTGAATTTAATCCTTGGTTTGGTTATCAAAGTGTGTTCCAATTGTTTTTTTTATAATCAGTTTTCAAGAAAAAGTCCCTATCCTTGTTTTTTTTACATAAGCTATAAGCTCATAAGCCTGCTTATTCAATAAGCAAGGCTTATAAGCTTGTGCTTTTCTGTGTTCATTTGGTTTGTTGTTTGTGCAGGTGTGAAGGAGCATCAAGATCACCTCATCTCATCATTCTATTTCATCACCTCCTCTTTGAAGATATTAAGGGTGTTTGGGACTGCAGTAGTCCCCACCCACTTCTCTACAGCAACAAAGCTACCTATGAGCTCACATAAGCTAAACAAAATTCTCATCAGGAAGGCATCAGCTAGGTAAAGGGCTTAGAACCCCTTTTGTGAATTTTTTTGGTAATTTATGTGATTTCTGTGAGAAAATTGTTGATTTGTTAATTTTGTTGTTTGATGTTGCCTATTTAGTGTTAGTATGCATGTTTGAGTAGTATTTGATCAGTTAGAATAGGTTTTGAAAGCATTTAGTTTATAAATTTGAGTTTCTGAAATTTAAGGGTGTGTTTGGATTTGCAGTTTAGCTAGTAATTTGTGAGAGTTTGTGACTTTTAAGTTGTCTAGTTGCACTTAGGTTGTTAGTGTCACAAGCTTTCAGTCCCAAGTGTTTGGTTCAGAAAAGATTTGAAGCATTTTGCATGGATAAAATAGATATGACATAGCCAAAATTAGCAAAGTTACTTTTCTGCCAGTTTTTGGTAATTTTTGCTCTCAAGATTTGCACGAATGTTAGATATTAGTGTAATCTAGGATATTAATTAGTTCTCTAATCATTTGGGTAGCTTGTGTACTAGTTTTGGGCATTTAAAATTCGATTTTGTGCAAAGTAGACCAGCAAAAGTCTCACAGCCCTCTTAAGCCTATACAGTGACTGGTTTTTGTGCCATTGGTGTGATTTTTGCATGGTAATTGTGTGTTTTTGTAATTTTGTGACTCCCCACAACCCAACTGGTTGTGGGGGTGCCCCTCTTGTCCATCAAATCCAACTCAAGCTCAAGTTATTGCACAAAACGTGCCCAGATCCCATTTTTTTGTTCTAACAGTGGGAACTCAGATCCCACTGTCTTTGTTAGCAGTTCCCCCTGCTTGGTTAAAGGACAAAAGTCCCAAAGTGTCACTTTTAGTTTTCTTTCTTTTTTGTCTTTAGTGACTGAATTTTAGGATTAGACTTTCAAACTTGTGTCATTATTTTTTTAATTTTATTTAGGATTTTTTGGTTTAGGTAAATTTTTTATTACTGTTCATTTAGTATTTATTAGATTAAATAGCTATTTTTAATACTTTTATTATTTCTGTTTTTGGCATTTAGTGCCAAAAATACATATTTTTTAGTTTAAACATTTTTCCTAGACTTAGAATATTAATTTAAGATTTTTAGTTTAAAATTATTTTACTATTCACTTTTTAATTATTTTTTAGAATTAAATTAGTTTAATTAGGGTTTTAATATTAAACTGTTTTGTCTTTTAGTGAAAAATTTTACATTTTTCAAACTTTTTCATTTTTCTACTGTTCATTAGTGTAATTTAGGATTTTTAAAACTGTCAAATTAATTTTGGCATTATTATATACTATTTTTTTTAATTATTTTAATTTAAAAATAGTTTTTAGTGCTTTAAAAATAGAAAAATAGTTTTAAAAATTTAGGAAAAATAGTTTTTAGTCTTTAAATAATATAATTGATTTATTAGTTCAATAAAATAATATTTTGGGCGTTTTGTTAATTATATTTAATTTTAGAGCTTTAATTAGCATTTAAAATTGAATATTTAATTAATAAAAGGTTTAAAAATATATTTATTGGATTTTTATTCTTATTTATATTATTTTAGACTTAGTTTTAATCTTTAATTAATTTTTAGGTTTCATTTTTATTTTCATCTCGTTTTACGTATTTACGTTCGCGTTTTACGTTTATTCGTCGTAGTGTAATCGTAGCGTAACTCGTCTTTACTTTTTCTCTCTTTAAAAAAACGACACTAATCCAAACATTGTTATTTTATTTTGGCACCTAATACACACACCTCCTTCGAAAACGAACTTGGAATTTATTCGATTTGTCGGTTTTTCATTAAATCGTCAAGTTTAATACTTGCCACATACGCGTTTTTCCTAAAACGTGTACGTATTCACTACATCAACCAATCAAAGGAAAGCAGCAAGAAATAAGCATACCTTTGTAGTGTGACAACAAGCGACCTATAGAGACAATCATCATACCATCTACACAAGAAACCAAGTGATAAAAATAGATCACCTCTATGAATATGATCCACGCTATACTTTTTTGTATACCAATTTGATGCTATTCTTAACCTCATAACTCTTGAAAACACCTTGATTGAATACAAGAATAAAGAAGCAAGATCAAAAACTTAAAACTCCTGTCTTTATCTCATAAATTTCATGGCTTTGTAGAAGAGAAAGAAGGAGAGTGATTTAGGTAAGTTGTTCAAAATTTAATGAGAATATATTGTCATATAATTTGACGAACAACTTGATCTTATCCCTTCCATTTTTTTTCTTAAGTCCTACCACCAATGAGTTCTAAATGGGCCTCTTATTTTTCTTCAAGTCCAATAAACTAAGTACTTTACTTAGTTATTACAAGCTCACTAATGATCTCGAGTTACGTAGGTTATTTATATACCCTAAAAATACAATAAACACGATATATAAAATGACACCTCAGTGTATATATGTGTAACTCCATAAGCTCACATGCATCTAGCCGGATAATTAGTTATTATGTACGAGCATACTCCAATAGTAAGTTTTTTTTTGCGCTTGTGACCTTTTAGCATTATTTCCATAATTTGAAAATCTTGTTCATAAGGAGCATTGATTGCATCATTATCACTTTAATGTTACAAATAATGAGAGTTTTAAAAGTTAAGCATAAGTAAAATGAACATACTTATGTAACAAGAAAACTAGTCATATTAAGCATAACTCAAAATTAACAATTAGTTATCGAGATATCTATGCATGAAGTGAGATTTATATTGAACATTATCAAGTAAAATAACTAATTGGTAAATCTTAGTCATCCATTTTTCATCAAAAAAAACAAAAAACCTTATGTTTCAACATTTTTAAGAAAAGAACATATTCTTAAACGGTAAAACGTTGAACTACGAAAAATAACCATCGCGACCATCAGTTCATACGACCTTTTAAGGCTAGGCACAACAGCGACCTTGTGCGACACTAATTTTTTCTGCCACGTCAGCTTTCTCTCTCCGGTGACCTAGTGTGACCTATTTGCCCCAACAAGACGACCTAGTTTCATTTTTTTATTCAAATAATTTTTTTCTCTTTATAAATCCCAAATTTTCATACATAAATTTCAGTGTTTTTACACACAAATTTCTGTATTTTCACAGAAAATTTCTAAAATCAAAATGGCATGCCCTTTTCTACACACCGTTGACGAGATTAAAGTTATGATTCAATAACAAATAATTGAACAACAAGGTCATAAGGATGCGCTTACAACGTTAGCCTTTGATTTTGATGATGCGTACAAAGCTAAAATGAAACTACGCACAACATGTGAGAAATGTCGTGATATTTCCCTAGAGAAACATTATTTAATAGACATGTTTCTAAGTAATGAATCTGATAATGATTTCACCATGCAAAGATCTTCGTTTAGAAAGTCGACAAAATTGGAGGCTCGAATTTAAAAAATATTGAATGGCTGAATAACTTGACTGCCCACAAATATGAAGGGAATTCTGTCCCAAATTCATATCGGTTCTTCATCACAACAACAACGACCCCTATATGTTTCTCCCGACCCACCCTATCAAAACGACTCAAATGGCTTACCTAATGACATTCAGTTTCGTCAACTTTACTATTATGAAATGTATTTAAAGAAACAATGGAAGAAGAAGCTAGGGAACAAAGGGTGATGGAGGTTGAAATTAGGGCCGAAGAAGATTACCAAGAGACATTTCGTTGAGAGTTATATAGTCACTTATCAGATTCGGATTCAAGAACTGACAAATCGTATTATGTATTTTTATTTTATCTATCTAGTAGTGTATTTCCTTTCGTATTGTATTTGAATTCCAATATTTTAATGTTTTATGTATGGAATTAATGTTTTAATTTTCGAATAAAAATTGTTTACATTTACGTTTTTATTTACGTTTTTAATTTACGAATTTAAATAATTAATACGAAAATAAAATAGGGTATGATTTGATGGTAACTTTCTGATAACGAGTAACGGTATAGGGTTTAAATTTTAAAATTTAACTGTTTTTTTAATTATAAACAACCAAAAACAGCCCATAAACACACTTCTTTCATTACAAGTCGATCGTTCGTAGTACCGAATTCGGTCGACCGATTGGGACGATTCGATCGCCACAACGAGGCGACCGAATCTGACCTAGGTCGCGACCGAGACAAACGACCACCGTTGTGCCTATCCTAATAGACTGGCAACTTAATATATTTTAGATGATTTTTAATGTTGAAATTTTCGCCCCAAAAAATCATACATGATTCATAAAATCACTTGTAATTTTTCTTTTTTATCTTTTTAGATCTTTTTACATAATAAATAAAATTTATTATCATTTGCATTATAGTGGAAGGCAAACGCGTAACAAGCTGTATCGTTTGCGTTTTTTTATTTCACCAGTTCTTTTAAAAACCACATTTGCGGAAATAAGTGTAAAACACCACTTTTCATCACTCATTGGACTCCGTTGAGTAACTCTACCGCTTTAAGTTTAAGAAAATAAAAATGTAAAACGTGAAAGTTAAAAAAATCATGTGTAATTTTATAAATCACATGTGATTTCACAAATCAAATTTAATTTCACAGAATCACATGTGATTTTGGAGTAATGAGGAGAATATTTTTGTCATTTAGTACACAGTTATTTTCATATACTTCCGACGATTTTTTTTGAAATATCAGCCCAAAAAAATTACGCATGATTTGTAAAATCATTTTTATTTATGATTTGAAATTTATGTGTGATTTTATAAATCGGAGATGATTTCACAAATTCAAATATGATATTTGAAGCAACAGATCACTTATAATTTCATAAATGTATACTAAATCGCATGTGTTTCTACAAAATGTGTGATTAAATCACATGTGATTTTCTCGAATCACATGTGATTTTCCTGTGTGGAAAGTGAAAAAAAAAGTTCGTCAAAATATATAGAAATGATTATTTATAAAGTAATTTAATTTTCGCCGCGATAATATAAACAGTTAAACTAAACTATTAGATCAAAATATGATAGGTGATTGAGATCAATAAATTTGTTATTTTAGTATACTAGTATGGTACTCGCGTAATGCGAAGTCAAATAGTCCATGACCATTTTTTGATGATAAAATTAATGCTAAAGTGTAAAAATTTGAATAATAATAAAATAAACTCACTAAAAATAAATAAAACAAAGAATTTGTAAAAATATATTAAAATGAATGTTCAGCTAAAGAGAAAAAAAAGTTTAGAAAAATCAGTGAAACTAGTTGATAAAAATATATTAAAAGATATTTTAATTTAAAAATAAAATTATTTTTTTAATAATAGTTGTTACAAAAAGTTACTAAAAAATGGTTACACAAATTTTATATATATATATATATATATATATATATATATATATATATATATATATATATATATATATATATATATATATATATATATATATATATATATATATATATACTAGCTTCGTAACCCGCCCAATGGGCGGGTTTGTTTCGTAACTTTTTTTAAAAGTGTATGTGTATATCCGTAATTTTAGTTGGCAGTGAGACTCGTTTTTTATTTAAAGAAAGCTAAAAGGAAATTAATTTTCGATATTTTTAGGCCTCGATCTATCCAAGGGACGTGTTTTGTCCCTGTAAATCATTGGTTTGAAACAACGTTTGTCGCTCAGTTCTAATTGTTTTCATGTTCGTCATAAGATTTAATCTTTGGTCTTTGTGAGAATATCGTCTTTGATTAAAGCAAGCTAATATTTGATAGTGTTTGACATTGGCTTTTAATAATTGTCAATGACTTAATCCTTACCTTGTTAGCATGTTTTGACTAAACGTGCCCATTTCTAATTAAACATTTGTTAATCTTTTTCTCAATAATATCGGAATTTTAAAAAAAAAATTGTGAAGTTACATTAGAATATGCTTATTGGAATATGCTTAGAATCCTAATCCATCTGACAAGTAAGGCATACAAACGCAGTTTCCTTTATGATATTTTTTTATTTTACCAGTAAGGGTGTTCACGGGTCTGTTCGATCTGGTTAGTTAAATAATTTTAACTACCCATCACGGGGTGTGTAGTTAACTTCACTATCCGAAACCGAACCGTGTAATGCGGTTAACCGAACATACGGTTATCCGAAATGAGCGGTTACCCGCGGTTCAGGTTACGGTTAATCATTTTATAAGTTTAATCGAGTTTAAATTTATAAATAATAACATGGTTTAAAGTTTAAACCATAGAATGTCGTTTTCGTATAATTAAATAAAACTGAATAAATAATAATCATATAAAAGTAATTTTGTTAATAAAATGTCGTAAATAACATATTAACAAAAGATATATTATTCGATATTTATAAATTGCGATCGCATTAACTAAATTTTACATGTAAATATTTAGAAATATTGATATTATATGTAAAAATATCGTTGTACAATAAAAATAGTCTATTAATATAATTAATACATCTATTATAATTTCAATATTTAGTTAATAAATTTCATGTATAATATGCGCGGATCGATTCGGTTAACCGCGAATATATAAAAGTGAAAACCGAAACCGAACTGTGATACGCGGGTTTTTTCGGTTTCGATTTTTTTGTTTTGGTTTCTTCGATTTCGGGTTTTCTCGGTTTCAGATTGAGCGGTTCTGCTCGGTTCATCGATTACTCGGTTTTGTTGGACACCCCTATTTACCAGTCTCGACCCGTAAAAGGTAATCTTAAATGCAACATCCAAACTCCGTGATGGTGAAGCAAATGTCAAATGTATAACAATATCTAGATAACCTCTTAATGGTGAAGTGAGGTGTGTGTAAAAGGGGGCAATGAGTTCGTGCCTCGTGGATTAGTTGACCTATAGAGCGGAAACCATGGTTACATAAAAATGTCTGCCAATTATTCAAGTAGTCTGAACACTTATATTAAACGATTTGTATCAATACATAAATTTTATTCAAACTAATTTATATATTTCAACTTGAGCAAAACCGAAGCTAGTGTCACTTTCAGTAACTGAATAAGTAACTGAATATCAAAAGTTGGTGGGTAAAAAACTAAAAATCAATAAACATAAAGTTGATAATATCAAATAAAAAAAGGAACCCGTGAATGTATTATACATTATTCATGGCTCTTTAGACCATTACGAAACATATAATATCGAATGAAAAAAAGAGCCCGTTAATTATTTTAATTTAATTACATATTTTGTATATTTTGAAAATCATCCTTCCATCGCTCTATTCATAAGGAGATCTGTTGTGCAGCCTACCGGATTCACATACATAGACAAAAGAGATCATAAGAAGTAATATTGATTACAAAATTTTAGTATAATAGTTTACCTTAACATCTTCAACCTCTAAAAGGTTACATATCTAAAACCAGGAGACCGGCCACTTGCACAAATGTATAGCCAAATACAAACAAAGCAAGTTTATCAATTCAATTTTACATACAACAATACCTCATAAGAATTATTCCCATCAGGGATTTCAATTTCATATTCCCATCAAATACACATTTTATCTTTATTATAAGAATTATTTATCTTTTAATTTTATGAAAGCGTAAAGTACCTTCGATCGGGTTTAGCATTGTTGTTTTCACCCGTGGAATACGTCATAAAATTCAAAATATAATCTCTGAAGTTGGATCATATGGCAGCACGGATATTGTATAACGAAGAAGGAGATTAAGGTAGCTTAACAATAAGCATTAAAAGTAAGTCTCCTTACTTTTTAAGCTTAAAGTTTTTTACTTGAGATTTGTTCATACATTATCGTCCGTGATATAGTTATATAATCATTACCTTCAAAGAAAAAAAGAACCTTCACAATCGTTATATGAATCTCAAAATCAAGGAAAAAAGAATATCTAGTGTTGTGCAACAAAAGTACAATTCATCATTAAATCGTAACTTGAAAAGTTCAAAAGTAAAAGATGGTGATTATATATCATGTAGCTTAAACAGGTTTTCAATACATATGAAACAAAACACTGAATTCTCTCCATACAACCCCTGAAAGAGGTTCGTTCCAAATACTCCGTATTGCACACTAAATATATTTACATGGATCCCCTTACAAAAACCTGGTTTCGACACATTACGTTTAACAAGACTTATGCCACATTCCGAAACACCTGCAACTTATTAGACATGACTCGCTGTAGAAAAGGACACAAGCTGTTTTTTTATCATATACCAAAGAGGCATGCCTTATAAAGTAGATGACGAACCATGTCCAGCCAAAGCACAAAGCCTTCACCATATTTTTCTGAAAATACAATAAACCAACTTAATATCAATAGAGTTTTGAGAAGAAAAAACATACATCGATCATTAAGGTTTATGAGAAAAAGGAGATATAAATTTTGCTTTATTTTCCTATGTGATTTATTTTCCTATGTGGTTTATGGAAAAAAAGGAGGTATAAAAAGGTGGATGGGCATTGGGTACCTGGCACTTTTTCCAAACTGAATTTGCTAAGCCAAAATAAGTTTGCTTCTACGTATGGTTTCTTTGCCAATCCACCTGCACTGAATCAATAACTGCATTATGAGCACATCGTTAACACTTTGGCGGAATGATTCCATCACATGAAGATAATTATAAAATGCAAGTAACGCATAACACAAAATGTTACAGGTCACTCCAAGATAGCTTTAAAAATCCCTTGATAGTAACAAATTTATTATTCTATAGTTTCCCTATATACACCAAATTTGGATCCTTTTCACTACCTATCGAAACAACTAAAATTACTTAGACTCGGGTATTGCTTGCTCTTGATCCTGTTGGCCTGCTACTTGTTCTCAACCCACCCAATCTGAGTAAATTCAGTTGAAAAAGCATAGTTAATAGTATAGTTAATTAATAAAACAACGCAATAGGCTAACTAAGATGAGCAAAACACAGTACCATAAATTTAAAAAGGTTGCTAACAGTATTACAACATGTGAAAACATTATATTTGGAAATTGTTAATTTGACTCATGCTAGACTTACTTGATCCTTTGTAGTGTGTGTAAATAAAAATAACTTTTAAACTGATTGTTACTCACATTGAGAGGTTACGACTGAGAAAAGCTCCATCTCACCCATATTTGCAATCACTGCTTTCTTGCTACATAACAACGAATTACAAATGATAAAAACAAACCAAAATAAAATAACTTACAACCAACAGATGCAAAGTGGAACTGGCTACACGGACTCTACACAATGAGGCTATCTAAGAGATATTTTCAAATACCTGTGTAAACACAGTTACTACAATGCAAGAATGTAACTGAGAAGTGAGATGACATTTTTGACATGAGGATTACTTACAGAATAGCCAAATTAGATTCCGCAACATCTGCCACATAAATTATAGGCTTCACTGTATGCAGAGAGAGATGCTGTATAGACTCATTTCCAAAATCTGTTAAAGCCATGTTAAAGCAATCGATCTCGCTGATTCTCAGTCCATTACTCCATTAGTGCTTGAAGTATTTTCTCAAGGGCTCATTTTTTTGCCTCCTGCTGAACATTCATCAGCATTGACACATCATATCAAAACATGTATCAGAAAGTATGATAATCAACTTTGACTTGTGGATTACTCGTTTTTCATTAAATTTATATTTCATCTTAAAACATCACATTAAGATCAAAGATAGTAATATAAAAATATATATACCATAGTTAAAAAAACATTTCAATCCAGAATTTTGTATTACCTCTTCACCATATACGTCCAAGAAAGGAGATGGCCAACGTGCCTGACGTGCAGATGTTTTGAAGTAGTATAGTAGTCTTCTACAAAAAGGAAAAAATGTACATTTATCACATATACAATGTTAGATCCAGGCTTCCACACCTTGGAGGCTTGGACTATATGTTTATGTGTTGACTTACCCTAATCAACAGAAATACCCGAATACCAGCACAATAAGACGCTTCATGAGTTTAGAACTTATTATTCCTAATGATCAAAGAGTTAATATCAAATTTTAACTCATAGCTAAAAACATATAAAAGAAAACGATATCATCAAAATTCAAAACTATTGGCTTCCCTATTAATAAGCTGAGCTTTTTATTTAATGAGCTAAGCTGAGATCCGAGTCATGAAGCTAACCTGAGCTGCTTGACCAAGCTTATGAGCTATTTCACGCAAGCCATGAAGCCAGGTCTGTTGTTGGGCCTGTTTGTAGGCTCTTTCATACCAAGGATCACGCAAAATGGGCGATAATGTTCCATCATAATCTAAGAACATAACTATTTGCTTCCCCATTGCGACATTGTCACATTTGTGTGGGAACATTTTGAGCAAAATATCTGCTAGAAAAGGAGTAAAGCATAAGCAACCTTCTAGAGTGTCGTCCAACCATTAACCGTTTCACCTACAAAATGGAAATCGTTCAAAATTCAGTACATCATTCGGAAAATTCAATTACCTGGATGTCTAAGAATGAACAAACATGACGAAAAACAAAAGTCAATTCTTAAGGAGTATAAAGTATTACTCATTATAGCCTTGTTCTGAAATTGTGTGTGCAATGTTGTCGTGTTACTCGAATCAGATTTTAAAATACTTTTTGTAACAGTGATTTAAAGGACCGATTCAATGAAATATTAAATTACAATGGCAACCAAGTAAGAATCCTTAAAAATTCTCTCTACTAATCAGTAAGGAACTATAGTTTGTGCATATGTGTATAAATCCAAAAGAATTTGAAGCCACGGAGCAGTTAGCAATTACCAGTGGCTTAAATGGAAGAAGTGACGCTAGCTGGAAGAAGTGCCATCTCAATATCTTGCAGAGGTTTTCCTTTTGGCTCCAGAACATTCTTCTTGACAAATATAAAGCTTGTGAAATTTGCTAGAATCTTATATCTTCCAACTTTCTCACAAGATCCCCCTCCTGTTCAGCAATTTTGTATGGACTACCTGAACATATGACACACGATAACTTGATTTATCAGATCGAAATAAATAAAAAAAAAGGATTACGTTAAGACTATAAACAGAAAATCAAAAAAGCTTGATTTTCTTGAAGTAAAATTAAAACATGTATCACCGACGATAATCTGATTAATGAGATTGAAAAAAATAAAACAATGGATACAGGACATGGCTTGATGAAGATCCGTGGGCTGGAATCGATGCAGATTCAAAAGGATATCACGATGAGCATCGAAAAGTGGTTATCCATTACCAGATCTCTGACATGTTGTGTTAAAATCTCGACTTGACACGTTGTGGTTATCCATTGCCAGATCTCTGCATATACATAATTCGATCATGGATATTATTTTTATTATAAAATTAACCTGGAAGCGATGTCTCTGAAATTAGTGTGATGCATCAAGATTATCTTTTTGGTTTGAAGAAAATATAATGTATAATATAACCCTAGAATAGAAAACCGTATCTTAGTTTATTTTTAACAAATATATGTCGAATAAACTTTTTTACCAAAAATAAAATAATAAACTTGTAGCCAATGAGATAATGTAGGATATGACATGGCGTCATCTTATTTTCCTATGTCAAACTTAGCCCCATATATATATATATATATATATAGAGTGGGGTTATTCTAAAACAAAACTTATAATAAAATAAATGAGGTGAAATCTCAACCCTTGGATCAAAATCACCTAATTTGATAAAAAAAAATGGTGTCTTTTTTGTAAATTCTCAAACTTTAAGGGTAATTGTTGAAAATTATGAAAATTAAAACAGGCCCGATCAAAAAACACACACTTCACAGACTAAAAACCGATCAAAACACACAGTACACCAAATCCTCTCGAATCCATCAAATCAAACCTACTGAATCATCTCGCATCGAGATGGTTCGCACATTTATAGGACTATCGTCGCCGCTTTCTCCTACTGGTTCGCACATTATATCTTGTTTTTTTTAATACATACATGTTCTTAGATCTGTAAACAAATATAGAAAATGTGAAAGTTGTATATAAAGTGTTTGATAAAATGTCTAAACTAGACTTTATAACTGTGATAAACTTAATTCACAATGTGATGCAGTAAGATATACAGTAATGGAGTAGATCGTAACTGCAATTCGGTAGAATCATACATGTGACGCAGTAGGATATAAAGTAATGTAGTAGAACGTAACAGTAATGTAGTAAAAGCTATTTGTAGTGTTTTTACTGAATCACAACTTTATTTCTACTACATTATATTTATACTCTGGTGCATATGCTTGAGTAGGATAAGTTGTATTTTGAGGTTTTGTCGAAATTAAGTATTTGTATGTAATATAGAAGTTATTTGGTAAAATTATAACTGTGATGGAGTAGGATTTACACTATGATTGAGTAAAATTAATACTATGATGGAGTAAAACTAATACTATGCATGTGATTTGGTAAAATTTTAATAATAATAAGCAAATTTTATTCTACTGCATTATAGTTAAATTTTAATGCACTGTAATGCAGTAGGTCACTTGCATTGTTCTTTCTACTACATTACTGTTTAATTTTAATGCACTGTAATATATTACGATACTTGCATTTTTCTTTCTACTACATTACAATTTAATTAGTTGCATTGTAATGAAGTAGGTTACGTACATTCTTCATATGCATTAAAACTTTATTTCTAATACATTAAGGTTTAAATTCTAATGCATTTAATGCAGTAGGTTACTCGTGTTGTTCATATGCATGATTTACTACATTGCAGCTTTATTTCTACTACATTACAGTTTAATTTTAATGTATTGTAATGAAGTAGGTTACATACATTCTTCATATGCATGATTTAATGCATTAACACTTTATTTCTACTACATTAAGGTTCAAATTCTAATGCATTTAATGCAGTAGGTTACTCGTGTTGTTCATATAATTGATTTACTACATTGCAGCTTTATTTCTACTACATTACAGTTTAATTTTAATGCATTGTAATGAAGTAGGTTACGTACATTCTTCATATGCATGATTTAATGTATTAAAACTTTATTTCTACTACATTAAGGTTTAAATTCTAATGCATTTAATGAGTAGGTTACTCGTGTTGTTCATATGCATGATTTACTACATTGCAGCTTTATTTCTACTACATTACAGTTTAATTTTAATGCATTGTAATGAAGTAGGTTTACGTACATTCTTCATATGCATGATTTACTGTATTAAAAACTTATTTCTACTACATTAAGGTTTAAATTCTAATGCATTTTATGCAGTAGGTTACTCGTGTTGTTCATATGCATGATTTACTACATTGAAGCTTAATTTCTACTACATTACAGTTTAATTTTAATGCATTGTAATGAAGTAGGTTACGTACATTCTTCATATGCATGAGTTAATGCATTAAAAATTTATTTCTACTACATTAAGGTTTAAGTTCTAATGCATTTAATGCAGTAGGTTACTCGTGTTGTTCATATGCATGATTTACTATATTGCAGCTTTATTTCTACTACATTACAGTTTAATTTTAATGCATTGTAATGAAGTAGGTTACGTACATTCTTCATATGCATGAATTAATGCATTGAAACTACTACAAACAGGACAAAAACTACTACATTGAGTAATGAACTAGAACTTGAACTGAAATGCAGTAGGATTGTGTGTGATGTACTAAAATGTGAACTGAATGTAGTAGGATTGTGTGTGATGTATTAGAACTGAAACACAGTAGGTTTTATATTTATTGTTTTTAATGCATTACAAATTAATATTTACCATCTTATACTGCATGATAGTTTAGATTCTAAACTATCACATAATATATTTTGGTATTCTCATGAATAAATATTTGAACTGTTGTTACATAGGGAAAAATGCAGGTGACAAAGCAAGGTGCATTTAACAAGCCACAAATACTAGATTGCATCCTCTAATACCAAATGATACACTCCAATTCAAAAATGGTGCGGTACAAAGATACATTAAACGCGTAACAAATATTATTGGAGGATACTCGTGGATCATTTGAAAACAATGTTTAAATTTTATTAGATGTAACACTTTGGAATACTTAATGTCTACACAATATTGTACATTTTGATGATGACAGTGTTTGTTCGTACTCATATTTTATATTCTACTATATTTTTTGTCTTTAATTCCACTGCATTTATATCTTTCATTCTACTGCATTATAGTTATATTATGTTGCACTACACAAATATTCTACTGCATTGCAATCATACATTAAGCATCACAATATATTTTGTTAATGCGCTAAAGTTATAAAGTTAGTACATCTCAGTTTTAAAAAGTTAATGTATTAAAATGTATCTTAAAACTAGTACATCTCACTTAAAATTCTATTACCCGAATGAATAACAGTAAAAAATAAAAGAAAAAAGTAGAAAAGACATCATTTTCGGTGTTGTAGATTCTTTTAAACGAGCTCTCTTTGGCAAATCTTTTTTCTTTTCTTGGATTTCTTTGATGTTGGTAATAATTTGGTAAAGTCTTAGAATTGTGACATCCTTTCTCTCCACATATGAACAAGCCATTCTCTTCGATAGTCCTTCAGCTCTGGGTCTAAACCTTGAAAAGTATTTAGAACATTTAGTAGTAATAACGCTGTAATGCAGTAAAAATAACAGTGTAATGAAGTGTAAAAATATTCTAATGTGGTAGAAATAACACTATAATGTAGCAGAAATAACACTATAATTTATTTTCTACTGAATTATAGTTTAAAAGGAAACAAGATGAAAAGAGATTATATAAAACTATAACTCAGTAGAACATAAGATATAATTCAGTAGAAGATAAACTAGAATTCAGTAGCAGATAAACTTTAATTCAGTAGAAGATAAAATATAATTTGGTAGAACAAAAAAATTAATTTAGTAGAACATAAATTGTAATTCAGTAGAAGGTAAACTCCAGTTCGGTAGAACATAAACTATAAATTAGTAGAACATAAACTATAATTTAGTTGTGCTCCAACGTCTTAATTCTACTCCATTACACTTATAATTTACCAAATCACATGCATAGTATTAGTTTTACTCCATCATAATATGAATTCTACTCAATCATAGTGTTAATCCTACTCCATCACAGTTATAATTTTACCAAAACACTTCTATATTACATACAATTACTTAATTTCGACAAAACCTCAATCACAACTTTAACATACTCAAGCATATTCACATTAAAAATAATCATACTCCATTACAGTTCTAATTTTACCAAATCACATGTATAGTATTAGTTTACTCCATCATAATATGAATTCTACTCAATCATAGTGTTAATCCTACTTCATCACAGTTATAATTTAACAAATCACATGCATAGTATTAGTTTACTCCATCATAATATGAATTCTACTCAATCATAGTGTTAATCCTACTCGATCACAGTTATAATTTTACCAAATAACTTCTATATTACATACAATTACTTAATTTCGACAAAACCTCAATCACAACTTTAACCTACTCAAGCATATTCACATTAAAAATAATCATACTCCATTACAGTTCTAATTTTACCAAATCACATGCATAGTATTAGTTTACTCCATCATAATATGAATTCTACTCAATCATAGTGTTAATCCTACTCCGTCACAGTTATATTTTACTAAATCAGTTCTATATTACATACAAATACTTAATTTCTACAAAAGCTCAAATACAACTTTATCCTACTCAAGCATATGCACCGGAGTATAAATATAATGTAGTAGAAATAAAGTTTCAGTAAAAACTATAAAAACACTACAAATAGCTTTTACTGCATTACTGTTACGTTCTACTACATTAGTACAAATAGCTTTTACTGCATTACTGTTACGTTCTACTACATTACTTTATATCCTACTGCGTCACATGTATGTTTCTACCGCATTGTAGTTATGATCTACTCCATTACTGTATATATGTGATTCTACTCCATCAATACGTTATTTTACTACATCACTATGTTATTTTACTACATCACGAGTAACCTACTGTGTTTCGAATTTAAACCTTAATGTAGTAGAAATAAATTTTTAATGCAGTAAATCATGCATATGAAGAATGTAAGTAACCTACTCCATTATAATGCCTTAAAATTAAATTGTAATGCAGTAGAAAGAACATTGCAATTAACCTACTGCACTACAATGCATTAAAATTTAAACTATGATGCAGTAGAAACAAGACTGTAATGTATTAAATCATGCATATGAACAACCCATGTAACATACTGCATTACAATGCATTAAAATTTTAACTTTAATGTAGTAGAATAAAGTTATAATGTAGTAAATCATGCATATGAACAATGGAAGTAACCTACCGCATTACAATGTATTAAAATTAAACTGTAATGCAGTAGAAAGAACAATGCAAGTAACCTACTACATTACAGTGCATTAAAATTTAAACTGTAATGCAGTAGAAAGAACAATGCAAGTAACCTACTGCATTACAGTGCATTAAAATTAAACTGTAATGTAGTAGAAAGAACAATGCAAGTGACCTACTGCATTACAGTGCATTAAAATTTGAACTGTAATGCAGTAGAAATAACTATAATGCATCTTAGTACATGTTCCACTCTACCACACACAATCCTACTGCATCTCTGATCACTTTCTAGTACATCAGACAAAATCATACTACATTACAGTTATAATTTTACCAAAACACATTTGTAAAGTCTAGTTGAGACATTTTAGCAAACACCTTGTATGCAACTTTCTTAAACATAAAAACTTCAAAATCATGAGATAAAGCTGATATACAGAGTATTAATCCTAGTTCACCTAGAATACATCACAAGCATAATGCACTAAATCTTAAAAAATCATGAGATAAAAAAAGATGATATATACTTACAAAAAACACCAGATGTGATGATGATGACGAGGACGCACCACTACGCATCGAGGATGATGATTCCGTAAACATAATGCAGCGATCCCTAGGTGGTGATGTGGCGGGAGAGTTATGGAGGTGACGGCGGTTATGGGGTTACGGTTGTTATGGAGGTGACGATCGCGGATGGTGATCGTCGGTGGTTATGGATCTGACGATCGCCGGTGGTTATGGAGGTGACGATCGCGGGTGGTTATGGATGTGACGATCGCGGGTGGTTATGGATCTAACGATCGCCGGTGGTTATGGAGGTGACGATCGCGGGTGGTTATGGATGTGACGATTGCGGGTGGTTATGGAGGTGACGATCGCGGGTGGTTATGGAGGTGACGATCGCGGGTGGTTATGGAGGTGACGATCGCTATGTGAAAAAGAGATTGAGATGATGAATATTTTACAGAGAAAAAAATTATATATATACTGACCTATTAAAATTACAAAACCGCCCCTGAAGTTTTATAAATTATAAAAAGACACCATTTTTTTTTTAAAAAAAGGGGGGGACACATGGCAGCATGTGGTTCCACCTCATTTATTTTATTTTAAAATTTGTTTTATTTTACCCCAACTCTATATATATATATATATATATATATATATATATATATATATATATATATATATATATATATATATATATATATATATATATATATATATTCTTATCCTAATTAAAAAATGAACTAATTGTTGAGATTTATTATTTTTACTTTAATATTTGACTAGTTATAATACCCGTGCACGCACGGTTTTTTTTACTAATTCTTTTACAACATATTTTTATTTAATAAAAATATATACTACTATTTATAAAAAAATAGGATATAATTCTTAGCTTGCATTTTTGCAGGCAATAAATAAACTTGTTTAATTTGATATCAATTCTAACATTCAGTGTGATGTTGTGCTCGAGTGTATTAGCTTACATGATGGCACGGTGAAAGAAAAAGTTATGTATCGTAGCATGTTCAAATGGCTGGTTAATAATATCTAGAAAATAATATTTAGGTTGATGTACCCTCCAGTATGCAAATAAAAAAAACTAAAATTTTCAAACTTATAGGTGATAGTTCCAAACATCCAATAAATATAGATGGAATACTAAGGGTAAATGTATATAAATCAGTAGTAGTAAATAGGAATATGGAGCCTATTAGCTTTGCAGATTTATCTCTGATCTTATTTAGGACATCTGCCATCTTAGATCCAAGTGTCTGAGCAACATTACCACCAGCTTGCAACTTTAGCTTTCCTTTATTAAAATAGAGGATAAAATAATCACATTTCATATTTCCTTCAGATATGATTATACGTGTTTGTCATTCAGATTATCTCCAGGTTGGACATCATCATTTCGATTGAGAATCTATGAGTTCAAATGTAGCGAGCACTACAAAAATATTATTGCATCAATTATTTCTCCAAGATGTTTAAAATCAGGCAAGCACAAATATGTTTTGTCTATACACATTAAATGCAACTACATGTTAGAAGATCACACAGATGAAGTAACAACTACAAGCAATAAACAATAACAAATTTATTTGTACCACATTAATGTTTCAATAAGAATGGTATCATGGCAAGATATATTCCTTCAGTGAATGAAGTCTATATTTATTTATACTTTTACCCATATATTTTCCTCATCAACATTTATTTAAGGGAGCGATTAACCATATACTATGTGACGGTTTCATAATCACTCATGTGCCTGTCTCTAACTACACCATATAATGCTACCACATTTGGGTGATGATGATGGAAAAAACCAATATGCTAAACGTTGTCTTATTGTGTAATAGTTACGCTAAAACATGCAAAACGTATTTAAGTATATGTAAAAAAACATAAATAATTAAAATTACAATGAGACTTGAGATAAACATGCTCGTTAGTAAGTGTCTCATCTCACGAATTATGCGTAAAGTGGGAGAAACATCCTGCTAAGATGAAATGTCGTGAGATAATGACTCTTGTGACAGTTGCTGTTGATGTGATTATGATTACAGTTATAATTGTGTAACACCCCATTTTGATAAATGGCGGGTCACGCGTAATTATGGCGTGTCATCAAAGCATGCAAGGTAAATGTATTAAAAACATTTATTGACCAAAAAGACAAATGCCAGAATCAAACATCAGTAATCTAAGTAAAGCTCATCACACATGAATAATAATAATACTGGAATGGAAAAGGACTAAACAATGTCCATGAAATAAAATAAAGTACTGAATGAAATGTATGAAAATGCATAAGTAAATGAAATCCGGATAGCATCCATCCGTATGCACGTACGGTCAAAATCCTACGATCGTCCCTGAGTACCTGCCGTTTGGGAACATGAAAGGAAAACGGCTGAGCAAAACGCTCAGTGCACGGATATACAAGCATAGGATGAATAATATAAGCATGTAAAACATATAGCAGCGAAAATAAATATGTCCTGGAAAACCTTGTAATAACTTAGTAAAACTGGTTTTATAGTTTGAAAAGCCTTATGTTTATCTTATGAAAACTGTTTAACATGTTAACCATTAAGCCAATATAAGTCATGAAGTATCAACGTGCATGAATACTTAGAGGGGTGACCTCATCATCCAATTAGAGGGGTTGCCTCTAATTAATATAAGTCTGGGTAAGAGGGTTCAACTCTTTGTGAAGGATGCAAGACACACACCTCATTCACCTGATAATACTGTAAAAACATGTAACCTATGATGCACCCATATGCCCCACATAATAATATAATAATATGGCCAAAGCTGAAAGGGACGCCACGAGCTATCACTCCGCCGAGGTGAAGTCATAACACTGGTGCCTCCAGTGTTATGGTTATGGTACCTCCATAACTAGGTGGAACTGGTCATACATGTATATGGCTTAGGCATTTAAAACTAAACATAAGCATATCAAAACATATAAAACATATACTGGGAAAACAGTTGGCTTAATACAGGGAATCCTAATAAGGAAAGATTGTCCATACTGAAGGATGGAGAATCCGTACCTTGTGACCAGTGAACGGAAAAGAAGAACGAAAGGAAGTCCTACTCCGATGTCATTAATGCTACCTAAAATGGTACATGTATAAGTATAATGTTACTGCGTACGTAACTGATTATAATATGTCTTGACTTGTTTTATATCTTTTAGCCTTGTTTTACTGATTTTAATGTCGTACTGTATTTATCATGTGTTTTAAGTATTCTGATTAAGTATTAACTGATATTCTTGTATTATTATACTTGTAGTGTCATAATAAATAACTTTCTAAAAATAGCAGGTTTCCTAAAATAGAAACTTTCCAAAAATAGATTAACTTCTTAAAATAGATAAGTTTCTAAAAATAGAAAGATTCCAAAAATAGTAAGTTTCCTGAAATAGGAAGTTTCCATATTTAGAAATAAGCTGAATTAATAAGCTAATAATATAAGCTTAGTTTTACTGACTAAATGTACTAAGTCATGTGATTAATAGTATAGTTTATTAATTATAACATGTTAATTAAATAAACTATAGGTTATAAGATTTAATTAAATATAAACATGATTTAATTAAATTAAAGTGTATAAAATACTTAGGTTAAGCATGTATCAATATTTATATTAATATAACCTAAGTCATGATCATTAATTAATTATAAGTCATGTTTTAATAATTAATTAATTACTATAGTCTAAATTAAATAAATAACTACTTAGGTTATAATCATGTATTATTAATTAATAATAATAAACCTAAGTCCATGTTTTAATTAAATTAATTATATGTCATGTTAAATTAATTTAATTAACTTGTAAAATAAACATACTTGTAAAACTAATTAATCTTGTAAAAAAAAATATTAAACCGAACACGTGTATTATTATATTAAAATGTGTCGTGTACCGAACCCGTAAAAACACGTGAACCCGTGAACCAAACACCTACGAAAACAGTGGCAAACCGGCCTAAGCCGGTTGCCCCTGCTCTCGGCCAAATACCACCGGCTGCTGTCGGTGGTCTTTGTCCTTCTCGGCTAGCCGCTGACCAAAAGGGTTCCCATCGGCAGTTGCCGGTGGTTCCCCCTGCCTGCGTGTGGTTCCCCCTGCTTACAAAAATAGCCACCGGCTTTAGCTGGTGGTGGGGGTGTGGCTACCGAGACCTAACCAAACAACAAGGACACCCCCGACGCATGTCGGGGTGCCTTGTACCTGCTGTCGACCGAACCTAAACCAGACCGAGAGATATGTCTCGTGTGGTGGTGCGAACCAAACAACGCCGAGAGTCTTGGGACTCTCGGTTTGTGTGGCGGCCGAGACAAACAAACCCGAAAACACCCTAATTAATTTTCCCACCATGATTATTAGCATGTTATTAATCTTGTTTTTAAACCCCCGTGATCATATGTTCATAATAACATAAAAAGAAATAAAAAGAAGGGTTTTCGGATTACCAAAACACTTGGAATGAATAGATCCTAATCACACGAACACACTCCTATGATTTGTTTAATCAAAATCAACCGAACACCCCTTGTTGTATGTTATGCCGCCGGCCACCAAGAGAGAGAGAGAGAGAGAGAGAGACTAGGGTTTTTAGTTTTCTTAAAATTCTTCTTTGAATGAAAGTATTTTCAATAATTGTTATTTTAGTAAAATCAAACATGGGATGGGCCCCTGTCCTTCCTTGTTGTCGTGGCTTGTAGGGCCCACCAAGGGAAACCTGAAGCTTTTCTGTGTTCTAATTAATTACGTGTTCGTATGTTTGTATTTACGTTACATGATTATTAAATATCCGTGTTATTTTAAATACTTGTACGTAATCGTAATAATAATATACGTAAATACTTAATTATATGTTCGTGATTCTTACGTTCATGATTTCATGATCGTGAATATAATTATTGTTGATACTAATTATCGTGTATTACTACATACTAAATACTTATCGTGTAATAACACGTACGTAATTCTTGTAATTAATATTCGTGACACCTATTCATGTTATAAAAGGAAAGTTTTAATCTTGTACGTACGATTATAAGTGTACTGTTCATGGTAAAATTATGCGGGTTTTACAACTCTTCCCACCTAAAAAGAATAATTCATCCCCGAATTATAGATAAAGTAAACTGAAAAGAGGAAACATACCCGAATTCAGAACTTGAAATGAGGGTAAGAAGTCCGGATAGACTCTTCGGTCTCCCAAGTGGCTTCCCGCTCGGTGTGATCCCTCCAAAGGATTTTGACGAATGGAAACGTCTTCCTCCTCATGATCCGTTCTTGTCTGTCAAGAACGCGCTCGGGTTCCTCTATGAAGGTAAGATCTTCACGTATTTGATCAAGTGGGTACTGAACCATGTGAAGAGGATGATAGTTGTAACCCCTGAGTAGAGATACATGGAAAACGTCATGAACGTGCGAAATCTTCAGAGGTAACGCTAATACTTCACCGATCCGCTCAATGATGACAAACGGTCCAATGAATCTACGACTGAGTTTTCCCTTGATTCCAAAGCGTCTAGCACCACGCGCCGGTGATAATTTAAGGAATACATGATCTCCAACCTTGAAATGTAAATCTCTATGATGCTTGTCGGCATAACACTTATGTCATGCACGAGCTTCTTGCAATTTCGCCTTAGCTACTTCGACCTTCTCGTTTGTCAATTCTATCATCTCCGGACCCTCAAGTGTTCGCTCACCAACCTGATCCCAGCAGATTGGGGCGCGACACTTCTTGCCATACAACATCTCAAATGGTGCACACTTGATGCTGGCATGACAACTGTTGTTGTATGCAAACTCTACCAGACAGATATAATCATCCCAATATCATGTCCATTCTAGTGCACATGCGCGGAGCATGTCTTCTAGTGTCTGAATAGTCCGCTCCGACTGTCCGTCTGTTTGTGGATGAAAAGCCGTGCTAAGCTTAAGCTTTGTACCCCAAGCTTTCTGCAGACTCTTCCAAAATCGCGAAGTAAAATGAGGATCTCTGTCCGAGACAGTATTGGATGGAGCACCATGAAGTATCATGATCTCCCTCCTATAGATGTCAGCCAATTTGCTAACTGCATCATCCTTGCGTATCAGTAAGAAGTGTGCTGATTTGGTGAGTCGATCGACGATGACCCAAATTGCATCATGTTTTCTCTTGGTTTGCGGAAGACCGGTAACAAAATCCATTATGATCTTGTCCCACTTCCACTCTAGAATGTCTAACGGTTGTAGAAGACCGCTAGATCGCTGATGTTCGATCTTAACCTGCTGGCAGGTAAGACATTTGGAAACGTAAGTGGCAACATCCTGTTTCATACCGCTCCACCAAAAGTATTGCTTGATGTCATGGTACATCATGGTTGAACTAGGATGAATGGAGAATGGGGAGCTATGAGCTTCAGCTAACAATGCTTCTCAGAATTCTTGATCATCAAGAACACAAAGTCTCGTGCCCTGCCATAAGATATTGTCTTCGTCTCGTCTAAACTCTGTCTGTTTCTCCAAGTTCTGAATTATCACCCAGATTTCACCATCATCCTTCTGAGCTTCCTTGATACTAGAGAGTAATTCAGGTTCTACTCTAACATTATCCCAGTACCCGTGTTTCCCTCGTACCATGATTTCAATGTCTAGTCGCTCCAAGTCTCTTATAGCCTCTTCTTCTATCTAAATGTCGTTGATCATACTCGACTTCCTGCTAAGAGCATATGCCACTACATTCGCCTTGTCGGGATGATACTGCAGATTAATGTCATAATCCTTCAACAGCTCTAACCATCTCCTCTATCTCATATTCAACTAACGATGGGTGAAGATGTATTTGAGGCTCTTGTGATCAAAGAAGATATCACATGATTCGCCATACAAGTAGTGCCTCCATATCTTCAGTGCAAACACGACTGCTGAAAGTTCCAATTCATGTGTAGGATAGTTTGCTTCATAAGGCTTTAGCTGCCATGATGCGTAAGCAATCACTTTCCCATGTTGCATGAGAACACAACCAAGTCCCTTCCCTGAAGCGTCACTGTAAATTTGAAATCCACCCGTACCAGATGGGAGAGTAAGAATAGGTACATATACTAGCTTTTGCTTTAGGTCTTCAAAGCTCTTCTCTCTTTCCTCAGTCCAGACAAATTTGTCCCCTTTCCGAATCAGTTTGGTCAATGGCAGTGCTCAATGGGAAAAGTTCTCTACGAACCTACGGTAGTATCCAGCTAAGCCTACAAAGCTGCGAACTTCAGTCGTGGATGTCGGTCTTGGCCACTTGGTAATAGCCTCAACCTTTGTTGGATCCATGGTTATTCCTTCTGCAGATACAATGTAACCTAGGAATGCCACACTAGTCAGCCAGAATTCACATTTAGAGAATTTATCATGTAACTGCTTTTGACGAAGTATCTGTAATACTGTACGAAAATGGTCTTTGTGTTCTTCATTTAAGTTAGAGAATATAAGGATGTCGTCAATGAATACGACGACGAATTTGTCCAGAAATTTATGGAAGATTCTGTTCATCAAATCCATGAAAACAACTGGAGCATTGGTAAGTCCAAATGGCATGACTACAAATTCGTAGTGTCCATAACGTGTACAGAAAGCAGTCTTGGCGGTGTCCTGCTCTTTCACCCGTAACTGATGATAGCCCGACCTCAGATCAATCTTGGAGAAATGTTTGGACCCTTGGAGTTGGTCAAACAGATCGTCAATGCGTGGTAAAGGATATCGATTCCTGATGGTGATCTTGTTGAGCTCGCGATAATCTATGCAAAGACGCATACTACCGTCCTTCTTCTTCACGAATAAGACTGGTGCGCCCCATGGAGATGCGCTAGGTCAAATGAAGCCTCATTCTAGAAGTTCTTGCAATTAGTCCTTCAACTCCTTCAGCTCGATGGGCTCGATATTAAATTCTAAGGCACGTACAGGTGGAATGCCTGGAAGTTCTTTAGGAAACACGTCTGGGAATTCTGACACTATTGGCTGATTCTGGATTGATGTAGATTCAGCGTCCATGTCATGAACAGTAGCTAGATAACCCTCTCAACCATGTGAAAGTAATGCACGTGCTTGCAAAGTCGAGATTATTTGTACAGACCTTCCGGGTATAAACCTGTTGTGAATGTACTCTGGTGCATTTACATCACTGAAGATGACCCGATATTAGTGGCAGTCAATGGTGGCGTGATGTTGGGATAGCCACTCCATGCCGAATATCATGTCAAAATCGCACATATCTAGTAGAAGTGCGTCTACTGGACGAATCTTGTCGTCAAACTCGAGGGGAAGACTCTTGTACCCATGTGTAATGCTTACAGAGTCTCTTAAGGGCGTGGAAATGTTTATGACAATTCCTAATGGCATCGAGGATATCCTAAATTTTTTGGCAAAAGCAGTAGAAATGACTGAATGAGTAGCATCTGTGTCAAATAAACCACATGCAGCTCGACCATACATATATAAGATCCCAGTGATGGTACCTGTGGACTTAACAGGCTGATCATGCGAGGTCGTGTGCACTCGCCCAGAAGTAGGAGGTGGCTTGGTGTCGGCATGTCCAGATGTGCCTTCTATCTCGCTTTTACGGCAGTCCTTCATGCGATGACCTGACTGACCACACTTGAAGAAAGCGTCGCTATCACGGCGACATGGCCCTGGGTGGCTACGGTTGCACGTGGTGCAGAGAGGGTGAGTATACCCTCCAACAGGAGCCCTTGCTGGATGGGAGCCTGTTAAGAACAGTATACATGAGACATGGTTTATGGATACAATTTGGACAATGCGGGAAACAAATTGTAAGACATAATACCAGTAATAGCTGAACGGTTAGGCTGGGAACCTCTGCGGTCCTGCTCCCTTCTATTACCATGATTCCTGGTAGAAGATGCTAAAGTGTCATAATGAAGTTCATAAAACATATGCATAAGAAATGAGTAAGTTTGGGGACCTGCTGCTGTTGGAGTTGCTGGCATTGCCACGGTAATGGTCATTACCGGTGCGCCTGTCCGAAGCAGAGCGGTCATGGGTCTGACCGTTACCCTTGTGCTGACTCTGCTAAGGCTGAGTGGCCGGTTGGGACCGGTCCCCAGTCTTCTGTCTGAAAGATGTAGTTGTATATAGAGAGATATATATTTGGAATAATATAAAATGAATTGAATGATCACGGCTGAATGACAAGATATACCTCATGTCGGGTCTCTCTGCTTCACCGAACTCATCTCTCTCCTATAGCAACTCCAATTTACGTGATGCGTCAGCCACTTGTGCCACCATGTTGAAAGTAGCATACACCAAGTTATTGGCAACCGAGGTACGAAGAGCCCAACGAAAGTGGTATGCTTGCTCTTCGGCCGTACCTACTGCGGCGCCAAGAAAACCAGCCAGACGGAGAAAACGCTGCATGAACTCATTATTGTTCTCCCCAGCTCTCTGCCAGATCCCGTGGTACTCCCTCTTCAGCTTATCCTGCTCAGCCTTAGGGAAGAACTGTCTCATCACCAACTCCCTAAACTGAGCCCAAGTCAAACAGTCACCTAAGCATCACCTCCCTCAGACTGCTTCACTGATTTCCACCATCCAAGCACGTTACCTTCAAACTTGTAACAGGCCAACCATGCCTTCAAGACAGGGTTATAGCCCATTGCATCAAAGATCTTCTCGATATGAGCTAGCCAGCTCTCAGCCTCATTGGGGCTGTCAGTCTTCTCGAAGGAACGCGAACGCTGCTTATTGAAACGCTCCAACTATGTGATCAATGTGGCTGGAGGAGGAGGAGGAGGAACATGGTGCTGGTGCTGATTGTTGGCAGCTTGCACCTCTGATAGGATTTCGTTCCTCAGCTGAGGAAGCATTGCTTGTAATGCAGCTTGGACTGCTGCATTGAGTTGTTCTTGCTCACTTGTGAGAACCATCTGACAGTATAAAACAAATGTAACGATAAAATCTTGTTAGAACATAATATACATAATCATGAAATTTTTTTTTATGCATAATCATGAAAAGAGAAAAAAATTATGCGTGAAAATAGTGCATGAATGCATGATGCAGTTTGTAAAACATTTATGTGCGAAGGTAAACGCCTACGCTCAGTTTACCCTAAATAAAGGACAGTGCGCGGGGACGCCAATGGGTCGATCCCAAAGTTAAAAGTTTCGATAAAAGCACATGCAACTAATATGGTCAGTCCTGTACCAACCATTACTAGTCAAAACTCCTGTAACAAATGATATATATATATATATATATATATATATATATATATATATATATATATATATATATATATATATATATATATATATATATATATATATATATATATATATATATATATATATATATATATATATAGGTAAGAGTTATATGCAGAACTCGTTTTAAGTGTAGAACTATGTAGAACCATTAAATTCAATATGGACCATTAGATGAGTTTAATAAATGGTTAAAATTAAAAGTGCCAAAATTGTAATTAAAAAAAAATAAGGATCTTGTTTTCAATTAAAAAAGACTGTAAGGGCAATATAGTACTTTGCATTTATCCCAAAAAAAAATGTTAGTAACTGATATATCTCACTTTTTATCTGCATAAGTTTCTTTAAACCTAGATCTAACCAAAAACTAAATTACGCCTCTTTGTTTTTTCCTATGTAGATCTATTATCCAGAAAAAAACCCAATGCTTTATATATTCGGTCTTGTTTTATTCACATATTGGGTTTCTTAAATCTGGTTTTTTTTATCTCCGAACAAGAAAAAATAGTTCTTATTGCCAGGTGCGTTTGTATCTTTAGTTTTGATTTCGATCGGTGCCTTACTTCTATAAGTGTTCATTTATATTGACCGAAGTATTTTTTCTATAAATCAAAGTCTTTATTTTTCTTTAGATCGAAATCGATTTGGGTGTTTTTGTGTGCTTAGATGATGTGAAATCTTGGACTGAAATAGCATGGTCAAAGTGATAGATCCATAAAATCGATTGGAAAAAAATTCAGCCAATTTGCAAAAAGTGTTATCTCTGTTGTCCTTTTGTTTTAAGACTTATACTTTGTCATCTAGTTTCTCTTTTTGTTTTTTTACTGGTGTATTTAAGATCCAAATTGTTTTTTTAACATGGTCCAAGTTGTTGCTACTTGTGCATATATGTGTTCTAATAAATTAGTATTTGTTTTTTCATGATTTAATTATGGTGAAAGTCATGTGAAGAATGTAGGGATGACAAAAGATTTGTTATGCTCATTTTTGGATAAAGAATTAATTTAACAGGTTTGTATACAACAACTGATGTAGTTAGGATGCATATGCAATGTCAATTTAACATTTATCCTGCCACTAAAAAAATATGGGCATTCGGTACTAGGTTTTAGATGGTTGTTCTTGATTCTAAATTAACCAGAGTGATTATGTGGACGATTTTTTATTGGTTTTGTTACCAGATCTGTAACGATCTGTTAAGCTTCTAGAGTAAAGCCGAGATCTAGTTGATTTTGTTTGGTCAATAAAATCAATGTAAAAAGGTAAAAACCATTAAACATCTCGATAAGAACTAGATTGGTTTTTGATTAAATGACTTTTTTGTTACTTTCTTTCAATTGTTGTGTGACATTATTTTGGTCAAACATGTCAAGCTACTAGTTTGAAAAAAAAAATCTTTTTCCTATTTTTTATTGAAAGATATGGGCGGGAGTTGGGTCGATTGATCACAACTAGGTGATTTTAATTCATTTTTTTTAATTAAAATGTGTCAAATGAGTTTTGCTTAATACTAATAGATACCATGCAACGTGCACATGACGCTCGTATATATTTTTAGAATGTGTGCGTATATGTGTTTCAATGGAGTTGACGAGAAAGTGCAACCATGCACATACGTTCTTTGAAGGATATTCATGTGTTATAACGAATTCGATGAGAAAGTTAAGCGTACATGTATGTTCTTTGAAGCCTACATGTATGTTATTTGAAGCGTACATGTATGTTTTTTGAAGAGTGCATTCATGTTTTTAAGCGTACATGTATGAAGAGTGAAGAGTGCATCCATGTTTTTAAGCGTACATGTATGTTTTTTGAAGAGTGTACTGATGTTTTTTAATGACGGGTACATTTATATTTAACAATATGCATTTGTATTGAAATTGTATTGAAATTTACCCTTCTTGATATACACTATATGGAGCATAACTACTAGTCAAGATACTAGGTACTGTATGGAGCATAACCATTATAAATTATAAGAAAGTATAAAATAAATAAATGATAAATGTTGCTACCGGATCTTCTTGTGCATTAGATAGCTAATGCCTTCGAAAACATAATATCTAGATGTCATGTATTGTATTTATTTAAAATTGTATAATTTTTTTCTTTTGTTTTGTATAGGATGGCTGAACCATAAGAAAGATGGTGTATGGTGAAGACGATCAACTAATGTGTTTGTCTTTATGGGTGTCGTGTACATATATTTTTAGAATACGTTCATATATGTTTTAAGTTGTTCAAATAAATTTTTGGAAGGCTTACATTGATGTTTAAAGGCGTATATTAATGTTTAAAGACGGACACACGTGTTTCTTGAAGACGTGTATATATGTTTTCAACCGTTCACATTAATTTTAGGAAGGCGTGCTTATATTGTAATAGAATTGATAATAATTTTGTTTTTTTATTAAAAAACCGTATATAACATTTATGTTATTGGCTTGTTATAAAATTAGACATGCTAAAAACAACACTAATGTTTTTTGTTTTAGAATTTTAATTTTTAAAAACATGCACGAAGAACATAGATGCAATTAGCACTTTAAACCAAGCATATTCAAATTTATAAAATTATACACTATAAACACATGAAAAATCACATTTTGGAAAAAAAAAAAGACATTTATAATCAAAAAAATTTTGAAAACGTATGTTGAGAAAAAGTAAAAAAATATATTCAAAAAAATATTTTAAAAATAAAAGAATTAAAAACGTTTTATTATTTGAAAAATAGAAAAGAAAGTAAAAAATATTGTTGACTAATCTACCCTTTTCAATTAAATGAAAACATATAATATTACTAAATTCTGATTGGTTGAAAACAGTTCTGCATAGTTTACACCTAAATTGAGTCCTGCATATAACTCGCCCCTATATATATATCTTTACATTATATATAAGAGGAGGGATTTACCGTCACTAATCCACGGACATATACAAATTCCCGAACTTTATCACTTGTTTAAAATAAAACTCTACGGACATATATAATCATGCCTAATTGCCTATCACCCATGAATACAACCCAACCCCTAAACTAATCGGTACCACATAAACCGATCTATCAACACCTTAACCCCTGACATCTAATCAATATCTCATTCGGCATCAATGGTACAATCGATTTTCCAGCATCTAAGATATATTTACCAATTCAATTTCCATTTGGATTTTATTTTTTTACGCTGCATCAATTTAAGGTTTGTATTGTTTTTTTTAATTGGGGCTTTTGTCGATTGTGGTTTGTTGTGATTGTGTATACATTATGTTGTTTTAATTTTACAGTTTTTTTCATAACACTTTTAATTATCGTAATTGCGTATTAATTTAGAATTTTAGATGAACCTTTTCTGTACCCAAGGTGATACTCATAAATGTTTATGTGTCATTAATTGTATTGATTTGTAATTTGGGTTTTATGTTTTCAAACCTATAAATAAACTTATTACGATTACGTGTGGCCTTGCCTGCATAATGAGTGAATATATTGAGAGCTATTATGAATCAAGTAAGTGGTCTGAAACCTATATATTATGCTCTGAGATTTGAGGCAGTTCACTACCAATAATCGTTATTCATGCATGTGTTAATTGCATGAATATATACATTACATATGTCAATGGTACTGATTTTTTGTGGTGTTTGCAATGCATAACATATTAACAAAATTTGTACCCGATGATGATGTTATCTTTTTATTATTTAGGTTCATGATTTTGAGTTTTTCCGTTATGATCCTGTTGCTATTTAATTTTTGAGCTATGAGGAGACTTCTCTTGCACAGATGCTGCTTGCGTAGGATTTGAGATTAGAGTTGCTGGTAAGGATAGTGTAGATTAGAGTTGTTGCTTATCTTTTTTAGATCTCTGTAACCCTTGATCGTATGGATCACGACGCTCCACATAAAAAGTACCGAATTCACCTTTTTTTCCTTTCTTATGTATGATTGAGAATTTTATTAAATGGATGCAGCATTGCAGCTTACATTAGTTTTGTGCCACTATTTATGAACTAAGGAGTACTAACTATGCACTATGACTAGAGTTAAGATCAAAGTCAAACATGAAAGTATGAAACTTCATTGGTGAGCTACAGCACTGTTGGCCCATGTTTAACAATCGATTCACATTCATGAAGCAAGTCATTTTAGAAGCATTTGCTCCTTCTATTTATGTGAACTGTTATGTCGGGTCAGTTTTTGATGTTCTGATGGAACAAGACTAATTGGTTAAGTTAGGCCAATTTTAATCATTGATTTTTCTTATAAGTTTATAATCATCTTTAGTCGGGCTGAAACATGAAGAATTGTAGTGATGTTACGCAATCCTTCGTTAGTACTCAAGGCCTGCGCTGCATTTTCTTTTCTTTTGGTAAAAGTCGATCAATTTCTTTTCTACATTTTATAGAAAAAGCATTATATATGTGTAGGTTCCCTATGGAAGTTCTCTTCTAATGGTTCATCTAAAGGTGCGTTTTATAGAATAAGCATTATATAAGAAAAATCATTATATATGCTATTCTTATACATAACGATGTGTGCAGGTTCCCCTGTAGAAGTTCTCTTCTAATGGTTCATCTAAAGGTGCATTTGATAGGATGTTAGTGTATTTTTAATTACTTTATACTATTTAATTAATTTCTTTATCAGTATTTATGTGTTACTATATTAATCTGCATAATCATTTTATGGCAACCATTTCAGAAATCAATGCAAGAACGACTTCAACTAAATAGATTCTTGAACAACCTACCACTACACCTGATACACTAAGTTGTCACATCTTTTTATATGTGGGTATATATGAAGCAACGTCTTTGGAACGTGAGATAAACTATACATGAATAAAACCTCAAAACTTGAAGCATTTATAGAAGGTTTGACTACATTCGTTGATCTGTTTAATAAATTTGTATTTATAGTTGACAATAGGAAAAATATTTTGCATCGATTGATGGATACTAAAAGTTATTTTTTTCCTAATTTTGACACCATCTTTCCTTTCTACTTTGGCGTGTAGTACTTTTGGATGCCCATTTAGTGTGGGATTTACTTTCCTACATTATGTACCTGGAGGGTTTAAATTCGTTAATCCAATTTTAGATGACAACCCCTCTTGACGCCAACTGTTATCCTGTGATGCCAACTTTCTTTCTAGATGGTTCTTCTCCGCCAGCAGTCAAAATCCGCTTCTATAGCAAATACAACACTACTGAAGGATGTCAGTTTGGTGACAAATGCCACTATGCTCATGGAGAATGGGAATTAGGAAAACCAACAGTCCCCATCACATCATGAGGATCCACAGTCATACTCCGTGGGCACACCACGCGAGAGTAGATTTAGTAGGGGCACAAATGGGTTTTAAGCTGCCAAAAGAAATAGCTCCTATAGGCTTTAGAGTCTCTCGAACAACCAAAATCAGCATTAATGCTGCACTTAGTTGGCCAATCATTGGTAAAAATGAAATCAACTTGAAGCAAATGTGTTTAAAGGTGTGGCGAGGAGTAAGCAGGGCGTAGTTGCAGCTATAAAGTTAGACATGAAGCGTTTTACCATTAGCCCTACGAGAAGGCTCAAGTGCTTTCTGTAAACAGCAAGTTGTCACGATACAGACACCAATGTCAGATATGTTTTACATATATATAATCAGGTATGTTTTACCTGATTAAAGGAATGTAAATCTGAAAATTCAACATACCTGATTAAGAGTATGATAAACGGGCATTTTTTAATTCAGTAATTAAAACTAATGTGTAGAGACCAGTGTTGAAGATGCAACATGTTGTCACGATACAGACACCAATGTCAATAAGCAGGTGATAACCTTTTTACATATGTTTTTTTTGTTAAATTCATCAATCAGAGTTCATTCCTTTTGTTTTCTTATACTTACTTTAACTGAAAGTAAGTGATGATATTAATTTAGACAGTTATACCCTTTCAGCAATGTGTGAGTGACATAAGTAGCCACAACATTAGTCTACTAATGCTCCTACAGTCTGGTAATATAGTCATTGAGTCATTAATATTGCATGATTCTTTTCTTTGTAGTATAGTATTCCTTAAACTGATCTAAAGACTTAAAGAAAGGGTCTTTCTTTATAGGTCGACTTTTGGAATTTAAGATATTTATTTCTTCCATTTGAATATATTGAATGCAATGCTTGTGTAAGTTACCGATGGTATTATGTTGATCCTCACAATAATTTGTTTATCTTTGATGTATGCGTTCAACTAACTTAACAAACATAAATTTTAAATATGTTTGAAATGGATGCAGATATATTGAATTCAAAAACACATTTTTATCAGAGTTTGGCATTCAAGAAAATGTAGATTGCGTGCAAACAAGGAAAGGTGGGATAAAAAAGATGAAAAGAAAACGTTCAGCAGACACAGTTTTTACTACACACGTGGATAGCCATGGAGACTCGAAAAGAGTTGTTCAAAGCAAGGTTATCAATGAAGTGAACTGGGGTTGCCAGCAAATGACGCCCACCCTTAAAGGTCAAATTTCTATAGAACATATTTTTCATTATAGTATATATGTTGCAGTTACTCTAAAGGGGTGTTTGGGATTGATAATAACATTTAAATTTATATAGTCAGAATTTGTGTTATAGCGCCAAACTAATTATCTTAATTTAGGGGTGAAATAATAATTTCCATAGCTGCTTTGTAAGTTCATTATCTGATTACGATTACTCTATGCTTATAAAGTGGAAATTGATTTAAAGACATGTTATAACCATATTGTTTTTCCACGCCAGAAAATGTTGCACATCCGTAGGTGTGACAAGGCACCAGGCTGAGTTTCAGAACATGATCATTCCAGTTAAAGGACGACATCCCCTAATGAGGTATTCTTTGGTATAGAGACAAGTAGGTACCCTTCTCTAGAGGATGTAGTCTTTACATATTCACACTAGACAGAAAAATATTAGTGATTACGTATTGATTCTGATCCACTACACAATATGCAAAGTTCACGAATAGCTTATCATCAAAAGACTGTAAATAACTAGCAGGAATACCCAAGTTTTCGTTGAATCACCTATCAAACCAGGAGATGCGTTCCTGGTACGTGCCTATTTTACCTGCAAGTACCATTCTATCGATATAGTCTTGTTAGGGACAGTAACATAGTTGAGTTTGAATAGGAGTAAGGTATAGTTCATGACAGGTTTCTTTATCCGTTATTGTAGGACAAGGCGTAAAGGTGTAGTACAACATTAACCATATGTTTCTAAAGTGGGTATCATATTCACATTGCTTCTGGATGCTTAGCACTTGATCACCAATTTGAAATATTGGTTATAAGAATCCATGAACTCTTAATGGCCAAAGTTAGACCCATTTGAATACATATGGGTCAAATCAGAAAATATTAATATGTACAGGGTCGGATGGCTAATAATATTGAATGATATTTCGTTCTGCTTAAACTGAGATAAATTCAAACTCATTTAGTTATGGAGAAAGATCAGTTCATATTATAAGAAGTCATTGTGACTTTGAAATTGTGTACATATGATTGTACCTTATATAAAGGCTTACCTGTTATATTAATCTGATTAGTAGATTCAAGCGAGTGGCAAAAATTGCGTATTTCTTTTTTAACACACAAAAAAGCGCTTAAAATAAGCAGGTTGATAAATGTTTATGTTTAACCAGATAAGTGGATTGAAATTAGCAACCCAAACGCCCCCCTAAGCATAAGAATCCGTCTTTTATGTTTTCCAGATATTGTTTCCCTCTAAAAAACTAACACTTAAAAAAGGTCACAAATTATATAGCGGATGTAATTTAGACACATGCACATCTTGGTTATAATTATAGTGTCGGATTTCATTCCTGACGTAAGGCATTACAATCTATTTGCATTATAGCTTATTTATGTCACTTATATGATATCAATATAAAGCTGGCAATTTCGACCCATATAGGTTGTTTACAGATTATCATCTTCTCCAAGTGTAAAATGAGTAAATAAAAAAAGTTACTAACAAATAGGTAATGGCTAGACTTTTATTTTCCTTCAGCTTAACCAGATTAAAAAAAAGACGTGATTTACTTGATGAAAATCCACCAACTTAGCTTTACTAATTTCATCTGTGTAAATGAAGTACGGTAGAGCCTGTTGAAAATTAACAAATCTCAGAAACATAAGTGCAGGAAAGTACTTGAAATTTTCGGCCAAAAGACATGCACGTATTTTTTTAAAGTAAAATACTTATTTACCCGTTATTCTTCCATGCGGGCCCTGACCATCCTGTCCAACGCTCAGTTACAACAAGCTATATCATTTCAATGATTGCTTTTCATTCAAACGTATAAATGATTGCTAAAAAAAAGTCCGAACTTATAAATGATTGCTTTTCATTTCAATTTCTTTCATCCAAAGCCACATTAGGACCAGGAATACGTTTATCTAAACAGATGATGATGAATCATTCTGCTTGAAAACAATAACGACGTTAAGCTATTTAGCACAACAGAAAATGGTGGACATCAGCTTCTTTAACCCAGTTCATACAATTTTAGTGTTGATCAAGTATTGGGTAAGGAAAAGTAAAGCAATGTGGTAAAGGAAAACTATGTTAGAGCACAGGGTACAGGTTATTTTTCGCCATGGGAAAACGTCACAAACCACACCCCGTCTCGCGTTTTCGTGTCTCGCGCCTAGGGAACAACGCGCGTTTTTTTTTCTCGCGTTTTCGTATATTGAATATTTAAAAAAAAAAAATAAAAAAAATTCCTCATGGCTCAAGCCAACCAAAGAACCTAAAATTTTGATGTTGTGGGGGAAGGTTTTGGTGTTGTGAGATCATTTAGCCTAAATTAGCCATACCATGACAAGTATGTGGTGTTATCCCACACCTTGAGCTAGAGGTGCAAATGAAAACCGGATTTTTGAAAATCCGGTTCAAAAATCCAAACCGGATTTTTCAAAATCCGGTTTTCAAATTATCCGATCCGGATTTTATTATCCGAACCGGTTAGACCGGTTTCTAGATTTTAAAAAAATCGGATAAAAACCGGATAAATTTCCGGATTTATCCGGTTTTTTTAAAAACCGGACTTAACCGGTTTTTTATAATTTATTAAAAAAAAAAAAAATTTTTTTTTTTTTATTTTTGTAAAACCGGTTTTTTTTTTGACCGGTTAGAACCGGATAAAACCGGATAAAACCGGTTTGACTGAAAAGTCAAACTAGCCGTTGGGTTTGACTTTTCAGCCAAACCGGTTTTATCCGGTTTTAACCGGTTTTATCCGGTTTTAACCGGATTTTTCAAAAAAACAAATCCGATTATCAGTAGCTTTTGGCATGTTTGAGGATAACGGCTATATAGCCGTTTGGCATGTTTTTTGCCCGTTTTTTTTGTCTTTTTGAGCATAGAAATGGCTAGTAACTTAGTATATATATATGTCTTGAGTTGGGGTTGAAAACATATCAAAAAACCCTCTCATTTCTCTAATCTTTTTCTAATCCCGATTCCCGAATGGAAAACATACCATCACAACAAGCTTCTACTAATGCTAGTACCGGTGCTACTAGTAATGCTAAACAAAAATACACAAATGATGATGTTTTGCGAATTGTTACGCCGACGAGAAAAGGCGATGTTTGGACACATTTCGATTATTGTCTTATGAAAGACGGGGTGGAAAAGGCGCGTTGCAAGAAGTGTAATAAATTTTATGGCACGACGGGTAATTCTACACTACGTACTCATTGGAACGGTTGTACCGGGGCGGTTGATAGCGGAGCGGGTGGTTCGGAACATGGTACTATTGGTGCGGATGGTCACGTTTTTTTATTTGATAATGATGCGGTTCGACTTGATTTTACGAAGTTTGTCATTCAACAAGGGCTTCCATTCAACCACTTCGACAATGTCAAGCTTACGGACATCATAAAAAAAAGGCTACAACCGCGTTATCATCATGTAAGTCGTACTACTCTTAGAAGTGATGCATTTAAATTATGGATAAACGGCTAAAAAAGAAATTATTGATGGTTTTCGTAATTATAAACAAGGTGTTTCTATAACTACGGATGCTTGGACCGCACCACATGGTAGGGCAAATTCTTATTTAGCCGTTACGGCTCATTGGTTTGATCCCGATTCAAATTTATTAATGAAACGAACAATTGCTTTTAAACTATTTGGTTATCCACATACGGGATCAAATTTAAGAAAAATTTTACATGACACTTTAATTGAATATAATTTAGATGATAAAGTTTTTACCATTTCACTAGATAATGCATCTAATAATACTAAAGCTATGGATTTATTAAAATTACGTATAAAACCCGTATTAGATGGTGCATTTTTTCATTCTCGTTGTGTTGCTCATGTTATAAATTTATCCGTTCAAGCGGCGTTAATAATATGTGGTGATTTAAAGACAAAATTTAGGAGTTTATTAGTAACTATATATAGTTCGAGTAACGAACGACAAATGAACTATCATCGTTTTCGACAAATGTGTGGTCATGCACCCCTAGGAGCTTGCTATGATAAAAATTATTATGGTATTTTTTTTAATGTTTTATAGTTGTATTTTTTTTTAATGTTTGTAAATAAATTCCGAAAAAAAGGCCACCAACACTTTTAACCGAAAAACCCGAACCGAACATTTTTAACCGAAAAAAACCCGATCCGAACATTTTTTAACCGAAAAAACCGATCCGAAAAAAATCCGATAAAATCCGATAACGAAAATTTTAATCCGAAAAAAATCCGATACGAACTTTTTAATCCGAAAAATCCGATTGAGAAAAATCTGATCCGATCCGAAACCGGATTTTTAAAAATCCGATTTTATCAAATCCGGATTTTCAAAAATCCGAATCCGATTTTATCCGATTTATTCGTACCTCTACCTTGATCAAACCTCACTTTGTGCTCTTAATTTATACATTTACATACATCATCATACACAAATGATATATACAAAAAAAATTATAGATATCAGTTATCACCACTCTACAAAAAAATCATACATCACATGATACACGAATGATGGTGTATAATCCACACATAGACTATTATTGTATTATTTGTTACCACCTTCCAATTCTTTGCATAGATTCTTTTGGTATAACCAATGTTTTAAAACTCGGGTCGACCCGGTTGATTCAACCAATTGAACGGGTTTCGACCAAAAAACAGGTCAAACTGACCCACGTCTTATATTTTAGAAACTCGGTAGCCGGGTTTGAAGGGACCCTGGTTGACCCGGTTTGTGAGACCCGTCGAGTTTTAATTTTTTTCGGTTTTTTTTTTATTTTTCGCGATATAATTATACGCATTTGCAACGTAACTTTATTTTTACGTGTTATATTTGTTAGTAAATGGTGTTTAAGCCAGATATATGAAATATTCACGATATATATATATATATATATATATATATATATATATATATATATATATATATATATATATATATATATATATATATATATATATATATATATACTAGTGGCAAAACCCGTCCGATGGACGGGTATGACGTCTGATTAGTGTTCAAATTTTTTGTATTTGGCATATATTTGTTTGTGAATACCATTTACAAATACTTAACTAAAGTTATATCAATTATTTTAAAAAGTGATGTATTGAATGCACTTTAGAAAGTTTCAAATGTATTACTGTTTAAATTTTTTTCCGTAATTTTTGTTTAAAAATAATATAAATTAGATATTGTCCACAAAGATGTAGGGTTGAGCTTTGTTTTAAAGCTGGTTTTGAGCAAATATACTTTAACTGAACTAAATATTGACCATGAATTAAAAGATTTGAAATGGAAATTGTATTTGAGAAAAACACGTACTGGAAACTAAACCGAAATTAGTCGAGTTTAACTAAAAGCGAATTGAAACTGAATCAAAACCAAAATAAACCGTTCCGAATATATATTGTAGATGTATTGTTTATGTTTTTTACCTGAAACTGTTTTGATCCGAACCAAACTAAACCGATGAGTTATTATTGTGGATATTATGATTGTGATTTGTATAACATATTCGTTTTCATATTTTTTATTTATGGAAAACCATTTTTTCATTTGCATAGTTATGTGGACCTTTTTTATTTTTCATCCATTTATCAAAACAACTGAAACCATATATTTCATAGCGTAGTTTATGTTTTATTTACATCCAAGACACAAATGAGTAACTGTAGAAGAATAACATCGGTAGTGGCAGAGACTGGAAATGTGATCACGGGGGGCATTGACAGATAAATTGGACAAAATGAGATATCATTTTATAAAGTAAATTAAGACAAATCGAATCATAAAAAAAAGAAACAAAATGTTCGACTACAATCAATTAACGTTAACTAAACATGTTTAAGTGCCGATAAAAAAATTCAGTTCATAATTTTATCCGATTTATATATGCAAATTTAAATATCAAGTACGTAACAAAGCACTCATCCATGACACATTTGAAAAACTCTATCAAAATTAAGGTGTCTATACTATTAACCAAATCATACTGCCAAACAACAAATATAAAATGTACTTATATTCACACCAATTGAAAAGTCTAAATAATCACTAATATTTTTTTTGAGCAATACATAACCAGTAAACCACATTTGTACTCTACCTAATCACTTCTAATTTATTTTAAAACAAAATAAATAATATTGTACATTATTTATATTCTTAAATAATTTTTTTTAAAACCACATTTGTACTCACATTATTCTATTTAGTGGCCCCATTTTCCCACTATCTCACCCACTTCTCACAATTCCCTGTAGTATCATCTTCATCTTCTTTATATTCTTAAATTGATGGCTAGCGAAAAAAGACGAGGGCAATGTGATTTTGTGGGTGAGGACGTGAGGGCATCGGAATTTTTTTTCAAAAAATTTACATTTTTCCTTATATGTTTACTGAAAGCAATTTTGGAATCATTTTAAATTAGTATCGGCGACGGTCTCAGTCATCACGGCTTCAAGACGATTAAAAGAGTATGGATATCCATAGTTTATTATCTTGAGTTGGGCAGGTACTAATTTAAAATCTTCATTTAAATCAATTGATTCATTCTTAAAATTAAACATAAATCATAATCTTAAATTGTTTTAATCATCGATTTTACATACCTCTTGTTTCATTTTTTTTGTCGTCATCATCATCAGAATCTAATTGGTTCTCCTGTCATGTAGCAACACACAACACATAGTAATTATTTAGGGGGAAAAAATATATAATTGTTTAATTTTTGTAATAATCTTTAGTACTATAGAGTTGGTTGGTTTATCTGATATAGAAAAAGCTTGTTAGTTTGTTTTTTTTGGCTTGAGTAGTCTGTGTGATCTGTCTACCTAGGGTTTCAGTTTGTTAAGTTGAGTGACATCATCATGTTGTTAAGGCTGAGTGCGAGGACTGAGATGCGACTGAACCGTTACAAAGTTGATGTTGACGCGGATGTGGGACGGAGGCGAAGGATGGATAATATGGTCGAGATTAGGAAGAATAAGTGGGAGGAGAAATTGTTGAAGAAGAGACAGGTGTTGTCGAGTTTGGTAGGAGTCAATGGGGGTTGTGTGCCGGCTCAGCCGTCTACTCTTGAGAAAAAGGTTGATTTTATATGAGTTTTTTTAATTTGAATTTGAGTTTATCTAGTTGTCTGTTTGTTTAGTTTTCTTAGTAAGTTATTAGATGTGCGGGGTAAAGGTTGTGAATAGGTTTTTGTTTAAGATTATTTGTTGGTTGATGAGGTTATGTGTTTTTTGTTTATTTTTCACAAGCTTTAATTTTTAGGCTTGTTTGGAGACCTATGTGTTTATATAAGCTTAGCTTAAAGAAACACTGATATTTAGTATATGTATTATTATTCAATAGATCGATTTGCATATGAATTAATGTAGTTGCGTTTCAAGTAGTTTTGATTGTTTAGTATCTGTCAGTTTTGGTATGATTAAAGGGGTGGTTGGTTTATTTGATATTGAAAAGGGTTGTTAATTTTTTTTTTTGCCTTATGAAGTTGTCAGCTGAGCTTATTGGTTATATAGGTCATCAGGTCAACTTGGATAGCTCGTAATCTCGAAAAATAAGTTAATCCTAACACCTGTTAAGCATAGTGAGATACGTGACTGCGACTATATGTTATATCGTATATGGCTGTAGACATTTGCTGTCTGCTATTGAACAGGTGTAAAACATTTGCCTCACATATAATGTTTTTTTTTAGTTGCAAAACCTGTCCGATGGACGGGGTATGACTTATGATTATTGTTGACATTTTTTATTTTGGCAAATGTTTATTTTGTAGTTTTTTATGTTTTATAAAATTATTTATAATTTTTGATTTTTTTAATGAAAGAATTTTGTTCATTTTTTAGTTGAAATGATTTGTTCAATTTTATGTTAAAAAATTATTTAAATACTTTTTGTAATTTTTTTACTTAAAATATATTTTTAAAATTAAGTAAGAAGTATAATAAGTATTAAAAAATTTAAGTATTAAAACCATAGAGATCATATTCTTAAACATAGCCGGTAATGCTTTGTTTTTTAATATGGCAAGAATTACACTTAATTAGAAATTGCCAAAACCGTGCAATTATGAGTTTGTACTTTTTATAGTCGCAATTTCAAATGTGGTATGGTTTTTATTTTAATATCCACCGCTTCACATCTTGATCAATTCATGGCTTAAATTGTTTGATATGTTTTGTTTTTTAATAGTTAAAGGTGTTTAGATGTAAAATAAAAGTTTGAACTATTTTCTGCTTGCTTTTAGGGGTGCTAAAAACACCGGCTTGACTTGATCTGTACCTGACACGAATATATTCAGGTCGGGTTACTTGGGTTTAATTTCTAACTTGGGTCAATCGGGTCAACTCTATTAGCCCGAATTTTAAATTAGGTCGGATATTAGGTATGAAAAATTTGTGTAACTTGTGTTCGGGTCAACACGATTGACCTGAATAAGATTTGTTGTTAATTTGTTTTTACTTTTTTATATAAATAGTATATAATTTCTGTTTAAAAAAAAGTAAATAAAAAATTATTATTATATTTGACTCAAATTTGAATTTTCTTACACTCGAGTTAACTTGATCCACGTAACCCGAGTTGAATTAGGGGCGGATTCGGGTAAATCATTTAGGCTCTTCACACACCTATTTGTTCCGTCGGTGGTTTCATATCATTTATTTCTCTTTTTAGGCTCTTCACACATCCCAAATGAATATTCATCAGATATTATCTTTAATTTAAACAGTTCTTAGTTTTTTCCGTATGATCAATATTGAGGATTGTTTATCTTTCATAAGTCATCAAAGCCATTGGAGGACTTATCAAATCCATTGTTGATATTCATCATGTCATACACTTATATTCATCTCGTTGCTCCATTTTTTAAAGGTTTGTTTATTTTCAACATTCCTTTAATATAAGTTTGATTGAATTATTTGTTGTTTAGTGTGTTTGTTAATTCGAGTTTTTGTGAATGTTAAATCGAGTATACCAGTTAATGAATCTTCATAAAAGATGGTGCAAGATTAGTATTGTTGTTAATTACGATGTGCGATTTTAGTATAATGAATTTGTTTATTGTTTTTTTAACTAAGTTTATATATTTATTTGTTAATTGATTTGATTATTTTGGAAGTATGAAAATTGATGTTATTGAAGAATTTTAAATTTGTTATTATTTGAGTTGTGCTACGTTTAGATTTTTAATTCCTCTACCCTTTTTAATATTGAGAAAGAAAAGTAAGAACTATTAAAAAGATATTAAATTTTTTTGTCTCTGTAAATGATAGTATGTTTCGACATATATGAAGTCATGTCGGTGACAAGTATCTGCTGTTTTTTCCATGAGATATTTCAGGGATATATAAGCTCATTTCTATCTAGAAGTATATAATGCTAAGAAATATTGGTTAAATGTATATTGTATAAATTTGATATAGTTTTCATAAATTTATTTGTCTAATAATTCTAACTTTAAGTTAATAACATAGTACAATACATGTTTTTTCATGACAAAAATCTCTTGGTTTGACCGTTGACGCTAAAATGGTTATATGATACACCTGATACTATGTGTACATCTCCATCACCCCCTTTGTGACACTGCAGCTGTCTCAGTATGCTTCCTTCCTTAGTAAAAGCAAAACAATGTCACTTCCTTGTCGACCCAACCTAGCCGTCCGACCAACTCTGTTAATAAAAATGTTGTGATCCTGAGGTTGGTCATACTATGCAATCTTCAATTCCAAGTGCTACCATCATCAGTACACACAAGTAGAGATGCCAAAAGCACCCGAAACCGATGGAGAAAACCGAACCCGAACCGATTGGGTCGGGTTCAGATTCTGGTTGGCGGGTCTGGATGCGGGTTCGGGTTGGGATATTTAATTTTTCGCGGGTACGGGTTCGAGTTTTAGTAATACCCGCCCCGTTTATCCGTATACGTACCCGTTTACCAAAATACATATGGTTTATTGCTATTTTATATAATTTTCAGATTTGTGCGAAATAGTAGACGAATATTATTAAACAAATGAAATGCTTGTATTAGTTACATTTTATATGCATTAAAATGTTTGTGATGAAACACTTTCGATTTTGTAACTTTAAATAAAACAATGATTTATTCGATAAATTAAATCGCTTATTATGATATTGAATTAGTATCATTCATCTTCTAAAAACTAAAAAAATTATATTAAGGTATTTTGATTGTTTTTCATTGTTTTTTTTCACTTTATACGTAAATATATGTCGAACAAAATTTAATTGTGGATAACCGATACCCGCGAGTAAAAACCGAAAACCCGTTGGGTAATAGTAATTAGGTATTGGGGCGGATGCGGGTTTGGATATTATAAACGGGTGCGGGTACGGGTTCAGTAAAACCCGACCCGTTGCCATCCCTACACACAAGAGAATTATGAAGTAGACTATCATCTTGTTTGACTTGTATATGGGTTTCCAACTTTTCAACCGAATACGTCATGCTGAAGTAGAACAACGACTAAACCGAAGATCAGACTATCATTATATTTTATTATTACAGAAAAAAACCGACACTTTTACCTAATTTGCAAGAAAAATGTACGGGTCTGTTAACAGTTTGTCTTATACAAAAATGTGAAGTCTTAAAAAGTTCGTACCAAGATAAGCTCGATAATAATATTTTATATGCCTTTCTAAATAGGCAGGTACACGACTATGTTTCTTACTAACAAACTCATATTGTACGCTTATAAGATAATTCTAGCATCAATTGCAACCAATTCACTCATCTTCTATATAGTCCTTGTCTAAGGTTAGAAGCGTTTGTTTGCAATAGTGCTTTAAGAACAGTGCACTCGATCCTTTATGTATCCATAATTAATTTTAGCTGCATGACTATTTGTCTTTATTCTGCGTAAATATTAGTGTAATTTACAATATAAAGACACACATCACAAGATACTTTAGAATACACTAAAAGAGGTTAGTATATTTTTTTAGTCGTATATCCTAATTTTCTATATTTTGCATCTGGTAACTAACTTCAAAAATGTTTGCAGGCAAGATATTTGTGGATATCATGAAGGAGGCTGGAGTCCTTCCCGGTCTTGATGGTCTTGCCTAGGGTACTGTCGAGCTTGCTGGAACCAACGATGAGACCACAACAAACGGTTTTGATGGTCTTGCCTAGTGATGTGCGCAATACTACACATTTGGTGAAAGGTTTTCCAAGTGGCGTGCAGTCTTAAAGAGGTATAATTATCGCGTTTGTTTAATCTTACATTTGAGGCTGTGTTTGGGATGCTTATTTCAAACTGATTGCCTGTTTAAAACGAAACTATACCATAAGACGTTATGCTCAAACACTAACTACTTATTTACTTAGAAAGTAAGCAGATAACTTAAATAAAAAATTCAAATGATTCATTAAAAACTTTATATGCGGTTATTGTTATTGTTATTTAACGAAAAGCTTCTATAACATAATACCAAACATTTGGTACCTAACATGTACTTTTTATTGGGTTAACTTTGGTTGCTTTTTAACTTTGACAGGATATTTTTTTATAAAGAAACTGGGTCAAACTGAATGTTCCAAATCAGTAAAAACTTGCAACATATGTACATTTAATGAAAAATGCCAAATTGATCATCTCAGACAATAAAAATTAAGTTTACTAACATATAATGATTTTTGTGACAATATTTAGTATGAAAAAATGTATTCACTACACCACCTGGACATTGATCTGTTAGACCAGATATTGAAGCACCCCCAACTCCTACCTGAGAACAATTAAATGCATTTTCAGTAACTAATACTATGGTCTAGCATTTGGATGATCCTGGTAGGAGTTAGTGCAACAGCAGGATTCTTTGACACTGCTGTCAAGCAGTGGGTACACATTGTATTGTGTAATTTGGGCCATGAGTACTTTTGATGTGTCTGTTGCCCGCTGTCCCAAAGGAAATGGGGCAACAATTGAAGCTTAGTATTAGATTATCATTAAAGAACGTTTTCATCGCTTTCTTGATAACCAAACCGGGGAGTTCCCCTCTCAATGCTTTCCGTTTGCTGAGGTGTAACATCTCTGACGTGGTTTTATTAGATCATGAATAGTATGTTATAAGATGGTCTACAGGTTTGCTGCTGCACTAAATAATTTGAATAAATTAGTGTATGCAGCCTTTTTTAGAAGAGCAAAAGAATCTTTAGGGAATAGGTTACATACACCAGTCATAAGTAGGCCTTTTATAAATCTGTGCACATTCGGGGTTGTTATAGAAATTAATGTAAGCACACAGGATAATAGTGGCAAAAAAATCTATATATGAATGCTTAGTATTAACCTATAATACTTCTGATTTTCTTTTAGTAAACTTGCAGCCAAAAGCCATATGAAAGGTTCAAAAGAAAAAGTGCAGAATAGGTACAGGAAAAAAGATATACAAAATGTTTGTAAGCTACAAAAATTTATACAACCAAAGTACCTGATGCGGGACCGGGGATATCAGTGCTTTGATTATGTTTAGATTTTGAAAGCTTCCTTTGTGGTTGCATCTTGCTACAGTGATGTTTTAGGGTGTAAAGCTACAGTTGGAATCGATATTGTGCATAATATAATGAGGTATATATAGCTGCTGGGATCGATATTGTGCATCACTTATTGTTAAGTATATCTTTACTTATTGTTGAAGTATATCTTTTACAGATAACAGACGATCACATATTGCAAAAAGATATATTATACAGAGACATATATCACATCACAAATATTATGGTGAATATTGTTGGAGTAAATCTTCACCTTTTTCTTCACCTTTTTTAAGGAGTAAATATAGTTGGAGATATTCACTATACGTATAAAATCAAACGAATCGGGCCCATTTTATCTGTTGTGCAGATCATGTAGGAGATATTCACCGAAAAAAGATATTACACAAAAATATTTATAAAAATATAAAATGACGAAAATAAATAAAAAATAATGCTGACATGGCATTATGAGGTGCTTATGTGGCATATCCCTCCTCTTATATAAAAATAATGCTGACATGGCATTATGAGGTGCTTATGTGGCATATCCCTCCTCTTATATATAATGTAGAGATATATATATGTATTTTAGTAATATTGTAAATATATAACTAAATTTTTTTAATTAAAAACCTGGTCGACCTGACGATCTATCTGGTTGAACCGATGACTCGACTGAATCGATTCAGAACCCGAGTTTTAAAACATCGAGTATAACATTGTTAGCTTAATTCATGATGGTCCCTCGATGAATTGCTCATGTCGTTTATGTATGTATAACATACATTAATTAGTTTGCTCTTCACATTATTAAAGCAAAAAAAAAGTAATTACCTCTGTGACTAGATTTGGTTAGGCCAAAAAGTTGCAGGTTAATAATTCCACAAGTTTATCTCTACTATGCCGAACTCATACTCCATTTTTAACAAAAATTACAATAAAGTATATCATATCCTATTAAAAAATGTAAAATACGTAGTTTGGTTTGGAGACCATCCTTGGCGTAGTAACCTATTCGTAATGATTCATGTTATTGCATTAATCTACCTCGGTTTTAAAATAAATATCTACTTTTAATTTTCAATTTTTTTTTTAACTTTGATCTTAATTATTTTATATGTGTTAAATAATATTTGAAGCAAAGTATCTGAATAGATAGAATATTAAATATACCTTATATTGATATAATTTATTTAAGGGCGAAAAATATGATAATTATTTAGTCTAACAAGTCGGCCCACCTAATTTAAATACTCGGAATTAGATTACCTCGGTTTAAAGCCTGGGATTACTTTAGTTTATCGGATCTATTGGACATTATTTAGGGGGTGTTTGGGATTAATTATTTAAAACAAATTATTCATTTTGAAAATAAACAAACGGGTAATCATTATTTTGAAAACGTGATTTTAGAAAATAGTGTTTGGATTTGATTATCCTCTTTGGAATCGCAATAATAAGATAATCAATTTTTTGAGTGTTTGACAAATTTAATAATTTGATTATTTGATAAGTAAAATGAATACAATAAACTTCATTTTATTCAAAACTTCATTTTGGAAGCTTACTTTTTCAAAACCCCATTTTGAAAATGAAATAAGTAGCTCCCCACTAACTTTTTCAAAACTCCACGCAAATAATCATTTTTCTCCATTTATTATTCAAACACTCATTTTAGCTTATCTCTATTTTCAAAATGAAATAAACAGATAATCTGATTGCAAAGGCAATCCCAAACACCCATTTGCTGTGTTTACGAAAGTAAATCAGGTTGTTGGTTAATCCTACCAGGATAGGTTGAATTCAATTTGTGCATGAGCTTTTCTTCAGAAGTTGGTGATCTGAAAAAATATTATGTACAATATATGATATTAACGAGAGATCAAAGGTAGTACTTCCTCATGTTAAAAAAAAGGTAGTACTTTCTCATGGCGACCTTGATCTATTTATAGAAATTATAATTTGATTAGCCTTTTCTATGGCTCTTGCAAACCGGAGTTAGGACACTAGTTGAGGCATCAATATTTGGAGTTAAATTTTTATTGTCGTAGTAAATTGGACATGGTCAACCCATACCATGAAAAGTTTGACCCATTATGAATGACTACTCCTTAATTACTGCATGGCGGGGTTCGTGATGGTAAAAAAAGGTACGATAACATGCCACAGTTGACTTTTGATATACTGCTATAAGCCATCTATTTAGGGGATAGTTAACATTCTTATTTTTTTGGCCACAGTTGACTTTTGATATACTGCTATAAGCCATCTATTTAGGGGATAGTTAACATTCTTATTTTTTTGTTATGTGTGCACTAACTCCGCTGTTACAAAAATAGGATAATTAATACAGCTTTGTGATGAACATGAGACTTGCCTTGCAAAGCGTTTTATTTGTATATTTATATGTATAAAATGACTCTTTCTATAATTATGAAGAATGCTTGCTTCTGAGTCATGCCTAAAAAAACAAACGCTATATTTTAAAAAATCATGATTGATAATGCATTTAAAGACAATTAAACTATAAACTAAATTAAAAATAAATATTTACCAAACTATAAACAAAAATGAACATTACAAATAAATTTTATAAAATTAAAAAAAGTAAAACGACAATCAAAAGTCATACCCGTCCATCGGACGGGTTTCGCCACTAGTATATATATATATATATATATATATATATATATATATATATATATATATATATATATATATATATATAGGAAGGTTAATGTGAGAGCTTTTTTAAAGTTGTAAAAATGAGAACTAATCTAAAACACCAATAAAACATTGATACATAATCATATTACCATTAATACACCAAAATATACATTATTTATACAACTTAACATTCTATTGACTAATAAACGGCGACTTAGTGTGTAACGTATTACTGATACACAATAAAAAATGTGATACACATACATCAAAATCTCAACAAGATAATATCTTATACATAAAATGGTACATTTGATACATAACCACCACTAATTAACATGATACACGATACCAAGACATGATACAAATCACACCTTAAATCAAGATGTATCACATAGAATTCGTCAATTTTTAAAAGAAATCCCATCAAATTATTAAAAAACTTAGTTTTAGTTAATCTTGTTTAAAAATTGTTTGAAGTAGAGTGTCATTTGTGAGATTTTAGCTGGTTCTTATTTTTTCAACTTTAAAAAGTTCTCATTTGAACCGAAACCTATATATATATATATATATATATATATATATATATATATAGATTTGCGTTCATGTGAGAACCGACCTTAAAATAAAAACAATAAGAACCAATTACATACTAACACATTAAATATCAACATTTAACTCAAACATAAATAATAAAAATATTAAGAGGATAATATTGACATTTAACATCCATTTGAATAGAAACGTAAGCCGCATTTCATCAAAATGAGAATGAGAACTACTCCACAATTTTTTAATCTATCATTTCTTTCTCATTTACAAAGTTGTCGCCCGTAATGGTGACAACCTACAAATCCGTTCATTCTTACGGCTTTGAATTTGATATATTTTTTTATCATTTTTTTTCTAGACTCAAAATTATTAGTGCTTTTTTCCTTTGGTTAAAAGATATGCGCATTTGATATGAAAACGGTGAATGTGTTTTTCCATGGTCGATACTTTCATATTATGTATTGGTCAATGATCAATTTTTAATATATTTTTTTATCGAATTTTATGTTTTCTATTTTACTTTATATATAGCAAAAAAACTAGTGTCGTTAAAAATGTATCATGAAATTTATCGTGTCATAAATTTAGATTGTCGATAAAGATGTGTTAGAAAATAAATGTGTCACTAAAATTATATAAAAAATTACGTATCTCACAAAAAATATCTAAAAAGATTGATGTATCACTACAAATGTACCAAAAGATTACGTGTCTAAAAAAATTGCTAAAAAATTAATGCGTCAATTAAATGTAACAAAAAGTATCATGAAACTTATCGTGTCACACATTTAGATTATCAATAAAATTGCGTTAGAAAATGAGTGTGTCACAAAAAATGTATCAAAAAACTACGTGGCTAACAAAAAAATGAGCTACAAATCAATGTATCAATACAAATGTATCAATACATTTGTACCAAAATCAATGTATTGTATAAATATAAATGTATCAAAAAATTACGTGTCTAAAAAAATGTGTACAAAATAATCGGTCATTATATATGTATCAAAAAATCACACATTTCACAAAAATAATTGTGTAAAAAAATAATGTTTCACTAAATATAATGAATTTATGTGTGTCATAAAAAAATGTGTCAGTAAAAATATGTGATAAAAATTAATATGGAAAGCATTTAAAAAAATAAAAAAAATCAATAAAGAGAGTAGAAAAAGTAAAAAAAACATTGCAATATTGTAGTAATACAAAATCGAAAAAGGTAACAAAAGGAAAAGAGAATTACGTGAATCAGCATTAAAATCTTGTGGATTAAAAATGGCATAAGACTTTCAATTTATTACAATATTGCCATTATTCATATTTATTGAATTAGAATTAAATGTCATCTAACAAAAGTGTATCCAACGGTTGATATTGGTTCTTATTGTTTTTATTTTAAGCATGATCACTACAATAACGTCACTCTATATATATATATATATATATATATATATATATATATATATATATATATATATATATATATATATATATATATATATATATATATATATATATATATATATATATAAGTATAATTATGATTTGAAACCACACTTTTTAATCCAGTCATATCCCAGTCACATCTTTTAACCAATAGTATTTCAGGATTTCCTAGAAAATCTCAAAATTCCACGAAATTCTGTTTTTATTTTGGTATAAAAAATGTTATTTTTTAACGGGGGTTGTAAGATTTGAACTCATGACCTTAAAGTTATTTGTTTTAGTGTTTTCCGAATGGGCTATTGTATTGTTTTTGTTATATATTTTTAAACCCCTATATTTATTATCCGGTTTGTAATTAAAATGGTAAGTATTTTTATTTTTTAATTAAAACTAACGATAATACATAATATATTTTTTGATTTACAAATAATATCCTTTAATTTTTTAAAATATATGAAGATATGTATTACATTCTGATCACGTAACCAAAAACTATATGCCTCCCATGAAAATCCTAATGATTGTTGAATCAGTGTAAAACCTATACCTCACTGGCTCTATAAGATTCACGGCATTGGCAAGGTAATGTTTATTTTCCTCAACTTTTAAAATCATTCATCCATATAATATCGAGAATTAAAAACCAATATATATTTGTATTGAGAAAAACCAATATATATTTTTATTGAGCTATTGTCATAAAAGCTGTATGTTTTGCATCTGTATGAACAGGTCATATTGGGTCGGCCCATTACATGTCAACACAGGATTGGAATGATACAAGCTGAATAAAAAAAGGGAAGATGGAGTTGAACTGCTACATGACGATGTCATACAGTCTCTTGGATACAAGTGAGCAGATCAAGGTCACTTATTCACGTGGATGAGGTATCATTAGTTTGCTGCCGTAATTAAACTTGATTTTATAGGTAATGATTGTATCTTTTAAATATTAGGATCTTGGTGGAAAACAGGATGCAACTCGTTGTGGTGTTCATATATTGGTATTTGTTAGTGCCTTTGCTCTGAAACAACTTTCTCACTCCATCATAGTTAATTGATTCCTTTTTTGTTTGTAGATTTTACTACAAAAGTCTGGACCGACAAAGAGGTTAGTTGGTGACAGTGTATTTATGTTGTTTATTTTATCGTTGTACGGTTTTGTTAATAAAAATATTGTCTATAATTATGTCTAGTCTATAATTATGTTGCCCACTTTCATTCGAAGATACTGATCACAAGGATACAAGTGGTGCATAATTTGACTAAACAGCTTACAAGCCCCTATAAGAACCCGACTATAGACCCATTTGAAACGTACCCGTATTCCTAAGCCACTCATCTAAACCAGTGACCGACCCACCCTACACAGTTTGCCTCTCATTATGACTACATGATATGCAAGTCGAACGAGCCAACACAAGGCCAAAGGTCACAACAACTGGAATTACAGCAGCTGCACTACCACAAACACAGTCAGCTTATTTGCGACAATAATATGTTGCTACGGAATATGCAAAAGAGGATTTCGACATCAGTTTATCCTTGGATATATATAAGTCTCCATACAAAAAATGTTTTCGTAAAATCACTTTGTATTATTTATTTAGTTGAATTATTGTTCCTTCTGATTCGTGATGATATACACTCTTCCGATATAAGCAATTTCATTTTGTATCACTCTTCTAATATTAGCGTTTTCATATTTTCCTACAAGTGGTGATTTGGGAAAGTATAGGATGGGCAGTGGACAATGCATTCTTATTGGCTTTTATAACTTGTCCTGATAATAGAAGTTGCTGCATATTTTTATAAATCTCCGTAATATGTTTTTGAGAATCTAAATTATATATATGTGAGGCTGCAATTCGTGCTCTCTCTTTTGTTTATTTTGCAGGGAGTACTTCATTCAGCAGTACATAACCACTACTGGAGATTAATACTGGATCAACAAACATCTGCTCGTAACCACTCTCTCCATTATATGCTTACAAAATAAACAAGCCACTCCTTCCTTTTATTACCATGCCTTAAAGTGTGCACGTTGACTATTCTGAACTAATACTGAGTCAAAATTCAATTAGTACAGGCTCTAGAGGTGTAGATTATGCAGAATATTTGGTTGTTTGGCTACGAGAAAAGGTATGTACTGTGCCACACTCTCGTATAGGCTGATATACACACTTAGGAATATGGGGTAATGGAGTATATATGCAGGTTTACTCCATTAGAGAAACTGCCGTAATTGAAGATTGAAAGTTAAGTAAGTAATCTACTTTTATGATTGTTTCTGGTTTACAGGCATCCAGAAATTCAGAATATTTTCATCGACCCTGCGTTTTAAATCGCTGTCTTAGTTTGTAATTTTTATATTTTAGATGTATGCAGATTCTCGCATTCTAGACAAATTAGGATGTGTAGTATAATATTGAGATCTTAATGTACGGTATGGTACGCACTCAGAAAACTTCTAGGGTCTAGCTTATTACTGATGCGGCATCTACTCAAGATTGTCCTGTATACCCCTATAAGTTCTCCAAAGAAATGGTTGTCTAGTAAAATTGAACATCGTTTATATGCTGAATTTAAGAACCATAACCACAAATATTCTTATTAACTTTGTGACACATAAATTTGACATGAATTCGTTTTCTCTTTGTGGACTTGGTCAGTTCCTTTGTATGATACTCTTGGTAAGTTAGTCCTGGTTATTGTTGGTTCATCGCAAATCATGCAGCTGTGCAAGCTGTCTTTTGTGTGCCACAAACATTAAAAGATACAACTCCAATGTTAGCTCACACATAGCAGCCAAGAGTTTCTGCTTAGAAGTCAAAGGTATGGAAATTTATATAAGTTTAAGTTACAAGGTTCTGTAATAACATACGATAGTATATTTGATTTATAGTTCGTGCGAGTGAAAACTTTGAGAGCCTATAATTTTAGTTTGTTTTATCAGTGGATTTAAAACTTGGTATCTGTCATGTTTCTAAAACAGAGGACTCTAGCAAAACTCCATACGATATACAGACTGATATAGTAATTGAAAAATAGAATAATCATTTTAAAAAAACTATTCGTTAATAAAAAAGTACACAAAGAAAGAAAATACATGAAAATAACAAATTATCAAAAGTTAGGACCATCTAACTATCTAAGGTTTGTACATAAAATTGGGTACAGGGTCATTGAGCCGTGGTGCATTTAATAATCTGAGTCCACTTGACCCGTCATGTTTGTGTTTACAATTTCTGTTTTGATCTTTAGATGTTATATGGATTTTCAAAACCAGTTGTTCCTGTTTGTTTTCGCCCAATTACATATTTTCCGCAACAGTATGAGAACTGGACAACAAGATAATAATATGTACACAGACCCGAGACCACAATATCATATGTCCACATAGTAATGTTGTTTCAATCTGAAGATATAAACTTTAAATATTTATCCTTATTATGAGGAAGACCTAAACAATTGCAATGGAACATACAGGTATGTTGGTTTTTTGCTACAAAAATTCATACTTCAGGTGGTGAGTTATGCTATTAAAACGTTGTTTGGTTCCATGCCGTTTTAAATATAGTTCCATCTTTTTTTGCTAATATAACTTTCATTCTTTACAGACAAATCTTTCATTTTAAAACAGCTCAGTGCGAGTGGAACCCTGGTGCCAACTTAGCTGGACCTGAAGGAGATGAAAATGGGAGATAAGTTAAACTACTTGAAAGTTTATTATGTTTCATATATTATTCTTTTGCTGATTAGTTGAATGTGGTATTCTTCTAATCGCAGGGATAAAAGACTAAAAATGAGGTGTTGATATTATATCCAAAAGCAAATTTGTCAAGGTGATGATCATATAGCCACTACATGTTAAAGGAATACCTTAAGACACCTTCAACACACATTCATCAATCAAGATAAAAGATCGAGCTTGAATCCCATCTCCTCACATTTCAAACTTATCAGTGGTCGTAAAGGGTTATCTGTAGAAAGAAGCAAGTGCTTTCTCCGTTCCACCTGAAAGTGTTACGATGTAAAAAACAAAAATATTACAGTAGTTTCTTGTCAAAATATCACATAAAATAAAGACAAAATGTATCAACTCGTCATGTTCTTCTTTGTCCCTACCTTTCTTTACCTAGAATTGTACATCAATGGAACGAATAAAGAACGTCACGTACATTAAAAACTACTAACCACGATAGCAATGGTCCAAAATTAATCTTATTTTTAATCATTTTATTCCGTTTTTTATACTTTAATGCAGCAAAGCATGTTTTGGAATTTAACCAGCTAGAATAGTCAAGTCATTTCCATTATAAGTTGTGCCTTATGTGGCTTAACAGATTGAAAAAAATCGATTCCACAAACCTGTGAATATCGGAAGCGATGAGATGGTTAGCATGAATGAAATGGATGAATTTTTTCTTAGATTTGAGGACAAGAAGCTCCCAATTCACCACATTCTAGGCCCAGAAGGTGTACGTGGTAGAAACTTCGAGAATACTTTGATCGAAGGAAAGCTTAGACGGGATCCTACCCACTATGACTCCGCCTCGTGGGGTGAAGCCAGATGATTTAGATTGTAATCAAGTTAGTCTGTTATATTACGAAGCATAAGGGTGATTAAATATTATATTCGCTATTCTTGGTGTTAGAGAACACGTCTTTACTGGAAGGTATGTTCTTTTTTTTTACCAAAATTAGTTATAAATTGTAATCTTAATTCTATATGTAGTTTTATCTAATGCTTCTGATGGTGTATGGTACAATGTTTCTTCCTTGGCCTGGTTTATGTCCAACCAAGAGACAAGTCTTGTAACATTGGGTCAACGTGTTTTAGCATATCCCATTAAGTAAGTTGCCTAAAATTGTCTGATTTTAATGAATAGTAAAATAAGTACAAATCTGATATTTTAGTGTATTGGTTTTATATTGCAGAGTGTAGATGCATTATGGAAACCATGATGTCTTTGACCGAATATTTCACATTCCAGGAGGCCGAATTAGTAAGGCATCACGTGTCCTTAATATTAGTGAAGACATCTACGCAGGTTCCCACCTTAAGACATAGGACTGGGCAACGTTACCCACCATGAATATATTAAGGTTTCTCAAGTATTTAGCTTAAAGAGATTCTTCAGTAAGGTCACCCCTTGAATTTTATCATTACTATCATGGAATCGGTACTGATATGGGGACACTAATCGAGGCAAGTATTATAATTTTAAACTCTGATTTGTTGTTTCAGGAAAGGCTATTTTACATGGCTACAACTACATATCCACCTCGCTCACCATATTACAGGCTGTACAATGATTACGAACAAGACCCTAGCTCTGCCCTAGAACCTCCACCTGCGAGCGAAGGACTAACCAGCTATATGGTGCTAATTACACTGTAAGCATCTTACTAAGAACATACTAATGTGATCCAAATAACTTGATTTCTGTTTTGACTAAGTATAGTTTGACGTGATTATGCAATGCTTATGTTTTTGCGTGGAACCTTGATTTCAATGTTTCAGTGTTTCTCCACCAAAGATCCCAGAAGTTGTGATTCCAGAAAAGCCTCTTTTAAAAATCGTGTCCAGTTTGAGAATTTTATTTAAACCATGGTTTGACAGCTAATAAGGATATTGCTTCTCGAAAAGACCTCAAGAAGTTTCTATCTGTAAGCTACTTTTCGCTATATTGTAAGTAGCCACTTCTGTACTGAAGGCATAAATAGTTGAGGGTAGTTCAGTCTTGATTAGTCTAAAGCTCAAGAAGTTCACTGCTAATATCTATGTCCATTCATCTGATCTCGATATTTAGTCTGCATGTTGATTTCTCTACATTTAAAATATATAGCTTAGCCATCGTGGCGCGATGTATATAGCATTTCCTTAATGTTTGTTATATATCACACAAGTTTCGAATGGTGCTGGTTTGAGAAGGGCAATGGATTTTCCAGTTTGCTGAGTTCTCTTGAGACATGATCCTCTTTTGTACAATCATTCTCGTAACAAAATCTAATAGGCAGCCAGGTTAAGGCATAAATTAAAATCCACGTTTATGCAAATGAAAAGGTGCATAACACGATTAGCGTGAAGAAGAGAAAGATAAATTCGTCCATAATAAGCATTTAGGATATGGAGTTTTGAGAGCAGGCAACCCTGCTTGGAGATAGATATTCAATAGAGGCTCCAGAGTCGCGGATATAACCTACAAAACTCATATTTAAATTGATCTACTTCAATCCCCAAGTGAGAAAAAAATCACAGGATATTGTGTGGGAGTCAAGGTGAACACAAAATCTTGCCAAGTTTTCTGCACAAGTGATAATATGTTGCTGCTTGATATCATTTTAGCTACCAAATTTGAGCCGGATATGTACACTCACCTGGCCAAAATAGGTTTCTCTTCAAGATCCTCAACCCTACTATTCGTAAGTGCTGTTGCTCCTACCGGTAATTAACCATTAGCCCATCCTTTAAATTAATTATTAGTTGCATTGTGTGTAATCCCAAATAGCCTTGCATTTTGACTCAACTAAGAATAAGGCATAAGAATTATGCATAAATTTGGATTTTAAATTGTCTAAAGTTTGTGTAACAGATTCTATTTGTATTTTGTGATGATGATAACACTGGTGATGCGGTCAGTTTACTTGAATATTGCAAATCACTTGACATGTGTTTCTTAATTTATATAAACCAGGTTCATTGTTGCTGTCATTTGGGTTATGCAGGCTTATATAAAGTTGTTGACTAAAGGGTGACATCCCATAACAGCTTTTTCAACTGTTAAATTCATGGACTAACACGATGATGGATAACGTCAACATTCAGTACTTGCCCACATTACTGACCGGAGTACATGCAACTGAGATCCGCTAAGCAAAATATGCACGCAAGTGAAAGGATAAACATAACTAAACATGCAGCAGTTGGAACACCAAATGAAAAACGTCTGCAACTAATTCGAAAAGTTAGAACGACAATTAGTAGTCAGTTTGGTCCTAAATTCTTTATCTACCTTCTCTATACAGCCTATTGACTAATGAGACTTTATTTATGTGTTTTTCAGGATGTGATCATTCGTGTCATAAGTGACAGCAATGGAACACAACAAAGAAGTGAGTGGAGAAAACCTTTACCTCATTAAGTATATTCATACTAACTTTCAGGAACCCACTAATGTAAGATTTCATAGTCATCTTTTATGAACAAAAGAAGGTACTTTTAGCATATAGGAAGTCTTCAAATCAATGGTGCTCCATGTTTAACAAAGTCGTTGCTCGTATGATCTTATGTTTTTTTATTACTGCACACTTTCTTATCATTGCAACCAATTTTTTTAGTGTTGTACCACACCAAAAAGTAAATGTAGCATTCTTCTCATAATATTGAATAATTTCTCCCTTGGCAACAGGATAGTCATGTGTTTGAAATAAACATGTTTGCATGTACATAAAACAGTTCACCACGTCGTCTTGGGCAAGGAGGATGAAGTTACAACCCCTTGCTCAGGTCATCACGTTCTTGTCAAAGTATGATGAAGAGACCCATCCAATCGAAAGCTTGCTAAAGATTTGGCTGACAAATGGGAAAGATTTCTCTTAGCTTTTTGTTTTGAGGGTCTATGCATATTAAATCCCATGTGTAGTCAGTCTATATATAAAATGTATTATGAATAACAAACCACGCCGGAAAAGGTTATAGCAACCAGGTCATAAATTCTTGTTTTTGCTGAGGTCTGTAACAAACTGTTTTTCCTATTACCTCATCTGGTGCGTATATTTATAAATGCTTATGCATACTATGCCTAATTTCATTCCCCCACCGCTAGAAGCAATATTTTCGGCGTTTTGTCCACATGACAATAACATGATTGCCATAGCAATGGTGGAATCTTCTATCCATGTATACAATGTTCGATCTGATGAGGTAGCTCTTTCACTATTATTTCAAAATAAGTCTCATAGTCACGTATCTTAATAAATGAAATTAATGTTTAATATATGTTTGAGCCGGTGAAAATGAAGCTTAAAGGTCATGACAAACGTATAACAAGTCTTGCTTTCTCAAACTTTCTTAATGTGCTGGTATCTTTTGTTGCTGAACCTCAGGTAAGAGAAATTAGATGATCCTTTGTGTTTGATTTGTTAATATTTTCTCAACAGATGGTTTGTCAATATTCTTTTATATCAATATTGTATGAATAAAAATTCAAACTAACATATAGTAGATATATCCGTTTAGGGTGATCGAGCCTTTATGCTATTCTAGAGTATATATACTATTGACTTAAAGATGGTCATATTTATAGACTTCTTGTATTTATAACTTTTGCTTGAAGTGCTAAATAAATGGGGAAAATGGGTTGGTAAGAGGAATCACACTTGAGCAATATGTCGAACTTTGCTTCTCCTAAAAAAAGCGAGTCAGCGTCATTAGGATGGAAAATATTAAATTTGGACCACTTAAAGCGTACTCCCATTCCTCTAAATTAGTCTAATTAAATTGATATCTGGTGATATGATACTATAATGTTAAGTAAAGCTATGTTATATGCTCCATGTTCAGAAGTAGAATTACAAAAACTATCATTAGACATTTCCTAATAAAACTACGATAATTATAATTAGCCATTTTCTAATACCCATTTCGGAAGTAGCACTTCCTACTAATGAAGCCACAAATCTCGAAGGGTTAGAGTGTATTCCAAATGCAAGAGCTGAAGCAGACCTGAAACTCACATATTTTGTCACTTACAAGAAACATGACCCAAAACTAAGATTCGTCTTTGCCCGGAATCACAGTTGTAATGCGAGACAGACCCTCAATTTCTGCAAAATAGTTTACAAAACCTCACTGTGTCCACTCCTATGAACAATATGGAGACATCATCCTTCAATAATGGTTCTTCATTCAATAATAGTTTACCACATGTCAGATACGATTCCATCGGCCTTACTGATACTTCAAACGGGCAATCGGGTCGCTCAGGTAATCAACAGGATCGCTATTATTGATAGGTAAATTAATGAGTTTTTAATACACACCTATTTTTAACGTTACAGGTCGGCTGCTTGAATACAAATATATAGGAAGCTGTAATTATACCTGTCAGCACTATGGCGCCCGTTTTTGGTACGAGGAACGTACGAAATAAAATCATAGAATTTCACCTCCAAAGTACCTACCTACTTAGGAATTATATTGAATGAGTAAAAAGAGCTCAGAGGCAGGACATGTGCATGCGTGTTAGATAAACCACCTTCAATTGAACTGTTATAGTTAGTTTCTTACAGGAGTCTACCGGTTTCGGGTTACGCGGTAGTACAATTCTTCCAGCGGTGTCGTTCAACAGGGACACTAGCGTTGCTGAGACATGTCGCTTTTGGTATCGATTTAACTTGAGTGCGTATAAACGATTTATAGCCTAATGTAAGTTGGAAGTGTTAACGATAAAGACCTCTACATTACCTGATGAAGGATAAATATTATGACATAATGTATGAGAAGTAACTTTACATTTAGATTTTCCATTATCCCATTATCTGTTTAACTGCGTATGCAATGCACAACTATGGTTTCTGAGACAACTTATTTTAATGTAAACTACATATTTGATAGGGACGTCTGCTCTGACTCACAAATCTACACCCATTCTTGAAACTTCAAGAAGTTCTGTGCATTTAAACAATGGGTTGATAGATATTAGTTGTAACTATAGGCCTGATAGATCATGTTCACCTTAAAATTAAAACATACCTTGCGTATCTTCTAATTATATTTCCAATAACCAGAAGACAGGAATTCATGTGACGCTTGCTCAAGTGCAGCTTCATCATGAACAACGTCAACATGCCACATTAAGCTGTTATGTCTTGATATTGTGTTTATGTTGGTTTACTCTAAGATTTATAAAACACGCACTAATGAAAGTCTTATCTATACCAAACTCTATATCAAAGAAGAAAAAAGGGCCAGGAAGATGACTACATCAACGTAACCTTGAAGAACATTATTGAAGCAATATGTGGAAATTTTGAGCCCCTTAGACCAAAGATGCTATTCGTGTCCTGATAAAGGTTTCTAGAAATTACCCTAATTATATTTGGATAAGAATCAAGTACAACAATGGAAGCACGTGACTTTTCACAATTCAAAATAATTTTTGACTCGCCAAATAGCAGCAATATTCATAAACCTTATAATAGGGCACTTTCGTAATTTTGGCCCACTTTTCTGGTGTCAATTTGTTACTCCCTCCGTCTCATAATAATAGTTCACCGACCAAAAATACGTAGTTTAATAAAAACATAACTTTTTCAGCTTTCTCTCTCTTACTTTTTATACAATGACAATTTTACCCTTAACCAATTAATTTACAACTTCCTTATTATTTGTAATAATACCCTCAAATAAGGGTGATATGGTAAACTTAATCTATATTTCTTATCTATTTTTGGACTGGACTATTAATTTAGGACGTCCCAAAATAGTAATGTGGACTATTAATATGGGACGGAGGGAGTATTATTTCTATCATTTCTCACAACCGTCATAAATAAGAGTATCACATGATTGGAGAGAGGGAACCAAACAATATAAGTTCATTGAGCATTGTTTAGTAGCCAAACCGAAAAACCGATCGAACCGAAACCGAATAACAAACTTATTCGTATTTGAACACACTCTTTGAAATGAAGCGACTTTATTCGGTTTGATTTTGGTTTATATAAATTTTAATCAAACAAAAACAAGAAAACTCTTATAAGTAAAAAACAATCGACATTGGACTAAACAAGTCCAATGGGTAAGCTAAACGATAAAAATATCAGTACATATATTCGTTTAAGTTAACGAATAATGAACACGAGACTAAACAAATAAGTTAGATACACCAAGTGCTAAAAATAACATAAAATATATCAGTAAAAGTTTTGTTCTAGCAAAAACAATTCCCAGTGCGAATAAAAAAATATTACACAAAATTAATTACAAAAACATTAAACCAATACAATTACCAAAGTTAAATAAATAAATATCACATGAATATGATTAAAAAACACAACCAAAACAACAACAAGAAATAAAAAACGCACAAACCAAAAACCCTCCAGATCAAGAGAAAAAAAAACCCCGACCGTTGGAATTTTTAAAATACATGTTAAATCGCCAAGCGACAAAAAATAAACCATTGCAACAGGAATTAAATCATCTTAATATAGAGGGCACATGTATAAACTTTCGACGAACTTACAAATTCAAGAACTGAAAACGCACGAACCATAAACCCACCGGAACAAGAAAAAGAAATGACCCCGCCCGTTGGGCGGGTTACGGCGCTAGTATATATATATATATATATATATATATATATATATATATATATATATATATATATATATATATATATATATATATATATATATATATATATATATATATATATATATATATATATATATATATATATATATATATATATATATATATATATATATATATATATATATATATATATATATATATATATATATATCTATCAGTTCTAGGAAGACCATGATGATTACCCACTAATCACATGTCAGGTTTTTAGAGCCTACAGGTCCAAGCCTTGGCTCTGATACCATAATTGTAACACCCTATTTTGATAAATGGCGGGTCACGCGTAATTATGACGTGTCATCAAAGCATGCAAGGTAAATGTCTTAAAAACATTTATTGACCAAAAAGACAAATGCCGGAATCAAACATCGGCAGTCTAAGTAAAGTTCATCACACATGAATAACAATAATACTATAATGGAAAAGGACTAAACAATGTCCACGAAATGAAATAAAGTACTGAATGAAATGTATGGAAGTACATAAGTAACTGAAAGTCGGATAACATCCATCCGTATGCATGTACGGTCAAAAGCCTACGATCGTCCCTGAGTACCTGCCGTTTGGGAACATGAAAGGAAAACGACCGAGCATAACGCTCAGTGCACGGATACAGAAGCATAGGATGAATAATATAAGCATGTAAAAATATAGGAGCGGAAATGAATAAGTCCTGGAAAACCTGTTAATTACTTAGTAAAAATGGTTTTATAGTTTGAAAAGCCTTATGTTTATCTTATGAAAAATGTTTAACATGTTAACCATTAAGACAATATAGGTCATGAAGTATCAACGTGCATGAATACTTAGAGGGGTGACCTCATCATGCAATTAGAGGGGTTGCCTCTAATTAAAATAAGTCTGGGTAGGAAGGATCAACTCCTTGTGAAGTATGCAAGGCACACACCTCATTCACCTGATAATACTGTAAAAACATGTAACCTAGGATGCACCCATACGCCCCACATGATAATATAATAATATGGCCAAAGCTGAAAGCAAACGCCACGAGCTATCATTTCGTCGTGGTGAAGTCATAACACTGGTGCCTCCAATGTTATGGTTATGGTACCTCCATGAATAGGTTGAACTGGTCATGCATGTATATGGCTGATAAGTGTGTAAACACCCATCTTTTTTGCCACTTAATTACACTAAAAACGAGACCATAACGTATATTTTATGTCGTAAATGTCGGAATTATGCGTGGTTTGTGTTTTTGTTGTGATTTAGGATCAAAATGTGAAAAGGAAGGAAAACACGAGCTTTCACGGGCTTTTATCTAAGAAAAGGACGAAAGACGAAGTCAAATGATCAAGAGTGCAAAAGGAACGGAAGTCCAAGACATATTCTGAAGATTTATCGAAGAAAAAGTCAAAAGACGGAAGTTTAATGAAGCCAAAGAACTCAAGTCTAATTTATGAAGAAATTACAAGACGAGTTTAAAGTGATCCCGAGACAAAGTCTTAAAAGTCGAAGAATTTGGAAGACGAAAAGACTAAGGACCAAAAAGAAAGAAAGAAGAAAGAAAGGAGAAGCTTCCACTAACCTCTTCTCCTCCTCCTATAAATAGAGGCCTAAGTTCATTTTTTATGTTTGTTAGCTAATTTGACAAATTAGTTCTCCAGTTTATTTTATGCACCTTTAATTACTTGTCATTTTAAATACTTGTTTTGCACCTTAATTTCTTTAATTTCAAATAAGTCTTTTAATTGTGTTCTTTAATCTTCATGCTTTTTAATTACCTTGTTCATCATCTTTTTATTAATCTTTGTTTGTGTTGATTTAAAGTTTTCAATCTTAATCTTTTTCTTCTTCTTTTTATTTAAAGTTTGAATCTTTTTAAATTTTTGTGTATTGTTTTTGTTGTTTTCAACGTTTTGTTATTGATTTGAGATTTTTATTTAGCTTATTGGTTTTTTATTTTGCTTATTGTCCTTGAAAAGTTAAGATTTTTGAGCTTATTTTCGTACTTTTTAGTTTTCCTAGTTTTTAGGATCTTCTGGCGTAAATTCGCAACTTCTTCATAAATTCGCAATTATTGCGAATTTGAACTCTCCAGGAATTGCGGATTGGAACTTAAGCATTGCGAAATCTATCCCCACAAATTCGCAATTATTGCGAATTTGTACTTCAGTATTGCGAATTCTTTGTTTGCTTATTGCGAAATCATACCCATTTTCCAGTATTGCGAAATCTTGGTTAAGTTGCGAATTTGAATTAATTTCGCAATTCATTGCGAAATTGTGTAAAGATTTAAAAGTTGCGAATTTTTATACTTTGTATTGCGAAATTATTCCCTTTTTTACAAGTTGCGAATTTAATTGTTTTTACTTAAATTTTATTTTTAAATTTATTTTCCCCATAATTTTTAATTAGCTTTGTTTTAATTGTTTCGTCTTGTTTTTACGTCAATTTATTTTTGCTTGTTTTTCTTATTTCATTTTCAAAAGTATTTTATTTTAAGTTTTCATTTTTATTACGTTTTTAATTTCTGTAAATTTCACGCTTCCCGAAAAGTTCATTTTTACCAAGTGTTTTTCTATTTTTATTTTAAACGGAAAAAGTGACAGTTTTTCTGGGTTTTGTTTTTAGTTTATTTTCATTACGTCCCGTCTTATTTTTATCTTTTGTTTTATTTTTATTTTAAACGGAAAAAGTGACAGTTTTTCTAAGCCTCGTCTTTTACTTTGTTTTACTTTAACGTTTTGTTATTTCCCTTTACCACAACGACCAGTTCTTTGTTTCCCACCAACGAGCAGCTGAGTCACACGTTTAACCACGATCAATTCGAGAAGACCGCGAGAACGACAATCAATTCTTTTTATCAATCTTTTAACCATACAAAAGCACGGTTATCAAATGGCGCCGCTGCCGGCTCTTTTCATGAAGATTAACGGTTTCTTGTGAGAGACGCGTTGCTTATTGGGATCTGTCCATTCGTGAACGTTATCTTTCTTGCATTAAAACATTTTCAAAAATACAAAAACATTAAAAAATTATAAAAAGCATTTCTTTGCACCAAAAAGATTTTATCTTTCTACTTGTGTATATATTTTTGTGCTTGGTATATTTTTCTTTTCTTTTTGCAGGTGCATGCGTACTAGATCTTCTAATTATCAAGAGCCCGAGCCTCAAGAAGATTTAGATATGGCAGGTGTACCACCCCCACCCAACCCGAATAACAATGTTCCACAACCTGATCTTCGGACAATGGAGGAGCTTTGTCAACCAATAATGTTTGGCCGAGGAGGACCGATTGCGCCGATGCAAATCACGGCTCCGGAGTTTCCGTTGAAGCATCACATGATCTAACAAGTGCAAACCAATCCATTTAGAGGAATTCCCGATGATGATGCCAACAAACACCTCGACAAGTTCATTACTCTTACTCAAAGCATGAAAGCACCCGGTGTTTCTATGGATGAACTTCGCCTACAGCTATTTCCACATACCTTATCACATCACGCAGAAAGATGGTTTGATCGTCTCCCGAAGAATTCTATTCACACTTGGGATGACATGACTCAAAGATTTTTGTCACGTTACTTTCCACCATCCATGGTCACAAGTCTTCGCAACCAAATCAGCGGATTTATGCAAGATCCGGATGAATCACTCTTTGACGCTTGGGAAAGATATAATGTCTTGATCGATCGATGCCCAAACCACAATATGCTCCCTGTTACCTTGATCGATGCTTTCTACAATGGTCTAACTTTCCGTGATAGAGATACTATAAATTCAGCCGCCGGTGGCACATTTATGAAAAGAAGACCTGAGGAGTGTAGAGAGCTAATTGAAAACATGACTACTCACCACAAGAATGGATTCGTCCGCTTCTTCAAGGAACAACACGAGAGTCAATGTTTCTTCTACTTCAGCAAGCCCCGACATGTCCGAATTCACAAGACAAATGGTCGAAATGAATAAGAATATCTTGCTCATCGCTTCTAATCAACAACAACAAGTGAAAGCGGTAGCACCTTCTTGTGAAACATGCGGTGGTCCTCACTCATACATTGATTGTCCTTCGACCCAAGGCAATCCAGAAAACGTGTATGCGGCTTATGGTAATTATTCATCGGAAAATTACCAAAACCGACAACAAGGGGATAGAAATTTGTTGAGTTACCGGTCCAACAACTACCTTTCACCCGGTTTTACTCCTCAAAACCACAACACCTCCGCCAACTACAATAGAAGCAATCAACAACCACCACGTGCTTCTACAACATATCAACCACCCGCCCCCAACCTCCACCCGTAAATCAAGAAGTTGAAACTTTTATGAGAAGCCAACGAGAGCTAGTCAACAACCTTCAAAGCCAAATAATCAACTTGAAGGGCGACATCACCAAACATGGAAGTGATATTCGCACCGAGCTAAGAAATGACATGGCTAAACAAAGGAATGAGCTTCGTACAGACATGACACACTCTCTGAGCACTCAAATGACTGATTTGCGCGATATGATGTCTTCATTCTTTAACGGTACCCCACCTTCTACTTCGGGTTCACTTCCTTCGAATACCGTCACCAACCCGAGAGCGAACGTGAGTGCTATTACTACTCGCAGTGGAGCTACTCTAGTAGGACCTTCTACCCCGCCACCCATTATTTCATCTACACCTCCTCCACCACCATTTATCCCTCATATTCCCACGCCTAATATTAGATCACCACCACCGTCTCCGCCTCGTGCAGTAGAAGTGCCTAAGAAGACGAATCCTCCACCTACCCCAACATCCACCTTTCAACCCACAATTCCTTATCCATCACGGCTTGGAAAGAACAAATTGCTTGTCAAAGAGGACGCTCAAATCACTTCTTACTTGAAGATGATCAACCAAATGAACGTCAATATTAGCCTCATTGAAGCACTTGTCCACATGCCGAAATTTGTCAAAGCATTCAAGGAATTGCTTAACAAGAAGGAGAAGATGGCCGAATTATTAAATACTAAATTGAATGAAAATTTTTCGGCCATCCTTCTAAAAGAACTTCTGAAAAAACATGGAGATCCCGGTCATTTCGTCCTTCCTTGCACTTTTAACCAAACCAAAAATTTTACTGCCTTAGCCGATCTCGGGGCAAGTATAAATTTAATGCCACTAAGCGTTTGGAAAAAGTTATCATTGCCCGATATTCTACCCACCAAGATGACTTTGGAGCTAGCACATCGCACTCTCGCGTACCCGCTTGGTATCGCTGAAGATGTCTTTATTAAAGTTGGCACTTTCACATTTCCGGTCGACTTCGTCGTGGTAGATTATGAAATGGACCCTCGTATTCCTTTAATACTTGGCCGGCCATTTTTAAGAACCGGAAAAGCTTTAGTGGATGTCGACAAATGCGAGCTCATCTTAAGAGTCGGCGATGATTCACAAATTTTTACAATGGGGAAGCTTTCTTATAAATCAAATGGAAAAGAATCAGCGAACATGATTAATGTCCTTGATGATTTTGTTGTCTACAACAATCCTCTGTTCGACCCTCTCATTGATAATCCACTTTTCGAAGATGATGAGGATGATTCTCTTTCCAATGAAGATCCTTCACCCATTTATGAATCTCCACCAATCTTTGATGCCTATGATGATTCAAGCTCCGATGAGGAAGATTTTGATGATTTTACTTCTGAGTATAAAGACATGCCTTCTTATGATGACTTTGATGATGTCAATACTATTTCTAGTGATTCGTCGCATGCTATAAATCCTCCACCATCAATGCTTGATCCTACTTTGGATAACTACTCATTCGAGGAAGAATTTTCTGATTTTCTCAATACGTACTTCCCTCATGAGAGTGATATACCTCCGTTAGACTTTGATGATTATCGTCTTCCACCCTCTATGGATTTGACGACAATTCTTTCTAAGGAGAAGAAGCCGGAAGACACCGAAGTCCGCTGCACGTATGATATAACACCTCTCTGTCCACCTGCTGAGGACGAGGTCGTGCATTTTTATCGCGGATCTTCTTCAAATTCTATTGAGCCTGAGTGCTATTTTCCCTTAAAGGAAAAGGTGTTCGACCCCGGTATTGCTATTGTTCAGCCATCTCAGTATCCATCTGATGTAACAAAAGGAAAGATTTTTGGAAGCTGCACCACTCTGCTGTCACCCCACCACCCTTGCTACCACCGTGCTCTACCGCTGCTTAAGGGAACCTTGCCTACTCTTCTTTGGCTTGCCTTGTTCGCCTTAAGCCTTTGTTACTTGATGGACGAAAACCATGTGTTTGATCCCGGTGGATGCTCTTCAAGGTTATTTCCATGATAATCAAGGTCGAGTCAGGCTCACGACTCGGTAATAAAAAATCAAGTGCTTCTTGGGAGGCAACCCAAGTATCTATCTTTTAGCTATTTCTACCCTAAGTGTAGGGGAGACCCGTTGGTGTTTGCTATTTTCTCTCTTCTCATACTCGGGGATTCGAGCGTTCAACGATCCACTCATGATGATTTTTGACGACCCGTGATTCCGTGTTCCCACCTTCCCGGTTCTATCCTAAACTCTTTTCGATTCACTATTTTATATATCTCTATATTAAAATAGGAATCTCGTTAGTTGTCTTTTCCTTAAGGAGATTTAAGCAAAGTGCACAATGTCCTAAGTGTAGGGTAGTTTACTCCCACATGCCTAAACATTGAGGACAATGTTTATATCAAGTGTGGGGGGACTTCTATCGAAGTTAAGTGGACTTTACCGTAAATTTGACCTCATTTTAACCGGAAATTCGATTTTTCGACATTTTTCAAAATTTTTGATCTATTTTGGCCTAGTTGTAGTTCCCTTTCTTTTTGTTATTTTCTCTTATTTTTCAATAAAATGGTTTTAGCGAGTTTAGATATCTTAGATATATTAGGCCCGTTGTGAATATTTTGACTCAACCCGAGTTTACTTATCCAAGTTAACTCTAGCTGGTATCCTTAACCATGTAGACCTTAATTGGTTTATTAGGCTAAGCATCCACGAGTCTCATTCCTTGAGATGTTAAATTGTGGAGAACGAGAAATGATAGAGTTAGTTACAAGTTTGGTATTCTTTCATTAACTTATGTGAGTTAATTATGATCTTTTTCTCCCATCGCTTGTAAATAAATAAATGCAATAAGTAAGGTCGTACTGAAAAATTCCCTAGCTATTAGCCCAAGATCGTTTAAAAGTTGCTTGGCATTGATAAGAGTTCATAGCCAAGGCATAACTAATGAAACGGGGCGCGAAGATTGGCGAATCCGAAAAGGCCCTCACAGGCATGAGGATTTCATTTTGTTGCGAAAGATCCAAGATGATGTGAAAAGCATTATTCTAAAGTCAATATGAAGGATCAAGACACACGACGAAAAGCAATTACTCCCATAAAGATCATGGAGAAATCTATCCGAAAAGACCCTTACAAGGTATGAGGATAAATCGATCCAAGTCCGAAAAGGAGGCGGATCGTTGTATATCGAAATCCCTAAATAAGGATTGAAGAAATAATGATGAAGTCGTGGTCACATTTGAAGAATATCTCAATGATAGGTGTGAAAACACCCATCCTTTTACCACTTATTTCTTGCTAAAACAAGACCAAAATGCGTATTTAATATCATTTGTTTGGAATTATGCGTGGTTTTTGTGTTTATTGTGTTTTCAGAGTCAACCGGATAGAATGTGGAGAAAACATGGGATTGCACGGGTTTAATTGAAGAAAAAGACTCAAGATAAAGTCTATTGTCCAAGAGATGCAAAAGATTTGAAGTCAATGGGCCTATTTGAAGATTTATCGAAGAAAAGGACCAAAGATGGAAGATTTACATATGTCGAAGAACTCAAGTCTATTAAATGAAGAAATTAAAAGACGAGTTGAATTATTTCATCGACAATCCCCGAATCTGAATAAAAAACGTCAACTCTCCTGAAAAGACGAGAAGACAAAAAGAGAGAAGGAAAGCCCACTCACCAGGCCCAACCAAGCACTATAAATACTCCTTCATTTGCACATTCAAGACAGTTCTCTTTTTCCTTTTTCCTTTCCTGGTTCGTAGGAAACACCTCTCCACTACGGAGATTGGTGATTTTATTTTTCTTTGATTTGTCCTTAAATCTTGTAAGTTTAATCTTTCCTATTGTTATTGAATCCTTATCTTTAATATAATCATCTTTTTCATCTTGTTCATCTTGTTATTTTGGTTTCAAAGTCTAAGTTTTATTTTCTTGAGTTTGATCCAAAAAAGTAAGTGGGTTTTGTGTTTTTATGGTTTTGGATTGATGTTTATCATTGGTAAATGATTTGTGGTTAAATTGGTTTAAGTTTTGATAAAAAACTTGGTGATTTTGGATTAAAATCGTGGGTATAAAAACCCCACTGTTTTTGATGTTCTTGAGTTGCCCAGTTTATTCCGAACGAACACAGCATTCCGAACCAGTGATATTTGTTTTCCTTCATTCGGAATAAAAAAAATTCCGAACCAGTTGATCTCATTCGGAATAATTATTCCGAATGAGCAGATATTCCGAACCAGTTTGATTTTCAAGTTATTCCGAACCAACAGAGTATTCCGAACCAGTAGTTATTCCGAGTGAGCTACTTTATTCCGAGTGAGCTACTTATTCCGAACCAAATACTTTATTCCGAACCAGATAACATTCCGAACCAGTTGATTTATTCCGAGTAAGATACTTTATTCCGAACCAAAGGTTATTCCGAACCAGCAACTTATTCCGAACCAGTTGACATTCCGAATGAGCTGACTATTCCGAATGAAGTAGTTATTCCGAACCAGACAAGTTTGCAAGTTTTTACAAGTTTTGGTACGTTACTTTTTGCTTTTCATTTTGGCTTAATTTCGAGTAATTGTTCTCAGTTTAATTTTATTACTTCTCGCACTCTTCATTTTAGTAGATTTAGACCAAAGCTTCCTCTTTTAGTCACCAAGAACAACTTCTCCACTTTGAACCTTGATCAATTCGAGAAGATTCCAAGACCGAAACAACGACAAATAGGATTGAGTACGAGCAACGCAAAGAGAGATCTTGCAAAGCTTTTGTTATCATTTTTACCCATAGAAAATCCTTGTATCAAATGGCGCCGCTGCCGGCTCTTTTCGTAAAGATCAACGGTTTTTTGTGAGACAAATTGAATTTTGGGATCCGTTCTTTCGGGAGCGTTATTTTCTTTGCTCAAAAACTTTCAAAAACCCATAAAAATATAAAATTTTCAAAAATACAAAAACAATAAAAAATCTATAAAAACCAAAAATATTTTTCTCTTGCATTTTCTTTTTAGTGTATGCGTACTCGATCAACGTCTTATCCCGAGCCCGAGACTCTCGATAATTTAGACATGGCCGGCGTACACAACACCAATAATAACCCACCCAATAATCCACCACCCAACCCCAATAATCCACCACCCAACCGTAATAATAATCCGCCACCAAACCCACCCAATAACCCCCACCCGATTTACGAACAATGGAGGAGTTATGCCAACCAACGATGAATGGACGCGGAGGCCCGATTGCACCGATGCGAATCACGGCTCAAGAGTTCTCCTTAAAACATCATATGATCCAACAAGTGCAAACTAGTCCTTTTCGCGGATTGCCGGATGACGATGCCAACAAGCATCTCGATAAATTCATTACTCTTACTCAAAGCATGAAATGCCCCGGTGTTTCTATGGATGAACTTCGCCTTCAATTATTTCCACATTCGCTTTCTCACCATGCCGAGAAATGGTTTGACCGTCTCCCAAAGAGTTCTATTCATAATTGGGATGATATGACTCAACGCTTTTTATCGCGCTACTTCCCACCATCCATGGTCACGAGCCTTCGTAACCAAATTAGTGGATTCATGCAAGACAATGATGAATCACTATTTGATGCTTGGGAACGCTACAATGATTTGATCGACCGCTGTCCAAATCACAACATGCTCCCCGTCACTCTTATTAACACTTTCTACAATGGGCTCACTTTTCGTGATCGTGACACAATTAATGCCGCCGCCGGTGGTACTTTTATGAAAAGGAGACCCGAGGAGTGTCGAGAGTTGATCGAAAACATGACTACTCACCATAAGAATTGGGATTCATCCGCATCCTCAAGATCTAATACGAGAGTCAATGTTTCCTCTACTTCTTCCAATCCCGAAATGACCGCACTTGTCAATCAAATCGCGGAAATGAACAAGAACTTCATGACAATGGCTACAAACCAATTTCAACAAGCCAAAGCCATTGCTCCTTTGTGTGACACCTGTGGTGGCCCTCACTCATACAATGATTGTCCTTCCACTCAAGGCAATTATAGTGAAAACGTTAACGCGGCATACGGTACATATCCCTCGGGCGACTATCAAGCTCGTCCTCAAGGAGACCGTAACTTGCTAAGTTATCGTTCTAACAATTATCTTGCACCACCCGGTTTCACTCCTCAACATCAAACACAACAACAAAGCTTTAATCGCAACAATCAAAGTCAACCTCGTGCTACCAATCAATATCAAGCTCCACGTAACCCATATCCACCTCAAGCAAATGCTCAACCTTACCACGCTCCTCTTCCAAATCAATCGATGGCGTTAAATAACGACCTCGAGACATACATGAGGACTAATAGAGAGCTGGTGACGAATCTTCAGAGTCAATTTGTCAACTTCAAAGGTGAAATGGCAAAACAAGGAAACGATATTCGAGCCGAGCTAAAAAGTGACCTCACTAAGCAAAGCAATGATCTTCGAGCCGATCTTCGAAACGATATGAACATATCTCTCAATTCTCAAGCGGAAAATCTCCGTGATATGATCGGCTCGCTTCTCCAAGGTAATCAAACCTCTTCTTCGGGTACTCTTCCGAGTAATACCGTTGCTAACCCCAGAGGGGAGATGAAAGCAATCACCACTCGTAGTGGGAAAGGTTATACGGAACCCGAGCTTCCTACACCTCCACCCGTGATTGTGAACAAGGAGAAAGACCAAATTTCTTCACCTCTCTTACCTTCTACACCCATTCCCCCACCACCCGTGGTTGTTAGCGAGCCCATTCCCCTAAAGACTTCTTCTTCATCCGATATACCTTATCCTTCAAGGTTGAGGAAAGAGAAGCAAAAGAGCAAGGATGATATTCAAGTTTCAAACTTTCTTAAAATGTTTAAACAATTGAATTTCAACATATCCTTTGCCGAGGCTCTCGCTAATATGCCCAAATATGCGAAGATGTTTAAAGATCTTCTAAGTGATAAGGAGAAGCTCCTTGATATTGCTAAGACCCAACTTAATGAGAATTGCTCCGCGGTTCTCTTAAGAAAATTACCCACCAAACTTGGTGATCCGGGTCGTTTTTTAATTCCTTGTGATTTCCCGGGAGTAGAGAGTTGCATGGCCCTAGCCGATCTAGGTGCTAGTATCAATCTAATGCCTCTAAGTGTTTGGAAGCAATTATCTCTCCCCGAGCTAGTCCCCACCAAAATGACTTTGGAATTAGCAAACCGTACGGTTGCTTATCCAGTGGGGATAGCCGAAGACGTCTTTGTTGGCGTCGACAAATTCACCTTCCCGGTGGATTTTGTCGTCGTTGACTATGAAATGGATCCCCGAGTTCCATTAATCGTAGGACGTCCCTTCTTGAGGACCGGTCGGACTCTCATCGATGTAGCCGCTGGCGAATTAATAATGAGAGTTGGTGACGACCAAATTGTCTTCATCATGGGTAAAGTTTCTAAACAACCTTATCCATACGAGAGTGTCAATGCTATTGATGTCCTCGATGAGGCTTGTGAAGAACACTTTCATGATGCTTGCAAAAGCAATCTTTCTTCTCTACCCACTGTTGAGACCGTAGCCTCCATTGCTCCTTCCTTTACTCCTTTTGGAGAAAGTGACTTTCTATTGGATGATTTCGAAGCTAGCTTGGGTACTCTTGATATTAAGTATGATGATTCTCCCACCGATTGGGAAGAAGACATTCGTACAATTGAGAAACTTTTAAATGAAGACCCGTTCTCTCCTCCTTCTCCTAAAGAGGTGACTAATGATGATCCATCATTAGTTACACCATCTGTCGAGGATCCTCCAACTCTCGAGCTTAAGGACTTACCTCCTCATCTTGAGTATGTTTTCTTAGAGGGCATTGATCAACTTCCCGTTATCATTGCAAAAGACTTAAAAGCCGATGAGAAAACTCGTCTCATTGAAGTTCTCAAAAGACATACAAAAGCTATCGCTTGGAAAATCTCTGACATTCGTGGAATTGATCCCCGCTTTTGCACACACAAAATTCTTATGGAGGACGACTTTAAGCCCACAATTCAAAGTCAAAGAAGGGTGAATCCCAAAATACATGACGTTATCAAACTTCTTGATGCGGGCATGATTTATCCAATCTCCGATTCACCTTGGGTTAGTCCGGTCCACTGTGTGCCTAAGAAAGGCGGAATCACCGTTGTACCCAATCAAAACAACGAGTTGATTCCTACACGTCTCGTTACTGGGTGGAGAGTTTGTATAGACTACCGCAAACTCAATGATGCCACGAGAAAGGATCATTTTCCTCTACCGTTTATGGACCAAATGCTTGAACGTTTAGCCGGTAATGACTATTACTGCTTTCTAGATGGTTTCTCGGGTTATTTCCAAATACCCATAGATCCCCAAGACCAAGAGAAGACAACATTCACTTGTCCCTATGGCACATTTGCTTATAAACGCATGCCTTTTGGTTTATGCAATGCCCCTGGGACGTTTCAAAGGTGCATGTTGGCTATCTTCCATGACATGGTTGAACAAACCATGGAAGTCTTCATGGATGATTTCTCGGTTTATGGAGATTCTTTTTCTGCTTGCCTTGCCAACTTAGAACGTATGCTTCAGCGGTGCGAAGACACTCGCTTGGTTCTAAATTAGGAAAAATGCCATTTTATGGTAAAAGAAGGCATTGTTTTAGGACACAAGATTTCTAAAGCCGGTCTTGAAGTTGACCGTGCTAAAGTTGATGTGATCGCTAAGTTGCCTCCACCTTCTACCGTGAAGGGTGTGAGAAGTTTTCTCGGTCATGCGGGCTTCTATCGACGATTCATTCAAGATTTTTCAAAAATCGCCCGCCCGATGACCCACCTCTTGGAAAAGGATACACCTTTCATCTTTTCCAAAGAGTGTCTTGAAGCCTTCAACCTTCTTAAGGATAAGCTAACTAAGGCACCGGTCCTAGTTACCCCTGATTGGGATCTACCTTTCGAATTGATGTGCGATGCTAGCGACTTTGCCATTGGAGCGGTTTTGGGCCAACGAGTGAACAAACACTTCCAACCAATCCACTATGCTAGCAAAACAATGACAGGGGCTCAATTGCATTATACGACAACTGAAAAAGAGCTTTTAGCTGTTGTCTATGCATTTGAAAAATTTCGCCCCTATCTTGTTTTATCAACCACCATCGTCTATACAGACCATTCCGCGTTGAAGTACTTGATGGCTAAGAAAGACTCTAAGCCAAGACTTCTCCGCTGGGTTTTACTCCTACAAGAATTTAAAATTGAAATTCGTGATAAAAAAAGGGGCTGAAAACCTAGCAGCGGATCATCTAAGCCGACTTGAGGATCCATATCAAGGGGACCATCCTAACAAAGAGATCAATGACTCTTTTCCCCTTGAGGCCTTAATGTCTCTTGATGCTATTCTTGATGACACCCCGTGGTTTGCCGACATTGCAAACTACCTAGCAGCCGGTGTTCTCATCAAAGGGTTACCATCCCAACAAAAGAAAAAGTTCTTAAACGATGTCAAGACTTACTTTTGGGATGACCCTTTTCTCTTCAAACAATGCGCGGACTTGATCATTCGTCGGTGTGTTGATGGACCCGAAGCTTTAAACATTCTTGAAGCTTGTCACAAAGGACCCACCGGTGGTCACTTTGGTCCTAACAACACTGCGAAAAAAGTGTTTGATGCGGGATTTTATTGGCCCACCATCTATCGTGATGCTCACGAGATGGTTAAACATTGTGATGCTTGCCAAAAACAAGGCAAGATCACACATAAAGATGAGATGCCTCAAAATTTCATCCAAGAATGTGAAATCTTTGACGTATGGGGCATCGACTTTATGGGGCCATTCCCTTCTTCCAAAGGAAACAAATACATCCTTGTCGCCGTCGACTATGTTTCAAAATGGGTTGAAGCCAAAGCTTTACCCACTAACGACGCAAGGGTGGTTTGTAATTTCTTGAAACAACTATTTGCTCGTTTCGGTGTTCCTCGTGCTATCATCAGTGACCGCGGGACTCATTTCTGCAATGATCAATTTGCACGAGTCATGGCTAAGTATGGTGTTAATCATCGTCTTTCCACCGCCTACCATCCTCAAACAAACGGTCAAGCCGAGATAACTAACCGTGGATTAAAACGGATCTTGGAACGTACTGTGGGAGAGCATCGTGCCTCATGGGCCGACAAACTCGATGACGCTCTGTGGGCTTTCCGTACAGCTTATAAGACACCAATTGGTTGTACCCCTTATCGTCTTGTGTACGGGAAAGCATGCCACCTCCCTATCGAGCTAGAACATAACGCCTACTGGGCCTTAAAGTGGGCTAATTTCGACCTAAACAAAGCCGGTAATCTTCGCAAGATTCAACTCAACGAGCTTCACGAATTGAGGAATCAAGCTTACGAGAACTCCTTGATTTACAAAGAGAAGACAAAGATCATCCACGATGCTAAAATCAAGAACCGAGAGTTCCACGTTGGTGATCGAGTCTTACTTTTTAACTCTTGGCTGAAGATTTTCTCGGGCAAGTTGAAAAGCCGCTGGTCTGGTCCATTCACCATCACCAATATCTTTCCATATGGCACCATTGAGCTCTCTCAGCCGAATGGGCCAAATTTTAAGGTGAATGGCCAACGTTTGAAATTGTACTTTGGTGAGGACATCTCTCAAGAGGTGATTTCATCCCTCACCACGTTCCCTATGAATTAGTTCGGGACCGAGTCAGGCTGGTGACTCGGTGAACAAAAACAAGCGCTCCTCGGGAGGCAACCCGAGTATCTATCCCCCTTTTCCCGTTTTCACCATAAGTGTAGGGGAGCTATATAGGTTGCTTGTGTTTTTTATGGTGATGTGATTACAGGGATACGTGCACTCTTGGAATCTTTGAAAGAACCGTGCTCCCATGTTATCCGCAATCCGGTTCTATCTCTCAACTATCGTGATTCGATTTTCTTCATACTCACATTTAAAATTGATCACTTTAGTTGTCTCCTCCTTAGCTTGATTTAACCAACGTGCACAATGTCATAAGTGTAGGGGAGATTTTTCCCACATGCTTAAACATTGAGGACAATGTTTATCTTAAGTGTAGGGGAGACTTCTATCGAAGTTATAAGTGGACTTTTCCATTAAAATGCCTTCATTTAACCGGAAAATCGTATTTTTCAGCATTTTTCAAATTTTTAATTAACTTTGGCCATATAGTCGTAATTTTTAAATTTTTATGTCTTTTATTTCCTTCCCTTATCGTTGCTTCCATATGTATATATCCCATGATAAAAGCAAAAATATGAATAAAATGGTTTAGCAAGTTTAGAGTTCTTTGATCTATTAGGCCCGTTGCGATTATTTTGACTCAACCCGAATAGACTTATCCGAGTTTATTCTAGCAAGTATCCTTAACCATGTAGACCTTAATTGGTTTATTAGGCTAAGCATCCACGAGTCTCATTCCTTGAGATTTTAAACTGTGGAGAACGAGAAATGATAGAGTCAATTATAAGTCGGCATTCTTACATTAGCACACTTGGTGCAATTATTAGCTTTTTCTCCCATCGCTTGTAAATAAATTAATGCAATAAGTAAGGTCGTACGATTTCGTTGAATTACTTAGCTATTAGCCCAAGATCGTTTAAAAGTTGCTCGACATTGATAAGAGTTCATAGCCAAGGCATAACTAATGAAGCGGGGCGCGCAGATTGGCGAATCCAAAAAGGCCCTAACAAGGCATGAGGATTCCATTTTATTGCTAAAGATCCAAGAAGATGTGAAAAGCATTATTCTTAAATCAATATGAAGGATCAAGACTCACGACGAAAAGCACTCAACTCCCATAAAGTTCATGGAGAAGTATATCCAAAAAGACCCTTACAAGGTATGAGGATAAATAGATCTAAGTCCGAAAAGGAGGCGGATCGTTGTATATCAAAATCCCAAAGTATGATTCAAGAAATAATCATGAAGTCGTGGTCAACAAGTTGGAGTATCCCCCATAAATGCTCCAAGTGAAGAAACTCTATAAACGAAGAGAAGACCATTATCTCAAGAACGTCTCTCGAAGATATGAAGTGTGAAGTACATGCCAAATATCGGCCCGAGAAAGGTTTCAAATCGCGAAGCGAGCTATGCCAAGATATGAACTATTTGAGGTCTCGAGAAGCAGTTTTAATAGATTTTGTCCTTTAGCTAACTATTAATCAAATCGTCCTACTTTGCTTTCAGCCTTAATAAACTATCGCAATAAGTCCAAAAATGCATCTTCATGATCATTCTAAGACAAAAATAAAGTATAAGAGATACACCTAGGAATAAGGGAGTTAAAGTTTGTAATTGAGCCATGTGTGTAAGTGTTTGTTTTGCTAACCTATAATAACAATGATCTTGTTTTTAAGCTTAGTTTGGGGAACGTGAAACTTGAGGGTGATAAGTCTTCGCAGCAACAAAGCCCTAATGTAAGTCCTCGATCTCTTTTCAAGTTATTTCCATATAGCTATTTCCAAGTGAAAATGGTTTTCTATCCTTTTGTTTATCTCAAGTTTTTATTTTTCCTTAGTATTTAATTTTTGTTTGGTAGTATGTTAATAAGGCCAAGGTTGATTGATTATGAGAAGAGTGTAAATTTGCTTTATCACTAAGCATTGCATGAGGGCATGGCAATGGTTAAGTGTAGGGGATTTGATAGGTGTGAAAACACCCATCCTTTTACCACTTATTTCTTGCTAAAACAAGACCAAAACGCGTATTTAATATCATTTGTTTAGAATTATGCGTGGTTTTGTGTTTATTGTGTTTTCAGAGTCAACCGGATAAAATGTGGAGAAAACATGGGATTGCACGGGTTTAATTGAAGAAAAAGACTCAAGATAAAGTCTATTGTCCAAGAGATGCAAAAGATTTGAAGTCAATTGGCCTATTTGAAGATTTATCGAAGAAAAGGACCAAAGATGGAAGATTTACATATGTCGAAGAACTCAAGTCTATTAAATGAAGAAATTAAAAGACGAGTTGAATTATTTCATCGACAATCCCCGAATCTGAATCAAAAACGTCAACTCTCCTGAAAAGACGAGAAGACAAAAAGAGAGAAGGAAAGCCCACTCACCAGGCCCAACCAAGCACTATAAATACTCCTTCATTTGCACATTCAAGACAGTTCTCTTTTTCCTTTTTCCTTTCCTGGTTCGTAGGAAACACCTCTCCACTAGGGAGATTGGTGATTTTATTTTTCTTTGATTTGTCCTTAAATCTTGTAAGTTTAATCTTTCCTATTGTTACTGAATCCTTATCTTTAATATAATCATCTTTTTCATCTTGTTCATCTTGTTATTTTGATTTCAAAGTCTAAGTTTTATTTTCTTGAGTTTGATCCAAAAAAGTAAGTGGGTTTTGTGTTTTTATGGTTTTGGATTGATGTTTATCATTGGTAAATGATTTGTGGTTAAATTGGTTTAAGTTTTGATCAAAAACTTGGTGATTTTGGATTAAAATCGTGGGTATAAAAACCCCACTGTTTTTTGATGTTCTTGAGTTGCCCAGTTTATTCCGAACGAACACAGCATTCCGAACCAGTGATATTTGTTTTCCTTCATTCGGAATAAAAATATTCCGAACCAGTTGATCTCATTCAGAATAATTATTCCGAATGAGCTGATATTCCGAACCAGTTTGATTTTCAAGTTATTCCGAACCAACAGAGTATTCCGAACCAGTAGTTATTCCGAGTGAGCTACTTTATTCCGAGTGAGCTACTTATTCCGAACCAAATACTTTATTCCGAACCAGATAACATTCCGAACCAGTTGATTTATTCCGAGTAAGATACTTTATTCCGAACCAAAGGTTATTCCGAACCAGCAACTTATTCCGAACCAGTTGACATTCCGAATGAGTTGACTATTCCGAATGAAGTAGTTATTCCGAACCAGACAAGTTTGCAAGTTTTTACAAGTTTTGGTACGTTACTTTTTGCTTTTCATTTTGGCTTAATTTCGAGTAATTGTTCTCAGTTTAATTTTATTACTTCTCGCACTCTTCATTTTAGTAGATTTAGACCAAAGCTTCCCCTTTTAGTCACCAAGAACAACTTCTCCACTTTGAACCTTGATCAATTCGAGAAGATTCCGAGACCGAAACAACGACAAATAGGATTGAGTACGAGCAACGCAAAGAGAGATCTTGCAAAGCTTTTGTTATCATTTTTACCCATAGAAAATCCTTGTATCACTCAACTTTCCCAAGTGAAGATAAACGCTATATATGAAGAGAAGACCATTATTTCAAGAACGTCTTCTCAAGATTTGAAGTCATGAAGTAAATGCCAAATACCGGTCCGAGAAAGGTCTCAAATCGTGAAGCGAGTTATGCCAAGATATGAACTTTTTGAGCTCTCGAGAAGCAGTTTTAAAAGATTTTGTCCTTTAGCTAACTATGGATTAGATCGTCCCACTTTATTTTCAGCCCTAATAAATTATCGAAATAAGTCAAACAATGCATCCTCGTGATCATTCAAGACAATAATAAAATATAAGAGTTACCCATAGGAATAAGGGAGTCTTAGTGATTAATTGAACCGCATGAGTAAATGTTTGTTATGCTAACTTGTACTAACAATGATCTTGTTTTTAAGCTTGGCATGGGGAACGTGAAACTTGAGGGTGATAAACATTCCTGACACTAAAGCCCTAATGTAAGTCTTCAATTTCTTTACTAGTTTCTTCCTTGTTGCATTCTGTTATTTTCTATCTTTTTAACTTTTCCTTAGTTTTTAATAAAGGCCAATGTAGGTTGATTATGATGGAAAGTGTAAACCTTGCTTTGTCACTAAGCATTGCATGAGGTCATTGCAATGGTCAAGTGTAGGGGATTTGATAAGTGTGTAAACACCCATCTTTTCTGCCACTTAATTACACTAAAACGAGACCATAACGTATATTTTATGTCGTAAATGTCGGAATTATGCGTGGTTTATGTTTTTGTTGTGATTTAGGATCAAAATGTGAAAAGGAAGGAAAACACGAGCTTTCACGGGCTTTTATCTAAGAAAAGGACGAAAGACGAAGCAAATGATCAAGAGTGCAAAAGGAACGGAAGTCCAAGACATATTCTGAAGATTTATCGAAGAAAAAGTCAAAATACGGAAGTTTAATGAAGCCAAAGAACTCAAGTCTAATTTATGAAGAAATTACAAGACGAGTTTAAAGTGATCCCGAGACAAAGTCTTAAAAGTCGAAGAATTTGGAAGACGAAAAGACTAAGGACCAAAAAGAAAGAAATAAGAAAGAAAGGAGAAGCTTCCACTAACCTCTTCTCCTCCTCCTATAAATAGAGGCCTAAGTTCATTTTTTATGTTTGTTAGCTAATTTGACAAATTAGTTCTCCACTTTATTTTATGCACCTTTAATTACTTGTCATTTTAAATACTTGTTTTGCACCTTAATTTCTTTAATTTCAAATAAGTCTTTTAATTGTGTTCTTTAATCTTCAAGCTTTTTAATTACCTTGTTCATCATCTTTTTATTAATCTTTGTTTGTGTTGATTTAAAGTTTTCAATCTTAATCTTTTTCTTCTTCTTTTTATTTAAAGTTTGAATCTTTTTAAATTTTCGTGTATTGTTTTTGTTGTTTTCAACGTTTTGTTATTGATTTGGGATTTTTATTTAGCTTATTGGTTTTTTATTTTGCTTATTGTCCTTGAAAAGTTAAGATTTTTGAGCTTATTTTCGTTCTTTTTAGTTTTCCTAGTTTTTAGGATCTTCTGGCGTAAATTCGCAACTTCTTCATAAATTCGCAATTATTGCGAATTTGAACTCTCCAGGAATTGCGGATTGGAACTTAAGCATTGCGAAATCTATCCCCACAAATTCGCAATTATTGCGAATTTGTACTTCAGTATTGCGAATTCTTTGTTTGCTTATTGCGAAATCATACCCATTTTCCAGTATTGCGAAATCTTGGTTAAGTTGCGAATTTTAATTAATTTCGCAATTCATTGCGAAATTGTGTAAAGATTTAAAAGTTGCGAATTTGTATACTTTGTATTGCGAAATTATTCCCTTTTTTACAAGTTGCGAATTTAATTGTTTTTACTTAAATTTTATTTTTAAATTTAATTTCCCCATAATTTTTAATTAGCTTTGTTTTAATTGTTTCGTCTTATTTTTACGTCAATTTATTTTTGCTTGTTTTTCTTATTTCATTTTCAAAAGTATTTTATTTTAAGTTTTCATTTTTATTACGTTTTTAATTTCTGTAAATTTCAGGCTTCCCGAAAAGTTCATTTTTACCAAGTGTTTTTCTATTTTTATTTTAAACGGAAAAAGTGACAGTTTTTTTGGGTTTTGTTTTTAGTTTATTTTCATTACGTCCCGTCTTATTTTTATCTTTTGTTTTATTTTTATTTTAAACGGAAAAAGTGACAGTTTTTCTAAGCCTCGTCTTTTACTTTGTTTTACTTTAACGTTTTGTTATTTCCCTTTACACAACGACCAATTCTTTGTTTCCCACCAACGAGCAGCTGAGTCACACGTTTAACCACGATCAATTCGAGAAGACCGCGAGAACGACAATCAATTCTTTCTATCAATCTTTTAACCATACAAAAGCACGGTTATCAATGACTTAGGCATTTAAAACTAAACATAAGCAAATCAAAACATATAAAACATATACTGAGAAAACAGTTGGCTGCATACGGGGAATCCTAATAAGGAAAGAATGTCCATACTAAAGGACGGAGAATCCGTACCTTGTGTCCAGTGAACGGAAAAGAAGAACGAAATGAAGTCGTACTCCGATCTCACAAATGCTACATAAAAGGGTACATGTATAAGTATACTATTTACTGCATACGTAACTGATTATAGTATGTTTTGACTTGTTTTATATGTTTTAGCCTTGTTTTACTGATTTTAGTGTCGTACTGTAATTATAATGTGTTTTAAGTATTCTGATTAAGTATTAACTGATATTCTTGTATTATTATACTTGTAGTGTCATAATAAATAACTTTCTAAAAATAGCAAGTTTCCTAAAATAGAAAGTTTCCAAAAGTAGAAAGTTTCCAAAAATAGTTTAACTTCTTAATATAGATAAGTTTCTTAAAATATAAAGTTTCTAAAAATAGTAAGTTTCCTGAAATAGAAAGTTTCCATATTTAGAAATAAGCTGGATTAATAAGCTAATAATATAAGCTTAGTTTTACTGATTAAATGTACTAAGTTATGTGATTACTAGTATAGTTTATTAATTATAACATGTTAATTAAATAAACTATAGGTTATAAGATTTAATTAATATAAACATGATTTAATTAAATTAAAGTGTATAAAATACTTAGGTTAAGCATGTATCAATATTTATATCAATATAACCTAAGTCATGATTATTAATTAATTATAAGTCATGTTTTAATAATTAATTAATTACTATAGTCTAAATTAAATAAATAACTACTTAGGTTATAATCATGTATTATTAATTAATAATAATAAACCTAAGTCCGTGTTTTAATTAAATTAATTATGTCATGTTAAATTAATTTAATTAACATGTAAAATAAACATACTTGTAAAACTAATTAATCTTGTAAAAAGATATTAAACCGAACACGTGTATTATTATATTAAAATGTGTCGTGTACCGAACCCGTAAGAACCCGTGAACCCGTGAACCAAACACCCACGAAAACAGTGGCAAACCGGCCTAAGCCGGTTGCCCCTGCTCTCGGCCAAATGCCACCGGCTGCTGCCAGTGGTCTTTGTCCTTCTCGGCTAGCCGCTGACCAAAAGGGTTCCCACCGACAGTCGCCGGTGGTTCCCCCTGCATGCGTGTGGTTCCCCCTGCTTACCAAAAATAGCCACTGGCTTTACCTGCTGCCGACCGAACCTAAACCACACCGAGACATAAGTCTAGTGTGGTGGTGCGAACCAAACGATGCCGAGAGTCTTGGGACTCTCGGTTTGTGTGGCCGCCGAGATAAACAAACCCGAAAACACCCTAATTAATTTTCCCACCCTGATTATTAGCATGTTATTAATCTTGTTTTTAAACCCCCATGATCATATGTTCATAAAAACATAAAAAGAAATAAAAAGAAGGGTTTTCGGATTACCAAAACACTTGGAATGAATAGATCCTTATCACACAAACACACTCCTATGATTTTTTAATCAAAACCAACCAAACACCCCTAGTGGTGTGTTATGCCGCCGGCCACCAAGAGAGAGAGAGAGAGAGAGAGAGAGAGAATAGGGTTTTTAGTTTTCCTAAAATTCTTCTATGAATGAAAGTATTTTCAATAATTGTTATTTAAGTAAAATCAAACATGGGTTGGCCCCCCCTCCTTCCTTGTTGCCGCGGCTTGTACGGCTCACCAAGGGAAACCCGAAGCTTTTCTGTGTTCTAATTTATTACGTGTTCGTGTGTTTGTATTTACGTTACGTTATTATTAAATATTCGTGTTATTATAAATACTTGTACGTAATCGTAATAATAATATACGTAAATACCTAATTATATGTTCTTGATTCTTACATTCATGATTTCATGATCGTGAATATAATTAGTGTTGATACTGATTATCATGTATTACTACATACTAAATACTTATCGTGTAATAACACGTACGTAATTCTTGTAATTAATATTCATGACACGTATTCATGTTATAAAAGGAAAGTTTAATTTTGTACGTGAGGTTATAAGTGTACTGTTCATGGTAAAAGCATGCGGGTTTTACAGATTGCGCCGGGTTGTGCCTAAAATTTGAAGACATATTTCCTTGGTTGATTGGATGGCAAGACCGATGGTAGCTTAAATATTGCATTAGGATTGTAGCAATCTCCATATGTAACTGAAAATTCATGTGCACTACTACTTTATCTATATGTGTTTTAATGTTAAAATATCGATGGTTTAAGATTAGTATTAAGAAATTCATTGACCAATATTTACCCGAAAATATACAAATAATCATGTCAATCAAGCATCGGTAGATGGGTATTGAAATTAAAAGAACTGCTCTATCGTTTCAAGATGAGTTTTGATGAAAGAATGATCTGTTACTGGAGAGCTAACTCGATTGACAATAAGCACGAAAAATAACAAACGACATCAAAAATTGACTCGTACTAACCTGTCTTTAGAGATGTTTCCACTGCCACAGTAAACCTTGTCAAATTCGATGTGAGATACACAACAGATTTTACCTTATCAATTTAAGAGGAAATGCAATTAACAACAAATAAGTTAAATGTGAGTAGCACAACATATGTTGTGAATAAATCTCGCACTATATAGGAGTTGCAAACATATAAATCTCGCACGGAGTTTTTATTAAAATTTTAATTTAGTATAGAAATGGATTAAAACAAACGTTTTAATGTGTTTTAAATAGTTTTACTAAGTGTTTATAAGACCTGATTTTATAACCTGTCTGACCGAGATATCAAGTCACAATTAAACCGGGTTTTCGCTTAGAACAAATATCCGGTCACCCGACCGGTCACGGTTCAACCGATCGTGTCAACCTAGGTTTTAAAATACGAACTAAAAATAGATTCGCTGAGAAACTAAAAGACTAACGCATGACATGTTAAAAGATTTTTTAGGCAGCTGCCTATATAAGTGTTTATCGTCTTATTTAAATGCATTTATAAGCAACTAAATAATTGGATAAACAATACTATTTGATTCCAAAAACTATTCAGTCTCAAAAAAGCATAAAAAGATACTAATACAAACTGTTTCGTCATCATGAAACATATACAGTATCCTTCAGTTATCTTCCGCAAACGTAAAAATACATTTGGAATTAAGTTTTCCATGGTCAAGCCTCAAGAGTCAAGATAGATTAAAATTACGAATCTTGATAATGTGTTTATTTTTATTTTCTTAACACACTTCTTTGCTAAAATAACTAATACACAGAGAATAACTATTGTACCATATTTCATGTTTTTACTAAGCATTCATCTGATTCAAAGTGGGCATGGTTAATTTATGTTTAAAGTAACATGATACAACAATCTGATCGTTACACTTTCCTCGATTGCCTTTCACCTTAGCAATCAACTTATGTGATGATTCGAATATAGTCATCCACCCATTTAGATATTAGTATTAAAACTACAGCAACAAAACATCCCTTTATTTAGCATTAACCATACACCTTTAGAGATCAGTAACTATAGATATATCAGTAACTAAACACCCGTTTACACAACAGCAAACAAACAACCCTACCATCAATAACTTTTATATTCAATTTACCTTTGCCAGCGATGATTTATAGTATATGTAACACCCCACTTTGATAAGTGGACCGTTACATGTAATTATGGCATGTCATCAAAGCATGCAAGGTAATATGTAGTAAAACATACATGACCATAGGGTAAACCAGAATCAAACATCGGTTCCCAAACATAAGCCCAAAACATAATAAAGTAAATGAAATAAATGAAAGACTTAAACAAGCATAAATATATGAAGGCAAAAGGAGAAGAAGTCTATGGCAGCTTCCATCCTATGCATGTCCTCCAAAATGCTCGAGTCTGTCCTTGGGTACCTGCCATTTTGGGACATGGAAAGGAAAGTAACGGCTGAGTATAATGCTTAGTGCGCGGATATACTAGTAAAGCATGACTAATATAAGCATGAAAGCATGGAGCAGCGGAAAAGACTAAGTCTTGAATAACCTGGCATGTCTTATTAAAACTAGTTTTATAGTTTGAAAAGCCTTATGTTTATCTAGTAAAAACTGTTTAACTGATTAACCATTTAGCCACTATAGGTCATGAAATATCAACGTGCATGAATACTTAGAGGGGTGACCTCATCATGCAATTAGGGGGCTGCCTCTAATTAATATAAGTCTGGGTAGGAGGGATCAGCTCCTTGTGAAAGATGCAAGGCACACACCACATTCACACTGAATAATCTGCTGAAAACATGTAACTAGGATGCACCCATACGCCCCACCTGATAATATAATAATATGGCCAAAAGCTGAAAGGGACGCCACGAGCTATCACTCCGTCGCGGTGGAGTCATAACACTGGTGCCTTCAGTGTTATGGTTATGGTACGTCCATAACTAGGTGAAACTGGTCATGCATGTATATGGCTTTAGGTATCTAATTAACATAAGCAATTCAAAACATAAAAAACATACTGGGAAAATAGTAGGATGCAAATGGGGAATCCTAATAAGGAAATAATGTCCATACTGAAAAGACGGGGAATCCGTACCTTAAGTCCAGTGAACGAAGAAGACGAACGGAAGAGAGTCCTACTTCGGTATCACTAATGCTACATAAATACATACGTGTATAAGTATCGTATTACTGAGACACAACTGGTTTTATATCATGTCTTAGCTTGTTTTATATGTTCATATCATGTTTTAATGATTTAAGCTTGATACTGTGTTTATCATGTATTCTGCCTATTCTGACTAAGTATTTCATGTATTCTGTCTATTATAATACTTGTGTGTAATAATAAGTAATTTTCTAAAAATAGCAGGTTTCCTAAAATAGAAAGTTTCAAAAAATAGAAAGTTTCCAAAAATAGAAAGTTCCCAAAAATAGAATGTTCCCAAAAATAGAAAGTTTCCAAAAATATAATTATTGCTTAAAACAGTTGAGTTTCTAAAAATAGAAAGTTTCCATAAATAGATCAGCTGTCTTAATAAAATAAGTTCCTAAAGATAGAAAGTTTCCATAAATAAAAATAAGCTAGATTATTAAGCTAATAATATAAGCTTAAGTGTTTTCTGATTAATATTCTAAATCATGTGGTTATATAGTATAGTTTATTAATTATTTCATGTAATTTAAATAAAATATAGGTTAAAGTATTTAATTAAAATAACATGATTTAATTAAATATAGGTACAAATACTTAGGTTAAAACATGTATTATTATCCATTAATAATATAACCTAAGTCATGAAAATTAATTAACTATAAGTCATGATTTTAATAATTAATTAATTATAGTCTTAAATAAAATGGTAAATACTTAGGTTAAAATTCATGTATTAATAATATTATTAATAACCTAAGTCATGTATAATTAAATTAACCATGTACATGTTTTAATTAAGTTAAATTAATCTTGTAAAAATATAAACATGTAATTATAGTTAACCTTGTAAAATAACCCATGACCCAAACCATGTTTTAAAACTAAACATGTCACGAACCGGACCCGTGTTTAACCCGTGAACTGGACCCGAAAACATCACCATACCCCGACCTAGGTCGGGGTTCCCTTCCTTGTTGCTGCCGTGACAACACCACCCCAAACCGAGACCTTAAGGTCTCGGTGGTGTGAGTTTAAGCCAAGCCGAGACCCCCTTGGGCTCGGTTTAGGCGGCGGCCAACAAACAAACACCCCTAAATAATTTAATTGATTATACCCCATGATTAAAACAATATTTTTACACTTGTTTTTAATTAGTTTATTAAAAACATTCATGATTTTATGTGATCTTGATTTAATAAAAACATTAAAAAAAAAGGGTTTTATGAATTACCAAAACACGTGGAATGAGTAAATCTTGATCTCACGAACACACTCCTAATCAATAATTATAAATCAAAACCCGTCCTCCTTTTGGGTGCTGCTGCCGGCATAAAGAGAACATCTCGTTCTCCTTTTGGGTACTGCTGGCGGCATAAAGAGAACATCACGTTCTCCTTTTGGGTACTACTGGCGGCATAAAGAGAACATCATGTTCTCCTTTTGGGTGCTAGTGGCGGCATAAACAGAACTGGCGGCCACCATAGAGTTTGCTAGGGTTTTATCTTTTTTCTAATTTCTTGAATTATGAAACATTTTTTTCCCTTTTCCTAGTTTAGTAAATTTTTCATGGTCTTGGCCCATGTTTCTTGTTGTGTCCGCGGGTAAGGGGTAACCCAAACATTTCTCGTGTCTAGTTATTAAGTGTGTTCTCGTGTTCGTGGTTTACGTGATTTAATAGTTATTGTTCGTGTCTTATTATATTTATTCGTGTTCGTAATAAATATACATACATACGTAATATTAAGCTCGTGATTAATTTACGTTCATGATTTCGTGTTCTTATGTTCGTGATTATAACTATTGTTGAAATAATGATCGTGTGTTAATACGTAATAAGTATTTATCGTGTTATCACACGTACGTAATACTTGTAATTCTTGTTCGTGAAATGTAAACATGCTATAAAAGGAAAGTTCTAATCATGTACGTACGATCTTAAGGGTACTATTCATGGTAAAAGCATGCGGGTTTTACAAATCTTCCCCCTAAGAAGAATAATTCGTCCCCGAATTATAGATAACGTAAACTGAAAGAGAAACACCCGAATTAAACTGAAGGGTATGTAAGATAAAAGGACCTGAAGGTGACATTGTAAAAGGAACGTGGAACATGACATGTCTTGAAAGGACATGGAACGTGACGTGACTGAAAAGATATGGAACGTGACGTGCTTGAAAGGACATATCTAATTGATAAGAGAAAAATGGATAAGAAGTCCGGATGAACTTGTCCGTTTCCAAGTGGCTTCCCTCTTGGAACTTCCTTCCAAAGATCTTGAAACAATGATAAATATTGGTCCTCCTGGCCTTGAATTGAAAACACGAAGAGTTCATTGTCATCTACGTAAGATAGACAGAAATAACTTTCAAGGGGAACTGAAACATTACGATAAAGAATAATCTAACCTAACTGATAATTAGCAAAGATGCGCGAGACATATAGAAACGTAGTACGTGAAAATTTTTGAACGTGATGCGTGAAAAAAATTTAACGTGATACGTGGAAATTTTGAACGTGATACGTGGAGATATGATGAGTGTAGTATGAGCAAACATATCGTGATCAATGATACGTGTAACATATCGTGAACGTGATATGAGGAACGTGGAATGAACATGACATGTGAAACATATCGTGAACATGGAATACAACTGCCGTACACCAAACACTATATGATGAGACGTGGACTGTGACGTGAAACGTCTGTCTGATCAGAAAGAGTTATACTAGACTTGAGTCTGGTCTCTCAAGTTCTTGCAAAACTTCCCAAAACGAAAATTAACGTAAAATCGTAAGCTAGGATACGATTATGAACCTGTATAGTGTCATGAACGTGAGCGTGAAAGCAAGTCGTGAAATTAGAACATGAACGTGAACGCAAATAATTTGCACAAATGCGAACCTTTCTCTGGTCCCGATAGCTAAGAGATTACCAAGTGATCTGATGAGCCTTGGCTGAAAATAAGGTCAACTACTGTGAAATCTTTGCGGATGTAAAGATCTTGCAGACTTGTTGAAATTGCTGACCACTCTATGGAGATACTATACCATTTCCACTTGGAAAGTGTTCCCAGTGGAGATAGCTACTAGTATGTAGGTGTTCTATCTTAACTTGCTGGTATGTCATGAATTAGATATGAACATAACTGCATTTTGTTCCCTAAAACTGTATGCATAGAAATTTGCAAAACTATGAGTCTTTAAAACTAGACTTTTCTTAGCGTAGGATTTTCTTGGAACACCAAACGTAGTGTGGGGTTCTCACCTTATGCATAAGTTGAGTCATGGTAAGATTAACCGTGGGGAATCCATATGATTCAGCATGTCACTGTAATCAAACAGATTTGATATTGGATAATTTCTAGGGTGAAATTTCTCTTGTCGTAGAATTTGCAACATAGTGCAAATCTGGTCCTCCTGCTCTTCTCCAGACTTAGAGAAAATCAGGTTGTCCTTGAAGAAAAACACTGATAAATTTGTTTATGAGTTCATAGAAATTCGATTTATTAAGTCCATAATACTGTTGGAGCATTTATGGGACTAAAACAAAATCATGAATCTAGCATGACTGAGTCTTGTACGAATAGCAGTCATGGAAATGTTCAGCTCTTTCTCTCGTCACTGTTGGCAGCATGATCATGAGTCCGATCTTGGAAAGGTGATTAACACCCTAAAGTTAATTTTGACATGTTGTCAATACGTAGGGGAGAGTAACGGTTATGGATGGTGATTTCTTTAAAACGTCGGTAGTCGACACATAATCTCATGGTACCGTCCTTCTCCTTGTAGGTTCTTCTGGAAAGTATGGGAAGATTTTGGAATAATCAACTGGTTATGCGTGAAAGGACTTCAGTGGTCGTGTCTTAACTGACAGCTAGAAAATTTAGCAGTCAAGGCTAACAAAGCACATACTTGTAAGCATAGATATTTTGTACATATTTTCTTGATGGAAATCAAGCTGAATGTATTCAGGAGCATGACCATTACTGTACTTGATCATGAATCGTAGCATGGTGTGCTGTTCATAGTCCATAATTTGGGTGAAATTCAACTCGCATCTGTTCGAGGTAATGCGTTAGCAGTTTGAACCTTATCATTAGGCTGAATGAAAACCTTCGTGTACCTAGAGCATACGAATGGCGTCTTTTATGGTTATGAATATATGGAATATGGGTGCAAGAGATGGAAATGTCATCGAGCAATCGTGACAGATCTTACTAATACGCTGGTGATGGTACTGAAATTCTTGCGGCCTGATTAATACATGGCACCACATCATGAATATACCCGTTAGAGGGTACCCTGAATTTCTTAAGGATGTTCTAGAATTGGACGTGGGTCATGTGTCTTGACTCGTGTCTTGGGAAATATAAGCATGACATGTGTCTTGACTGTTGTCTTGACATGTGTCTCCGGATGGGAATCAATAGAGCTACAATATTAGGTTATTATGCCAGAATTGGCATATTTGATTGACATGTTGACCCTTGTAACATCTGATCACGTCCGTGACCGTGTTCTATTGTGATTACCAGGATGGTTGCAGTCACAGTAATGGTTACTATCATCTTGTCTGTCAGTTCCATGACTGTCATTTTCATGACTGTAATTCATGTAACTATTCAGCTGAGTGGCCGGCTGGTACCGGTTCCCACTCATGTGACTGAAAAGACAACTCCACGGTGTGTGACATATGATAAAATAAGGACATGAATTGTGATGGAAATCCTCCGATGGTGAAGCATCATCTCGTCCGACCGCTTCGATCTGATGCCTTTGTCTTCGTCTTTTAGGATCTCCAAGTTGTAAACATCATCAGCATCTCGTAGCGTCTCCAACTAATCCACAGCATCAACATTTAGTAACATCTCCAAGTTATGAGCGGCATCAGCATCTTGTAGAACATCAACAAGTGGAATACGGCTGAGATGATTTAGAATTGACTAGTGAATACTAATGGAGTATTGTCAGTGAAATAGACATGGAATATGGTACGTGCAATACACATGGAATACGGTACTTGAAGTACACATGGAATGAACATTAAATGATCGATATGGGTCGATCATCTAACATGATTTACATGGAATAATTGATTAACGGTTTGAAGACCGAACTGGGCTGATCATCATGATAGCCTAGCAGTATCAGCATAGACATCATTCTGGTTACATTGGGAAAACACCCACAAGTGTGGTGAAACAAAATTCAACAATGATTATCCTGAAAGCGTGATTAATGAAAACCAACCATGTCTGTCATAAAACATGATTTAATGAAATCCTTCAATGTTTAGCATGAGGTCATGCTCAACATGACGAGAACATAATCAACATAAGAAGACTTAAGACATACTCAACATGAAGATGAAATCATCATGAAAATCTTGGAATGAAATTAATCATGAGGGAGCATAAAACGTAATCAGCATGAAAATGAAGTTAACCATGATAGTATGAAAACATAATCGACATAAAGATCATGAAAATTTAATGAGTGTACATGAAATAAATATGAATGTAATCAAATAAAATTTGAAAATCACTGGTGTGCACGACTGGGGTTGATTCACAAAACAAAACTGATATGATTAATCTGATTAGAGCGTAATATAAATAAACATGAAACAAAATTTTATGCCATAATCATGAAAAAATTTATGCATGAATGCATGATGTATTTCATAAAACCTATATGTGCGAAGGTAAACGCCTACGGTTAGTTTACCCAAAACAAAATTACATGGCGCGGGGACGCCTATGGGTCGGTCCCAAAGTTAAAAGTTTCGATAAAAGCACATGCGACTAAATAGGACAGTCATGTACCAACCATTACTTAGTCAAAATTCCTGGAACAGATGACATATGATATAAATGCATGCATGCATGAAACATAAATAAGTAAAAGTCATTTTCAAAACATAACAGAAAATTTTTTATGTGACTAATTATGAACTACTGGGGTTCAGTCCATAGTCACAGTTCCCCAGGAACATCATGCATAGACAATGACACATAACTAAGTATGGATGACGGTTGTTCATTCCATATTAGTAAAACGATACTAGTGAAAAAATCATGGTTAAAATAAGAAGGTGCTGAAAACGTGATGGTTAAAACAAAAAGGTGCTGAAACGTCAATACGTGGAATAACAAGCGTTGACTTAGGAAGCTCCTGGTGACTACCCACTAGTCACAGGTCAAGTTTTAGAGCCTACAGCTCGAAGCCTTGTCTCTAATACCATAATTGTAACACCTCACTTTGATAAGTGTACCGTTACGCTTAATTATGGCGCTTCATCAAAGCATGCAAGGTAATATGTAGTAAAACATACATGACCATTGGGTAAACCGGAATCAAACATCGGTTCCCAAACATAAGCCCAAAACATAATAAAGTAAATGAAAAAAATGAAAGACTTAAACAAGAATAAATATATGAAGGCAAAAGGAAAAGAAGTCTATGGCAGCTTACATCCTATGCATGTCCTCCAAAATGCTCGAGTCTGTCCTTAGGTACCTGCCGTTTTGGGACATGGAAAGGAAAGTAATGGCCGAGCATAACGCTCAGTGCGCGGATATACTAGTAAAGCATGAATAATATAAGCATGAAACCATGGAGCAGCGGAAAAGACTAAGTCCTGAATAACCTGACATGTCTTATTAAAACTGGTTTTATAGTTTGAAAAGCCTTATGTTTATCTTGTAAAAACTGTTTAACTGATTAACCATTTAGCCAATATAGGTCATGAAATATCAACGTGCATGAATACTTAGAGGGGTGACCTCATCATGCAATTAAGGGGCTGCCTCTAATTTATATAAGTCTGGGTAGGAGGGATCAGCTCCTTGTGAAAGATGCAAGGCACACACCACATTCACACTGAATAATCTGCTGAAAACATGTAACTAGGATGCACCTATACGCCCCACCTGATAATATAATAATATGGCCAAAAGCTAAAAGGGACGCCACGAGCTATCACTCCGTCGCGGTGGAGCCATAACACTGGTGCCTCCAGTGTTATGGTTATGGTACCTCCATAACTAGGTGAAATTGGTCATGCATGTATATGGCTTTAGGTATCTAATTAACATAAGCAATTCAAAACATATAAAACATATACTGGGAAAACAGTTGGCTGCATACGGGGAATTCTAATAAGGAAAGAATGTCCATACTGAAAGGACGGGGAATCCGTACCTTAAGTCCAGTGAACGAAGAAGACGAGCAGAGTCCTACTTCGGTATCACTAATGCTACATAAATACATACGTGTATAAGTATCTGATTACTGAGTACGTAACTGGTTTTATATCATGTCTTAGCTTGTTTTATATGTTCATGTCATGTTTTACTGATTTAAGCTTGATACTGCGTTTATCATGTATTCTGCCTATTCTGATTAAGTATTTCATGTATTATGTCTATTATAATACTTGTGTGTAATAATAAGTAACTTTCTAAAAATAGCAGGTTTCCTAAAATAGAAAGTTTCCAAAAATAGAAAGTTACCAAAAATAGAAAGTTTCCAAAAATAGAAAGTTTCCAAAAATAGAATGTTTCCAAAAATAGAAAGTTTCCAAAAATAGAATTACTGCTTAAAATAGTTGAGTTTCTAAAAATAGAAAGTTTCCATAAATAGATCAGCTGCCTTAATAAAATAAGTTTCTAAAGATAGAAAGTTTCCATAAATAAAAATAAGCTGGATTATTAAGCTAATAATATAAGCTTAAGTGTTTTCTGATTAATATTCTAAGTCATGTGATTATATAGTATATTTTATTAATTACTTCATGTAATTTAAATAAACTATAGGTTAAAGTATTTAATTAAATATAACATGATTTTATTAAATATAGGTACAAATACTTAGGTTAAAACATGTATTATTATCCATTAATAATATAACCTAAGTCATGAAAACTAATTAACTATAAGTCATGATTTTAATAATTAATTAATTATAGTCTTAAATAAAATGGTAAATACTTAGGTTAAAATTCATGTATTAATAATATTATTAATAACCTAAGTCATGTATAATTAAATTAACCATGTACATGTTTTAATTAAGTTAATTTAATCTTGTAAAAATATAAACATGTAATTATAATTAACCTTGTAAAATAACCCATGCCCGAACCGTGTTTTAAAACTAAACATGTCAAGAACCGGACCCATGTTTAACCCGTGAACCGGACCCAAAAACATCACCATACCCTGACCTAGGTCGGGGTTCCCTTCCTTGCTGCTGCCGTGACAACACCACCCCCAAACCGAGACCTTAAGGTCTCGGTGGTGTGAGTTTAAGCCAAGCCGAGACCCCCTTGGGCTCGGTTTAGGTGGCGGCCAACAAACAAACACCCCTAAATCATTTAATTGATTATATCCCATGATTAAAACAACATGTTTACACTTGTTTTTAATTAGTTTATTAAAAACATTCATGATTTTATGTGATCTTGATTTAATAAAAACATAAAAAGAAAAGGGTTTTATGAATTACCAAAACACGTGGAATGAATAAATCTTGATCTCACGAACACACTCCTAATCAATAATTATAAATCAAAACCCGTCCTCCTTTTGGGTGCTGCTGGCGGCATAAAGAGAACATCCCGTTCTCCTTTTGGGTACTGCTGGCGGCATAAAGAGAACATCATGTTCTCCTTTTGGGTACTGATGGCGGCATAAAGAGAACATCATGTTCTCCTTTTGGGTGCTAGTGGCGGCATAAACAGAACTGACGGCCACCATAGAGTTTGCTAGGGTTTATCTTTTTTCTAATTTCTTAAATTATGAAACATGTTTTTCCCTTTTCCTAGTTTAGTAAATTTTTCATGCGTTTGGCCCATGTTTCTTGTTGTGTCCGCGGGTAAGGGGGCCCACAAGGGGTAACCCGAACATTTCTCGTGTCTAATTATTAAGTGTGTTCCCGTGTTTGTGGTTTACGTGATTTAATAGTTATTGTTCGTGTCTTATTATATTTATTCGTGTTCGTAATAAATATACATACATACGTAATATTAAGCTCGTGATTAATTTACGTTCATGATTTCGTGTTCGTGTGTTCGTGATTATAACTATTGTTGAAATAATGATCGTGTGTTAATACGTAATAAGTATTTATCGTGTTATCACACGTACGTAATACTTGTAATTCTTGTTCGTGAAACGTAAACATGCTATAAAAGGAAAGTTCTAATCATGTACGTACGATCTTAAGGGTACTATTCATGGTAAAAGCATGCGGGTTTTATAGTATAGATGTGATTTTCATTGTCATACACTCATACCTACAAAGAAAACTGTAAATTAGATTATTTTTATTGAATGGCTAACTGCAGACAGTTCTTCTGATGAATTATATCTGGAATAAATAAACTAGCCTTGATTTTATATAAGGTTTATGAATCCTAATACTATATAAACTCGATTTGTAAAAGGATTTATGCAGTTTTATAAAAAAAATACATTCTAGTCGAAAAGTATGAAAAAAATATTAAATGAAAATACAGAAACTTGTATCTTTCACCTGTATGGATCCATATGTTCAGCTTCCTTTGTTCATAGTTACTGGTACATCCAATTTCACGCATATGTTTCCATCACACATCTGTAACTTCAATACAGAACTTATCAAGTTCATCTAAGATCAACGGGTAACAATGTGTGGCTCGTAAAAAGACGCCAAAAAACCCCAACTATATATAAGCTAGTGCTTTAAGTCGTTGGTTCCCACTTACCATAAGATTAAACTCATGGCCAATTCGTTCTCGACTACTTTATCAGATCATTTAGTTTAATCCAAACACACATTTAGCTCGGTAATTTTGACCACATTCCCAGTTACAAACTTAATTGTGTATCAGGTACCACATTTAATCCTAGCATCATATGTAACATCGTACCTAAACATGCACTTCAACCTGTTAATTTAAAAGTTATAGTGTTTATACATGCCCTTTTGTGAGAATTACTCAAAGACACCCCTATAAAAACTAACTGAAATAATTATTAGAAACATCCATTCATGCCTTTTCAAGTAAGTGTTCAGAGTTTAAAACTTCTCTCATTAGACTAACTCACTAACACACGATCTAGAGAACATTTAACAAAAGAACTACCATCTGAACAAAATATAATATATTTTTTAGTAACTTACCTTCTTTAAGGCGCATGACGCGGTTATCGCACAAGCTGCTGCGGTACATGACTATCGATTTTCGTTGGTTATGTCTACCACAATTGTTTTTGACAAATGCAGCTACTTAGGCTCCATAACCTGTCTTTACCATAGCCCTTAGCCTAGAGTGGAAGTCCGATATGTAAAAAGCAGCCATGTATTTCTGCAAATTAAAGGAAAAGATCGATTCATTTATACAATATAACTACATATAAGATTATATTATGATGTGATCCAAATAATAAATACATAGAACAATATAAATAGGAGCAAGAAAAACTAAAGTTTCTGTCCAAAAACTCTTTAAAATTTATAAAACGATTCATATTGATTGGAAAGTATTTGAGCAAAAGCTATAGTCATGGAGAACGGTGGACCATACCTAAGCATGCTTGGTTATCGATCACTCTTTTATGTTAAACAGTTTGTTGTTAAAAAGTCTTTTTTGTTATAGCAAGTCAAATATGCAAAAGATATATATACTCATCACACAATGTATTCAGAAAGTGTTTTAATATACAATTTTCAATTAACCGGATGATGGTAGTGGAGTAAAATCACCTTTTTGGAAACATACTGAATCAATGCAATGTCTATTGTGCGTGTTCATACCAGCCATTCACGGATAACTAAAACCACAAAGTAATTCATATATTTCTATTAGAGGTGATCATGTCAACTAAATTAATATAAGATTGATCCAAAATGGGTCAAATCAAAGAATTTAGCTAGAATGGAAATAGGTCAAATGATTGACAACAATGGCATTGGATCAATATTGCGTCAAACATATTAATTACAGTGAATTTTATGAAATTTAAAAGCCCGTAACTATAAAAGTGCAGACTCGTCAAACTGAACTTGTCTGGCATGTCCTAGATTGTTTCCCAGATAAATTCAAAAAACATGGGTATATTGTCGCTAATTTGAGAAAAGAACAAATGGTTTGTAGCAATACTAAATCGAAGTACCTCGTGACTGAGATGCTCTTTCTCACGATAACATGTACATTGTGTTTCTTGGCATATTCAATAGCATCTTTCCAACGTGATATGGAAGAAGCAATGCAATCTCGGTCAACCTCACTTTTAGAAACTGATCCTTTCATCCACCTCTTTAACATGCTTTGAGCGTCTTTTGGTTGATCCATAGGAACCACACGACTCGCATTATGAAGCTCTTATAAAACACCCCAACAGAGAATGGCACCCGTACCTTTGCAGAATTAGTTTTACCTTCTTCAAATCTAAATGCCCAATCAAAATACGTTCATGTTAGGCTAAATGTAAGTAAGATCCCAATCAGCCTATATCTCATATCAAACAACATACCTGGATTAAAACATTCAAAAATACAAAACCCCAATTTGGATGAACATTTAGTCGTAACCATCAATAAATTATCGAAAATCTGTAAAAATAAAAACCAAATCTGAAATGTTAATTAAATGAGAAAAACTAAGAATAAGAAAATCGAGCTAGTATAGAATTAAGTCAATTAGCTTAATAAGAAAATAGCAAATCAAATTAGGGTTACAATTAATGTTACAGATACAAACACAATGATCAATTATACAAATTTATATACAATTTATTTAGTGTTTTGTAATTTATATTGAATCAATTCAAATTTTTAATGTTAATCGAAATTGTTAACTATAATTCGGTTATAATAATATGAAGAATCCAAGGAAGTTTATAACCCAGTTAAATTCAAATAAACCTAAACTAAAATCATCAAACTTACTTAATTCAATATGAGTTATTCAATAATAGTACCTCTAAGCAAATCCAAGAAGGATAATACCGACCTCTGGTAATGACTTGGAGTTTGATCGGAGTTTTGTTCTTCAATTCGTAGTTTGGGGTTTTTCTTTTAGAGTTAGGAGGATTTAGGATAATATCCGGTTCTCTATTGATTTAGGGTTAGTAGGAAGTTTAATTTTGTTAATAGTCCATAAGATTGGACAAATTTTTGAAAAACACTTCACAGAACTTTATAAAGTATCATCCGCCTATTTCAAAGTTTTTTTTTGTTTTTGACACGAATATCTTTTACATTGTTTTTACTTTTCTTTTTTTAAAAAGACGAATTTTTTTTACTAAATTAAGGAAAAATTCATGTTTTTAAAGGAATAAATAAAATAATTATTTTTTACCAAAGAAAAAATCTTTTGAAAAAGTCCCTACTTTTGGTTTTGCTTTACAAAGAAAAAGATTTTAATTTAGATTTTAAATTAAGATAAAGATATACATATTTTATTTATAATATAGATATAGATAGATTATAGATAATGTTAAGCATGTTATTTTCTCATAAAAAGGGTAACCTTTATTCAGATCGTAAATCGAATATACAAAATTTGCTTTTACATAATCCCAAAAATATAATAAATATTTTCCAATATTCTCCAAGTCAAATTGCACAACAACAACCAATTTTAGGTCGTTCAAGAGATTTATTGCTCCATTATTAGTCATTAACACCAGCACATCTCTTTTTCATTATATACACACACGCTCTTCCTAACAAACAAACCAAAAGTATTAAAGTACTACTATAGAACATGAGTTACATTCCCTTATCAAACGACTCTGTCAATGATGCAAGATTTACAACAAGAGTCACGTATCATAACGTAAAAAAATACCCACAACGCGAATTCTATATGAAGCCACGAGTTGCAGATAGCGTCTCATGCAGACAAATGTTCCTAAGGAGTTACACTTTCTCTAAAAAAATAGACGGTTTTAACAAGAACAAAAAAGTGTATGGAGCGAGCCAGGAAAAAGGTGGCGGCACTACAATGGAGAAAGCCACGATGTGTGGTGGTGCTAAGGAGAGTCAAAACGGCGTCTTGGACTGCGGTATCTACCGTTTTTCGTAGGTTTTTACGTTGCAGTGTTGTGTAGATGTGAGACCACCTTGACTAAGTTATCTAGTGATTTTAAATTGTTTTTTATTGTTTTATTGGATGCTTTTATTTGTTTCTAGATATATGTATCTCCTTACAATAACGCATCTCACTAAATCGATGCATCTACGCACATAGTATTTTGGTTTCGTAAGATGATTGATGCATAATACTGCTTTTAGATAACTAAATCCGTTAGTCGATTTTTGAATAATTAACATGATCTTTATGCATCTAAGCATATGGTTTTTATATTTTGAACATATCATGCATCTAAACTTGTGTAATTTATTACGATGTGGAGAGATTTCCCTTATGCATCCTATACTGGCAATGGTATAATATAGACGCTAAAGATATAAAATTGACACACTAATGGACACGTTGAAAAATAAATTAACCCATGCATCTCGATTATTTTATGGTCGCATCTAAAACACCTTACTCTAATCACATACGAAAATTAAAAGATGCTTTGATTCATATATTGAAGTCATATTCATCGCATGATATTTGATTTTAAACCAAAGTTAACATTCATTATAATATGAGCCTATGCCTAAGTGATTGTCCATGTTTAGCTGATAAAAGTGACGACGGATATTTATTTTATTGATCGATGATATAATCACGAGAAAATGATCGTGACGTGTGTTTTGTTTTGATCTGTTAGATTTTGCATAATGGTGAATAGAAAACAAATCACCAATACATTAGGAATCTAATAAATCCTAACCTGTCATCTATCTAAAATAGACGAAAATGCCCTTTAAAATTATTTAAAATAATTGATTTAAATTACTTCTTATCCTTTTTATTATAAAGTTTCTTCTTATTTAATCCTAACTCTCTCTCTATATATATATATATATATATATATATATATATATATATATATATATATATATATATATATATATATATATATATATATATATATATATATATATATCAAATCAAATCAAAAACCCTTATACAGGAAGGATGGTGAAACAATTCCTTAAATACAAAATTCTATAAAAATGACACATGTAATTCATTAAAGGATTTCCATAAAATGCTTCAAAAAGAAAATAGGAATTACAAATGATGCCTTAAATACAAAATTCTACAAAAATATATAAGGAATGATGGTGAAACAATGCCTGAAATATAAAATTCTATAAAATTGCTTCAAAAATAAAATAGGAATTACAAATGATGCCTTAAATACAAAATTCTATAAAAATATATATAGGAATTACAAATGATGCCTTAAATACAAAATTTTATAAAAATATATAAGGAAAGATGGTGAAACAATGCCTTAAATACAAAATTCTATAAAAATGATTCCATAAAATGCTTCAAAAATAAAATAGGAATTACAAATGATGCCTTAAATACAAAATTATATAAAAATATATAAAGGAATTGCAAGTGATGCCTTAAATACAAAATTTAATAAAAATATATAAGGAAGGATGGTAAAACAATGCCTTAAATACAAAACTCTATAAAAATGATTTCATAAAATACTTCAAAAATAAGATAGGAATTACAAATGATGCCTTAAATACAAAATTCTAAAAAAATATATATATATATATAGGAATTACAAATAATGTGTTAAATACAAAATTCATAAAAAAATTTATAAGTAAGGATGGTGAAACAATCCCTTAAATACAAAATTCTATAAAAATGCACAACAATAATATTAATTTCAAAAAAAATTAATGTATAAACGTTATTTATAACATTAACATATACAAAAAATTTTACCTCGTAAAATTCAAAAATACATAAAATATTTATACAATATTATTAAAAATCTAGAAAAAATTTAACCTAACAAACTTATTCATAACATTAACGTATGCAAATTCAATTAACTCATAATATTTTCTTAAATAAAATAAAATATCTTAAACTACGTTATTTTTGTCTATTTTATGCTACATTATTAAAAGATCAATGCCATAACTAACATTACATATACTAAACTTCTAATATAAACACACATAAGTTCAATTTTCATTAAAAAATATATAGTTAAAGCTAGCCCGTCCACCGGACGGGTCTAAAGGCTAGTATATATATATATATATATATATATATATATATATATATATATATATATATATATATATATATATATATATATATATATATATATATATATATATATATATATATATATATATATATATATATATATATATATATATATATATATATATATATATATATATATATATATATATATATATATATATATATATATATATATATATATATATATATATATATATATATATATATATATATATATATATATATATATATATATATATATATATATATATATATATATATATGTGTGTGTGTGTGTGTGTGTGTGTGTGTGTTTTTTTGGAATTATTTGTATATAATGTATTATTTATTCTATTGCCTTATTTATACATTTACTTTTGGTATTTAATAGGGCTTTTTCATAGTAATGACATAGGGTCACTAAAACCCATAGAACGTCCTTGTAGATAAATAAATAGGTATTAATTATATGTTGTCACTCATCTATATTGTGCAGGTGTTGACTTATTTATACCAAGTGGCGATGCAATAATCTATATCTTTTTCTTTTTAAAGCAAAACCCAAAGTAAGAATTTTTTTAAAAAGATTCTTTCCTTAGTAACAAACAATCCTTTAATTTATTCTTTTTAAAAACTTAATTATTCCTTAATTTAGCAACAAAAAACTATTTTTCGTTCTTATTTAATGAATAAGAAAAACTTGGGACAAAAATATACGTGTCAAAACTCCGAAATAAATAAACATACGTGTTAAAAACCCAAATAAAAAACTTATAAAAAAAGCGTGCCAACTATTGTAAAATGTTAGGGTTGAAATTAAAACTATTCTTTTAAAACCTTAAATCCCCATTACAACATTGAACAATCAGATTACAAATAAGTCAAAGTATCGTCGAATAAGGCAGTCCAGGTCTCAGGTTCCCCGATGGTAATCGCCAGAAAGGAGTTATGATGATCACAAATTGAAACAAAGAAGGCGGTCAAGTTAATATATTTCTTTGACACACATTTAGTCTATTTGAAACCCGAATTACGATTGGCTGATGAAATTTTAATTTTGATTAAGGGGTTTTGTTGGATGGGCCAGTTTGATTTTAAAGGTATTGTGAATTTTGTAGTTGTTTAGAGTTTTGTATAAAACCCTAACTTTGAAGAAACTACGAGTTTCAGTCTCCACCACGACACCCCTGCCGGAAGAATGACGGAATGAGTTGGTGTATTGGAAGTTACATTTCCAAATTATAGAGAATACGTTGTTGAATTGCTTCAGGAGTTAAAACCCTAACCCTAAGGGTGGTTGTTCGGGTTGTGGAGTAAGTGAATAATGGTGTTGTATTGGTGAAAATATTCGCAGGTTTGATGCAATATAATAAAAGTATAACCTTTCTTTGACAACCGTTCATGTTAGGTATATATCTACATTGTGTTTCCTATTTATTCTTTTGTCCCAGAAATTATATTATTTTAGAAAAAATTTGTGATAGCTCTTTTTTCCAAGTTAAAGGTAATTATTCGTTTGTGATATGTGTTAATTGATGTGGTTTTTTTTTTGAATCGGATTAACTGGTTCATGTGGTGGCATAGGATTGATTAGCGTACAAGGTGTAGATTTATACTCGTTGATGTAACTTTCTGATATTTATTGTTAGTTTGTGTGTTTGTCTAATGGCGCTTTATTTTTTGTTAGATTGGGATATTTTGAAGTATATTGTGAATGTCTACTTCCTGATATTTTGTTTGGCGGTGACTTAATGGTTTAACTGGTTTATTTTTTTTTTCTATAGGAGATTTGGTTTGTTTATAAGCTTTGTTTTGTTAGTTAGTTTATGTGGTGTTAGTTAGTTAGGAATGTCTTTATCTTGGGTTTGTTTATTTTCTTTCCATTGTTTGAAAACCCTTTTTTTCCTTTAAACCGTTAGCATTTTCCCCTAGCCTGAAGTTATGAACATAAATAAAACAATGGAGGCAGAACACTTTGAACCTGGTGGAGTTCACAGGTGTTTACTTTGTAACTGTCCTACAACTCTTATGGTTTGTGTTATTGCTTGAAAGAAGTATGGCAACATCCTTTCAGTATAGTAAGTGATTTAAATGTTTGATGTTGTGTGATAGTTCGAAGAAGATTGGACATGAAAATAGATTGGGGAAAGGTGAAAAGTGGTTGCACGACCTGAAAAACATAAGGTTGGCAGGAAGTTGTTATCGAATATGATTGAGAGTCCTGTGAAGAGGAGAAGTTGTGCGATTGACGGTTCTATGATGAGGTATACAAGGAGTAAGAGTACTATTTATGACCGAGATGCTAAGATTTTGCGAAATCCCTTTAATGTAGATGTATGTACGCTTCCCTCTATTTTATATCTTGCAGGGAAATTAGGGTGGATGATTAAGTATATCAAGCGAGTTGTTTTCATAAAAGTTCAGCATCAAAGAAGTTTTTTCTCATTTCCTGCAGTAAAAATCAGCAATCTAAACAGCCCCTAGCACTATTTATTTTGGCCCAAAATTCACCACCCAAACAACTTATTTACTGCGAAAAATTTCAGCAACGAAAAGGCTACTTTTTTGCATAAACTTTCAGCACCAAAGAAGTTCTTTTTTTCTTTCTTGAAGTAAGATCATATCGTTTTTTTTGTAACTAAAAATCATATAGTGATAGTGTGGCACAAATTCAATTGTGACTTATTGATCCAGCCCAGATCATTTCTAACGTTGATACGAGGCAATGAAATATATGTGTAATTTTTTACATATAGGATCAGTCACCCTTTCATTAGGTGTCCTACCCAGATCATCACATGTTAACCAATAAAGGCCATGAACCGATCAGTATGGGGTAGAAACGGTGATCAGTTTTACCTAATACAAGTTTCGTCACCCGTGTCGAAATTGAGTTTTGAACTTGAGGGTAACAAAGTCAATCTTCCTACTTAAAAGTCATTAGCCACGTAGCAGCATCCAAGTTAGTAAGTTTCTAAGGAAAATTTCATAAAATAGAAGCATACTAATTACCAAATTAGACCCATTTAGCGTAGTCCATTGTGGCATTAGATTAACTTTTTGTTTAGCGCCACCTTATTTCAACATGACACAAAAAAAAACCGGTGACTAATAACCAAAAGATGTTGTTAAAAACATTAGAAAAAACCCGTGCGTGCACGGGTATTATAACTAGTACCCTATAACTTAAAGAAACCCTCGGTGGTTGAAAGTTGTGGTTGAAAAAATCAAATTATCAAATTCTAATTATAGTAGACCATTTAACTAAAAAGTCGAAAAAACTTGAATTTTCAACATTTCCTAATTTACACTTGTAACAAATCCCTAGAATATTAACATTGTACAATCCCTGAAATATTAACATTGTATAACAAAAGGAAAGTATACATTTTGATTTGTCAGTAGTATGTAAGTTACAATATTCTGTGGCTATATAAACAGCCATACACCACCATCAAAATTCGTCTCATAACTTCCTCTACAACTATACAATTCGTTTGAATATGGCATTGACAATGAAGGTCTCAATATGGCATTGAAGAATGAAGGTGTTGTTCATGATGATCTTGAGGTAAGAATTTATATCAAACATGTTACCGTTCCTCCTCTTCTATCAAACAGGTTACTGTCGGTATAGATAATGTAGAATGTTGAAAATGTTGTATTAGAAAAAAACGTGTGCTAAATGCTGAAAGTTTCAAACAAATTATATGTAGAAAGTCGAAAATGGTAATGGTTGAACATTTACATTGACACTTACGATTGGAGATTGGAACAGGGAATTGAATCTAGAAAATATATTTCTACATTGAAGGAAAGTATACTTGCTATATATGTATCCATGTCAAGTCTTGAATCATTTAACACTAAGGCCTAAATCATTTCCAAATGGTTTGCTTAATTGGTAAATTGGACTAATATGCATAAATCATTTCCTAATTAAATTACATCATATTAAAATTCTAAGCCTTATATAATGAAGGCATAACGCAACATGAATTGAAAAAATATATCAAATCTGGAAATCTTGGGATAGCAACATTTTCTCTTGTAGCACCGTCGAAATCTTTGATGATAATGTACATCCTAAAAGAACTGGTATACTCATCTTTATGCTTATAACCGATATTAAATGAAGAGTCTTAATGTTTTCCTCATATATGGACATTTTTGTTGTAATATAGCAATGCATGGACTGCAAGTATTGGTTCGGACGTGTTTTCTTTAGCATGGGAGACAACTTAGCTCAATTGGATGGCTTGACCAACCGTGATATTTTACAAGGAGAAAAATCCTAACATTAAGGTAATCGTGTTATTGAAATAAAAACATAAAAGTTTGTAGCAATAAAATAGTTAACTTAGTTTCTTTATTGTTTGGTGTATATTGAGTTTAGGTGCAGGGTGTAGAGCCATCAGCCAAGTGAAAGTGTTATTCTAAGTTGAAGAAACCCATTAAGCATATTTGTTTTATTTCTTGAAAAGTTTCATGCTAATGTATTTCTTTTAACATGACGTATCCAATTGTTGTTTAATTATTAGGACCTCATAAGATTAAAGGAATTGGTTCTGGAATGACTCGTTATGTTTTATATTTAAGAACTCTTGATGAAGTTGCTATGGTGAGCCTTACATTGTATTGCTATAATGCATAATCAATGTTTTGTATCCGGCATGCCACATGAGATGTGTTTCTTGACATATATCCATGTTTGTAATCTCTAGGACGCCATTAAAACTGCTAAGCTTCTTGCGCTAAAAGAATGTTTGCTTGTATGTTCATACAAATTGTTACAAACCCATTTTGTGCCACTTGGTTTAGTATTGCAAGACTTTGTTTTTTTACAATAATAGTGTCACGTCGATACTTGTTGACTTAAAATCTATAGGTTGGAATTTCATCTTGCGTTGCAATTTGTAAAACCCGCATGCTTTTACCATGAATAGTACACTTATAATCGTACGTACATAATTAAAACGTTCCTTTTATAACATGTTTACGTTTCACGAACATTACTTACAAGTATTACGTACGTGTTTGTACACGATAAGTATTTAATGCATATTAAGACACGATAATTATTATCAACAATAATTATAATCACGAACATGAAATCATGAACGTAAATAATCACGGACATATTAATAAGTATTTAAGTAATTATTATTACAACTACGTACAAGTATATAAAATAAAACGAAACTTTAATAATAACGTCATGTATATACGAACACAAGAACACATAATATATTAGAACACGATTTAGCTACGGGTTTCCTTGCTGGGCCCTAGTAGCCGCGGCACACAAAGAAGGAGGGGCCCAGCCCATGTTTGATTTACAAAAATAACAATTAGGGAAACATAAACATTACAGAAGAATTTTAAGAAAATCTCAAAGCCCTAATCTCTCTCCTTCTCTCTTGGTGGCCGGCGGCATAACACACCACAAGGGGTGTTTTGTTGATCTTGATTAATTAAATCACAAGAACGTGTTCGTGTGTTCATTCCTTATTGATTCCACGTGTTTGGGTAATCCGAAAACCTTTTGTTTTATTTTCTTTTATGTTTTATGCATGTATGATCATGGGGTTTAAAAACACAAGAATTAAAACAAGTGAAACCATGGTGGGTAAATAATACAAGGGTGTTTTCGGGTTTGGTGTTTGGCCGCCACACAAACCGAGAGTCTCACGACTCTCAGTGTCGTTTGGTTCGCATCGATATACGAGACAAGGTCTCGGTGGTGTAGGTGTTCAGACGGCAGCAAGGACAAGGCACCCTGACTCGAGTCGGGGGTGTCCTTGTGTTTCGGTTGGTCTCGGCAGCCACAGCCCCACCACCGGCTAAAGCCGGTGGTTATTTTAGGCAAGCAGGGGAAACCCACCGCAAGCAGGAGGAACCCACCGCAGGCAGCAGGGGGACCACCGGCATTGCCGGTGGGAAATTTGGTGGCGTCAGCGGCTGGGCCGAGAGGACAAGACCACCGACTACAACCGGTGGCAAATTGCCGAGAGCAGGGGCAACCGGCCTAGGCCGGTTTGCCACTGTTTTCGGGGGTGTTTGTTCACGGGTTCAGGGGTTCGGTTCACGACATATTCTAATAAAATAATACGCGGGATTGGGTTAGTATTTTTCTTTACAAGTTTAATTAGTTACAAGTACATTTATTTACAAGCTAATTAAATTAATTTAACATGTCCTATAATTAATTTAATTAAAACATGACTTAGGTTTGTTATTATTATTTATAATACATGATTATAACCTAAGTATTTTATTATTTAATTTAGAATATAGTAATTAATTAATTATTAAAACATGACATGTAATTAATTAATTTTCATGACTTATGTTATATTAATATAGTTATTAATACATGTTTTAACCTAATTATTTTATACACTTAATTTAATTAAATCATGATTATATTTAATTAAATCCTATAACATATAGTTTATTTAATTTACATGTTATAATTAATAAACTATACTATTAATCACATGACTTATCATAATTAATCAGTAAAACTATGCTTATATTATTTAGCTTATTAATCCAGCTTATCTCTAAATATGGAAACTTTCTATTTCAGGAAACTTACTATTTTTGGAAACTTTCTATTTTTAGAAACTATTCTATTTTAAGCAGTTAATCTATTTTTGGAAACTTTCTATTTTTGGAAACTTCCTATTTTAGAAAACCTGCTATTTTTAGAAAGTTACTTATTATTACACTACAAGTATAGTAATACAAGAATATCAATTAATACTTAATCAGAAGACTTAAAACACATGATAAATACAATATAACATTAAAATCAGTATGACAAGACTAAAACATATAAAACAAGTCAAGACATACTATAATCAGTTACGTACGCAGTAAACGGTATACTTATACATGTATCCTTCTATGTAGCATTAGTGAGATCGGAGTAGGAATTTCCTTCGGTCATTTTTTTCCGTTCACTGGACACAAGGTACGGATTCTCCGTCCTTCAGTATGGACATTCTTTCCTTATTAGGATTCCCCGTATGCAGCCAACTACTTTCCCAGTATATGTTTTATATGTTTTTGAATTGCTTATGTTTAGTTTTAAATGCCTAAGCCATATACATGCATGACCAATTCCACCTAGTTATGGAAGTACCATAATCATAACACTGGAGGCACCAGTGTTATGACTTCCCCACGGTGGGGTGATTGCTCGTGGCGTCCTTTTCAGATTTTGGCCATATTCTTATATTATCATGTGGGGCGTATGGGTGCATCCTAGTTTACATGTTTAGCAGTATTATCAGGTGAATGAGGTGTGTGCCTTGCATCCTTCACAAGGAGTTGATCCCTCCTACCCAGCCTTATATTAATTAGAGGCAGCCCCTCTAATTGTATGACGAGGTCACCCCTCTAAGTATTCATGCACGTTGATATTTCATGACCTATATTGGCTTAATGGTTAATCAGTTAAATAGTTTTCATAAGATAAACATAAGGCTTTTCAAACTATAAAACCAGTTTTACTAAGTTGTTACCAGGTTTTCCAGGACTTATTCATTTCCGTTGCTATATGTCTTATATTATTCATGCTATACTTGTATATCCGCGCACTGAGCGTTAGTCAGCCGTTTTCCTTTCATGTTCCCAAACGGCAGGTACTCAAGGACGATCGTAGGTTTTTCACCGTACGTACATATGGATTTTCCATACTTTGCATTCAGTACTTTATTTTATTTCATGGACATTGTTTAGTCCTTTTCTATTCCAGTACTATTATTATTCATGTGTGACGAGCTTTACTTAGACTGCCGATGTTTGATTCCGGCTTTTGTCTTTACGGTCAATAAATGTTTTTAAGACATTTACCTTGCATGCTTTGATGACACGCCATAATTACACGTGACCCGCCATTTATCAAAATGGGGTGTTACAATTATGGTATCAGAGCCAAGGCTTCGACCTGTAGGCTCTAAAAACATCACATGTGATTATTGGGTAATCATCATTGTCTTCTTAGAAACTGACAGTTTGTTTCATGCATGCATATTTTCATATATATGTCATTTGTTACAGGAATTTTGAATAGTAATAGTTGGTACAGGACTGACCATATTAGTCGCATGTGCTTTTATCGAAACTTTTAACTTTGGGACCGACCCATTGGCGTCCCCGCGCCCTGTCATTTTGTTTTGGGTAAACTGACCATAGGCGTTTACCTTCGCACATAAAAGTTTTACAAACTGCATCATGAATTCATGCACTGTTTTCATGCATAAATATTTTTCATGATTATTGCATAATTTTTTTTCATGATTATGTATATTATGTTCTAACAAGGTTTTATCATTGCATTTGTTTTATACTGTCAGATGGTTCTCACACGTGAGCAAGAACAACTCAATGCAGCAGTCCAAGCTGCATTACAAGCCATGCTTCATCAGCTGAGGAACGAAATTCGAGCAGAGGTGCAAGCTGCCAACAATCAGCACCAGCACCCAGTTCCTCCTCCTCCTCCTCCTCCAGCTACATTGATCACATAGTTGGAGCGTTTCAATAAGCAGCATCCGCGTTCCTTCGAGAAGACTGACAGCCCCAGTGAGGCTGAGAGCTGGCTGGATCATATCGAGAAGATCTTTGATGCAATGGGTTGTGACCCTGTCTTCAAGGCAAGTTTGGCCTGTTACAAGTTCGAAGGTGACATGTTGGGTTGGTGGAAGTCAGTGGAGCAATCTGAGGGAGGCGATGCTTGGCTGACTGGTTTGACTTGGGCTTAGTTTAAGGAGTTGGTGATGGGACAGTTCTCCCCTAAGGCGGAGCAGGATAAGCTGAAGAAGGAGTAGCATGGAATCAGGCAGAGAGCTGGGGAGAACAGCAATGTGTTTATACAGCGATTTCTCCGTCTGGCTGGTTTTCTTGGCACCGTAGCAGGTACGGCCGAAGAGCAAGCATACCATTTTCGCTGGGCTCTTGGTACCTCGGTTGCCAACAACTTGGTGTGTGCTACCTTCAACACGGTGGCACAAGTAGCTGACGCAAGTTGGAGATGCTGCATGAGAGAGATGAGTTCGGTGAAGCAGAGAGACCCGACAAGAGGCAGAAGACTGGGGACCGGTCCCAACCGGCCACTCAGCCTCAACAGAGTCAGCACAAGGGTAACGGTAAGACTCATGACCGTTATCCTTCGAACAGGCGCACTGGTAATGAACATTACCGTGGCAATGCCAACAACTCCAACAGCAGTAGGTCCCTAAACTTACTCAATTATTATGCATATGTTTTATGAACTTCATTCTGACACTTTAGCATCTTTTACCAGGAATCATGGAAACGGAAGGGAGCAGGAACGCAGAGGTTCCCAGCCTAACCGTCCAGCTATCACTGGTATTATGTCTACAATTTTTCCGCCTTTTCCAAATTATACCCATAAACCATGTCTCATGTATACTTTTCTTTACAGGCTCCCAGCCAGCACGGGCTCCTGTTGGGGGGTATACTCACCCTCTCTGCACCACGTGCAACCATAGGCACCCAGGTCCATGTCGTCGTGACATCGACGCTTGCTTCAAGTGTGGTCAGTCTGGCCATCGCATAAAGGACTACCGTAAAGGCGAGATAGAGGGCACATCTGGACATGCCGACAGCAAGCCACCTCCTACTTCTGGGCAGGTGTACATGACCTCGCGCGATCAGGCTGCTAAGTCCACATGTACCATTACTGGGATATTATATATGTATGGTCGAGTTGCATGTGTTTTATTTGACATGGGTGCTACTCATTCGGTCATTTCTACTACTTTTACCAAAAATGTTAGGATATTCCCAATGCCATTAGGAATTGTCCTAAACATTTCCAAGCCCTCATGAGACTCTGTACGCATTACACATGGGTACAAGAGTCTTCCCCTCGAGTTTGACGACAAGATTCGTCCAGTAGAAGCACTTCCACTAGATATGTGCGATTTTGACATGATATTAGGCATGGATTGGCTATCCCAATATCACGCCACCATCGACTGCCACTCATATCGGGTCATCTTTGGTGATGTTAGCGCACCAGAGTACATTCACAACGGGTTTATACCCGGAAGGTCTGTACAAATAATCTAGACTTTTCAAGCACGTGCATTACTTTCACATGATTGCGAGGGCTATCTAGCTACTGTTCATGACATGGATGCCGAATCTACATCAATCCAGAATCAGCCAATAGTGTCAGAATTCCCAGACGTGTTTCTAGAAGAACTTCCGGGCATTCCACCTACACGTGAAGTAGAGTTTAATATCGAGCTTATTCCAGGAGCTGAGCCGATTTCCAAGGCTCCATATCGCATGGCTCCCATCGAGCTAAAGGGGTTGAAGGACCAACTGCAAGAACTTCTGGAACGAGTCTTCATTCGACCTAGCACATCTCCATGGGGCGCACTGGTCTTATTCGTGAAGAAGAAGGACGGCAGTATGCGTCTTTGCATAGATTATCGCGAGCTCAACAAGATCACCATCAGGAATAAATATCCTCTACCACGCAATGACGATCTGTTTGACCAACTCCAAGGGGCCAAACATTTCTCAAAGGTTGATCTGAGGTCGGGCTATCATCAGTTACGGGTTAAAGAGCAGGACATTGCCAAGACTGCTTTCCGTACACGTTATGGACACTACGAACTTGTAGTCATGCCATTTGGCCTTACCAATTCTACAGCTGTTTCCATGGACTTGATGAACCGTATCTTCCATGAATTTCTGGACAGGTTCGTCATAGTATTCATTGACGACATCCTCATATTCTCTAAGTCAAAGGAAGAACATGAAGACCATCTTCGAACAGCCTTACAGATACTTCGACAGAAGCAGCTGTATGCTAAATTCTCCAAGTGTGAATTCTGGGTGACTAGTGTGGCATTTCTAGGTCACATTGTATCCGCAGATGGAAAAACCATGGATCCAGAAAAGGTTGAGGCTATCACCAAGTGGCCAAGACCGACATCCGCGACCGAAATTCGCAGCTTTCCAGGCTTAGCTGGATACTACCGCAGGTTCGTAGATTTTTTTTCCTGTTTAGCACTACCATTTACCAAACTGATGCGAAAAGGGGAGAAATTAGTCTAGACTGAGGAAAGAGAAAAGAGCTTTGAAGACCTGAAGCAGAAGTTAGTATCTGCACCTATTCTTACTCTCCCATCTGGTACGGGTGGATTTCAAATTTATAGTGACGCATAAGGGAAGGGACTTGGTTGTGTTCTCATGCAACATGGGAAAGTAATTGCTTACGCATTACGGCAGCTTAAGCCTTATGAAGCAAACTATCCTACACACGACTTGGAACTTGCAGAAGTCGTGTTTGCACTAAAGATATGGAGGCATTACTTGTGTGGCGAATCATGTGACATCTTCACAGATCACAAGAGACTCAAATACATCTTCACCCAACGTGAGCTAAATATGAGACATGGGATATGGTTAGAGCTGTTGAAGGATTATGACATTAATCTACAGTATCATCCCTGCAAACCGAATGTAGTATCAAATGCTCTTAGCAGGAAGTCGGGCATGATCCATGGCATTAAGATAAAGGAACAGGTTATAAGAGACTTGGAGTGACTAGACATCGAAATAATGGTACGAGGGCAGCATGGGTACTGGGCTAATCTTAGAGTAGAACCTGAATTACTCTCTAGGATCAAGGAAGCTCAGCAGGATGATGGTGAAACATGGGCAATAATCCAGAACTTGGAGAAGCAGACAGAGTTTCGTTTAGACGAAGATGGTATCTTATGGCAAGGAACGAGACTTTGTGTTCCCGACAACCAAGAACTCTGGGAAGCATTGTTAGCTGAAGTTCATAGCTCCCCATTCTCCATTCATCCTGGTTCAACCAAGATGTACCATGACATCAAGCAATACTTTTCGTGGAGCAGTATGAAACAGGATGTTGCCACCTACGTTTCCAAATATCTTACCTGCCAGCAGGTTAAGATCGAGCATCAACGGGCTAGCGGTCTCCTACAATCGTTAGACATTCCAGACTAGAAGTAGGACAAAATCACCATGGATTTTGTTACCGGTCTTCCGCAGACTAAGAGGAAACATGATGCAATTTGGGTCATTGTTGATCGACTTACGAAGTCAGCTCATTTCTTACCGATTCGCAAAGACGATGCGGTTAGTAAACTCGCTGATACATATCAGAAGGAGATCATGAGACTTCATGGTGCTCCATCCAGTATCGTCTCAGACAGAGATCCTCGTTTTACTTCGCGATTCTGTAAGATTCTGTAGAAAGCTTGGGGTACAAAGCTTAAGCTTAGCATGGCTTTCATCCACAAACATACGGACAGTCAGAGCGGACTATTCAGACAATAGAAGACATGCTCCACGCATGTGAACTAGAATGGATAGGATATTGGGATGATTATATCTGTCTAGTATAGTTTGCATACAACAATAGTTGGCACGCCAGCATCAAGTGTGCACCATTTGAGATGTTGTATGGCAGGAAGTGTCGCACCCCAATCTACTGGGATCAAGTTGACGAGCGAACACTTAAGGGTCCGGAGATGATAGAGTTGACTAACGAGAAGGTCGCACTAAATAAGGCGAAGTTGCAAGAACCTCGTGCACGACATAAGTGTTATGCAGATAAGCATCGTAGAGATTTGATAGGTGTGAAAACACCCATCCTTTTACCACTTATTACTTGCTTAAAACAAGACTAAAACGCGTATTTAATATCATTTGTTTGGAATTATGCGTGGTTTGTGTTTTCGTTGGGTTTTAGGAACAAAAGATGAAAAAGGAAGAAAACATGGATTTCACGGGCTTTTATCGAAGAAAAAGACAAAAGACGAAGTCAAAAGATCAAGAGTGCAAAATATTGGAAGTCAATGGACCTATTTTGAAGATTTATTGAAGAAAAGGACCAAAGATGGAAGATTTACAAGTCAAAGAACCCAAGTCTAATAAATGAAGAAATTATAAGACGAGTTCAAGATTTTATCGACAAATCCCGAGCCAAAGTCGAGACTTTAATTTAATTTAAAGACGAGACGGAAGAAAAGAGAGAAGACAACACATGCACTCCCCTCCTCCTATAAATAGAAGAAGAAAACCCATTTTTGGGTGTTAGATAATTTTTTAGTTAGTTTTATTTTCTTAGGAGTAGTTTTAAGTTTCTCTCTCTAGATTTATTGCTTTCTCTCTCTAGATTAATTTGTGGATCTTAAATCTTTAAGTTTTATTGTTGAATGTTTACTTTTTAATCAAGCTTTTAATTCATCTCCTTCTTCCTTTCTATGGTTTAATCTTTACTTTGTTTATGGTTGTGTTCTTGAGTTTTCATAGTTTCAATCAAGTGGGTTTTGATTGATTTGGTTATTATTGTTAGTTTAATTGATTTGTTTTGATTGGTTATTGTTAGTTAATCATTAGTGGTTATTTTGGTTTAATCTTTAGGTTGATTATGATAGGTTTTGGTTAAATTAGTATCTTTATTTTTCCCCTTGTTCTTCGCACTGTTTCTTTGCCCAAATTTATTCCGAATCAGTCATTTATTCCGTATGAAGCTTTTATTCCGAATCAACCGTTATTCCGCATAAGCTAGTTATTTCGAACCAGGGTTTTATGTTTATTTTTCTGAATGAAGCTATATTCCGCATGAACTTTTTATTCCGCATAAGTGATTATTCCGGATGAACATTTTATTCCGGATAAGCTATTTATTCCGAATCAAGTGATTTATTCCGGATGTAGAAATTATTCCGGATGAAGCTCCTTTCCGAATAAGATAGTTATTCCGCATGAGTAGATTTATTTCGCACGAAGCTTTTATTCCGAGTAAACCTTTTTATTCCGCATAAGTGATTTTATTCCGAACGAGCCCTTTATTCCGAGTCAAGCTATTTTTATTATTCCGCATGAATCCTTTTTATTCCGAGTAAGTAGTTTTATTCCGCGAGTGTTTTTATTCAGTTTTCCAATTCTTAATTTTTCAGAAAAATGACAGTTTTCTTGTATTTGTTTTTAGCCTATTTTTATTACTTCGTGCACCTACCTTTTTAGTCGATAGATTATTTTCGCCTTTAGGTTTTATTTTTATTTAATTGTTTCGCTTTAATTTTTGTTTAAATTTTTGATTTGCTCCTTTATTTTTAGTTAATCGCTTTTAGTTTATTTTCAATACTTTTCGCTTTTACTTTTCCATTAGTTTTAGATAACGACAACCTTTTAGTTTATTCACCAAGAACGGCTGAGTCGCACAATTAACCTTAATCAATTCGAAGATATTCGTAAGAACCTTTTAACTAGTAAAATCAATAAAAATCAAATTGGCGCCGCTGCCGGCTCTTTTCGTGAAGATTAACGGTGTTTTGTGAGAGACGCGTTGGATTTTGGGATCCGTTCACTCTTGAACGTTATTTTTCTTGCACATTTTTCATATCTTTTTCAAAAATCCATAAAAATTAAAAATTTCAAAAATCCAAAAACATAAAAAAACATATAAAACCAAAAATGTTTCATTTTTAGTTAACTTTATTTCTTCCATTTCTTTGCTCTATTTTTCTTTTGTAGGTGTATGCGTACTCGCTCACGCAAGAAGAAATCCATTCAAGCTACAATCATTCAACCTCCGATTGTTGAGCCGCCTGTTGTTACCACAATGGATAACCGTCCTATGATCGAGCTCTTGCAATCACACGTTGAAGGCAATGAAGATGCGTTTGTGGTTCCGGCTATTGATGCAAATAACTTCAAGCTCAAATCCGGATTTATTCAAATGGTTTCAGCAACACCTTTTCTAGGCCGCACTCATGACGATCCTCATGATCACATCAAGAGGTTCGTACACTTATCTAATACTGTTAAATACAATGGGGTGTCTCAAGAGGCAATTCGTTTACTCCTCTTTCCTTTCTCCCTCGAGGGACAAGCCCGGAGTTGACTTGATAAGGAACCACCCCAAAGTTTTACCACATGGACAGACCTTGAGACCAAGTTTATCAATTACCTTTTCCCACCCTCACGTACTACCGCTTTGCGGAATGACATTATCAACTTTGAACAAAAGTACGGTGAGACATTTAGTGAATCTTGGGATCGTTTTAAGGAACTTTTAAGAAAGTGTCCCCAACACGGCTTTACTAAGGTACATCAAATTAATACTTTTTATAATGGATTAAGTTTGAATGACCAAGATTCACTAAATAGTGCCTCGGGGGTAATATTTTTGAAGAATCGTGATAATCTTGTGAATCAATAAGGTGGGTTGATGTTTCTAGAGAGAGAAAGTAGAGAGAGAAAGTGAGAGAATATGTGTTCTATTATTATGAAATATGAGCAACAAACAACCCCCTTTCCATGGTGGAAAGGGGTTTATATACCCAAGTCACTAATGGACTTGGGCCTCCGACCCATGACAAGCCCATGGGCCGGGTTTACTTAACAAAGTAACTAAACATTTAACTAGGAGCTATACAACATTCAATAATATCGTGGAGTGACTGATACTTCTAATATATGTTAAAAAAGTATTTGTAACAATCTCCCCCTAAGGGAGGTCACTCCAAATTACAAAGTCCTAAACCTAGCATAGTATACTAAGTCTTCGTTCTTCAGCTCGTAGTCTTTTGCTTTTGGTGTGAATACGTTGATTTTGATCTTTTAGGCTTTGGCTTGAGAGCATTGTTCTTTTGACCCTTCACGTGCGATCTTTGCCTTCTTGTGAGTCTTGCCTCCTCGTGACTCCATGTTCCACACACTTATGTTTTTGTTGAATTCTTGAAAGCTTCAGAGTTTGGTACAGCGGAAGACTTCATTTAGTACTTTCTTGAATTTTGCTGAAATTTGATGCAGAAAAACATAAGCATGTGGGAACGACTTCAACTAGAGCACCGCAACGCCACCGTCTTCAAACGCCGCAACATAACAAGACACGAATGAAATGGCTTAGAACATTTCGTTCTTAAACGGTAGCATTTTACCTTCGGTCGGTGAAGACCGTTGGACGATATTAGATATCGTACCCGTGACGGATAGTTTCAATTAAGTAACTTCCTGACAGGATTTCGTGCGTAAACCCGTTCTCTTTACTCGACCATTACTAAGCCTGACTGCGAACATAAAGAGTGAATCACTTGGATAATAAATTATCTTTGTGATTGAAGCCGTCAATTCATGAACCTGGAACAAGTGAATTTCAATTAAGATTTTCACCATTGTTGCTTTCCAGTTGTCACGAGCTTGATTCGTATAGAATCTTGCATGTCACCTACCAAGTGCTGTTTGATGTTAACACTAGAAGGATTTCCACTCGTCACTGTGAACACTTAAATAGTGTCACTCTGAGTGTTCTGGCAAGATCATACGATAATGCTTAGAGCCCTGGAACGATTTTAAGTTCAATTAAGAATTAAACTACTGTTTCTTTCCAGTTTTCACTAGATTGGTTTCTAAAGAAACTGCACGTGTCACCTACCATGAGCTTGTTTGATATTGGCTCAAGCAGGATTTCCATCTTCATTGTAGTACTTGCGTATTACTCAGATGTTCTGGCAATATTGCAAGAATACTGTGTAGGACTCATAAAAATCTCTTACTTTTCACAGTGTGTGAAAAAGCAAGGAATAAATGGAAAGTGTCCTAATGAGACTTTTGATGATCTCGTGGCTCTAGACTCGATAGTGCGTTTTGATTTAGTGAGCGATGGCTGGAGAGGATTGCCAGCTTTTCAATATTAGTTTATTCGGAGTGAATAAACCAATAGAAACGTGTTGAGCTCCGTGTGATTAAAACAAATATCTTTTGAGAGATATTTGAGTTAGCTGGGAGGGGTTGTGCATGACATCACTGGGTCCATGATATCTTGTCTTCAATATTGAGAATCATTTAAAATGATCCCAATCATAGATGTGTTGACCCGGTTTCTGTCCTAAGTTGTAAGGAGGGCTTCTTTCTTTACACCCTTTATCTTTACATTTCTTTTTCATTCTTCAACCCCTTCAGTACTTACCAATACATCATCACTAGCACCTTGTTGTGACTGTTCCAGTGCTAGCATCAGTAATTAGTCGGTACTCTGCTACGTTCACAATCAACTCCAACTTTCCTAGGACTTCTAATTCTATCTATGGAATTGTCCTTGGGAAGATTCCATTGGCTCTGATGAATCATTGGACTAATACCTATTCCTACCACCCTTTTTTCACCACATCCGTCGTGAATTAAGTGTGTTTTAGGAAAGCATAGTCTCCATGAAAAATCCTTGAAAATCACTTGAGGCACTTGTGATATTAAAAGCAAAAGTTTTGTGCCTTAAGTGTTTTGTTCATCAAAAACACTCCCCCTTAACACGTGCTTTACACATGTTAAGTTTGATTATCTTTAAGTCTTTTTCATCTTTAGCCAAGTATCATTTAAGTCTCCTTAATCCCATCTTCTCCCCTTATCCAAAATGTTAACCATTAATATTTGGGATATTGAATGGGTTAACCGGTCTTTGGGTAAAAATGAAATCAATCTATAGCCATAGAACATAGTAATGCTCCCCATTAAATTAATAAGGGTTAGTTGTAGTGCTTTAGTATGACATATTTTGAAAGATTTAGAATCTCGTAAGAAATTCTTGAAAAATTATCATACCTTCACACTACATCAAGCCATAAAAGCACAATATTCACAACATTTACATATTCACAATTAAAAAAACCAATATAAAGTGGACCTGATATGAGACGCTCCATTAGATGGATCGTTGCAGTAGCTTGTGGTGCACTCCATATGGTCTACCACCAACGAATCTTTCCAAGCTCCTGATCAGCCTACGTTCCCTGAGCTTTTCATCGATCTTATTTATCACATATGTCGCCATCTTTTGATAACCCCCGTGCCAATCCTCAACCACCTCGGGTAACGTCCCGTGAGCGTTGAGATGCTCCAATTTACCTCTGACGGTTATGAGAGTCCCATCACTGTACTTATGAAGCTCAGCTATCCGCATAAACTTCATTATCCCCCGACTGTTCAAGTAGAAAATCCCGTGCATCGGATAGGTGGTACCGGTATAGGGAAATCTATCGACATGCTCGGGTAAGACTTGATTCTTTGGACGGGCCAGGTTAAGCTTTCTCTGGTAGATTTCAACTCCCAGCTGTAGATCTTCAACTCGTTTCTTGATAACAACACCTAGTGTAAACATACGAGGTGCTGTGTTCAAGGCAATGTTTTCTTCGCGAGTAAGATGGGTAATCTGATCAAGGGTCATGAGAAGCAACATATCTTCGATGTCTTCAAGACGAATGAGGGAGAAAACTCCTTGCTGTATCTTGGATTCTCTGTCATCTTCTCTTTTCAGTCAAATCTCCGACACATGGTGATATCCGTTCTTGGGTTCAATCGTCATTCCCAAAATACTTGTGATTCGAAGATCTGATCTGACTCTATTTCCCGAGTTGAATAGGCAGCAACCTCTGTATGCCCTTCGTACACGCTCATCCCAATGTGATACTCTAATAACAACATACATATCATAATGACGTTCTATATTTGGGACCCAGAGGCGATTGACCCTTTCTTCGATCCAAGGAATTGCCCCCCACGTAGCAGCTTTCAACAAAGTCAGTGAGGTCGCATATTTGGATGAACCTTTTAGGAGATAGTCGAGATCGTAGGTGACAAAGAAATCAAGAGCAATCTGATTGTCTTGAGTAGCATCAAGTGGAGGAGGAGCTCTGTCTGGTTCATGAAGACCTGGCCTTTGAATGGTTTTGAGAGCTTTCAGAACTTCCTCAACATAATACTCATACTACATTCAGCTTAAACCGGATTTGATGCAAAGTCGTCTGTCTTTGAGCGCTTTCTTCACCAGAGACTGAGTGACCGAAGATCCAAGCTCATGAGACCAAAATGCACACAGATCGATTGGGTTGCGGATACGTAGATACATAATCTTTACATCAGCATCTGTGATTGAATCATATGCAGTTGCTGCCGTGATCCATGCTTGTGGTGGTGCAGTTTCATCAATCTCCAATGTATCAGCCCAATCCAATGTGCGTGACTCAGGAACGGTGGGAACTGGTTCATTAGGTAGAGCAGTAGATGCTTGAACACTTGCTGGTTCGGATTCAGGTATTTCAGCGGTATCATGAACAGGCGAGTGTTGTGCAGATTCAGGTGCAATTACTGGTTCTGCAATAGTGGTAGCAACACAAGAACCAACAGGATTAATAGTAACAGGTATAGAAACAGAAACAGAAGTACCAGGAATTGACGATGCTGTTGTAGCGTTCACATCATGGCGCCACTTGGGTCGGCGTGACTCCGTAGATGTGGAATTTTCCTTGCGAGCAACATCTTTCTGAGACTTGTTCCCGGACATGGACGGTTTCTTTTTGCTGGCAACATTATCACCCGTATCATCATCATCATCATCCGGCTTGTCAAGTTTTTCGTTGTTGCCGCTATCCCTGTTCTCATCATCATCCTCATCGTCGTCCCTATTGCTATCCTCATCACTCTCCTCATTACGATCACCACCATCACCATCATTATCATCATCATCATCACTACCCTTGTCTTCATCACTTGCTTCATCTTCTTCACCCCCACTTTCCTCTTGCTCACTATCTTCCTTATCCTCCTCACCAGAATCATCTCCGTCTTTCTTTTTGTACAAGATGTGGTAAGGCACCATACTTCCAAATGGCTTAAACAACCGATCATCCTCTATTATAGCCTCATTGAGTGCTTTGTAAAGTATCCGCTGAATTTTGGACTTATCAAAAGATCCAACTTCCTTCATGCGGGCTTTGAGAATCTTCTTTAGTTCAAAATCCGTTAAGTCAAATGCAATCTTATAGGCTGCATGGGAAGGATTTGACGATTTAATCATCAACTTATCAGCCGCAAGTTTCGTCATCTCTTTTCGCAGCTTCGGCATAAGAGACTCAACAGATTCCTTAACTCTATCCACAATGGAAGCTTCAAGTGCTTCTTTCTGCTCCTTATATTTATTCTTTAAGGTGCGAAGTCTGGCAATTCTTGCTTCACTTTTATCAGCTTCAACCTGTTTGACCTGAGCAAGTTCGTCTGCATGAGATTTCTGTGTGGACTCCATCTCTGCATGGAACTTAGCTAACATCTCCTCTTGGGCTTTCTTGGAAGCCTCTTCACTTTGCACTCGTTTGAGTAGCTCTTCTCGAAGCTGAGCCATCTCTTTTCTTTGAGTGTCCATGTGTTTATCCATCATTTCTGCCATGACGAGCACAGAGAATGTAGACGGCACAGGGCTACTCTGGGACGGTTGAATAGGCACGGTTGTGAGGACAGTACTGCTGGCGGAAGTAGGTGGAGGTGGAGGGGTTTGTAGTTGAGTTGTCAATGGTCGTGTTGGTAGAAGCTGGATTGGTGGAGGTTGAGTAGATAAAGGCTTAGTAGTCATCATGATTGTCGTAGCAATGGACTCCTTCTCGATGCTTGCTGTATCGGGAATGGATGTCTCCTTCGGTGCTAAGTAGTTTTCGGGTGACCCAAAATCACGAATGTCATGTGGTTCCTCGTATTCTTCTTCATCTTATATTTGAGCACCCGAACCACTACCTCCTGTGTCTTTCATACACCTTTCAATAGCCTTTTTCATTTGCTTCTTCTCAGCTTTGCGAACTAGCTCGGGAGTAGCATCGTCATCAACATCTTCTTCATCTCGAAGAACAAGCTTCTCAGCTTTGCCCTTGTCCTTTTTAGCCACAGTCTTCGTCTCCTTTTTTTAGGCTCAGGTAAGCCAACATCTTGCTTACGTTTGCTTTTGCTTTTGACTGTAGTTGAAGAGACTTCTCCCGCCTGCTGTTGTCTGATTTCTCTTAGCAGTTGCTTGTAATCATCAGAAGCTTTAATTTTATCCGTCAAGAGATGACTAGGAATAGGACCAGGGATAACAACATTAGAGTGTCCTTCTTGCCTTAGGTCCACCAGGTCATCAGCCTCTTTTGTGTGGTGACGGCTACCTGCACGCTTATCAATAGACGCATCGTTTTCCATAAAATAATGAATGATAAGCTTTATGAACCTAGGGTACTGGAAACCTTTAGCCTTAGTCTTCATGTTTTTTAAGAGTTGGTAATTAAACTCTTCCCACAACAATGATGCATAATCGATATTTACACCTTTGAACATACCAAAGAACATATTAGTGATTGGAGGGCGCACAGCATCATGCCCAGTTGTTTTAGGTGTGAGACATCGGCTGAGAATACCGAAAATAGCTCTCCAAGGTTGACCCACTTTGGCTGTGGTAAACTCGGACACTGCTCGTAAGTCAGCACATCCAATAGCAGAGAACATCTCCATGAGTTCGTTCTTGGTCGGGTTCGCTGAGAATGTCGTACCTTTGGGTGAATCCCGAAAACCAAAGATCTTGTGAAAGTCGGAAACGGTGAGGGTCTGTTGCTTGTTGTCGAGGAAGAATGTGATCTTGTTTGACGTCCTCTCCTTGGTTGCCCAGAACTCATACATGTAGTCGAAGGGCACCGAAGCACTACTTCTTAGCGCATTCTTGAAGTGAGATTGATCAAGGATGGCTGATCCGACTTTGAATCCAGTGTGAGTGGAATGGGAGACTTCTTTCAACCGGTAATTGTTCGGAATGAACTTGAGTGCTTTGGCCTCGGCAATTGCAACTGCTCTAGCGTCTTGTTGTTGTTGCACGGTTGGATTAGTCATTGTTTCTGCTTAAGATAAGACATAAAGGTTGATACACAAAGATATAACTACCATTATGATTTTATTTCTAAGCATTATACATATGACATAATTCCTTAAACATTTATAACACACAAACATTTAACAAGCAACAATTCATCAAGCAAAAAATCCTTCATTCGGAATAAACACCTTCATTCGGAATAATCCCTTCATCCGGAATAAACCTTTCATCCGGAATAAACACTTCATCCGGAATAAACACTTCATCCGGTATAAACACTTCATCTGGAATAAACACTTCATCTGGAATAAACACTTCATCCAGAATAAACACTTCATCCGGAATAATTGTTCATCCGGAATAATTGTTCATCCGGAATAATTTGTTCATCCGGAATAACTTGTTCATCCGGAATAATTTGTTCATCCGGAATAATTTGTTCATCTGAAATAATTTGTTCATTCGGAATAATTGTTCATCCGGAATAAAACGTTCATCCGGAATAAACGTTCATTCGGAATATTTTTTTCATCCGGAATAACAAAAAAACCTGTTCATTCGGAATAACTAAAAAACTTGTTCATTCGGAATATTTCAAAAATCATGTTCATTCGGAATATATTTGTTCATCCGGAATAATTCAAAAAATCTGTTCATTAGGAATCTTTTTGTTCATCCGGAATAATACTTAGAAAAACCTGCTCATTCGGAATAGCCCTAAACGCGTTCTTTGATGGATTAATCTAAGCGCATTTGTGTGTTTTAAGGCATTCTAAGGCAACAAAACTTGTTCTAATCCTATTCCGAGCAAAACCCACCTATAACCCCTAATCAAATTGACCTATTTAATTTGAAAACCCTAATTTTAAAGAATTAGTTAAAACAACTCAATTAATTGGATTAAGGAATGAATTGAGACTAATTATGAATCAAAAAGACGATGTTTGTACCTTAATGAGCGAATGAGATGGATTAGTTAAGCAAAAACGAGGGATTGTGAGCTTGTGTGTGTGGTTTGTGTGTGTTAATGGCGGCCACAGAAAAGAAAACAGGAGAAAGAAGAAAGAAAGGAGACGGGGGTGTTTGTTTGACTTAGGTCAAAAAATGTGTAAGTTTCACCTATTAACACTTATGGCCCCTCTACTTTACTTTTCTACTCCTCTATTTCTTTTAGTTTCTAGTTACTAACCATCGTTAAACTTTCTAACAATCGTTAGACTTAACCACCTTAACCTATTTGCAAATAACCGAGACCTAAAACTCACGATAAATCACGAACAAGTATTCTAAAGGACTTCCATTAATTAATTTTTCTCGAGAACTTTTGAAGACAGTTTTGATGACGAAGATGATTTAACATTTTCTCCCCCTTAAATGATGACCCGTTTTCTAGTTAAAGAGTTGTAGTCTTTGTTTAACGAGGCACATGTTGATGAAAACATTTTCCAGTTAATGTCTTAAAAAGATTGATTCGTGGTGGCAATAAGATTTCTCTTATTTAAACAAAATAATGCACTGAAACGTACACTAAGTCGTGTTAGACCAAGTTATAAAGTAAACTTGATCCCTTTGCATGATTTGGCTTGTAAATCATGCCCGAGAAAATTAATTCCCGTTGTGAGCCAACGTTTTCCAAGGAAATACGTGACTTTAATGCAAAAAATGGGTTGCAGTCTGAAATAACTACAAGCCATAATTGGCATGTTTTAAAAAGTAGAACATTTATACAGACTCTATTTACGGCGCCGTGTTAATATTAATCGATATTTCTAAAGCCGTAAATATTACCGTACTAAAAGACATGCCCGAGAAAAAGAGAAAATATTTTTGAGTTTTCTTGGTTTTATATTTTTTATGGTTTTTGTAGGTTTTATATTTTGTATTTTTCTTTTTTTGGTTTATATATGTACGATAATATACAAGATCACGATCAAAGGATACGCACGAATAGTTTACCACAACTATTCTGCTGATTCTTCTGCCAACTCTTTGAGAGTCGCTGGAGAGAAGGATTTCATGCCAAGCTTGTCGATCAAAAACTCGATTCGTCCTTGATCTAAGTCTTTGGTGAACATATCTGCCAGCTGATACTCAGTGGTGACAAAATACAGCTCGATCACTCCATTTTCCACTTGATCTTTAATGAAATGGTAGCGAATGTCAATGTGCTTGGCCCGAGAGTGTTGAACGTAGTTGCAGCATAGGGCAATGGCGCTCTTGTTGGCACAATACATTGGGATTTTATTGAATCCTAGACCATAGTCAGTTAATTGTGATCGCATCCAAAGGATATGAGCACAACAACCGGACATGGCAATGTATTCAGCCTCCGTGCTTGAAATTGAAGCGCTTTTCTGCCTTTTGGAAGACCAACTAATCAATCTATCTCCAAGGAGTTGCACAAATCCAGAAGTGCTACGCCTAGTGTCTTGTCACCTAGCATGATCGGCATCTGCATATGATATTAAAGCAATCGAGGAATCTTTCGGATACCATAGACCACGATTAAATGTTCCTTTGAGATACCGAAAGATCCTTTTAACAACATGTAAGTGCTTTTCGGTAGGCCGAGCCTGATACCGGGCACACATGCATACAGCAAATTGCAAATCAGGCCTGCTAGCAGTCAGATAGAGAAGGGTGCCGATCATTCCACGGTAAAGTTTCGGATCGACAATAATACCATCCCTATCTTCATCTAACTTGGATTTATCCACCATTGGAGTATCCACGGGGTCACAGTTCTCAAAGTGATATTTCTTTAAGGATTCTAGAGCATATTTAGATTGATTAATAAAGATGCCTCTGGGATTTTGATAAATTTGTAATCCTAAGAAAAACGAAAATTTTCCCATCATTGACATCTGAAAGCGTCTGGGCATTATTTTCTCAAACCGGTTGGACAATTCTATGTTAGAGGCAACAAATATTATATCATCAACATAAATTTGTACCAGTATCATGTCGTTGCCTTCCTTGAGAGTGAATAGAGTGGGGTCCACCTTGCCTTTGGAGAAGGCTTCCGAAATGAGATATGTTGAAAGGAGATCATACCACGCGCGTGGAGCTTGCTTCAACCCATAGAGAGCCTTCTTAAGCATGTACACATGATTAGGAAACTTCGTGCTAACGAACCCATTCGGCTGACTAACATAAACTTTTTCCCTTAGTTCACCATTCAAAAACGCCGTCTTTACATCCATTTGATAGACGATCATGTTCATATGAGGGGCATACGCAAGGAATAGTCTAATAGCCTCCAATCTTGCCACCGGAGCAAAAGATTCTTCAAATTCGATACCCAAGGCTTGTTTGTAACCTCTAGCGACCAATCTAGCCTTATTCTTCAAAACTCCACCCATCTCATCGAGCTTAACCTTATAAACCCACAAAAAAAGTAAGGATGTTAACCTTGTCAGGGAGAGGTACTAATTCCCATACTTCAAGTATTTGGAATTCATTTAGTTCCTCTTGCATGGCTTCAATCCAAGACGATTGAGTCATAGCATGTTGCCAGTTTTTAGGTTCAACTTCTGAGAGAAATGCATCAAAATAGCAGTAGAGTGCACTCTCTTGTAACTGATGGCGTGTTGAGACTGGTCGATTGAGACCTCCAATAATATTCCTAATTGGGTGATCTTTTGTCCATTTGGTGCTGTGATTTTCAATCCGTTGTGGTCTGGAGTGAACGTTTGTAGGAGCTTCTTCTGAGGTAGACGCGACTGAAGGATCATCAGGTATCGGTATACAAAAGAATGGAAGCTCTTGTTGGTGTGAAAATTCCAAATCGTGATCAACAAAATCCTCTTCATCATCATTAGGCACAAGTATGGGTGAAGATTCAGGTGTAGTTTGAGAATTATCTGGGGTAGGTGCATCCGGTTCAATATTAATTGAAGATGCATTTGGTGAAGCTTTGATAAGTGTGAAAACAATCATCTTTTCTTCCACTTAATTGCATTAAAACGTGACCGTAACGTATATTTTATGTCGTAAATGTAAGAATTATGTGTGGTTTGTGTTTTTGTTGTGATTTAGGATCAAAATGTGAAAAGGAAGGAAAACACGGTCTTTCACGGGCGTTTATTGACGAAAAAGACGAAAAGACGAAGTCAAAAGATCAAGAGTGCAAAAGGAACGGAAGTCCAAGACCAATTCTGAAGATTTATCGAAGAAAAGGTCAAAAGACGGAAGTTTAATGAAGCCTAAAGAACTCAAGTCTTAATTTTGAAGAAATTACAAAGACGAGTTAAAGAAATCCCAAGGCCAAAGTCTAAAAGCCGAAGATTTAAAGAAGACTAAAAGACCAAGGACTAAAATTCAAGAAAGAGAGAAAGAGAAGGAAGCTTCCTATGCAATCCAACCTCCCCTATAAATAGTTTAAGATGTAGTTCATTTGTTTTTGTTGAATAGCCTGACAAACTATCCTTCCAACTTTTATTTCTTGCACCATTTACATTACTTGCACCTTTAATTCCTTGTCTTGCACTTTAAATTCCTTTAATTTCAAGTAAGTTTTCCTTTTAATTCTTGTTATTCATTTACTTTTATTGCAATCTTTCATCTACCTTTCTTTAATCTTTGATCTTGTTGATTTATTGTTCATGTTCTTGATATTTTTATGCTTTTAGATTAACTGGGTTTTTGATTTCTTTGAGTTATTTGTTGATTTTATTGTTTAGGATTGTTACTTTATCATTTGTGGTTTTTATTGATTAGTTTTGCTTAATCTTTTGGTTTGATTTGGTTATTTTTAGTGATTTTCGTGCCCAGTTTTTAGATACTGTTCTTCGTCTTCTTAAGTTTCCCAGGAACATTCCGAACCAAAGGGTTATTCCGAACCAACCAACAGCTGAAGATCTCATCCGGAATATCCATTATTCCGGATCAGTTGTTGTTAAGGTTGTTCATTCGGAATAATATTCCGAACCAAAGTCTCTCATCCGGAATAATCCATTATTCCGGATCAACTGTGTTGAAGTCCTTCACCCGGAATAATTTATTCCAGATCAGTCACTTATTCCGAATCAACCATTATTCCGGATCATTCATCCGGAATAATATTTATTCCGGATCAACTTCTTTTGGAGCCCTTCATTCGGAATATTTATTCCGAACGAAATCCATTCATCCGGAATAATATTCCGGATGAACCATTATTCCGAACCATTCATTTTCTTTTCCTTTTTATGCCGGATCAGCTATTATTCCGAACCAACTTGTTATTCCGAATGAATGACACATTCCGGATCACTTGTTTATTCCGAATGATAGTATTTCCCTAGTTTTTTCTAAGTTTTATTTTTACTTTTCAAGCTTTAATTTTCCCGCCTTTTTCTTTAGTCCCACTTTAAGTTTATTGCCTTAGGTTTAGTATTAAGTTTTCCTTTAGTTTTAAGTTTGAGTTATTTACATTTAGTGCCTTTCATTTTTCGTCACGCTTTTATTTTATTTTTATTTTAAACAGAAAAAGTGACAGTTTTTCTGAAGCATCGTCTTTACTTTATTTTTACTTTAACGTCTTGCACCCTTTTCTTTTCCACTACAACGACCAATTCTTTGTTTCCCCCACCAAAAACAGCTGAGTCACACTCTTCACTGCAATCAATTCGAGAAGACCACGAGAACGACAAATATTCATCTTTCCATCTTTTAGAGATACAAAATCGCAAGTATCAAATGGCGCCGCTGCCGGCTCTTTTCGTGAAGATTAACGGTTTTTAGTGAGAGACGCGTTGCTTTTTGGGATCCGTTCATTCGTGAGCGTTATTTTCTTGCATAAAAATTTTAAAAAAATACAAAAACATTAAAAAATTATAAAAAGCATTTCTTTGCACCAAAAAGATTTTATCTTTCTACTTGTGTATATATTTTTGTGCTTGGTATATTTTTCTTTTCTTTTTGCAGGTGCATGCGTACTAGATCTTCTAATTATCAAGAGCCCGAGCCTCAAGAAGATTTAGATATGGCAGGTGTACCCCCCCCCCCCCCAACCCAACAACAATGTTCCACCACCCGATCTTAGGACAATGGAGGAGCATTGTCAACCAACTATGTTTGGCCGAGGAGGACCGATTGCGCCGATGCAAATCACGGCTCCGGAGTTTTCGTTGAAGCATCACATGATCCAACAAGTGCAAACCAATCCATTTTGATGAATTCCCGATGATGATGCCAACAAACACCTCGACAAGTTCATTACTCTTACTCAAAGCATGAAAGCCCCGGTGTTTCTATGGATGAACTTCGCCTACAGCTATTTCCACATACTTTATCACATCACGCAGAAAAATGGTTTGATCGTCTCCCGAAGAATTCTATTCATACTTGGGATGACATGACTCAAAGATTTTTGTCGCGCTACTTTCCACCATCCATAGTCACAAGTCTTCGCAACCAAATCAGCGGATTTATGCAAGAACCGGATGAATCACTTTTTGATGCTTGGGAAAGATACAATGTGTTGATCGATCGATGTCCAAACAACAACATGTTCCCCGTTACCTTGATCGATACTTTCTACAATGGTCTAACTTTTCGTGATAGAGATACTATAAATGCAGCCGCCGGTGGCACATTTATGAAAAGAAGACCCGAGGAGTGTAGAGAACTAATTGAGAACATGACTACTCACCACAAGAATTGGGATTCGTCCGCTTCTTCAAGGAACAACGCGAGAGTCAATGTTTCTTCTACTTCAGCAAACCCCGACATGACCGAATTCACACGCGTGATGACCGAAATGAATAAAATTATCTTGCTCATCACTTCAAATCAACAACAACAATAAGTTCAAGCGGTAGCACCTTCTTGCGTCACATGCGGCGGTCCTCATTCATACACTGATTGCCCTTCTACTCAAAGCGATCCGGAAAACGTGTATGCAGCTTACGGTAATTATTCACCGGAAAATTATCAAGCTCGAAATCAAGGGGATAGAAATTTGCTGAGTTACCGGTCCAACAATTACCTTGCACCCGGTTTTACTCCTCAAAACCACAACAACCCCGCCAATTACAATAGAAGCAACCAACAACCACCACGTGCTTCTACACCGTATCAACCACCCGCCCCCCAACCTCCACCCGTAAATCAAGAAGTCGAAAGTTTTATGAGCAGCCAACGAGAGCTAGTCAACAACCTTCAGAGCCAAATCATCAATTTGAAGGGCGATATCACTAAATATGGAACCGATATTCACACCGAGCTACGAAATGACATGGCTAAACAAAGGAATGAGCTATGTGCCGACATGACACACTCTCTGAGCACTCAAATGACTTATTTATGCGAAATGATGTCTTCGTTCTTTCAAGGCAATCAACCTTCTACTTCGAGTTCACTTCCTTCGAATACCGTTACCAACCCGAGAGCAAACGTCAGTGCTATTACTACCCGCAGTGGAGCTACTCTAGTAGGACCTTCTATCCCGCCACCCATTATTTCATCTACACCTCCTCCACCACCGTTTATCCCTCCTACTCCCACGCCTAGTATTAGATCAACACTACCGTCTCCGCCTCGTGAAGAAGAAGTACTGAAGAAGAATACTCCTCCACCAACCCCACCATCCACCTTTAAACCCGACATCCCGTTTCCATCACGGCTTGGCAAGAAAAAATTGCTTGTCAAAGAGGACGCTCAAATCACTTCCTTTCTGAAGATGATTAATCAACTGAACTTCAATATTAGCCTCGTTGAAGCACTTGTCCATATGCCGAAATTTGTCAAAGCATTCAAGGAATTGCATAACAAGAAGGAGAAGATGCCCGAATTTGTTAACACTAAATTGAATAAAAATTGTTCGGCCATCCTCCTAAAAGAACTTCCGGAAAAACTTGGAGATCCCGGTCGTTTTGTGCTTCCTTGTACTTTTAACCAAACTGACAATTTTACTGCCTTAGCCGATCTCGGGGCAAGTATTAATTTGATACCGTTAAGCGTTTGGAAAAGTTATCATTTCCCGATCTCACTCCCACAAAGATGACTTTGGAGCTAGCAAATCGCACTCTCGCGTACCCACTTGGTATCGCTGAAGACGTCTTTATTAAAGTTGGAACCTTCACATTTCCGGTCGACTTTGTCGTCGTAGATTATGAAATGGACCCTCGTATTCCTTTAATACTTGGCCGGCCATTTTTTACGAACCGGAAAAGCTTTAGTGGATGTCGACAAATGCGAGCTCATTTTAAGAGTCGGGGATGATTCACAAATTTTTACAATGGGGAAGCTTTCATGCAAAGCAACTGGAAAAGAATCAGCGAACATGATTAATGTCCTTGATGATTTTGTTGTCTACAATAATCCTCTGTTCGACCCTCTCATTGACAATCCACTTTTTCAAGAGGATGTGGATGATTCTCCTTCCAATGTAGAACCCCCCATTTATGATTCTCCACCAATCTTTGATGCCTATGATGATTCAAGCTCCGATGAGGAAGATTTTGATGATTTTACTTCCGAGTATAAAGACATGCCTTCTTATGATGACTTTGATGATGTCGATACTCTTTCAAGTGATTCGTCGCATGCTGTAGATCCTCCGCCATCTATGCTTGGTCCTACTTTGGATAAATACTCTTTTGAGGAAGAATTTTCTGATTTTCTCAATACTTACTTCCCTCATGAGAGTGATATACCTCCTTTAGACTTTGATGATTATCGTCTTCCGCCCTCTATGGATTTGAAGACAATTCCTTTTAAGGAGAATAAGCCGGAAGACACCAAAATCCACAGCACATATGTTGTAACACCTCTCTGTCCACCTGCTAAGGACGAGGTTGTGCATTTTTATCGCGGATCCTCTTCAAACTCTGCTGAGCCTGAGTCTTATTTTCCCTTAAAGGAAAAGGTGTTCGACCCCGGTATTGAAATTTTTCAGCCATCTCAGTATCCATCTGATGTAACAAAAGGAAAGATTTTTGGAAGCTGCACCACTCTGCTGTCACCCCACCATGCTTGCTACCACCGTGCTCACCACTTGCTTAAGGGAACCTTGCCTTCTCTTCTGTGGCTTGCCTTGTTCGCCTTAAGCTTGTGTTATTTGATGGACAAAAATTATGTATTTGATCCCGGTGGATGCTCTTTAAGGTTACTTCCATGATAATCAAGGTCGAGTCAGGCTCAAGACTCGGTAATCAAAAATCAAGCGCTTCTTGGGAGGCAACCCATGTATCTATCTTTTAGCTATTTCTACCATAAGTGTAGGGAGACCCGTTGGTGTTTGCTATTTTCTCTCCTCTCATACTCAGGGATTCGAGTGTTCAACGATCCGCTCTTAATGATTTTTGACGACCCGTGATTCCGTGTTCCCATCTTCCCGGTTCTATCCTAAACTCTTTTCGATTCACTATTTTATATATCTCTATATTAAAATAGGAATGTCTTTAGTTGTCTCTTTCTTAGCGCGATTGAAACAAAGTGCACAATGTCCTAAGTGTAGGGGAGTTTACGCCCACATGCTTAAACATTGAGGAAAATGTTTATATCAAGTGTAGGGGGACTTCTATCGAAGTTAAGTGGACTTTACCATGAATTTGACCTCATTTTAACCGGAAATGCGATTTTTCGACATTTTTCAAATTTTTTGATCTATTTTGGCCTAGCTTAGTTTCCTTTATTTTTGTTATTCTCTCTTATTGTTTAATAAAACGGTTTTAGCGAGTTTAGATATCTTAGATATATTAGGCCCGTTGTGAGTATTTTGACTCAACCCGAGTTTACTTATCCAAGTTTACTCTAGCTAGTATCCTTAACCATGTAGACCTTAATTGGTTTATTAGGCTAAGTATCCACGAGTCTCATTCCTTGAGATTTTAAATTGTGGAGAACGAGAAATGATATAGTTAGTTATAAGTTTGGTATTCTTTCATTAACTTATGTGAGTTAATTATGATCTTTTTCTCCCATCGCTTGTAAATAAATAATTGCAATAAATAAGGTCGTACGATCTGAAAAATTCCCTAGCTATTAGCCCAAGATCGTTTAAAAGTTGCTTGGCATTGATGAGAGTTCATAGCCAAGGCATAACTTATGAAACGGGACGCGAAGATTGGCGAGTCCGAAAAGGCCCTAACAAGGCATGAGGATTCCATTTTGTTGCTAAAGATCCAAGATGATGTGAAAAGCATTATTCTAAAGTCAATATGAAGGATCAAGACGCACGACGAAAAGCAATCAACTCCCATAAAGATCATGGAAAAATCTATCCGAAAAGACCCTCACAAGGTATGAGGATAAATAGATCCAAGTCCGAAAAGGAGGCGGATCGTTGTATCTCAAAATCTTAAGTTATGATTGAAGAAATAATGATGAAGTCGTGGTCACATTTGAAGAATATCTCAACTTTCCCAAGTGAAGATATACACTATTTATGAAGAGAAGACCATAATTTCAAGAAAGTCTTCTCAAGATTTGAAGAATGAAGTAAATGCCAAATATCGGTCCGAGAAAGGTCTCAAATCGTGAAGTGAGTTATGCCAAGATATGAACTTTTTGAGGTCTCGAGAAGCAATATTAAAAGATTTTGTCGTCTAGCTAACTATGGATTAGATCGTCCTACTTTATTTTCAGCCCTAATAACTTATCGAAATAAGTCAACAATGCATCTTCGTGATCATTCAAGACATCAATAAAATATAAGAGTTACCCATAGGAATAAGGGAGTCTTAGTGATTAATTGAACCGCATGAGTAAATGTTTGTTATGCTAACTTGTACTAACAATGATCTTGTTCTTAAGCTTGGCATGGGGAACGTGAAACTTGAGGGTGATAAACATTCATGACACAAAAGCCCTAATGTAAGTTTTAGATTTCTTTACTAGTTTCTTCCTTGTTGCATTTTGTTATTTTCTATCTTTTTAATTTTCCCTAGTTGTTTAGTAAAGGCCAAGGTAGGTTGACTATGATGGGAAATGTAAATCTTGCGTTGCCACTAAGCATTGCATGAGGTCATTGCAATGGTCAAGTGTAGGGGATTTGATAAGTGTGAAAACACTCATCTTTTCTTCCACTTAATTACATTAAAACGTGACCGTAACATATATTTTATGTCGTAAATGTCGGAATTATGCGTGGTTTGTGTTTTTGTTGTGATTTAGGATCAAAATGTGAAAAGGAAGGAAAACACGGTCTTTCACGGGCGTTTATTGAAGAAAAAGACGAAAAGACGAAGTCAAAAGATCAAGAGTGCAAAAGGAATGGAAGTCCAAGACCAATTCTGAAGATTTTTCGAAGAAAAGGTCAAAAGACGGAAGTTTAATGAAGCCTAAAGAGCTCAAGTCTTAATTTTGAAGAAATTACAAAGACGAGTTAAAGAAATCCCAAGGCCAAAGTCTAAAAGTCAAAGATTTAAAGAAGACTAAAAGACCAAGGACTAAAATGCAAGAAAAAGAGAAAGAGAAGGAAGCTTCCTATGCAATCCAACCTCCCCTATAAATAGTTTAAGATGTAGTTCATTTGTTTTTGTTGAATAGCCTGACAAACTATCCTTCCAACTTTTATTTCTTGCACCATTTACATTACTTGCACCTTTAATTCCTTGTCTTGCACTTTAAATTCCTTTAATTTCAAGTAAGTTTTCCTTTTAATTCTTGTTATTCATTTACTTTTATTGAAATCTTTCATCTACCTTTCTTTAATCTTTGATCTTGTTGATTTATTGTTCATGTTCTTGATATTTTTATGCTTTTAGATTAAGTGGGTTTTTGATTTCTTTGAGTTATTTGTTGATTTTATTGTTTAGGATTGTTAGTTTATCATTTGTGGTTGTTTATTGATTAGTTTTGATTAATCTTTTAGTTTGATTTGGTTATTTTTAGTGATTTCCGTGCCCAGTTTTTAGATACTGTTCTTCGTCTTCTTAAGTTTCCCAGGAACATTCCGAACCAAAGGGTTATTCCGAACCAACCAACAGCTGAAGATCTCATCCGGAATATCCATTATTCCGGATCAGTTCTTGTTAAGGCTGTTCATTCGGAATAATATTCCGAACCAAAGTCTCTCATTCGGAATAATCCATTATTCCGGATCAACTGTTGTTGAAGTCCTTCATCCGAAATAATTTATACCAGATCAGTCACTTATTCCGAATCAACCATTATTCCGGATCATTCATCCGGAATAATATTTATTCCGGATCAACTTCTTTTGGAGCCCTTCATTCGGAATATTTATTCCGAACCAAATCCATTCATCCGGAATAATATTCCGGATGAACCATTATTCCGAACCATTCATTTTCTTTTCCTTTTTATTCCGAATCAGCTATTATTCCGAACCAACTTGTTATTCCGAATGAGTGACACATTCCGGATCACTTGTTTATTCCGAATGAGAGTATTTCCCTAGTTTTTTCTAAGTTTTATTTTTACTTTTCAAGCTTTAATTTTCCCGCCTTTTTCTTTAGTCGCACTTTAAGTTTATTGCCTTAGGTTTAGTTTTAAGTTCGCCTTTAGTTTTAAGTTTGAGTTATTTACATTTAGTGCCTTTTATTTTTCGTCACGCTTTTATTTTATTTTTATTTTAAACAGAAAAAGTGACAGTTTTTCTGAAGCATCGTCTTTACTTTATTTTTACTTTAATTGCACCCTTTTCTTTTCCACTACAACGACCAATTCTTTGTTTCCCCCACCAAAAATAGCTGAGTCACACTCTTCACCGCAATCAATTCGAGAAGACCACGAGAACGACAAATATTCATCTTTCCATCTTTTAGAGATACAAAATCGCAAGTATCAAGCTTCATGAGCTTGAGCGATAACTTCAGGAATTGGAGCTATCACTACAGGTGCTGGAACTTCATCACTTGGGGGATCAAAGAATTCATCAAACAAAGGTTGAAATAGTTCATCCCACTAAGGCCTTGTCGGTGGTATAAATGATGAAGAAGTAGGATTATTGGGAACTAATCCGTAACTAATAGCACCGGTTCCCATCTCGTGAAGCGCGGGTTCAGAGCTGTGTTGCTCAGAAGCCATCGTTGTCAGCTCATCGAAATCTACGTCCATAGTTTCTACTATCTTACCAAGACGACGGTTGTAAATTCAGTATGCTTTCTTAGACGGTGAGTAACCAATTAAAATACCTATATCGGCTTTCGGTTGAAGTTTTTGCCCAAATTCTCACTATTAATGTTTGGATAACACAGAGCACCAAACACATGAAGAAATGAAACATCGGGTTTACGATCATGTAGAAGCTCGTAAGGTGTTTTTCCATGGCGTTGCCGAATGATAGAGCGGTTTTGGGTGTAACATGCAGTAGATACAGCTTCTGCCCATAAGAATAACGGAGCGTTCGCATAAATCAGCATAGTCCTAGCAGCTTCCATAAGCGTACGATTCCGTTTTTCAACGACACCGTTTTGTAGTGGAGTACGTGCAGCGGATGTTTCGTGTGAAATACCAACTTCTTCATAGTAGTCACGAAGAGTCTGGTTGACGAACTCTGTTCCATTATCAGTACGAATACGACGGACAGTTGTATTTAAACGTACCTGAATGAATTTCAGAAGAGTGATGATAGCCTTCGGTGCTTCATCCTTTGTACGTAGAAATTTAACCCATGTAAACCTTGAGAAATCATCCACAATAACAAGGATGAATTTCTTACCACTCACACTTTCGGTACGCATTGGCCCACAAAGATCCATATGCAAAAGATGAAGTTTTTCTTGATTGGTGTCTTCAGCTTTGGGTTTGTATGATTTCTTGGTGCTTTTCCCCATTGAACACGCGGAACATAGGTGATCCTTGTGAAATTTGAGCTTTGGAAGACCACGAACTAATTCGTTTTTAGCCAAATGATTAATAGCATCAAAGTTAAGATGAGATAATTTGCGATGCCATAACCATGACTTGGTCTTAGATGCTTTGGAGAGAAGACACACTGGAGAGGCGGCCATCATGTCTTGAAGGGACAAAGTGTAGAGATTTTCACCATGAGACCCTTTCAACAAATCTTTTCCTTCCAAGTTGCGGATGAAACAAGTGTGTTGTCGAAAAGCAACCTCAAGGTTGGAATCACAGAACTGTCCTACTGAAAATAAGTTATGACCAAGACCTTCAACATAGTATACCCTTGAAATCTTCACATTCCCAATCTGATATTCACCGTACCCCATTATCTTTGCTATGTGATCATTACCGAATTTAACCGTTCCAATAAACTTGCTGACGAAATTTCGGAGCATCGAGCGATCTCCGGTCATATGCTTTGAGAAACCGGAGTCTAAATACCAGAGGATGATTTGGACCACCTGAAATATCACCAGACGAGGACAATGTATAGGGTTCGAAATCTAAATGTTCCTTGTGATTAGCATGTACAGATTTAATTATCTTAGATTTTCTAACCTTAGGTTTCTTAGACTTCCTAACCTTCTTCCTAGGGAGTGGTGTAGATTCAAGCTGGCTTAAATCCTAAGGTATTTCTTCACTGATAGGCACTATAGTGGGGGCTGACCTAATTAAAGGGCGCGGTATCCATACTTTAGTGCTAACGGGCCTATTTAAAGGACGCTGAGACCTAACCTCAATGGATGCATTCCTAGTTAAAGGGCACATTTTTCCATCTAATGTAAAGGTCCTACCAGTGAGACGCCATTGCCATCCAACTTGGGTACGAGTTCTCCCAGTTGGTTTCCTTTCAACATTATTCCTAATGGCATTCATTTTATTCACGTGATCAATAAGACACAAATCATGACGCTGAGAAAACATACATTCATTACAATTCCAACATTTCAAATTAGAATTCACAAATGGCTTAGGCTTCTGCACAGGCGCAGAGCTTTTAGTCTTAGCTACATGGTTCTTTTTATTTAAATCCGAAATAACATTCCTAGGGTGAGCTTCTACTTTCTTCTTGATGGTCCTACTAGTGGAGGGCTTGATCCTATCGTTCTTGGCTTGTGATCCTTTAGCCTTAGTAGACTATTTTACCCCTGTAGAAGGAAAAGTGGGAACGTTGGAAACAGATTTTAAAGGTGCCTTAACTGATGGTGTCAATGACGGTTTTTCTCCTGGGGTTTTGTTGAGTGGTGTTACAGCAATGGGTCGATTAGTGAGTGGTGTAGAACCCGGTTTTCCTATGTATTGCAAAGAAGCTAAGCAATATTGAACTCGCTGAATATATGCATGAGCTGAATAATAGTGACTACTTGAGGGATCTAAAGCATAAAGATCATCTAAAATATCCCTAACAAGATCCACATGCTTAATTTCATTCATCATATAAACATCGTAAGTATCCGGATTGTGCTTATGGTACGGGATCTTATAGATCACCACTAAATCGGTTGTTGGAGCACTAGTGGACGGTGAAGAGTTTGTAGCTGAATTATCAACAACTTCTTGTCGGGTGAGAAGAAGTGTCTCCTTTAACTCGGCTAAAACCATGTTCTTGTCAATGAGTTGGATATTTACGTCAGAGATTTCCTCACACTTTTGGTTCAGTTGTTCAACATAAGATTGTTGTTGTGCCGCATTAAAAGCGAAGCGTTCTTATATTGAACCATAAAGAGTGGAAATTCCCTGTCTCGCACGTTCTGTCTCCCCTAGAACAGACGAAAGTCTAGTTTCTAAAAACAGGTTTTTAGACTCTACAGCCTCTAGTTCTAATTTTAGTGTTTCGTTCGAAGATGAATCTCTCTTTAATCTCATAATCTCTTCCTCTAAGGCCATAACTATCTCAATCATATTGTCACTGTCTCAACGCTGTCTTCACAAACATTTGTTACCAAAAGATCCTCATTTTGAGACTGCTGTTTTAATTCTAAAGATATACAATGTTGTTCAAGTTGATCAAAATGTTTTGCAAGTAAATTGTAAGAATCTTGAAGCTTTAAAAATTCAGCGTTAGATTCGTGACAAGAATGATTATCTACCTCATTTACAGTCTCATCACTATTTACAGAGAGATCATGCACATCATTAGATATATTCACAGCATCACAGTTATTCACAGCAGATGTAAGCTCATTCGAATAATTAACATTCACAGTAGTAAGCACATCACACGATATCACTTGGGACAAGAAACAGTCATACTCGGATAAAATCTTTTCTTTTTCAATAAAGAAAATCCATGGACCGACCCCATCATCTCCACCCCGTACGAACTACGAGATTACCCCAAGGGCGCCTTCGGCATCCAGGGGTCACGGACCGACCATAGAACCCTGTTCAATAAGTGGAACGCATTAGCTGTCCACTCTCAGGTTTGGCAGTAAGGGTCGGAGAAGGGCAATCACTCATTCTTAAAACCAGCGCCAAAGAGTTGGCGGAAAAGGGGGGAAAGCTTATGCTCGATTGTAGAAAGTCGAACTCCCACAGCCAGTAAAGTGAGACTGATTGTTATCAACTGGATTCTGTAGCTGCTACCTTCTTTTTCAGTATATGGTCGTGACTCCACTTTAGTAGAATCCGGGCTGGGAGAGGGGCGCCCATTCCTAACCACTTTCGAAAAGGTTCGCTTCATGCTGGAGGGAGCATCCCCACTTAGTGATCGGTCCGCGAGTTCACGCAAATCCGAAGAAGTTATCACGGACGAGCCACATGCAGGGAAACTTGCACGTGTGGTTCTGGCCGGGCTTTCCTGAGGTATCTAATAACCTTGCTTCTGCTCGCCGCTGGCGCACCTCTCCTAACTATTGCCCATTTATTCTGGAATAATCTTTTTAGGAGGGACAATTTTACATATTTCTGCCAAATCCTTCTATTATTAAGTACGGCTGGTACCATTTCGATGTGTTTCGATTCTTCCGAACAAGAGAGGTTTGATGCTTTTGAATCCATTGTATTAATTCCACTTCCTGCGTATATGGATCTAGAAGCCGAGATCAAAGCGTTAGTTCAAGATAAGAGCCCTTACGAACCAAGGCTATTTTGATCATCGAGCTCGTAGATTTTCGTTCCGTCATCCTACCTCATTTTTTTTCTGTCATCCGCTCTACTTTCTACTTACTACCTCCTAACGTACAAAGACCCTACTATATTGTCTTAGAGTCGACAAGGATCCTTCTCTCAATCCAAATAGGCGGGGACAGGATTCGAACCTGCAATCTTCAGATCATGAGCCTGATGAGTTGACCATTCCTCTACCCCGCTTCATCCATTCCCATTCCAAAAAGTCCTTCTTCGATCTGAAGGTGTGTTAAGCATATAGTCATTGTGGTTACAGACGGGTTCTGTTTCCGATTAGACTAAGAACCTTTTATAGCTCATAAGCGGTGTCCATTTCGTAAAACACTTTTGAACTTCTTTAATTTCAAAATTGAGATTTTCCGAAAGAGATGCAAAACTTCGTTTTAGTTTTCTGACAAAAGGGTTGATCTCATTCCTAAACACCTCGTTCATGTCTTCGAAAGCCCATTCTCCGGCGTTTAGGCCATTTGAAGTCGTACATTCCAAAATGACCTTGTCAAAACCAGCAAAGTATTTATCAATCTCTTGCAAGTTAATCCATACAGTGCTAACAGGTGGAAGATCCTTTGGAATTTCCTTAGGATCATCCATTTTGACAAGTGTAGAAAGTGTACTAGGGTTTCCTTCAGTTAACATGTAGGTTGGTGCTGTAATGAGATCTTTATCCATATGAAATCGAATTCTAAAATCCGTTTTTGCAAACTCCTTATTCATTTTAAAATAATCACACTGAGGATATTTTGCAAAAGTGTATGACCGTTTCTCATCAACTAGGGACTTATACTTGTTACCCTCGAAAATAACAATCGAATCTAAGACGAATCCTAATTTGGTTGCATCATAAAGTCTTGGATTATGGATAAAGGCTTGTCTAGCATACCGTAGGTTAGGGGGAAGGTCTTTTTGACGCGGTAAGTTAAAATCTCTGAATGATGAGTCAAATAAGTGCACTAGTTGAGAGGCAGCATATTGTCTTAAAAGCAAATAATCTAACTTCTTAATCTTATTAACCGCATTAATTTGCACTTCAGTCTTTTTAGACTCGAGTAGTTCGAAATCCGTTTGAAGTTTTTGAAAATTAGTGACCACTAACTGTTTTTCTTTAAGTTCATTGGAAAGATTTGCTCTTAAGGTCTCAATTTCTTGTAAATGACCCATTTGTTGTTTCGAAAATGATCATATTCAAGATTTGTTAAAGCAGTGGATGACGGAACTAATTCCAAAGTTTGAACCTTCTCTTTGCACAAAGCAAGCTCATTTGACAAATTCCTATTTTTATCTAGGGTAGCTAATAGCGCAGTATTCATTTCACTAAGCAAATGTGCAAGAACCGTTACCAAATCTTGTTGTGCATGAAGATTCATATGCGAAATGGGGCCCGGTTATGATTCAGTCAAAGTCTAGGGACTTGCATTGATATTACTATCATTGTTTGTCTCCTCGTTTGAAAGACTCACCACCGAAGACTCATTCGTATAGGTACCAACTTGCCCAACTTGATGTGGTTGAATACTAGTATCAGTGGTAGTGGTAGGTACCTCAGCTATTTGATCGGACCTAAAATGAGAAATAGTTGCCATAAGAGCGGCCTGAGCAGATTGAAGTTCATCACAGTCTGAGTCGTAAGCATCTAGATCATCTGCTTGGTATGTTGCATTCTGTGTAGTGATAACTTCGTGTTCCGCAATCCCTGGATCAGCAAGAAATGCTAACTCCTCTTCATCAAGTTCTTGTCCTCGTGCCTGAGCATTCACCAAATAGATCTTCTCGGCAAACCATTGATCATCCATTCTCCTCTTGGGTTTCTTGCAATCCCTAGACATGTGACATTCTTCCTTATAGTTGTAGCAGGTGATCATTCGCAACCTACCTGTGGAATTGGCCCTTGGAGCAGTGTTGACCATTGGAGCAGTGTTGACCATTGGGGCAGGATTGACCATGCGTGCATTGGTGTTGGATGTGGTAGGTCTCCCATGATATGGTTGAAGAGGTTGAACCATTACTCTGCCATCTTGAATTGTAGCTTGTTGTCGAGAATTAGATGAGTTCCTCAACTGATTGTTAGTCGGAGCTGGGCCTCTAAATCCTCGCTTGCTCAATGTTCTTGTGATGTAAGCAGACATGGTAGCTAACACTTCAGCTGGATCAGTTCCTTGCTTGAATTGAGGAATGGGAACCTCATCATTGTCACAATACATCGCTTGGTCTTGTTGAGCTGCATAAGCACTAGAAGGAGTACTTATGTGTTGAGGGTAGCTTGGTGAATATGCTTCAGTTTCTTTATATGGAGAGTATGATTACTAAGCATAAAGTGCACTGCTTGTTGGTAAATATGGGTGAGGTTGTGGAGCATATGGGTGAGCATATTGTGATTCTTGTAATTCTCCCTGAGACAATGGTGCATTAAACCGATATTGTTGCTGATGTGAGGTGGGTGGTTGAGGCAGAATCGAGTATTGGGGAAAGCTTGGAGTCATATACGGAGATGGATGATAGGCTTGGTGTCCCATGATATAAGGAGTGTTGTCATATGACAAGCGAGGTTGATTTGCCATCAAAGCTAAAGGTTCAGGGTACATACCTCGAGGCGTACGTTGCATGATTACGTGTTTCTCATGCTCCTGAAGAAAAGCATAGAGTTAATCCAAATTCGACTTATGCAAATCCCTAGTTAACTTCACACCAGTAATATACTCACACCATTCAGCTTGAGGTAAAGTATTCAAAAACTTTGTGATAACCTGGAATGGAGCAATCTCAAGATTGTACACACTTAAATCATTCATGAGAGTCGTGAATCTGAAGTAGTAGTAGTGAAGCGTTTCCCCGGGACTGTATGTGAACCTATCAAACAAGTCATATAACTGACATTCACGTTCCTGTTTACTGAGAGACGTACCTTGTAGCAAAACCTGTAAGTGTTCCCATAACTCCTTTGCAACTGTAATTTTACTTACCATTCGATAGATGTCATGTGGAAGATCTTGTTTAAGGGTTTGAAGAGCCCTTTCATCTGCATCGGTAATGAGTTGTTGTTCTGGCGTAAGTTCTTCAAACTCTCTTGGTCGAGTCACATCGTCAATAGTGATGGTACCAGGATCAAGTGGACCCTTTAGTATTGACTTGACCATAAGCCTCCCATATGTCGGTTTACCCTTGATGTAAGATAAAATACGGCCTTTCCATGCTTTAAAGCCTTCTTTAATGAGCAGTGGAGGTCGGTTATCGGTTCCCGTTAGGATGGAGATATCCGTAAGTGATGTCATTTGAGGCATGACTGAATTCGGATTCATTTTGATCACTTTAAAGACTCAAAGATTATCGGTTGATCGAGCAGTGAAGTAAGGTTGTGAATTGTGTTGTGTTGTTGAAGTAAAACGTGTGTAAGAAGCCAAGATTAAATCCACTAAAAATCATCGAAAAAACTTGTAAAATACCCCTTGGTTCGGAATAATATCCCTTGGTTCGGAATAATTAAGTTGATTCGGAATAAAAATACCTTAATGTGAAAAAAGACCTTGGTTCGGAATAAGTACCTTGATTCGGAATATCCTTCGTTCGGAATAATTGTTGGTTCGGAATAAGTGCTTCGTTCGGAATATTGGTTGATTCGGAATAAGTGCTTCATTCGGAATATCAGCTTATCTGGAATAATGTGTTTATCCGGAATAAATGCTTCGTTCGGAATATCAGCTCGTTCGGAATATTAGCTCGTTCGGAATATCAGCTCGTTCGGAATATCTTCTTGATTCGGAATATCTTCTTGATTCGGAATAACTTGTTTATCCGGAATAAATGCTTTATTCGGAATAACAACTTATCCGGAATAATTAGTTTATCCGGAATAAATGGCTTCGTTCGGAATATGTGCTTGATTCAGAATATTCTGCTTCGTTCGGAATACTCTCTTGATTCGGAATATTCTAGAAAAAAGACTTCGAGACCAAAAGAGCCGATTTTTTGTGTTTTTCTTAGAACAAACGAATCAAAACCCATTATTAACCAAAAACAATGAAAAGTTTTGTGATTTCTACCAAAATAAGCAAAATCCAACACTTATCTACTAATCCCAACAACAAAAACACCAAAAATTACAAGATTCAAGGTAGATTTTCCTAAAAATCAATAATACAATCAAGAACTAAAAAGCAACACTAATCCTTACCTTAAATCACCCCATGGCTCTTGATACCAATTGAAGAATCGTGATAATCTTGTGAATCAATAAGGTACGTTGATGTTTCTAGAGAGAGAAAGTGAGAGAATATGTGTTTATTTATTATGAAATATGAGCAACAACCAACCCCCTTTCCATGGTGGAAAGCGGTTTATATACCCAAGTCACTAATGGACTTGGGCCTCCGACCCATGACAAGCCCATGGGCCGGGTTTACTTAACAAAGTAACTAAACATTTAACTACGAGCTACACAACATTGAATAATATCATGGAGTGACCGATACTTCTAATATACGTTAAAAACATATTTCTAACAATTTTGGTTAAGACTATGAATGAAGCGTGGGCTATCATTGAGAACAAAGCCAAAGTCCACACCAAAAGTGTTCGGGCTAATGTGGCTAGTGCTAGCACTAGTGACACCTAAAGGAGACTTGATAAGCTTACTACGGTTGTTGAGGCACTGGCTTTACAAGCCGTTAATAATGCCAAAAACAACAACGCTCTTAATATAACTTGTGAAACTTGTGGTGGGCCACACTCTTATGCTAATTGTGATAAAGCTTTTGATCAATCTTCCGGGGAAGTATATGCTTACCACAACACCGAGAGAGTCCATTTCAAGCCTAATGTCGATGTTAATCACTTGTCTTACACCTCGACAAATTACTTGGCTCCACCCGGTTTTCAACAAAGACCACCACAACCTAACCAAAACAATCAAGGGCCACCGAGAGCTAATTTTCAAGGTAATGCCAATGTGAGTGGCACAAATGCAAATCAGGGAAATTATCCGATGCAAAATCAAGGCTTTCCAAACCAAGGTTTCAATCCTCAAGGTTTTTCACCGTATAACCAATACCTAAACCAAGGTTTTCAACAACAAGGGTTCAATTTACCTCCTCCGCTAGTGGACTTGGTCTTGCAAAAATTGAGTGAACATGAGAAAATAATGCAAGCAATGCAAGACTCTACTCGCCAAATGCAAGAGTCCACGGATAGGAAATTCGTTCAAATACTAAAAACGCTTCGTCCCCAAGGTGCTCTTCCTTCTACCACCGAAACAACCCCGAGAGCTAATGTGAGTGCTATTACTACCCGCAGTGGAGCTACTTTCGTAGGACCTTTCACCCCTCCCCCGGTTACACCATCTACGCCTCCTCCACCCCCATTTATCCCTCTTACTCCCACACCTAGTACTAGTTCTCCATTATCGTCTCCACCTATTACGGAAGAAGTACCTCGCCAAAACCCTCCACCAACCCCACCTACCACCTCTAAACCTTCTACTTCTCAAACTTCAACATCTCAACCTGTCCCTGCTACACCCACACCACCTAAACCCAACATCCCTTATCCCTCAAGGTTGGACAAGTGCAAATTGCTTACTAAAGAGGATGCTCAAATCACTTCCTTTCTGAAGATGATTTCTCAAATGAACTTCAACATTATCCTTGTTGAAGCACTTGTCCAAATGCCGAAATTTGTTAAAACATTCAAGGAGTTTCTTAATAAGAAGGAGAAAATGGCTGAGTTTGTCAACACCCTCTTAAATGAAAATTGTTCTGCCGTCCTCCTCAAAGAACTTTCAGAGAAACTTGGAGATCCCGGTCGTTTTGTTTTACCTTGTACTTTTTCCACCACCGAAGAATTTACTGCCTTAGCCGATCTCGGGGAAAGTATTAATTTGATGCCATTATGTGTGTGGAAAAAGCTATCATTACCCGACCTGACACCAACAAAAATGACGCTTGAACTAGCTAATCGAACTCTCTCTTACCTCGTTGGTATTGCCGAAGATGTTTTTGTTAAAGTTGGCACCTTCACTTTTCCGGCCGATTTCGTTGTTGTTGATTATGAAATGGACCCTCGTATTCCGTTAATACTTGGCCAGCCATTCTTACCAACCGGAAAAGCTTTGGTAGACGTCGCCGAAGGTGAGCTAATTCTTAGGGTCGGGAATGATCAACAAGTTTTTAAGATGGGGAAGATTACATGCAAATCTAAGGGAAAAGAATCCGTGAAGATGATTGATTTTACTGTTTATGACAATCCTCTTTTCGAGACTTCGTATGATAATCCACTCTTCGATGATCATGTGGATGCCTCTGATGATTCCCTCTCCGAGTTGGATCCCCCACAAATTTATGATTCTCCACCAATCTATGACACTTATGATGATGATTCTAATGCCGATGGGGATGATTATGATAATCTAGTTTCAGAATATCCGGACATGCCAACCTATGATGATTTTAAGGATGCGGACACTCTCTCGAGCGATTCTTCTCATGATGCCCTTACTCCTACTTTTGATGAAGATCCTCCGCCATCCATGCTTGCTCCTACTTTGGATGCCTACTCATTTGAGGAAGATTTTGCTAGTTTTCTTAATACATACTTTCCCCATGAGAGTGATGCTCCTCCTTTGGACTTTGATGATTATGGTCTTTATCCTCCCTCGGATATGAAGAAACTTATTCCAAAGGAGAAGCAGCCGGAAGACACCGATATCTGCAGCTCTTATGTTTTAACACCTCTATATCCACCGTCTGAGGACGAGGTTGTGCATTTTCTTAGCGGATCTTCTTCAAATTCTATTGAGCCTGAGTGTTATTTTCCCCTAAAGGAAAAGGTGTTCGATCCCGGTATCGAAATTTTTAAGCCATCTTAGTATCCATCTGATGAAATAAAAGGAAAGATTTTTGGAACTTTTGGAGATATGCTTGCACCCCATCATCCTTGCTACCACCGTGCTCAATCTCTGCTTAAGCGAACTTTACCTTCTCTTCTTTGGCTTGCCTTGTTCGCCTTAAGCCTATGCTATTTGATGGATGAAACCCATGTATTTTATCCCGATGGATGTTCTTCAAGGTTCTTACCATGATAATCAAGGTCGAGTCAGGCTCACGACTCAGTGAACAAAAATCAAGCTCTTCTTGGGAGGCAACCCAAGTATCTATCTTTTAGTTATTTCTATCCTAAGTGTAGGGGAGACCCGTTGGTGTTTGTTATTTTCTCTCTTATCATACTCAGGGATTCGAGCGTTCAACGATCCACTCTTGATGATCTTTGATGACCCGTGACTCTGTGTTCTCGTCTTCCCGGTTCTATCCTAAATTCTTTTCGATTCACTATTTCATATTCTCCAATATTAAAATATGAATCTCGTTAGTTGTCTTTTCCTTAGCAAGATTTAAACAACCTGCACAATGTCCTAAGTGTAGGGGAGTTTACTCCCACATACTTAAACATTGCGGACAAAGTTTATATCAAGTGTAGGGGGGACTTCTATCGAAGTTAAGTGGGCTTTTCCATGAATTTGACCTCATTTAACCGGAAATTCGATTTTTCGACATTTTTCAAAATTTTTGATCTATTTTGGCCTTGTAGTTTTTCCTTTGTTATCGTTATTTACTTTCTTTGCTAGAATAAATTTTTAATAAAGTGGTTTTAAGTTTTCAACGTTGTGAATCTTTTGACTCAACCCGAGTTTACTTATCCAAGTTTACTCTAGCTAGTAACCTTAACATGTTTGAGTCAAGATTTGCTAGGCTTTTATATAGGGGACTTTAAAAAGCGAAGGTCTTAACTCGTACGGGTTAAGGACAAGAACTTTTCGCAAGTTCCTATGATTGATCCTAGAAAGTCGTTATCAAGGGGACTTTAAAATGCAATGCCTAAAACTTGAAAAAGTATAAGGAATTGCAAGATCCTTTAGATGACTTGAAAACCCAAAACTTTGATTCAATAGGCTAAGCATCCACGAGTCTCGTTCCTTAAGATTTTAAATTGTGGAGAACGAGAGATGATAGAGTCAATTATAAGTTGGAATTTTTTCGTGAATTTATGTGAGTTAATTATGAGCTTTTTCTCTCATCGCTTGCTAATAAAATTTAATTGCAATAAATAAGGTTGTACGATTTGAAAAGTTACTTAGCTTCTAGCACAAGATCGTTTAAAAGTTGCTCGGTATTGATTAGAGTTCATAGCCATGTCATAACTTATTGAAGCGGGGTGCGAAGATTGGCGAGTCCGAAAAGGCCCTAACAAGGCATGAGGGATACATTTTGTTGCTAAAAGATCCAAAAGTGATGTGAAGAATCGTTTATCAAAAATCTATATGAAGGATCGAGACACACAACGAAAAGCAAATACTCCCCAAAAGATCATGGAGAAATCTATCCAAAAAGGCCTTAACAAGGTATGAGGATAAATAGATCCAAGTCCTAAAAGGAGGCGGATCGTTGTATATCAAAATCCCAAGTAATGATCGGAGAAAAATGAAAAAGTCGTGGTCCAAGTATGAAGAATCTCTCAAAACTTCAAGTGAAGAAATTCCTATTATGAAGAGAAGACCATTATTTCATGAGCGTCTCTCAAGATTTGAAGTATGAAGTCACTGCCAAATATCGATCCGAGAAAGGTCTCAAATCGTGAAGCGAGTTATGCTAAGATATGAACTTTTTGAGGTCCCGAGAAGCAGTTTTAAAAGATTTTGTCCTTTAGCTAACTATGGATTAGATCGTCCCACTTTATTTTCAGCCTAATAAACTATCGAAATAAGTCAAACAATGCATCTGCGTGATCATTTAAGACATTCATAAAATATAAGAGATACACCTAGGAATAAGGGAGTTTAAGTGAGTAATTGGCCCACATGGATTTGTGTTAGTTTGCTAACTTATAATAACAATGATCTCGTTTTTAAGCATGGTTTGGGGAACGTGAAACTAGAGGATGATAACCATTCATGACAAGCCAAAACCCAATGTAAGTTTTTTTTAATTTCATTACTTGTTTCGTATATTTTCTATCTTTTAATTTTGCTTAGTATCTAGCATTTAATAAAGGTTAAGGTAGGTTGATTATGGAGAATGTAAATCTTGCTTTGTCACTAAGCATTGCATGAGGTCATTGCAATGGTCAAGTGTAGGGGATTTGATAGGTGTGAAAACACCCATCCTTTTACAACTTATTACTTGCTTAAAACAAGACTAAACGCGTATTTAATATCATTTGTTTGGAATTATGCGTGGTTTGTGTTTTCGTTGTGTTTTAGGACCAAAAGATGAAAAAGGAAGAAAACATGTGCTTTCACGGGCTTTTATCGAAGAAAAAGACAAAAGACGAAGTCAAAAGATCAAGAGTGCAAAAGATTGGAAGTCAATGGACCTATTTTGAAGATTTATTGAAGAAAAGGACCAAAGATGGAAGATTTACAAGTCAAAGAACCCAAGTCTAATAAATGAAGAAATTATAAGACGAGTTCAAGATTTTATCGACAAATCCCGAGCCAAAGTCGATACTTTAATTTAATTTAAAGACGAGACGGAAGAAAAGAGAGAAGACAACACATGCACTCCCATCCTCCTATAATTAGAAGAAGAAAACCCATTTTTGGGTGTTAGATAATTTTTTAGTTAGTTTTATTTTCTTAGGAGTAGTTTTAAGTTTCTCTCTCTAGATTATTGCTTTCTCTCTCTAGATTAATTTGTGGATCTTAAATCTTTAAGTTTTATTGTTGAATCTTTACTTTTTAATCAAGCTTTTAATTCATCTCCTTCTTCCTATCTATGGTTTAATCTTTACTTTGTTAATGGTTGTGTTCTTGAGTTTTCATAGTTTCAATCAAGTGGGTTTTGATTGATTTGGTTATTATTGTTAGTTTAATTGATTTGTTTTGATTGGTTATTGTTAGTTAATCATTAGTGGTTATTTTGGTTTAATCTTTAGGTTGATTATGATAGGTTTTGGTTAAATTCGTATCTTTATTTTTCCCCTTGTTCTTCGCACTGTTTCTTTGCCCATATTTATTCTGAATCAGTAATTTATTCCGTATGAAGCTTTTATTCCGAATCAACCATTATTCCACATAAGCTAGTTATTCCGAACCAGGGTTTTACTTTTATTTTTCCAAATGAAGCTATATTCCGCATGAACTTTTTATTCCGCATAAGTGATTATTCCGGATGAACATTTTATTCCGGATGAGCCATTTATTCCGAATCAAGTGATTTCTTCCGGATGAAGCAATTATTCCGGATGAAGCTCCTTTCCGAATAAGATAGTTATTCCGCATGAGTAGATTTATTCCGCACGAAGCTTTTATTCCGAGTAAACCTTTTTATTCCGCATAAGTGATTTTATTCCGAACGAGCCCTTTATTCCGAGTCAAGCTATTTTTATTATTCCGCATGAATCCTTTTTATTCCGAGTAAGTAGTTTTATTCCGCATGAGTGTTTTTATTCAGTTTTCCAATTCTTAATTTTTCAGAAAAGTGACAGTTTTCTGGTATTTGTTTTTAGCCTATTTTTATTACTTCGTGCACCTACCTTTTTAGTCGATAGATTATTTTCGCCTTTAGGTTTTATTTTTATTTAATTGTTTCGCTTTAACTTTCGTTTAAATTTTTGATTTGCTCCTTTATTTTTAGTTAATCGCTTTTAGTTAATTTTCAATATGTTTCGCTTTTACTTTTTCATTAGTTTTAGATAACGACAACCTTTTAGTTTATTCACCAAGAACGGCTGAGTCGCACAATTAACCTTAATCAATTCGAAGAGATTCGTAAGAACTTTTTAACTAGTAAAATCAATAAAATCAAGATTTACATTTCAAGGTTGGAGATCACGTATTTCTCAAGGTATCACCGGCACGTGGAGTTAAACGTTTTGGAGTCAAGGGAAAACACAGTCCTAGATTCGTTGGACCGTTTGACATTATCGAGCGGATTGGTGAAGTATCTTATCGTTTAGCGTTACATCCGCAGCTTTCGCACGTTCACGACGTTTTCCATGTATCTCTACTTAGGGTTATAATTATCATCCTCTTCACATGGTTCAGTATCCACTTGATCAAATACGTGAAGATCTTACCTTCATAGAGGAACCCGAGCACGTTCTTGACAGACAAGAACGAATCATGAGGAAGAAGACGATTCCATTCGTCAAAATCCTTTGGAGGGATCACACCGAGCAGGAAGCCACTTGGGAGTTCGAGGAGTCTATCCGGACTTCTTACCCTCATTTCAAGTTTTAAATTCTGGTATGTTCCTTTTCCAGTTTATTTTATCTACAATTCGGGGACGAATTATTCTTTTTAGGGGGAAGAGTTGTTAAACCCGCATGCTTTTACCATGAACTATACACTTAGAATCGTACGTACATGATTAAAACTCTCCTTTAATAACATGTTTACGTTTCACGAACATTAATTACAAGTATTACGTACGTGTTTGTAAACGATAAGTATTTAATGCATATTAAGACACGATAATCATTATCAACAATAATTATAATCACGAACATGAAATCATGAACGTAAATAATCACAAACATATTAATAAGTATTTTTGTAATTATTATTACGACTACGTACAAGTATATAAAATAACACGAAACTTTAATAATAACGTCACGTAAATATGAACACAAGAACACATAATATATTAGAACACAATTTAGCTACGGGTTTCCTTGGTGGGCCCTAGTAGCCGCGGCACACAAAGAAGGAGGGGCCCAGCCCATGTTTGATTTACAAAAATAACAATTAGGGAAACATAAACATTACAGAAGAATTTTAAGAAAATTTCAAAACCCTAATCTCTCTCCTTCTCTCTTGGTGGCCGGCGGCATAACACACCACAAGGGGTGTTTGGTTGATCTTGATAAATTAAATCACAAGAACGTGGTCGTGTATTCATTCCCTATTGATTCCACGTGTTTGGGTAATCCGAAAACCTTTTGTTTTATTTTCTTTTAGGTTTTACGCATGTATGATCATGGGGTTTAAAAACACAAGAATTAAAACAAGTGAAACCATGGTGGGTAAATAATACAAGGGTGTTTTCGGGTTTGGTGTTCGGCCACCACACAAACCGAGAGTCTCACGACTCTCGGTGTCGTTTGGTTCGCATCACCATACGAGACAAGGTCTCGGTGGTGTTGGTGTTTGGTTGGCAGCAAGGGCAAGGCACCCCGACTCGTGTCGGGGGTGTCCTTGTGTTTCGGTTGGTCTCGGCAGCCACAGCCACACCAACGGCTAAAGCCGGTGGCTATTATAGGCAAGCAGGGGAAACCCACCGCAAGCAGGGGGAACCCACCGCAGGCAGCAGGGGGACCACCGGCACTGCCGGTGGGAACTTTGGTGGCGTCACCGGCTGGGCCGAGAGGACAAGACCACCGGCTATAGCCGGTGGCTACTGGCCGAGAGCAGGGGCAACCGGCCTAGGCCGGTTTGCCACTGTTTTAGGGGGTGTTTGTTCACGGGTTTCACGGGTTCGGTTCACGACATATTCTAATAAAATAATACACGGGATTGGGTTAGTATTTTTCTTTACATGTTTAATTAGTTACAAGTACATTTATTTACAAGCTAATTAAATTAATTTAACATGTTCTATAATTAATTTAATAAAAATATGACTTAGGTTTGTTATTATTATTAATAATACATGATTATAACCTAAGTATTTTATTATTTAATTTAGACTATAATAATTAATTAATTATTAAAACATGACATGCAATTATTTAATTTTCATGACTTAGGTTATATTAATATAGTTATTAATACATGTTTTAACCTGAGTATTTTATACACTTAGTTTAATTAAATCATGATTATATTTAATTAAATGCTATAACATATAGTTTATTTAATTTACATGTTATAATTAATAAACTATACTATTAGTCACATGACTTAGCATAATTAATCAGTAAAACTAAGCTTATATTATTTAGCTTATTAATCTAGTTTATCTCTAAATTTGGAAACTTTCTATTTCAGAAAACTTACTATTTTTGGAAACTTTCTATTTTTAGAAATTATTCTATTTTAAGCAGTTAATCTATTTTTGGAAACTTTCTATTTTAGGAAACCTGCTATTTTTAGAAAGTTACTTATTATTACACTACAAGTATAGTAATACAAAAATATCAGTTAATACTTAATCAGAAGACTTAAAACACATGATAAATACAGTATAACATAAAAATCAGGATGACAAGACTAAAACGTATAAAACAAGTCAAGACATACTATAATCAGTTACGTACGCAGTAAACGCTATACTTATATACGTATCCTTCTATGTAGTATTAGTGAGATCGGAGTAGGAATTTCCTTCGTTCATTTTTTCCGTTCACTAGACACAAGGTACGGATTCTCCGTCCTTCAGTATGGACATTTTTTCCTTATTAGGATTCCCCGTATGCAGCCAACTATTTTCCTAGTATATGTTTTATATATTTTTGAATTGCTTATGTTTAGTTTTAAATGCCTAAGCCATTTACATGCATGACCAGTTCCACCTAGTTATGGAGGTACCATAACCATAACACTGGAGGCACCAGTGTTATGACTTCCCCACGGTGGAGTGATTGCTCGTGGCGTCCCTTTCAGCTTTTGGCCATATTATTATATTATCATGTGGGGCGTATGGGTGCATCCTAGTTTACATGTTTAGCAGTATTATCAAGTGAATGAGGTGTGTGCCTTGCATCCTTCACAAAGAGTTGATCCCTCCTACCAGCCTTATATTAATTAGAGGCAGCCCCTCTAATTGCATAACGAGGTCACCCCTCTAAGTATTCATGCACGTTGATATTTCATGACCAATATTGGCTTAATGGTTAATTAATTAAACAGTTTTCATAAGATAAACATAAGGCTTTTCAAACTATAAAACCAGCTTTACTAAGTTGTTACCAGGTTTTCCAGGACTTATTCATTTCTGCTGCTATATGTCTTATATGCTGATATTATTCATGCTATACTTATATATCCGCGCACTGAGCGTTATGCTCAGCCGTTTTCCTTTCATGTTCCCAAACGGCAGGTACTCAAGGACGATCGTAGGTTTTTCACCGTACGTGCATACGGATGGACGCTTTCCGACTTTCATTTCTTTATGCATTTCCATACTTTGCATTCAGTACTTTATTTCATTTCATGGACATTGTTTAGTCCTTTTCCATTCCAGTACTATTATTATTCATGTGTGACGAGATTTACTTGGATTGCCGATGTTTGATTCCGGCTTTTGTCTTTATGGTCAATAAATGTTTTTAAGACATTTACCTTGCATGCTTTGATGACATGCCATAATTACGCGTGACCCGCCATTTATCAAAATGGGGTGTTACAATTATGGTATCAGAGCCAAGGCGTCGACCTGTAGGCTCTAAAAACATGACATGTGATTAGTGGGTAATCATCATGGTCTTCCTAGAAACTGACAGTTTGTTTCATGCATGCATATTTTCATATCTATGTCATTTGTTACAGGAGTTTTGACTAGTAATGGTTAGTACAGGACTGACCATATTAGTCGCATGTGCTTTTATCGAAACTTTTAACTTTGGGACCGACCCATTAGCATCCCTGTCATTTTGTTTGGGTAAACTGACCATAGGCGTTTACCTTCGCACATAAAAGTTTTACAAACTACATCATGCATTCATGTACTGTTTTCACGCATAATTTTTTTTCATGATTATTGCAAAAATAAAATCATGATTATGTATATTATGTTCTAACAAGGTTTTATCATTGCATTTGTTTTATACTGTCAGATGGTTCTCACACGTGAGCAAGAACAACTCAATGCAGCAGTCCAAGCTGCATTACAAGCCGTGCTTCCTCAGATGAGGAACGAAATTCGAGCAGAGGTGTAAGCTGCCAACAATCAGCACCAGCACACAGTTCCTCCTCCTCCTCCAGCCACATTGATCACATGGTTGGGGCGTTTCAATAAGTAGCGTCCGCGTTCCTTCGAGAAGACTGACAGCCCCAGTGAGGCTGAGAGCTGGCTGGCTCATATCGAGAAGATCTTTGATGCAATGGGTTGTGACCCTGTCTTCAAGGCAAGGTTGACCTGTTACAAGTTCGAAGGCGACGTGTTGGGATGGTGGAAGTCAATGAAGAAATCTGAGGGAGGCGATGCTTAGGTGACTGTTTTGACTTGGGCTCAGTTTAGGGAGTTGGTGATGGGACAGTTCTTCCCTAAAGCGGAGCGGGATAAGCTGAAGACAGAGTACCATGGAATCAGGCAGAGAGCTGGGGAGAACAGCAATGAGCTTATGCAGCGATTTCTCCGTCTTGCTGGTTTTCTTGGCACCGCAACAGGTACGGCCAAAGAGCAAGCATACCATTTCGCTAGGCTCTTCGTACCTCGGTTGCCAACAACTTGGTGTGTGCTACCTTCAACACGGTGGCACAAGTAGCTGACGCAACACGTAAGTTGGAGATGCTGCATGAGAGAGATGAGTTCGGTGAAGCAGAGAGACCCGACAAGAGGCAGAAGACTGGAGACCGGTCCCAACCGGCCACTCAGCCTCAATAGAGTCAGCACAAGGGTAACGGTCAGACTCATGACCATTCTGCTTCGGACATGCGTACCGGTAATAACCATTACCGTGGAAATGTTAGCAACTCCAACAGCAGCAGGTCCCTGATTGTAATGTTTTTACACACCTTTAGGAAAAGGAGGTAAAATAGTGGTAAGCGTTAAATACACGTTTAGGAAAACGTATATTAATGACCCAAGTGTAAAAACAAAGTTTGTTTCCCAAGGAGGTATATGTGTGTGTTTAACTTGTAAATTATTTGAGAATAATATTAGGAAGAAGGGGATGAGAAAATAGAAGGACGGATATGTGAAAATTATACTACGACGTAAAAAACGTAAAACCGTACAAATGAGCAAAATAAAAATAAATTCCAAAAATTCCCAAACAATTACCAAAAATCAAATAAAATAAACTAAGGGTTTACAAAAAATCAAAACTTGCCAAAACCTTTTATTTAATTAATTATAAATTTTTAAATGCTAATTAAAGCCCTAAAAATCAAAATTAACTAATAAAAATTCCAAACCAAGATTTTCAAGTTGGTACACCTCAAAAATAAACTAAAAAGATTAAAAAGTATTTTTATGAAATTTAAAACTAATTAAAGCTATTTAAAAACTATTTAAAATGATTAAAAGCTATTAAAACTTAAAATAATTCTAGAAAATTATCAAATGATGATAAAATTAATCTAAAAGTTTCAAAAATCCTATTTTAATGTATTTAATCTAAGAAAAATATAAAAAGTGCAAAAAAGTGAAATTTGAAAAATAATAATAAAATAATATTAAAATATTATTAAAAATCTAAAAATTATAAAAAATTCTAAAAACTTGCAAACTAGCTTATTTTAACCTAAATAATTAGAAAATGAAATCAAAATGACCAAAATACCCCTATTGGGCCCCCAAATGGGCTACAATCCAAAACAGTCAAAGCAAATGGGCTTAATGGGCCCAAAAAGTCAAAGTTGGCCCAATAGACTTGGAAAAGCCCTATCTGACTCAAAATTTAATTCTAAACACAAAACTCTGAAGGCCCAAAAGCTGATTCTGAGTTTATCACAGCTTAATAAACAAACAGCTTATTCTTATTGGGCCAATAAGCCCATTAAGCAATAAGCCAATGCCATAAACTCTAAATTGACACACAACCTTCTTTTGGGATGCTTAAGAGATCTGTAAAAATAAATTTTCAAAAAGCCCACTCAATAAGCCAAAAATAAGCAAATTCAAATCCACTAAAGGACAAAATAGTCGGGTTTGAGTTCTAGGGAACCTCAGAACTTGATTCAACTTGCAAAATGTTCCAAATGACTTCAATAAGCCAAAACAATCAACAAAAATCCAATAAGAAAATCCAATAAGCTGGAATTAAGCAATAAGCTGTTGTAAAAAAGTCAATTGAGTTGGTTTTCTAGTCAAACCTAAAAGTCAACTCCTCAAATGCTCCAGAATGAATAAATGGGTCAAATAAGGAGCATATATATCAAATTTGAAGTTGTTGCACGTTTAAATAAGATGGAATGGCTTATTGATAAGCTGATGACCAATTAACACTAGCAGGGGGAACTTTCAGTAGGAACTGGTTCCCATTGCTTTGATTATTTGACCTTTGATTTTAGAGAGATTCTGTATGTTTTGTTGGAAGACAAGGGCACCCAAGTGATCAGTTAATCACAAGGAGTCACAATCAAGAACAATAACACACTTCAGTTCACTCAATTAGCACAGCAAAATCAAACAATGCTCAGATCTAGCACAGACTTGGAAAATAAGCTATTAAGCACACTTAAGCAGTTATAGCATGAATAAGCACACCAAAATGAACCAGATGCATAGACAAGCTATATAAACGGATAATAAGCACAAACAAACTTAAATCAACCACTGAATCAAAGTATGGAACAAGATCTAAGCAATAGCAGGTTGTTGATATGAACTTCAAGAACACTTGCACACTTTTCTGATATAAATGACCACAGATCCAATTTCAACACTCAAATCCTACTTCCCTGATGAAACTAACCTAGATTTATCACTTGTTAACCCTAGTCTATGATTAGATCTAGGTGTCCTTCAAATCTCAACCAATTTTATCAAGTTAACAAGATTTTAGAGCCCTTTGTTGATTCTAGGTGTTTATATGCACAAAGCTTGCAAATAATAGAACACTTATACTTATGAAGCAGGAACAAACACAAAACAACACAATACACTAGCTCAAAACAACACAAATCCAAAACAGGCTGTTATCCCTAACACACCTTAATCTACAACTTTTCAAACCAACTTGTGATTTCTAAACACAACCTACTGATTTTATGATTCAAACTTCCTTCCTAGATGACAACTAACAGATTCAAGCACAAAAATCACAACCTCAAACACAAGAACACAAAATCACAGTCCAAAATTTAAAACAGGCATACCCATGAAATTTTTAGAGGAAACTTAACCAAGAGGCTATACCTATCTCCCTTTACTTCCTAGGGAGATCAACAATGTTCCTTGGACCTTGTTCAAAAACTAGAACAAGACCAAGGTTCTTCAATGGCTGATTTAAAACCTGTTGATGTTCAAAGTAGAACAAGGCTTTTGAATCCTTTGATTCTTCAACACAAGCAACAAACAGCCTATCCAAAGGTTGATAAACCTTTACTAGCTTGGTGTCAACAAGCTTGTACAGGCTTATAGCTTTTGGAATAGGATTAGTACAAGCAAATAATCAAAACAGAATAAGGATTTCAAGGTTTTTGAAACTTTGAAAACCTAAACAAACATAAACGTGCTTAAACCACAAGATCTCAGCACACTTATAACAATAAATGGAACTCATAATTACTCTTAAAACACACCAACTTTCAAAAACATAAAAAGGAATTACAATATTTTTCAAAATACCAAACTTTTATAAATTTAAAAAGGAATTACAAGTTTTAAAGAGTAAAACTGGAACAAGGCTCTCTCACAGGTTGAGGAGTCCTTATATAGGCAACAAGAATGAAAATTACATGAAACCCTAGGCTAGAAATTCCCAAAAATGTCCCTGAAGTCTTCTAGATGATTTGATGGAATGAGCTGTCCAAATTGATCCAAGCCGTTCAAATTTGCTTTGGAGCCAAGCAAAGAGTCTAAGCTGTTGATTTGGCCACGTGGCATTCCTTGGAGAGGAGGGTGTGATGTTATTGGTTGAACGGGTTTGGGTGTGGGTTCCAAGGGTGAGTGGAGAAGAGGGATTAAATGTTGGGATGGGTTACAGGTGAGGTGAATCACACATGCCAAGGTAATTTGGAATAACCCCTTGTTTTGTAAAAAGTAATTCTGGGTTCATCAAGTGCTACAGTAACACGTTTGATCCGAAATTAGGGGAGGGTTAAGTGTTTGGCGCGTGATTAAGTATTTAAACTTTGGAAGTTGGCAGGAGTGGCCCTTGTCTTGTGGGAAAACATGCAAAACAAGTATTTCAGCCTTAAAAACGGGTTCCTTTGTTAAATACGTTTCATGTTTCACACTTTTGGCACAAAACTTTGGAAAAAGGTTTTCAAGGGCTTGTTTTGTCATTTTTGAATATTTTGAGGGCTGATCTTGGACATTCTTCATCTTCAAAGGTCTTCAATGGATGTTTGCCTTCATGAGGGACCATAATTAACAATGTTGAATAGTTGAGGGACTAATCTTGCCATTTCTTCAAAGTTGAAGGACCTTTTTTCAATTTTGACAAACTTAAGGGACCAAACTTGTAATTATGAATTCAAAAGGGTTATAAGTGTTATTTCTTCATTCATTGAGGATCAAACTTGTATTTCTTCAAGTCTTTAAGGGTTTTTCTTGGATAATCCATATCTAGGGCCCGGTTCATTGTGCGTCTTCGTGTCTCGTGTTCGTTTTTCCTTGTATTTTGTGATCTTTTGTCTTTTTCACGATATCCATACCTAAAATACACATAAACACAAAATATATATGGTATTTTATGACACTTTATGCATTTAAAAGCCCGTAAAGAACGATGAGATCATGTATAATTGCCATCTCATCAGTCCCTAAACTTACTCAATTATTATGCATATGTTTTATGAACTTCATTCTAACACTTTAGCATCTTTTACCAAGATTCATGGAAACGGAAGGGATCAGGACCGCAGAGGTTCCCAGCCTAACCGTCCAGCTATCACTGGTATTATGTCTACAATTTTTCCGCATTGTCCAAATTATACCCATAAACCATGTCTCGTGTATACTTTTCTTAACAGGCTCCCAGCCAGCAAGGGCTCCTGTTGGGGGGATATAGTCACCCTCTCTGCACCACGTACAACCGTAGGCACCCAGGTCCATGTCTCCGTGACAACGACGCTTGCTTCAAGTGTGGTCAGTTAGGCCATCGCATGAAGGACTGCCGTAAAAGCGAGATAGAGGGCACATCTGGACATGCCGATAACAAGCCACCTCCTACTTCTGGGCGGGTGTACACGACCTCGCGCGATCAGGCTGCTAAGTCCATAGGTACCATTACTGGTATCTTATATATGTATGGTCGAAATGCATGTGTTTTATTTGACATGGGTGCTACTCATTCGGTCATTTCTACTACTTTTGCCAAAAATGTTAGGATATCCCCAATTCCATTAGGAAATAACCTAAACATTTCCACGCCCTTACGAGACTCTGTACGCATTACACATGGGTACAAGAGTCTTCCCCTCGAGTTTGACAACAAGATTCGTCCAGTAGACGCACTTCCACTAGATATGTGCGATTTGACATGATATTAGGCGTGGATTGGCTATCCCAATATCATGCCACCATCGACTGCCACTCATATCGGGTCATCTTTGGTGATGTTAACGCACCAGAGTACATTCACAACGGGTTTGTACCCGGAAGGTCTGTACAAATAATCTCGACTTTTCAAGCACGTGCATTACTTTCACATGGTTGTAAGGGCTATCTGGCTACTGTTCATGACATGGATGCTGAATCTACATCAATCCAGAATCAGCCAATAGTGTCAGAATTCCCAAAAGTGTTTCCAAAAGAACTTCCGGGCATTCCACCTGCACGTAAAGTAGAGTTTAATATCGAGCTCATTCCAGGAGCTGAGCCGATTTCCAAGATTCCATATAGCATGACTCCCATCGAGCTAAAGGAGTTGAAGGACCAACTGCACGAACTTCTGGAACGAGGCTTCATTCGACCTAGCGCATCTCCATGTGGCGCACCAGTCTTATTCGTGATGAAGAAGGACGATTATATGCGTCTTTGCATAGATTATCGTGAGCTCAACAAGATCACCATCAGTAATAGATATCCTCTACCACGCAATGACGATCTGTTTGACCAACTCCAAGGTTCCAAAAATTTCTCAAAGATTGATCTGAGGTCAGGCTATCATCGGTTACAGGTTAAAGAGCAGGACATCGCCAAGACTACTTTCCGTACACGTTATGGACACTACGAATTTGTAGTCATGCCATTTGGCCTTACCAATGCTCTAGTTGTTTTCATAGACTTGATGAACCGTATCTTCCATGAATTTCTGGACAAGTTCGTCATAGTATTCATTGACGACATCCTCATATTCTCTAAGTCAAAGGAAGAACATGAAGACCATCTTCGAACAGTATTACAGATACTTTGACAGAAGCAGTTGTATGCTAAATTCTCCAAATGTGAATTCTGGCTGACTAGTGTGGCATTTCTAGTTCACATTGTATCTGCAGCTGGAATAACCATAGATCTAGCAAAGGTTGAGGCTATCACCAAGTGGCCAAGACCGACATCCACGACTGAAGTTCGCAGCTTTCTAGGCTTAGCTGGATACTACCGCAAGTTCGTAGAAATTTTTTCCCGTTTAGCACTACCATTGACCAAACTGATGTGGAAAGGGGAGAAATTAGTTTGTACTGAGGAAAGAGAGAAGAGCTTTGAAGACCTGAAGCAGAAGTTAGTATCTGCACCTATTCTTACTCTCCCATCTGGTACGGGTGGATTTCAAATTTACAGTGACGCTTCAGGGAAGGGACTTGGTTGTGTTCTCATGCAACATGGGAAAGTGATTGCTTACGCATCACGACAGCTTAAGCCTTATGAAGCAAACTATCCCCTCAACGTTTAATTATCATTGGGGAAGGTGACTTGGTCGAGGTCGTTCAAGAGAGGAACTTCCCCACCAAAGTAGTGCTTAAGTCTATGTCCATTCACCTTGAAATTAGGACCATCATTTTGAGCTAGCTCAATGGTCCCATATGGAAAAACTTGTGTAACGGTGAACGGATCGGACCAACGGGATTTCGACTTTCCGGAAAATATTTTTAAACGGGAGTTAAAAGTAACACTTGATCTCCGACGTTAAAAACACGGTTTTTAATTTTAGCATCATGAAACTTTTTAGTATTTTCCTTAAAAATTAATGAATTTTCATAAGCAAGATCTCTTAATTCATCCAATTCATTTAATTGTATTTTACGGTGATCCCCCGCGATCTTCAAGTCAAAATTGGCATGCTTAAGTGCCCAATATGCTTTATGTTCCAATTCGATGGGCAAGTGACAATTCTTTCCGTAAACCAACTTATACGGTGTACAACCGATAGCGTTTTGTAAGCGGTACGGAATGCCCATAAAGCATCGTCGAGTCTGTCGGACCATGAAACACAGTTTTCTCCAATCGAACTCTCTAAAATTCTCTTCAAGGCTCGGTTTGAAACCTCGACTTGCCCACTCGTTTGCGGGTGATAAGCCGTAGAAAGACGATGTGTAACTCCATATTTTTTCAACACTTTTTCGAATTGGTCGTTGCAAAAATGGGTTCCACGATCGCTTATAATCGCACGAGGGGTTCCAAACAGAGAGAATAGTTGTTTTAAGAATTTCACAACAACACGCGCGTCGTTCGTAGGCAAAGCCTTAGCTTCTACCCATTTGGATAAGTAATCGATGGCGACGAGGATATATTTGTTTCCTCGAGAAGATGGGAACGGTCCCATAAAATCTATGCCCCAAACGTCGAAAATTTCATAAACTTGAATTATGTTTTGTGGCATTTCATCCTTTTGAGAGGATTTTCCTTGACGTTGACAAGAATCACACGACTTCACAAGTACGTGTGCATCACTATAGATCATAGGCCAAAAGAAACCGGCATCGAACACTTTCTTAGCCGTGAGATTAGCACCATGGTGACCACCCATGGGTCCCTCGTGACAAGCTCTAAGGATATTAGTAGCTTCGGTGCCGTGAACACAACATCGAACAAGTTGATCCGCACATACTCGAAAGAGATAAGGGTCGTCCCAAAAATAGAACTTGACGTCACGAAAGAATTTTCGTTTTTGTTGCGTCGTCATACCCTTGATTATGAAGTTGCCCGCATGGTAATTTACGATGTCCGCAAACCATGGGGTGTCGTCTTTAGAGTTCACCACACCAAGTGTTTCGAGAGGAAATGTTTCGGTAATTTCCTTGTTCTCGAAGACATATTTGTGAGGATCCTCTAAGCGTGAAAGATGATCGGCGGCTAGATTCTCGGCTCCTTTTTTGTCAAGCACGGTGACATCAAATTCTTGGAGGAGGAGAATCCACCGAAGCAACCTTGGCTTAGCATCTTGTTTAGCCAAAAGGTACTTGATAGCCGAATGGTCCGTATACACAATGCTTTTAGTTAAAACGAGATAAGGTCGGAATTTTTCAAAAGCGTATACTACGGCTAGGAATTCCTTTTCCGTGGTAGTATATTTCATTTGAGCCTCGGTTATCGTTTTACTAGCATAATGTATAGGACGGAAGTGCTTTTCATAGCGTTACCCTAAAACGGCTCCAATTGCATAATCGCTAGCATCGTACATTAGATCAAATGGAAGATCCCAATTTGGAGCTACGAGAATAAGAGCTTCGGTAAGTTTCCTTTTAAGAGTTTCGAAAGCTCAGACACAATCTTCGTTAAAGACAAAAGGAGCGTCTTTTTCGAGTAGATATGTCATCGGTCGAGATATTTTCTAGAAATCTTTGATAAAGCGTCGATAAAAGCCGGCGTGACCTAGGAAACTTCGAACTCCTTTGATGGTTTTGGGGTGAGGTAAATTTTGAAATGACGTCGATTTTTGCTTTGTCGACCTCAAACCCCGCTTTCGATATTTTATGTCCTAAGACGATTCCTTGCTTGCACATAAAGTGACATTTTTCTCAATTAAGTACGAGATTGGTTTCTTCACATCGTTTTAACATTTTTTCCAAGTTATTTAAGCATGACGTAAACGAATCACCTAATACCGAGAAATCATCCATGAACACTTCCATCGACTTCTCGATCATGTCGTGGAAAATAGCCATCATACACCGTTGTAATGTACCGGGTGCATTACAAAGTTCGAAAGGCATTCTACGATAAGCAAACGTTCCATAAGGACACGTAAACGTAGTTTTCTCTTGATCACGAGGGTCGATATGGATTTGAAAGTAACCGTAAAAACCATCTAGAAAGCAATAGAAATCGTTTCCTGCAAGCCACTCCAACATTTGATCCATGAAGGGCAAGGGAAAATGGTCTTTTCGAGTTGCATCGTTGAGTTTGCGATAATCGATACATACTCTCCAACCGGTCACGGCACGTGTTGGAATTAACTCGTTGTTTTCGTTGGGCACAACGGTCATTCCTCCCTTCTTAGGGACACAATTAATTGGGCTTACCCATGGACTATCCGAGATAGGATAAATCATTCCCGCGTCGAGAAGTTTTAAAACCTCTTTTTTAATGACATCGTGAATTTTAGGGTTTACCCTTCTTTGAGATTGGATTGCGGGTTTGTAATCTTCCTCCATTAATATCTTGTATGTACAAAATTTAGGATCGACTCCTTTGATGTCGGAGATTTTCCACACAATTGCTCCTTTATGAGCTTTCAATATTTTTATAAGTGCGGTTTTTTCGTTATCGGAATGATCTTTCGCAATAATTACCGGCAACTTATCTTCACCTTCTAAAAATGCGTATTCTAGATGAGGTGGAAGGTCTTTCAATTCTAGGATTGGTGGATCCTCGATTGAATATTTCGGTTCAACACTCATAATTTCCACCGGCGGAAAATATGATGGAACTTTTTCGTTACTATCGTTCACATTTTCTTCATTGTCGATAAAATCGCCTCCTTCGAATGGAACGAGAGAGTGTGAATTTTTAGCAACAATAGGATCTAAAATAGTGGGATTGCCACTAACTGAACCTTCGGAAAATTCTAACACTGCTTGTGAAAATTCATCGCATACTACATCAATTAAATCAACGTGATTTATAGTAGCGATAGCGTAAACATGAGAAGGTGTCGAATTTTTGGTAGCGTTTACGACAAGTTCCTCCTCGTTAAATCGTAATGTGATCTTTCTAGCGTGAACATCGATAATCGATCTCGAGGTGTCTAAAAATGGACGGCCCAAAATTAGAGGAACTTGTGAATCCGCGGGAATGTCTACGACGATAAAGTCGACCGGAAAGTAGAATTTCCCAACCTTTACGAAAACGTCTTCGGCAATTCCACAAGCGAGAATTGTGGAATGATCGGCCATTTCAATGGACATCTTCGAAGGAGTAAGAGCCGGAAGTGATAGCGATTTCCACATCGAAAAAGGCATCAAATTAATGCTTGCACCAAGATCGGCTAAAGCAAGACATTCTTCCATTTATTGAATATCACATGGGATGAGGAATTTCCCGGGCTCTCCCACTTTTTCCGGTATTGGGTTAAGATAGACCGAAGAACAATTAGATAGCTTGGAAAGCTTTTCCTTATCGTTCATCATACTTTTAAAAGTGGAGGCGAAACGAGGCATGTATAACAATGCGTCGGCTAAACTTACGTCAAAATGCACTTGTTGAAACATTTTAATAAAAAGCTCGATTTGGTGTTTGTTACGTTCATTAAGTTTTTCCTTGTTACGTCTTGATGGATAAGGCAAGGGTGGTATGTGTTGGGCATTAGGCAACGGCCTTGGAATCTCGGGTTCCACAATTGGTATGGGTTCGACCGTAGGTGTGGTATGAGCGGTACTTCGTGGGCTTGAGATATGCTCCTTTTCGACCACCACCTCGGGTTCGTTTTCAATTTCCTTCTCCTTGGAAATATTAGCACGAGAATTGGGTTCATTAAAAGTTTTACCACTACGAGTAGTAATAACCTTCATTTCACCCTTCGGGTTTGCAATGGTATCACTAGGAAGACCACCCGAGGAAGACGGTTTACACATTATGGCTTCAAACATACCCGCCATTTGATCTTCGAATTTAGATTGCCTTTGATCCGCTTTTAATAACTCTAGCTTAATTTCATGTTGGCCTTGTTCCATATTTTGTTGATTTTGTTGAAGACGTTGAACATTACCCTCTATTTTATTAGCGTGAGTTTTTTATTCGTTCGCAAGCTCATTTTTTAAATCATTCTTCAACTCGGTTCTCAAACTTATCATTTCTCGTTGCATATTATCAAATTTAGCATCGTTGGCCTTTGCATAATCCAAAAATTCACCATTAAGGTTTTTAGTGTGAGCGTTTGAAAACCTTGACTCATATTTTGAAAATCACGATTTTGGTTTTGATTTGAAACTTGCCCATTGTTACCACTTGTATAAGTACCTTTGTAGTAATTACGTGAATTGCCTTGGTAAACATTTCCTTGATTATTGTTTCGATAGTTGTTAACATTTTGATTTTGAGGGACTTGGTTTGGACGTGAATTTTGACCAAAAGTGCCCGTGGCTACGCAAGCACTCGAAGTGTTACCACCGGCGGTAATGCACTCGGAAAGATCATGTGCACCTCCACACGATAAACAACTCTTATCAACCACTTTGACGGATGCGGAATTGGAAGCTTTCTTAACTTTCCAATGAGTCATAAGTGATGAAAATCGATCGAAAAAACTATTTTCCTCATTTGATTCGTTTTGGAGAACGTTCATGTTGTGAGACGACGATGAACCCATATTGGCAACAGTCGGTGTGTTACGAGGGTTGTAAACCTTAGATCTATTCTCGATGATAGTTAAAGCTTCATTTGTCGTTTTGCACAAAAAATTACCACCCGCGGCGGCATTTAAATAATCACGTTCATGATCGTTAAGTCCATTATAAAACGTATCAATTTGATGCAATTCGGAAAAATCATGGTGTGGACATTCGTGTAACATTTCCTTAAAGCGTTCCCATGCCATAGAAAAACTCTTATTAGGTTTTTGTGTAAACCTTGAAATTTCATTTTTCAAATGCGTCGTTTTTGATGGTGGAAAAAATTGATTCACAAATTTAGACACGAGATCACCCCACGTCAAAATCGAATTTGGGGATTCTTTCTCAAGCCAAATCTTAGCGGGACCATCTAGTGAGTATGGAAACAACATCTTAATGGCTTCGTGTGGAACATCCTTAAACTTGCTCGTTGCAGTGAGACGATTAAAATTCCGTATGTGATAATGTGGGTTATCCTTTTCATGTCCTCGAAATTTGTTAGCTTGTAGCATCGACATTACACCCGTTTTGATTTCAAAATTCTCCGCAAGGATAGCGAGAATCACAATCGCTTCTCCAAAACCCTCGGTGGGTGCTTGAAGCAACTCCATCATAGTACGGTTAGCTATCGTGACTATTTGTTCTACAACGGGTTCGACAATTGGAGTCTTTTCAACCAAGGTGTGGTTTACTTCTTGTTGACGACGTTTACGAGCACGTTTCGCTTGGGAGCGAGTTTTCATAAACGTTACGAAGAATGGGAGGTGAGCAAAGAAGCTTTTTGGTGTTTTTACGTTTTTCAATTTTTTTGTGTTTTTTATTGTTTTTAATTTTTTTGGATTTTGGATGTATTACGTAGACAATCAATCTACAAAAATCTCTCCTTGAATCAAACTCTTGATTAAAGAAGCCTCAAAGAATGAAAACGATCACGTGGAGTGAACGCCTTCGAATGACTTTAGAACTTTGGTGAAAACCAAATTGTTCAAGAGGTTTTAATCACAAAGAAACCAAGCCAATATATATGATACGTAATAATACTTTGGGTGGCAAAACCCTCGTTTAGCTTTCAAAATCAAATACTCACAAGTGAACGGGGGGAATGAGGTGGCACAAAGCACTCAAGTACCTAGCTTCCCTTTAACGGCCTTTTATAGCACGTTGCAAATCTATTCACCTTAAAGTTCGTATTTTTCAAAATCGAGCTTCACGAAAGTATTTATCTATTTTTGCCTTTTTCTTTTTGTTTGAGATTCGAATAAAATGATTGAGTGATGAAATCCCAAATCAAGGTTGTGTTTTCACACTTTTGGAGATATTGTATGTTTATTGTGATACATATACAATATAGTAATAATATTCACAAAGAAAACCGAAAACCGATAATACGTGTTAATGGAATTCCAAATAACACAAATAGTTATTATGGATAATATCTAAAACAAAAGTTTCCAAATTAAAGCACAACACACCTCCTCGGCAGCGGCGCCAAAATGATTGTAGTGTTTTTACACACCTTTAGGAAAAGGAGGTAAAATAGTGGTAAGCGTTAAATACACGTTTAGGAAAACGTATATTAATGACCCAAGTGTAAAAATAAAGTTCGTTTCCCAAACAGGTATATGTGTGTGTTTAACTTGTAAATTATTTGAGATTAATATTAAGAAGAAGGAGATGAGAAAATTGAAGGACGGATATGTGAAAATTATACTACGACGTAAAAAACGTAAAACCGTAAAAATGAGCAAAATAAAAACAAATTCTAAAAATTCATAAAAAATTACCAAAAATCAAATAAAATAAAATAAGGGTTTACAAAAAATCAAAACTTGCCAAAACCTTTTATTTAATTAATTATTAATTTTTAAATGCTAATTAAAGCCCTAAAAATCAAAATTAACTAATAAAAAGTCCAAACCAAGATTTTCAAGTTGGTAAACCTCAAAAATAAACTAAAAAGACTAAAAAGTATTTTTATGAAATTTAAAACTAATTAAAATTATTTAAAAACTATTTAAAATGATTAAAAGCTATTAAAACTTAAACTAATTCTAGAAAATTATTAAATGATGATAAAATTAGTCTAAAAGTTGAAAAAAATCCTATTTTAATGTATTTAATTTAAGAAAAATATAAAAAGTGCAAAAAAGTGAAATTTGAAAAATAATAATAAAATAATATTAAAATATTATTAAAAATCTAAAAATTATAAAAAATTCTGAAAACTTGCAAACCATCTTATTTTAACCTAAATAATCAGAAAATGAAATCAAAATGACCAAAATACCCCTGTTAGGCTCCCAAATGGGCTAAAATCCAAAACAGTCAAAGCAAATGAGCTTAATGGGCCCAAAAAGTCAAACTTGGCCCAATAGACTTGGAAAAGCCCTATCTGACTCAAAATTTAATTCTAAACACAAAACCCTGAAGGCCCAAAAGCTGATTCTGAGCTTATCACAGCTCAATGAACAAACAACTTATTCTTATTGGGCCAATAAGCCCATTAAGCAATAAGCCAATGCCATAAGCTCTAATTTGACACACAACCTTCTTTTGGGATGCTTAAGAGATCTGTAAAAAGAAATTTTCAAAAAGCACACTCAATAAGCTAGAAATAAGCAAAGTTCAAATCCACTAAAGGACAAAATAGTCGGGTTTGAGTTCTAGGGCACCTCAGAACTTGATTCAACTTGTAAAATGTTCCAAATGACTTCAATAAGCCAGAACAATCAACAAAAATCCAATAAGCAAATCCAATAAGCTGGAATTAAGCAATAAGCTGTGAAAAAGTCAATTGAGTTGGTTTTCTAGTCAAACCTAAAAGTCAACTCCTCAAATGCTCCAGAATAAATAAATGGGTCAAATAAGGAGCATCTATTACAAATTTGAAGTTGTTGCACGTTTAAATAAGCTGGAATGGCTTATTGATAAGCTGATGACCAATTAACACTAGCAGGGGGAACTTTCAGTAGGAACTGGTTCCCACTGCTTTGACTATTTGACCTTTGATTTTAGAGAGATTTAGTATGTTTTGTTGGAAGACAAGGGCACCCAAGTGATCAGTTAATCACAAGGAGTCACAATCAAGCACAATAACACACTTTAGTTCACTCAATTAGCACAGAAAAATAAAACAATGCTCAGATCTAGCACATACTTGGAAAATAAGCTGTTAAGCACACTTAAGCAGTTATAGCATGAATAAGCACACCAAAATGAACCAGATGCATACACAAGCAATATAAACTGATAATAAGCACAAACAAACTTAAATCAACCAATGAATCAAAGTATGGAACAAGATCTAAGCAATAGCAGGTTGCTGATATGAACTTCAAGAACACTTGCACACTTTTCTGATATAAATGACCACAGATCCAATTTCAACACTCAAATCCTACTTCCCTGATGAAACTAACCTAGATTTATCACTTGTTAACCCTAGTCTATGATTAGATCTAGGTGTCCTTCAAATCTCAGCCAATTTTATCAAGTTAACAAGATTTTAGAGCCCTTTGTTGATTCTAGGTGTTTATATGCACAAAGCTTGCATATAATAGAACACTTATACTTATGAAGCAGGAACAAACACAAAACAACACAATACACTTTCTCAAAAGAACACAAATCCAAAACAGGCTGTTATCCCAAACACACCTTAATCCACAACTTTTCAAACTAACTTGTGATTTCTAAACACAACCTACTGATTTTATGATTCAAACTTCCTTCCTAGATAACAACTAACAAATTCAAGCACAAAAATCAAAACCTCAAACACAAGAACACAAAATCATAGTCAAAAATTCAAAACAGGTATACACATGAAATTTTTAGAGGAAACTTAACCAAGAGGCTATACCTATCTCCCTTTACTTCCTAGGGAGATCAACAATGCTCCTTGGACCTTGTTCAACAACTAGAACAAGACCAAGGTTCTTCAATGGCTGATTCAAAACCTGTTGATGTTCAAAGTAGAACAAGGTTTTTGAATCCTTTGATTCTTCAACACAAGCAACAAACAGCCTATCCAAAGGTTGATAAACCTTTACCAGCTTGGTGTCAACAAGCTTGTACAGGCTTATAGCTTTTGGAATAGGATTAGTACAAGCAAATAATCAAAACAGAATAAGGATTTCAAGGTTTTTGAAACTTTGAAAACCTAAACAAACATAAACGTGCTTAAACCACAAGATCTCAGCACACTTATAACAATCAATGGAACTCATAATTACTCTTAAAACACACCAACTTTCGAAAACATAAAAAGGAATTACAATATTTTTCAAAATACCAAACTTTTTATAAACTTAAAAAGGAATTACAAGTTTTAAAGAGTAAAACTGGAACAAGGCTCTCTCACAGGTTGAGGAGTCCTTATATAGGCAACAAGAATGAAAACTACATGAAACCCTAGGCTAGAAATTCCCAAAAATGTCCCTGAAGTCTTCTAGATTATTTGATGGAATGAGCTGTCCAAATTGATCCAAGCCGTTCAAATTTGCTTTGGGGCCAAGCAAAGAGTATAAGCTGTTGATTTGGCCACGTGGCATTCCTTGTAGAGGAGGGTGTGATGTTATTGGTTGAACGGGTTTGGGTGTGGGGTCCAAGGGTGAGTGGAAAAGAGGGATTTAATGTTGGGATGGGTTACAGGTGAGGTGAATCACACATGTGCCAAGCTAATTTGGAATAACCCCTTGTTTTGTAAAAAGTAATTCTGGGTTCATCAAGTGCTACAGTAACACGTTTGATCCGAAATTAGGGGAGGGTTAAGTGTTTGGCGCGTGATTAAGTATTTAAACTTTGGAAGTTGGAAGGAGTGGCCCTTGTATTTTGGGAAAACATGCAAAACAAGTATTTCAGCCTTAAAAACGGGTTCCTTTGTTAAATAAGTTTCATGTTTCACACTTTTGGCACAAAACTTTGGAAAAAGGTTTTCAAGGGCTTGTTTTGTCATTTTTGAATATTTTGAGGGCTGATCTTGGACATTCTTGATCTTCAAAGGTCTTAAATGGATGTTTGCCTTCATGAGGGACCATAATTAACAATGTTGAATAGTTGAGGGACTAATCTTGCCATTTCTTTAAAGTTGAAGGACCTTTTTGCAATTTTGACAAACTTAAGGGACCAAACTTGTAATTATGAATTCACAAGGGTTATAAGTGTCATTTCTTCATTCATTGAGGATCAAACCTGTATTTCTTCAAGTCTTCAAGGGTTTTTCTTGGATAATCCATATCTACGGCCCGGTTTATTGTGCGTCTTCGTTTCTCGTGTTCGTTTTTCCTTGTATCTTGTGATCTTTTGTCTTTTTCATGATATCCATACCTAAAATACACATAAACACAAAAGAAAGCATACATATGGTATTTTATGACATTTTATGCGTTTAAAAGCCTGTAAAGAACGATGAGATCATGTATAATTACCATCTCATCAGTCCCTAAACTTACTCAATTATTATGCATATGTTTTATGAACTTCATTCTGACACTTTAGCATCTTTTACCAAGAATCATTGAAACGGAAGGGAGCAGGACCGCAGAGGTTCCCAGCCTAACCGTCCAGCTATCACTGGTATTATGTCTACAATTTTTCCGCATTGTCCAAATTATACCCCTAAACCATGTCTCATGTATACTTTTCTTAACAGGCTCCCAGCCAGCAAGGGCTCCTGTTGGGGGGGGGGGGTATAATCACCCTCTCTGCACGACGTACAACCGTAGGAACCCAGGGCCATGTCTCTGTGACAGCAACGCTTGCTTCAAGTGGGGTCAGTCGGGCCATCGCATGAAGGACTGCCGTAAAAGCGAGATAGAGGGCACATCTGGACATGCCGATAACAAGCCACCTCCTACTTCTGGGCGGGTGTACACGACCTCGCGCGATCAGGCTGCTAAGTCCACAGGTACCGTTACTGGGATCTTATATATGTATGGTCGAGATGCATGTGTTTTATTTGACACGGGTGCTACTCATTCGGTCATTTCTACTACTTTTGCCAAAAATATTAGGATATCCCCAATGCCATTAGGAAATGTCCAAAACATTTCCACGCCCTTACGAGACTCTGTACGCATTACACATGGGTATAAGAGTCTTCCCCTCGAGTTTGACAACAAGATTCGTCTAGTAGACGCACTTCCACTAAATATGTGCGATTTGACATGATATTAGGCATGGATTGGCTATCCCAATATCATGCCACCATCGACTGCCACTCTTATCGGGTCATCTTTGGTGATGTTAACGCACCAGAGTACATTCACAACGGGTTTATACCCGGAAGGTCTGTACAAATAGTCTCGACTTTTCAAGCACGTGCATTACTTTCACATGGTTGCGAGGGCTATCTAGCTACTGTTCATTACATGGATGCTGAATCTACATCAATCCAGAATCAGCCAATAGTGTCAGAATTCCCAGACGTGTTTCCAGAAGAACTTTTGGGCATTCCACCTGCACGTGAAGTAGAGTTTAATATCGAGCTCATTCCAGGAGCTGAGCCGATTTCCAAGATTCCATATCACATGACTCCCATCGAGCTAAAGGAGTTGAAGGACCAACTGTAAGAACTTCTGGAACGAGGCTTCATTCGACCTAGCGCATATACATGTGGCGCACCGGTCTTATTCATGAAGAAGAAGTACGACAGTATGCGTCTTTGCATAGATTATCGCGAGCTCAACAAGATCACCATCAGGAATAGATATCCTCTACCACACAATGACGATCGTTTTGACCAACTCCAAGGTTCCAAACATTTCTCAAAGATTGATCTGAGGTCAGGCTATCATCAGTTACGGGTAATGAGCAGGACATCGCCAAGACTGCTTTCCGTACACGTTATGGACACTACGAATTTGTAGTCATGCCATTTGGCCTTACCAATGCTCCAGCTGTTTTCATAGACTTGATGAACTGTATCTTCCATGAATTTCTGGACAAGTTCGTCATAGTATTCATTGACGACATCCTCATATTCTCTAAGTCAAAGGAAGAACACGAAGACCATCTTCGAACAGTATTACAGATACTTCGACAAAAGCAGTTGTATGCTAAATTCTCCAAATGTGACTTCTAGCTGACTAGTGTGGCTTTTCTAGGTCACATTGTATCCGTAGATGGAATAACCATATATCTAGGAAAGGTTGAGGCTATCACCAAGTGGCCAAGACCGACATCCACGACTGAAGTTCGCAGCTTTCTAGGCATAGCTGGATACTACCGCAGGTTCGTAGAAATTTTTTCCCGTTTAGCATTACCATTGACCAAACTGATGCGGAAAGGGGAGAAATTAGTCTGGACTGAGGAAAGAGAGAAGAGCTTTGAAGACCTGAAGCAGAAGTTAGTATATGCACCTATTCTTACTCTCCCATCTGGTACGGGTGGATTTCAAATTTACAGTGACGCTTCAGGGAAGGGACTTGGTTGTGTTCTCATGAAACATGGGAAAGTGATTGCTTACGCATCACGACAGCTTAAGCCTTATGAAGCAAACTATCCTACACACGACTTGGAACTTACAGCAGTCGTGTTTACACTGAAGATATGGAGGCATTACTTGTATGGCGAATCATGTGACATCTTCACAGATCACAAGAGAATCAAATACATCTTCACCCAACGTGAGCTAAATATGAGATAGAGGAGATCGTTAGAGCTGTTGAAGGATTATGACATTAATCTGTAGTATCATCCCGGCAAAGCGAATGTAGTAGCAGATGCTCTTAGCAGGAAGTCGGGCATGATCAACGACATTAAGATAAAGGAACAGATTATAAGAGACTTGGAGCGACTAGACATCGAAATCATGGTACGAGGGCAGCACGGGTACTGGGCTAATCTTAGAGTAGAACCTGAATTACTCTCTAGGATAAAGGAAGCTCAGCAGGATGATGGTGAAATCTAGGCGATAATCCAGAACTTGGAGAAGCAGACAGAGTTTCGTTTAGACGAAGACGGTATCTTATGGCTTGTGTTCCTGACAACGAAGAACTCCGGGAAGCATTGTTAGCTGAAGCTCATAGCTCCCCATTCTCTAATCATCCTGGTTCAACCAAGATGTACCACGACATCAAGCAATACTTTTGGTGGAGTGGTATGAAACAGGATGTTGCCACCTACGTTTCCAAATGTCTTACCTTCCAGTAGGTTAAGATCGAGCATCAACGGGCTAGCAGTCTCCTACAACCATTAGACATTCCAGAGTGGAAGTGGGAGAAAATCACCATGGATTTTTTTACCAGTCTTCCACAGACTAAGAGGAAACATGATGCAATTTGGGTCATTGTTGATCGACTTACGAAGTTAGCTCATTTCTTACCGATTCGCAAAGACGATGCGGTTAGTAAACTCGCTGACACATATCAGAAGGAGATCATGAGACTTTATGGTGCTCCATCCAGTATCGTCTCGGACAGAGATCTTCGTTTTACTTCGCGATTCTAGAAGAGTCTGCAGAAAGCTTGGGGTACAAAGCTTAAGCTTAGCACGGCCTTTCATCCACAAACAGACGGACAGTCGGGGCGGACTATTCAGACACTAGAAGACATGCTCCGCGCATGTTAACTTGAATGGACAGGATAGTGGGATGATTATATTTGTCTAGTAGAGTTTGCATACAACAATAGTTGGCACGCCATCATCAAGTGTGCACCATTTAAGATGTTGTATGGCATGAAGTGTCGTGCCCCAATCTGCTGGGATCAAGTTGGTGAGCGAACATTTGAGGGTCCGGAGATGATAGAGTTGACTAATGAGAAGGTCGCAATAGCTAAGGCGAAGTTGCAAGAAGCTCGTGCACGGCAGAAGTGTTATGCAGACAAGCATCGTAGAGATTTACATTTCAAGGTTAGAGATCACGTATTTCTCAAGGTATCACCGGCGCGTGGAGTTAAACGTTTTGGAGTCAAGGGAAAACTCAGTCTTAGATTCATTGGACCGTTTGATATTATCGAGTGGATTGGTGAAGTATCTTATCGTTTAGCGTTACCTCTGCAACTTTCGCACGTTCACGACTTTTTCCATGTTTCTCTACTTAGGGGTTATAATTATCATCCTCTTCACATGGTTCAGTATCCACTTGATCAAATACATGAAGATCTTACCTTCATAGAGGAACCCGAGCGCGTTCTTGACAGACAAGAACGAATCATGAGGAAGGAGACGACTCCATTCGTCAAAATCCTTTGGAGGGATCATACTGAGCGGGAAGCCACTTGGGAGACCGAGGATTCTATCCGGACTTCTTACCCTCATTTCAAGTTTTAAATTCGGGTATGTTCCTTTTCCAGTTAATTTTATCTATAATTCGGGGACGAATTATTCTTTTTAGGGGGGAAGAGTTGTAAAACCCGCATGCTTTTACCATGAACAGTACACTTATAATCGTACGTACATGATTAAAACTTTCCTTTTATAACATGTTTACGTTTCACGAACATTAATTACAAGTATTACGTACGTGATTGTACTCGATAAGTATTTAATGCATATTAAGACACAATAATTATTATCAACAATAATTATAATCACGAACATGAAATCATGAACGTAAATAATCACGAACATATTAATAAGTATTTGTAACACCCCAAAATGTGATATGCGGAAGCGGTGAAGCTCGGGGTTTGTTACGTCATAGTATCATAGTTCAAGGTACAAGAGAACGACTCTAAATGAGACGTTTTATAAAAATACCTCGTTGAATTTAAATTAAAAGCATCGCAGTACAAAAGGTCTTAGTTTCAAAAGATAGTGCAGCGGAATGTAAAAGTTTTAAACATCAACGAGATAATAGTTCAAAAGCATAAGTAAATAAATGTCCGAAGATAGTCATGAATGCATGCGGACTCCAAGTACTTCACACAGCAGATAACCGACATCATCAAATACCTGAGATAAATGCTAAATTGGGTCAACATAAAGTTGGTGAGAATATATGTTTCAAGTAAAAATTCATAGTCATACGTTTTCAGATTTCATTTCATGTACACATACAACTATAGGAGATATAGTGTCAAGTGTAGGATAAATTGGGTGTTCACAATATTTATGATAGCGCTAAGCTCGTGACATCGAAACTAGTGATCCAGTACATGCAATAGATTGCACATATAAATTTGCCCCAATAGAGTACCTAGCCAAGATAACCCCGTTCATACAAATGGTACACACTCGTTCGGCGTCAGAATGCCCGAGTGGAGGTTGTCAACCCTCAATAGATCTATCCGTAACATAAGAGCTTACTCCAGCAGAGTAACTAACGATTCACGATAGTGGGGACTATGGCTAAAGCAACTTAAGCTATCTAATAAATAGTGTTCACGAAGCGTTCACAGAAAAATAGTTTTACTTGCGTTCAGAAGCAAGCATCAAAAGCATTCATCACATCCCAAAACATTAAACAGAGAAAGCAGTTTAATAGGGAACTATAAACTCACCTTAAGCAACGATACAAACCGCACAAGTATGATCAAATAGAAGCGAGCAACTCTAGCAACAACCCAAATATAATACTATAGTTTAGGCGCTAGCAAATAAGTCATAATAATTTGTCACGTATGTTACTCATCGTTCATACATATATTATTTTGTATTTAAAACGTGACTAGTAGATATCGTATCGTTATAAGTATTATCATATATACTTAGGCAAAAATATTTATATTTGACTCAACGAAATTTCGATAGCCTTTCGGCGTAAATTTTAATTTACCAAAATTTATCTTAATAAATTTCTCAACACGATTTTCATAGAAATTTCGGCAGCCTTTCGGCGTCATTTTAAAAATTGCCATTTTTGGTAAGTACTCAAATGTCGACTCAAAATCCCAAGTTTTCAACCATTTTCTCAACCACAACATTCACCCGCAATATAACCAACTTTCACTTTCAACGATAAATATCTCGCGCATTTAACTTTTCACAAAACGATCCCAACATTCATATATAGCATTTAGTACCCATTTCGACACTAAAAATGACTCGGTTTAACTCGAAAACGTCGTTTCGACCACTTTCAAAATCTAGACAGCAAGTTCAATTTTAATACGTCTCAAAAAAATATGTTTTCCGTCAACAAACTTTAAACGCCCATATCTTTCTCGTTTTAACTCCGTTTTTAGCTTATAATATACCGAAACGAAGGTATTTACTTATATTTTCACAATCTCGTACTAAACTAGTGTCAAAACAATTTTTACAACCCGTTATGCCTCATAAATAATTCGGACAGAATGTACACTTTTCGTAAAAACTCGTTTTCGACCATTTTTAAGTGTACACACTAGTAGCAACATTACTAATTCCTTTCAAAAACTCATAAACACAATAAAAATCAAAGATTTATTTTCAAGTTCATAAATCACAAAAGTATATATGTATATATTTCATAAATCCTTTAATTAAAACTTTTTCATACATGGATTTAAAAGATTCACTCAAAATACTTATAGATCTAAAAATATATCATGACCAAAAATAGTTTTTACCATTTTTATTTCAAGAAAATAGATGATGAGTAACATATATGCATGAATCTTCAAAGATTATGCATAAAAATGAAAAGATGAAAAAGGTTTAAGAAATAACCTTGTGTAACGATTCTACGTAACCACGGTAACACGATCTACGCTCTAATCAACAAATAATCAACAAAACCCAACTTCAAAAATCATCAACCAAAAACTACTCAAATCAACGAACCAAACAAAACCATTCTTCTTTATGTCTTTGCAAACCTTTGTGTGTATTTGTTTTGTGTTAATTCTTGCTAAAATGAAGCTTTTAGAAATTCAACAATGGTGGAATATGTGTGTGTTTAGGTGTCGTGTGTTTTGAGAGACAGGAAGAGTGATTTTTGTTTTGAATTTTGTGTGAGTGAATTATGAATTATTGAGGTGAAATAGATGTGTTAGGGTTTTTGGGTTTGTGTGTTTACTTGACACCAAAATAGCAAAACTTGAAATTGTGGTATTCCTCACATGTGAGGGGTCTCTTTGTCCGGTTATGAAGGGTCCCAAGGGGTAAATAATTCAAAAATTTTACTAAGGTAATTAGTTAAAAGGTTTAAGGTAAAAAGGTTAATTAGTTTTAGGTAATTAGTGAAAAGTATGCAGTTACGTTTAACAATGCGTAAAACTTAGAAAATTGACGAAATATATTAATTTTATGATTTTTCGATGAAAACTGACATTTTACGTTTCGTAAAGTATTTTATGCATGCTTACGACGGTTACTCGTAAAAACGACGTGTAATACGAAAACGCGATACGTTAATTAAATATTCACAGAAAATACGATTTATTACCATAAATGGAAAAAATACTAAAATACATGCTTATAAATATATACTGGGTTAATTAAATACGCAGTTAATGAAAATAACAGTCACGCAGTTAAAACAAAGCAGTTAACACATAATTCATAGATAACGAATAATCTCACGGATCATCGTCAATTCATTGACCGTCACAGCATTTTTGGTCAGTTTCACAGAAGATTTCAAAACGATGACTGAGCTCAGTGTCAAGTCATTACTTGTCATAAAACAGTTTTTTAGAAAACGCGGGATAACTTCCTGGTTTAAACACAGTTCAAGTACGTAGTTGACTAAATAAAAAGTCACAGGGTAAAATAGTCATTTTACAAGGTAAGAAAATTACCAGTTGTTACATCATCCCATTGATAGAGAAGCTTTGTCCTCAAAGCTTAGGAGTGTCATGGGCTCCAGAGTTGTCAAAGAGACGCGGATATTTCTTGCGAAATTGATCCTCACGCTCCCAAGTGAATTCAGGTCCACGCTTAGAATTCCACCTCACCTTCACGATCGGTATACGACTCTGTTTCAATCGTTTGACCTCCCGGTCCATGATTTCAACAGGTTCCTCGACAAATTGCATCTTGTCGTTGATTTGGAGTTCCTCCAATGGTATAACAAATGTCTCATCATAAAGGCCCTTCTTCAAGTTCGAAACATGAAAAGTGCTGTGCACACGACTCAACGCTTGGGGTAATTCAAGACGATAGGCTACGGTTCCAACCTTAGCTAAAATCTTGAACGCTCCAGTATAACGGGGTTTCAGCTTTCCTCGTTTGCCAAAACGTACCACACCTTTCCAAGGCGATACTTTCAGCATCACTCGGTCTCCTACTTGAAATTCGAGAGGCTTACGTCGAACATCAGCGTAACTCTTTTGACGATCACAGGCTGCTTGAATGCGGCTCTTGATCTGAACGATCTTCTCAGTTGTTTCACGGATTAGTTCGGGTCCAGTAAGTTGACTATCCCCAACTTCGCTCCAACACACAGGCGAACGACATTTACGTCCATACAGCGCTTCAAACGGTGCAGCTTTAATACTGGTATGATAACTGTTATTGTAAGAGAATTCCACTAGAGGCAAGTGTCTATCCCATTGTTTTCCAAAGTCCAGTACACACGCGCGCAACATGTCTTCCAGCGTTTGAATAGTTCTCTCACTTTGTCCGTCAGTCTGCAGGTGATAAGCAGTACTCGTGTCTAATTGCGTACCCAACGCTTTCTGAAGTGATTTCCAGAATTCTGAAGTAAATCTACCGTCTCTATCGGAAATGATCGAGATCGGTATTCCATGTTTAGCGACTACCTCCTTCAGGTAAAGCCTCGTAAGCTTATCCATTGAATCGTCCTCCTTCATAGCCAAAAAGTGTGCAGATTTCGTAAGTCGATCCACAATTACCAAAATTGTGTCTGTAACACCCCACTTGGATAAGTGGACCGTTACGTGTATTTATGGCGTGTCATCAAAGCATAAGGTAAATGTCCTAAAACATTAACTGGCCATAAAGGAAATACCGGAATCAAACATCGGCAATCCAACCATAAGCCCAAAACATGAAAATAAAATACTGAATGAAAGGACTAAACAATGTCCAAGTAAGCAGAATAATGTAAGAATGCATAAAGTAAGAAGTCTGGATAGCTTCCATCCAAATGCACATGCTCTTAGAATCCTAAAAGAGTCCTGGTGTACCTGCCGTTAGAACATGAAGAGAACTACGGCTGAGCATAACGCTCAGTGAACGGATGTAAAGCATGATAAGGAATTACTGAAATGACACAGATGATGAAATACTGGAGCTGTAAGACTGATAAGTAAAGTTGCAGTGGAAATCTGTGTAAAATCTGTAAAGTCTGATTTGTAAATAATAAAGCTGAATCGTTATCTGATAAATCTAAAAACATGCGTTTACTGTATTTTAATTGCCAAGAGCTTATATTGGTCATGTGCTGTAACAACTGCTGCATGAATACATAGAGGGGTGACCTCATCATGCTGTAGAGGGGTGACCTCTAAGTAATTGTGCTGGGTGGAGGGATCAGCTCCAATGTGAAGGATGTAGAGCACACACCACATTCACCTGCTAAACTATAAACAGTAACCTAGGATGCATCCATACGCCCCACTAATAATACTGATAAAATGGCCAAGCTGAGCTGAGTGGGACGATGCAGGATATCACTCTCCTGCATGTGAGTCACGACACCGGTGCCTCTAGTGCCGTGGTTACGGTACCTCCATAACTAGTACATATACTAATCATGCTTGTATATAATGCTCAGGCAATTTATTTAATTATTAACATGATTACTGATAAGCTTAAACACATACTGGGGAAAATATTTGGCTGAAGATGGGGAATCCTAAACATGCATAGAAAGGAAGTCCTTACTGAAAGGACGGAAAATCCGTACCTCTAGTCCAGTAACTGACTGAATGGAAGACTGAACGAATACTACTCGGGCTTCACGCGTGCTACATGAATAAAGGACGTGAATAAGTTAACTGACATTCGTTTATTTAACTTTACTGATCTTACTGGCTTCTTATTTTTATTTTATTTTGATTCTAAAATTCTGTACGTATACCAGCTGATAAATTGGAACTTATAATAATTCATTTAATGTATTATTTTCTAGTATTAATTATGGTACAACGTATTTCTTGACGTTATAGTATTGCCATATTAAGAACCCCGCTAAAATAGAAAGTTTCTTAATTTAGAAAGTTCTCAAATAATTTAATTCATTTCCTAAAAAAATATACCCCTTTTAAATATTAAGAACTAATTTAATTTAATACACTTAAAATATATTTTAAATCTTTATAAAACAATTTAATTTAAAAAGGTATAATATAAAAATATTTATTTTATTATTTATAAACATGTCCCGAGCCTACCGAGCCCATCTCGGTCGCACTAACCGAATCAACATATAATAAAAAATCTGTCAACAAGAATTTGTGACAGAATTCGGTGTCACTAAAACTGTCGCTAAAGCTGTCCCTTATAAAACTGCATATATATAACAATTCTGCGACAGGAAAAACTGTCGCAAAACTTGTCGCTAAAGTTATTTAATATTATGTTTTTCTGTCCCATTCTTTTACGACACGCATTAACTAGTTCTTAAAAAAAATAATAAAAAATAAAAAAAAATAAATAAATAAATAAAGAATAATTAAATAAAATAAAAACACCCGTGAATTGATGATATCAATTGAAGCAAAAAAATAAAACACATGAATTGCTATCCAATCAATATTACGGCTTACCTTGATATCTTATTATATTAATCTCTCTCGACGAACGTGCCTAACCAAAAGAAATTTTAATTCCTTGTTTATTTGTCCAGTTTCGATTTCATTTCAATTTGATAAAACTATGATGGTTGTATTTAACCCTCCATAACCCAACGACTTAAAGCCATAAAAACCATTCACTAATAGTAAAATAATTTTGTTTGGGACCCAAAAGCTTGTGGCATCGATTTGATGAGGAAATACGAATAGTCGTCTTTTTTTTATTCATTGTGATATGTAAGTATTATGGATGTAAATTACCTTATGACATAAACATGAGCCCAAGAAATACTAGCATCCATTTTCTTTTATCCTTGCAGCCGCATCTTTTATCATTTACATTTAGGGTTTATGTTGATTTTTCTATTTTGTTACAAATGAATGTGTTTGGGATTCATTTGTTGGTTAATTTTCTTAATGGACCGGGTCTTGGGCCATAAGTATACTTGTAAAACTTATGCTTAACATAAAGCTTGTTTTACTATTTTATGTCATAACTTGTGTTCTCGTGTATTCGAAAATTATTGGTTTATAACCTCGTGTTATATCTTGTCGCGTCGTTAAATATTCTTAAATGCGTGTCGTGATATAGTTAATTAGACGTTTTAATTAATTTGTTATTTCATGGATTTTTCATACGGGTTTTACAACTCTTCCCCTTTAAAAAAAAATAATTCGTCCTCGAATTAGAGACATGATAATGTTGTGGTTTTACAATTCTCCCTCTCTAAAAGGAAAATTCGTCCTCGAATTAAAGGTAATAAAAGTTGATGGAGTTATAAGAACTGAAAGGACACATAAGTTAAAAGACATGTAAGCTGGAAGGACATGAACGTGACATGACTGAAGAGGACATGGAACGTAACATGACTGAAAGAACATAACTGAATTGTGAAAGGAAAAAGGATGAGAAGTCCGGATGGACTCCTCCGTTCCAAGTGGCTTCCTGCTCGAAACGGTTCCTTCAAAGATCTTGACACAAAGTAAATCTTGGTCTTAATGACCCTGTCCTGACGATGCTGAAGAGTTTCTGGTTCCATACTTAAGATGAATTTTCTGAATCTGATAGAATGAATAAGCTATAACATGTAGGATACATGAAACGGTACATACAAATATCCTGAAATGATAACATTTATATCTCTGGGCAAGCTTCTGAAACATATAGGGACGAACTACGTAAACAATTGCGAACGTGCTACGTGAGCAATTGTGAACGTGGTTCACGATTATATGAGGAACGACGGGCATGAAATATATCGTGAATGTGATACGTGAAACATACTGTGGACGTGCTACCAGAACATATCATGAACGTATGCTGACTGAGGAAAGAATGCCAAACGATACGGCCTGAGATGTAAAATGTCTGCCTGGTTATGGAATAGTTGTGCTAAACTTGAGTCTAAGTTCTCAAGCTTTCTGTAACCGTATACGGTAATAAACTGAGAAATGTGTATCGTGAAGTGGCACACGAACTTGAACGTGAACAATGTTATGAACACAAACGTGAGCTTAAATCAAGAGATAGCATAAAGATGAACTGAAACAACATCATTCTGCGAATGAGACGTAAACGTGAAAGTGAAAATAACCGCGAACTTAAAGTGGGCGTAAACATACACTTGATCGTGAACATGAATTCTATCTGATATGATGGTCAAGGGAATGCCTTGAATTCGTACGATTTACTGCTGAATTTCAAAGTTTTCTGCAGATCTGCTACTGCGTGATCCTTTCGGATGAAAGAAACACGCAGGCCGATGACATGGTTGACGATAACTTAGATAGTATCATACTTTCTCTGAGCCTGTGGTAGCTGATAACAATTTCATGGACTTTCGGCTCATTTCTGTTCAGAAATTCCTAAGGGTTGTAGTAACTCACTAACATGACGGCGTTCTATCTTGAACCTGCAGTAGGTCAGGCATCTAGATATGAACATAGCTGCATCAATGTCTAATACGGTTTCTATCAAAATTCTGCCCAGGCTTATGGGACATTCCGGTGTGAATCTGGTTGATTAGTCATAGCAGAATTTATGCGTTAGCCTAGGCTTTAGTGATGACTGTCAGCAATTTCTGCGTTAGCAGTCAATTGATCTCTAGAAAAATTTGTACTGCGTTCACAGTCGTCAGTCGGGACCATCAGGTGATGGCCTTCACCTTCACAGGATTGTCTGAAATTTCTTTCTGCTGAAATAGGGTGGCTTAGAAAGGTCACCTTGTTCAACTGGAATTCACATCTGAAAAGTTGCGTATATAATTTTCTCCTATTTGAAAATCTGCATGGCTGGGAGAAGATGATTCCCCCGTTCTTCTTTAGGATTTAGTAGATCAGAATGTGATCAATGAATATACTGACGATTTTATCAGAGTCTTCATGGAAAAATTTTATTCGTAAATTTCATAATATAGCTGAAGCATTAGAGGGCTTAGGAATATGGATCAAAATTTTCAAGAGACTATAGTATGTGCAACAGTAGTCTGGAGAACATCACGTTCTTCCTCTCACCACTGATGATAGTATGATCGGAAATTTTCCTAGGAGAAATGTTCAAAGCATCGTAGCGGGTCAGATAAACCTTCTATACTTGGATTGAAGATCAATTTATAATGATAAATTTTCCGGTGGTCGATACATGATCTCATGTTACCGGCCTTCTTTCTGATGGACAGAAACGGTACACTTCCTGGTGGTGCGCTAGGGCGAATAAAATCTCAATCTGGTAACTCTTGCAGTAATTGCTGCAACTCTTTTGACTTAGCTAAAGCCCTGGAATAAAGAGTTTTGGAACAGGTTTTATTCTTGAGACAAGCTTGATGTTAAATTCTGCCTCATGGTTAGGAAGGAATTTCTGGAAAATTTCTGGAAAACTTCCTGAAATTATATCTGGGAACTCTGGAATAATCTGCTGATTATGAATTCTAAGGAATCTCAGAAGTGAATTTATAACTGGTAGCTAAAAGTCTTCGTAGCTATGGACTGATAAGTCACGCGCTTGTAAGGCAGAAATAATTTGTACTGTTTTTTTTCTGACAGAAAGTATAATGAATACATTTGGGATTTAGTAAGACGGATCTCGTCGTTAACTGAAAATAAGGCTTTAATAAATATGGCGATACTGTTGAGTCCTTTCTGGCTGAGAGGTAGGGGACTACCTGATTTAAGATAAAGCTGACATAGGAATACGTGAAGTAAACGTGGCAACTTTCATTGATTGTGTTCGTCTGTAACCTCACAGAATGAACACTGCGTGTCTAACCGGAATAGTACTCTAGTGGTGGTGACTGAATTTTTAATGATCTGATTCATGTGTGGCATATTAGAATAAGTATACCCCTTTCTTAAAGATACCCTGAATTACTGAGGGTCTTGCTTGGAAACATACTGGAGTTAGGAGCTCGGACTCGTACTCTGAGAAGATATTCGTATGACGTGTACCATGACTGGTGCCCTGATATGTGTCTTCCAAAATGATACCTGAGACCTATGTCTTGACTGATGTCTTGGCACATGTTTTAGTAGATGAATCTGAACAAGACTGAAGAATTTTCGGTAACTGCTAGGATTGGCGGACCGGTTAGGCTACTGACCTATGTATTTCTGGTCACGTTCGTTCCGGAGTTCCGATGGTACTGACTGATTAATTATAAGCACGGTGGTTTTCACTACTACTTTGTCTGTCAGTTTCCTGACGGTCGTTATCATGACCGTGATTAATGTAATTATTTCTGCTGAGTGGTCGGCTGGTTACCAGTTCCCACTCTTCTGACAGAAAGATTAGCTGAGTGAAGTGTGACATCTAACTAGGGATGTAAAAGCATGGAATAGGAGGTTAGTGTCTGATGGTTGAAATTTATTCTTGTCAGGAATTTCAAATTTTATATTTTTCGTCCTTGTTCTGCAGAGTCTTCATCGTATGAACGACATCAGCATCTTGAGAGATTTCCAAAGTATCAGCAGCATCAGCATCTGTGTGGTCTTCAGAGTGTTAGTGTGAGACCCCCAAAATCTGACATGGAACAACTAGGCAACGAGGGGGTAACACGTCATAGTACAAGAAACAATGAATTACAATTGACACAAAGCTGACGTAATAAAAGCATATATATCACATCATAAATGATCAGAGTTTTAAACATAGGTCCTAGAGTTTTATATGCGGAAAGATATATTATTTCATCATGATTTATAACATAAAGTTGCCCAAAAGATATAATAAATTTCTGACAGTTTATACTAAAACCAGTCTTTTAAAAGCATCACACAAATCTCCAAGCTGCGATAATATCCTGCGGGCTCCCATCCAAGCAAAACTAAGTAATGATACCTGAGATATAACATGTAAAATCGTCAACACAAAGTTGAGTGATATTCATAGGTTTAGTAATAAAGATGTGGAACACAAGCATTCTTTTGTAAAACAAGTAAATAGAGAAAATGGTTATGATCATTAACCATAGTCTGAAACCAATATTACTGCTGTTTAGTTCATGAACCGAAGCTTAACTCAAAGTAAGTTCCTCTAGGGAGTATTCAACCTAAATACTCAAGTATAAACAAATGTAAGTGCGTCAAGGTAATCGGGACGGGGATTGTCAATCCCGATGGATCCACCCACAACATTCGCGCTTAGCGCAAAGCATACGGGACAATTAACGGTTCATGATCAAGAGAGGAAACTTAAGGCTATTAACTATAAGCAATAATATCAATGAAAACTGTTGGAAAGCATACAAGTCTGAATAGCATACAAGTTCTGAATAGCATAAAGTTTTTAAATGGATGTGTTCCACCATGTAAAATCTCACCCCGCGTTTAGAAACAATGTACAAGTAGTAAAAGGGGCTATGAACTCACCTTTAGTAAGTAATCACAAGGTAAAAGGGGCTGAGCAAAAAGAAGTCTTCACGGACCTATGCAATGGTGACGCGTAATAAGAATGCGTTCAATGAAGCAATAACGTTTTAGAAGTGGTGGGACATAGTATGACTAGGTAACTTGCGTGCGATGGCGAGACCTAAGCTTAAGTTAAAATTTTGACCCAACACCTTGAACCTACTGTAATAACCTAATATCAACCTTGTATGATGGTCCAAGCATTTATGTGTGGGTTCCGAACATGTTTAAGACTCGGTTTGAAAAACCAAAACAAGGGACCGCATTCAGTTTTCTGAAAAAGGCTGTGAAGATTTGGTCATATCTAAAAATCTATAATAGTAAAAGAGATGAAATTTCTTGACATTTATAGGTATTTCTCTTACCTTTAAAAGTTGGGAAAGAACAGCCCTAGAACTATTTTCAATCAACGGGAAATCCACTTTTAGTGACAGACTATCAAAACAGAAAGTTGTAAACGTCTTTCGTACCTTACGGTAGATTAAGCATAAATCCCAATCGGTAAAAGATTTTGACACGAAACCAAAAAGAGAAGTTTTATTATATTTGTAGCTACTGTAAAAAGTTATAAAATCATAAATTAATCCTTTTTACCCAAGTCAATTTACCCACGTTTTAAGCATAACATTCAGATTTGACCTAGTTTAGTAAAACGACCGCTTCGGACTCATCCGGACACTTCCCGTTTCCATCCAACTCAACACATACTAATCACATCAGTGGGTATCCATTTTTCAAATAAAAACAAGGTCATATGTTTAAGAAAATTTTGTCATGACCTGTTTGTTTCTGTGGTGATTTCTATACTACAAAACAACTCCATTTAGCTACCTAACCTCAATGAAGCAACACTTAGGCTATACCAAATCACCACGCAAGTGTCCTAAGTCCTAATATGCCCTAAGTATCTATAATCTCAGTGGGTTTCACCCAAGGAATTCAAAATTCATGAATAAAAAGAATCAAAGTACTAGTAACATCAAAACTAAAATGCTAGGAGTTACTATACCTTCATAACAAGTAGGAATTAATCCAAACACGCAAATTAAATAATTCCTCCTCCTTGATCCTTAGAAATTTCGTGGCCCTTAGCCACGTGTTAAGTCAATCACGGTACTCAGCAACTGAGTAGAAACAATGTAGTGAGACGATCACCGACGATATGGATGCCCGGGGAAAACACGAAAACCGCAACCTATCACAATAAGGCGCGCGTTAAGACTCGAACTCAATATCGATATATATACCAAATATAACATGACTCAAATGTTTTCAAAGTATACACGTTTCAAAACCATTGACACGAATCAAATGAATTCATACTAGCCATTTATTCCAACACTACACGTTAAAACACTTGAACACTTGAAAATGACCCGTCATACGACGCCAAGTCAACGCAAGTCAAACTATCCTTTACCCTTATTTGGACCAGTAGCTAAGTCATTTATATAATGACTAAGCACTTGAGTAAGTCACCATGTCCGATGGTGAACACTCAAACTCATGCAACACAAGCATTGAACTACGTGTCCAAAATAAAAATCAGCAAGTACAACCCGAATGTACACACCGATCTACCCTATCTAGACATGTCCGTTTTACATGAAAATTGGTTTCAAGGTCACTTATAACCTGTATAAGACCTCACCAAAATTTGAGCTAAAGTTCACACTTAAAAATCCATCAGCTCGACGCTTTACTCGACTCCAATTTTAGGACAGATTTGTGCACTTGTTTTGTAAAACCGTTTAGACCGCTTTAAAAGTACAAACTCGACAATCCGACTTTTGAAACCACTACTAGACTCATAAAACTCAGTTTGTAAACTTTGAAAACCAGTAGATACATTTATCTAACTAAGCCTAAAGTCCCCGAGAGTCGACCCAAAATCAGCCACAATTTCGGATTGTGCCGACTTGCGTCTCCCGGTACACGAAAACTAAAACTAGCATAACTTTTGACTCGTAATGAGTTATAAGCTCTACCTTATACCGGAACGGGCGTCTCGGAAAACTCTAAAACAATATCAAATAATCTTAGCCTATCTCAAACCTTAAACCCACGAAAATTCTGATAAGGACCTGCTGTCCTAAAATAGCATTTTATAGAACATGACAAATCAATTTTTCACTCAAAACCAATCATTTCCATACCCCTAGGATCACTATACTATCATACCCATCAACCAAACACTCTTAAAAACACTTGTATGAAAAATCTAACAAAAATCAAAGATTAAAAACAAGACTTTTAAGGATTAAAATGTGATGATCATACCAAAAACAATGCATGCAACATGACTTAAACATCAATCCACCATGGAATTATAAAATCTTCAAATTTGGATGCATGTGTAAAAATTTAGTACCAATGGAATCACAAGAACATTTCTAACATGGGTCTAATTTTTGTTTTAAGAAGTTCATGATGGATGGTGGTGTTTGGTGGTGGTGGCATAAATGAGGGGGAGGGAGGAGAGAAGAAAAAAAATCTTGTGTGTGTTTTTTAAGTGATGAAAATGAGGTAAATTGGTAAAAAAATGTTTATATAGTATGATGGAGGGCTAGTTGTGTCAATTGGGTATAGTTTTGGACTTAAAAAAAAGTTTGAATAGTTTAAAGGATAGAAAATGGTTATTGGTAAATATTGAAAATATTTACGGGGCTCGGGTTTCGTAGAAATACTTTTCAAAATTTACAATGCATCATAAAAATGATTATACAATTTCCCGACACGACTTTATACGTAATTAAAACGAAATCGTCGAAAATATAAATTATCAAAATAATCGATAAATAAACGTAAACTTTGGGCATCCGTCGGTATCGCGATCAATAGGAATTTTCGTTGTACATTGGTTTTGAATAAACTCGTTGTAAAACGCACGCGGGTGATTTTAAATCAAAAGCTTTGATTTAAATTAAATATGGAAAAATAAAATAAAAATTTTATAATGCCATACAAAATATTTATCGATGATCAGAAAAATACTTAAAAAGTATAATTTAAAAATCTCAGGATTTACGTATAGCAATACAAGAAAACGTAATACGTTGGAAAATTCAGAAACACGAATAAAAGAATAAAATAATGTTGGGAAAGTACGGGTTCTCACAGTCTTCCCCCCTATAGGAACTCTGGTCCCTAGAGTTCTCCTGAAAACAGTAGAAGATGCAAACAAGAGGGGGTACAAAGTGTAGAGCAATTTCATTGCTTCCCAGGTAATTTCTGCACCACGACATACGTTCACGACTGGAATTTGCTACGCTTCAGTTTCTTAGTTCCTTTTACGAATAACTTTTCAGTCTTGGATTAGAATAATGTTCTTTCAGTACGGAGGAATCTCAAGAGAGCATGAACACAAAAATTGCTTAAACGGACAAAGTGTGATACAATGAATCAGGATTGTAAATCAACAAGGGGTCGCAAATCGTGCAACTGTAAAACGTGAAAATCTTAAAATGTAATAATCTAATTACAAGAGTAACAGAAGGGAAAATGAGTTACATATGATCATTTTAAAATACAAGCTGTCACAGTCAGTTTTCTAGGATTTTTGTATTACTTTAAAACTTTGTTTTAAATATTTTCTTGATTAAAAGAAAATTTTACCGGGTGCAGCGATTAAAAATCAAACTCTGTATAAAATGAGTGGGTAAACAGTTGTCAAATCTTTTTCTTGATCATGATTTTTGAAGCAAAAGTAGAACAGTTCAAATTAGTTATCCTGATCAGCTTAAGAGCTTTTCGGGTGACTACATGAAATTATCGTTAAAAACTCAGGTTTATCGTTACCATTAGGAAAAATCAGATTTTCCAAGTTATTTAGAATCATTGCTAGAAATTATAAATTAATTTAATAATTTCGTTAGGTTGACAGTAAAGTATGATAAAATCAATCACTTTAAAAGTTACAACTTGACACTGTTTAAACATAAGTTATAAATTTACCCAAGAGGATGTACATATTCGATATTAAACTTGAAATGGGTATTTTGACAATTTAAACATTTGGTAAAATGTATAAAACGTTCTTAAAAATTAATAATAATATTTTTAGAAATTCAAGAAAGTGTTTAAGATATCAAACGATAAACGCGTAATAGTTTCTGGTTTTCAAAAGGTGACAAGACAGTAACGAATGTGAATCATCTAAAGGTCAACAATCTGTTAGCGAGCAATATACAAAGGAATAAGACGGAAGTCGTATCAATTCTTAACAAACGTGGTAGAATAGTCACGTCAATAATAAAAATAATGAGAAACAAGGATTATAGCAAGATTAATTCACGAGTGCGGTTGGCGTCACCAATAACGGCTTGTTAAGTTCTCGGTGGTCGAAATACGATCGAAAGGGAAAAGCCACACAACGAATTTTCGAATCAAAGAAAATTCTTAAGAAGTCAATTGAGAGAAGTTCCAGTAAGATGAACAACATTAGGAATGAAAGGCGAAATCAACACATGATTCACACGAATGAAATTTCAAGACGATAGCATCTTAACACATATCATGGCAATTACACGTAATCATCGTTCACGTCCAGTCATAAATCACTAATCGCGTCCAGAGACGTTTCTAAGGTCTACCAAAATAGATAGAGATGGTCAATCGATGTAGGAGCATAGCAACGTTGAAACTTTCAAGTCGGGTATCAATGGTAATAATTTAGGCAAATGGTAACGAAAATTGTATCATGAGGATGATGAGGTAACAAGTAAAGCAAGGATCGTTGAGTAAAGAAATCTGTGCTTGAGGCATGTATTTTGTTCAAGAAAAGATAAGGGTTCATAGGTGTATGTCGCGAACTGTTGTTACTCGCACAAGAAGTAAAAGTTTTCAAAACTTATATTTATCTAACTTTTTAAGAAGCATAATTAAAAAGTTGATTCTTGGTAAAAATATCTAAGGTGACTACTATTTGGCCTTGCATGGCTCCTTCTAAATTAGGCATAGGTGATCAGGCCATGCATAATTTAGGACTAGCAATGCGATGCTAAGCTTCGTCAACCAATATTACATATCATATGATTTAAAATATGCATATAATGCCATTTGTAAAAATAGAAATCAAAATAGTTTATGAAACTATTTGCTAATAAGTTACTGGCTAACTGTTTTAAATCGACAATTCGTATAGTTACAAGGGTTCTTTATAAGACCATATTAGAACAATTTGTGAAAATACATTGTAAAATTAATATAAGTTAATTTTATAAGATAGCATTCAATTATTTAAGAAAGCCCAAATGAAACCTTTTTTAAAATGATTCGTAAACCAGACCAGTTTGAGTTGTATGGTAACATGAAAATAGTTTATAAAGTAGCGAGTGGGTTACAAGAGGGAAGTAAGGAGTAGTTCAATACAACCAATAAAATGGTTACAAGGTGATTAGGTTTCAAGAGGTTTAGCCGAAATCGTCAGGAGACACATGTCAAGATGATAACAAACGATATGAAAGCAAGATCTTCAAATCTCGATCCAATTCAGTGGTACGATCGAAGCAATGAAAGAGAATAGAATGACAAATACGTCATAAAGAAAAGAAAGGAATAAGGAATCTGTATGTGCACATCGTAATTTATTTGACAAAAATACACTTTTAAGAAAGTAAGGTATCAGTTAACAAATAGTACAATCACACTGAAAAGTTTCTATATTAGGAAGTTACCGAATTTCAAAAGTTCAAGATCTATGTACATGTATGACCGAACACAAAGTTACTATTTTATACTTATTCAAACGCAATCCTTGTTTTTAGTTTGCAAAATATCATTAGTTAAAGTTTTACGAGCTCAACGAACTCAAAAACGCTTCAATCCATGTTTTTAACTTTTATTAGTTTTGACCTTTGGGTTTGACTAGACCAATTAACTCACTAAACGATATTCTAAGACTCAAAGTTTAATGCATTTCGATGTAAAACAATGTTTTGAACAACTTTCTAGTTTTACCCGAGACTTGAAACGGAATAAAAATGGACGAAAATGCCCTTGCAGTAAATCTGTTAACAAAATGATATATTAGCATTATTCATAAAATAACTTCTTAGATTTTACAATCTCAAATGAGCGTAACTTGCTCGATTTTAAAGTTTATTGGTCAAATTTTATGTCCTAAACGGACGTCTCAACATGTAGAAATATATATATTTTTATGTCTAAAGTTATAAAAATATTTTCTCGACACTGTTAAACTTCCTATAAAGTTTCTGTACAAAGTATATTTTTCGACACAGTTTGAAATTAAATCCAAATTCCATGATAACTCAAAATTAATGTACACATAGGACTTGTGGATTCCATAAAGACGAAAGAAGGTAAACTGTATAATTAGTCATGTAAAGAAAACACAGTATAGAAATGGTTCAAGAATGCCAACGATAATCGGAGACATAAAAAAAACGACGCATATCATCCGTGTCTTCGGCTGCAAGATGCAATGCAGAAAGGTCTCTTGGTGGCATGATTTCCAAAATCACAAGATATATCGAGAAAGAAACGGGACAATAACAAGTGGCATTCCTGGAGCGAGGAGGTTCAATGAAAAGGGAGGATACAAGTAGGATCGTATTCCAAACAATCATCACATAACAAATGACGATTATGTGTTCAAGGTACAACGGGTGTTCTAAGTTGAAATCGAAACGTAGAATGGTCAATGAAGTAAGATGTAATCCATGTACAAGTGTCGCGTAAAACGGTGGCGTAAAGGTAAATCAAGATTATGAAAACCCACAATATTATTCATCACTGATTCAACGAATTCTTCGAGATGTGAGTCTCACACGATGTCCTTTAGTCTTTCTGGGAGACACAATGAGCTACACAATGGTCTATAGACTTGACATTCAATTATGAATGGTCAGAAAGAAAATCTGCGTATCTAAGTAGATATTTTAAGGGAAATAAACAATGAAAGCAACACACACGGTAGTAGAATGAAAATTAGAAGTTCATCGAGAACAACACTTATTCAATCCCGAACAATGGTATCGCGAGAGTATGCACAACACGTATTAGCGAGTCAAGGAAAACAGACGGTTCAAACCGAACGAGCATATAAAGTCAGTCGTATCACGCATAAATGAAATAGCAATAGTACTCAGAAAAAATGAGTATGAAAAGTCGGCAGCATACGCGCTCTGAATACAAGTATGTAACGTCATAACGATATAATATCATTGCAATAAGATCAATTCACAAGAACAAGAATTCAAGAAATACAGTATAGGCAGATGTAATCACAGTAACATTCAATGATAATTCATGAAGCACATAGGCTTTGAAAAGACATAGTAATTATCGTCATTAGCGTAAAGTAATATTTCAAAATGAAATCAAGAGATGAAATACTACAAAGATAATTAAAAGTAAATAATAAGGATTAGAGAGTTACCCGCGAAGATATCGAACAGCAATGGCAAATTCTGTGTTTGACACTTAGAAACAATAAAATATTTGAACTTTCGGTTATAGACTAAGTTTTTGAAAAACGACTCAGTTCCCTATAACCATCGCTCTGATACCAATCTGTGAGACCCCCAAAATCTGACATGGAACAACTAGGCAACGAGGGGGTAACACGTCATAGTACAAGAAACAATGAATTACAGTTGACACAAAGCTGACGTAATAAAAGCATATATATCACATCATAAATGATCAGAGTTTTAAACATAGGTCCCAGAGTTTTATATGCGGAAAGATATATTATTTCATTATGATTTATAACATAAAGTTGCCCAAAAGATATAATAAATTTCTGACAGTTTATACTAAAACCAGTCTTTTAAAAGCATCACAGAAATCTCCAAGCTGCGATAATATCCTGCGGGCTCCCATCCAAGCCAAACTAAGTAATAATACCTGAGATTTAACATGTAAAATCGTCAACACAAAGTTGAGTGATATTCATAGGTTTAGTAATTAGGATGTGGAACACAAGCATTCTTTTGTAAAACAAGTAAATAGAGAAAATGGTTATGATCATTAACCATAGTCTGAAACCAATATTACTGCTGTTTAGTTCATGAACCGAAGCTTAACTCAAAGTAAGTTCCTCTAGGGAGTATTCAGCCTAAATACTCAAGTATAAACAAATGTAAGTGCGTCAAGGTAATCGGGACGGGGATTGTCAATCCCGATGGATCCACCCACAACATTCGCGCTTAGCGCAAAGCATACGGGAAAATTAACGGTTCATGATCAAGAGAGGAAACTTAAGGCTATTAACTATAAGCAATAATATCAATGAAAACTGTTGGAAAGCATACAAGTCTGAATAGCATACAAGTTCTGAATAGCATACAGTTTTTAAATGGATGTGTTCCACCATGTAAAATCTCACCCCGCGTTTAGAAACAATGTACAAGTAGTAAAAGGGGCTATGAACTCACCTTTAGTAAGTAATCACAAGGTAAAAGGGGCTGAGCAAAAAGAAGTCTTCACGGACCTATGCAATGGTGACGCGTAATAAGAATGCGTTCAATGAAGCAATAACGTTTTAGAAGTGGTGGGACATAGTATGACTAGGTAACTTGCGTGCGATGGCGAGACCTAAGCTTAAGTTAAAATTTTGACCCAACACCTTGAACCTACTGTAATAACCTAATATCAACCTTGTATGATGGTCCAAGCATTTATGTGTGGGTTCCGAACACGTTTAAGACTCGGTTTGAAAAACCAAAACAAGGGACTGCATTCAGTTTTCTGAAAAAGGCTGTGAAGATTTGGTCATATCTAAAAATCTATAATAGTACAGGAGGTGAAATTTCTTGACATTTATAGGTATTTCTCTTACCTTTAAAAGTTGGGAAAGAACAGCCCTAAAACTATTTTCAATCAACGGGAAATGCACTTTTAGTGACAGACTATCAAAACAGAAAGTTGTAAACGTCTTTCGTACCTTACGGTAGATTAAGCATAAATCCCAATCGGTAAAAGATTTTGACACGAAACCAAAAAGAGAAGTTTTATTATATTTGTAGTTACTGTAAAAAGTTATAAAATCATAAATTAATCCTTTTTACCCAAGTCAATTTACCCACGTTTTAAGCATAACATTCAGATTTGACCTAGTTTAGTAAAACGACCGCTTCGGACTCATCCGGACACTTCCCGTTTCCATCCAACTCAACACATACTAATCACATCAGTGGGTATCCATTTTTCAAATAAAAACAAGGTCATATGTTTAAGAAAATTTTGTCATGACCTGTTTGTTTCTGTGGTGATTTCCATACTACAAAACAACTCCATTTAGCTACCTAACCTCAATGAAGCAACACTTAGGCTATACCAAATCGCCACGCAAGTGTCCTAAGTCCTAATATGCCCTAAGTATCTATAATCTCAGTGGGTTTCACCCAAGGAATTCAAAATTCATGAATAAAAAGAATCAAAGTACTAGTAACATCAAAACTAAAATGCTAGGAGTGACTATACCTTCATAACAAGTAGGAATTAATCCAAACACGCAAATTAAACAATTCCTCCTCCTTGATCCTTCGAAATTTCGTGGCCCTTAGCCACGTGTTAAGTCAATCACGGTACTCAGCAACTGAGTAGAAACAATGTAGTGAGACGATCACCGACGATATGGATGCCCGGGGAAAACACGAAAACCGCAACCTATCACAATAAGGCGCGCGTTAAGACTCGAACTCAATATCGATATATATACCAAATATAACATGACTCAAATGTTTTCAAAGTATACACGTTTCAAAACCATTGACACGAATCAAATGAATTCATACTACCCATTTATTCCAACACTACACGTTAAAACACTTGAACACTTGAAAATGACCCGTCATACGACGCCAAGTCAACGCAAGTCAAACTATCCTTTACCCTTATTTGGACCAGTAGCTAAGTCATTTATATAATGACTAAGCACTTGAGTAAGTCACCATGTCCGATGGTGAACACTCAAACTCATGCAACACAAGCATTGAACTACGTGTCCAAAATAAAAATCAGCAAGTACAACCCGAATGTACACACCGATCTACCCTATCTAGACATGTCCGTTTTACATGAAAATTGGTTTCAAGGTCACTTAAAACCTGTATAAGACCTCACCAAAATTTGAACTAAAGTTCACACTTAAAAATCCATCAGCTCGACGCTTTACTCGACTCCAATTTTAGGACAGATTTGTGCACTTGTTTTGTAAAACCGTTTAGACCGCTTTAAAAGTACAAACTCGACAATCCGACTTTTGAAACCACTACTAGACTCATAAAACTCAGTTTGTAAACTTTGAAAACCAGTAGATACATTTATCTAACTAAGCCTAAAGTCCCCGAAAGTCGACCCAAAATCAGCCACAATTTCGGATTGTGCCGACTTGCGTCTCCCGGTACACGAAAACTAAAACTAGCATAACTTTTGACTCGTAATGAGTTATAAGCTCTACCTTATACCGAAACGAGCGTCTCGGAAAACTCTACAACAATATCAAATAATCTTAGACTATCTCAGACCTTAAACCCACGAAAATTCTGATAAGGACCTGCTGTCCTAAAATGGCATTTTATAAAACATGACAAATCAATTTTTCACTCAAAACCAATCATTCCCATACCCCTAGGATCACTATACTATCATACCCATCAACCAAACACTCTTAAAAACACTTGTATGAAAAATCTAACAAAAATCAAAGATTAAAAACAAGACTTTTAAGGATTAAAATATGATGATCATACCAAAAACAATGCATGCAACATGATTTAAACATCAATCCACCATAGAATTATAAAATCTTCAAATTTTGATGCATGTGTACAAATTTAGTACCAATGGAATCACAAGAACATTTCTAACATGGGTCTAATTTTTGTTATAAGAAATTCATGATGGATGGTGGTGTTTGGTGGTGGTGGCATAAATGAGGGGGAGGGAGGAGAGAAGAAAAAAAATCTTGTGTGTGTTTTTTAAGTGATGAAAATGAGGTGAATTGGTAAAAAAATGTTTATATAGTATGATGGAGGGCTAGTTGTGTCAATTGGGTATAGTTTTGGACTTAAAAAAAATTTGAATAGTTTAAAGGATAGAAAATGGTTATTGGTAAATATTGAAAATATTTACGGGGCTCGGGTTTCGTAGAAATACTTTTCAAAATTTACAATGCATCATAAAAATGATTATACAATTTCCCGACACGACTTTATACGTAATTAAAACGAAATCGTCGAAAATATAAATTATCAAAATAATCGATAAATAAACGTAAACTTTTGGGCATCCGTCGGTATCACGATCAATAGGAATTTTCGTTGTACATTGGTTTTGAATAAACTCGTTGTAAAACGCACGCGGGTGATTTTAAATCAAAAGCTTTGATTTAAATTAAATATGGAAAAATAAAATAAAAATTTTATAATGCCATACAAAATATTTATCGATGATCAGAAAAATACTTAAAAAGTATAAATTTAAAAATCTCAGGATTTACGTATAGCAATACAAGAAAACGTAATACGTTGGAAAATTCAGAAACACGAATAAAAGAATAAAATAATGTTGGGAAAGTACGGGTTCTCACAGTTAGCAGCATCAACATCTGGTAAAATCTTCAACTCACGAGCAGCATCAGCACCTGGTAGAATATCGACAAGTGAAAATGCCCGCGATGATTAAGGAACAATCAACAATATCCATGGAGTAGGGTACCTAGAGTACACCTGGACTACTGTACATGAAGTATAAAATGAATACTGCATATGGTGCATATCTGAGACACTGTACGTGGAGTACACATGAAGTACTGTATATGGAGTATAACTGAGACACTGTACATGGGGTACATATGGAATACTGTACATGGCACTGGTGGAAATTTCATGGGATGATCGATACTGGTGTCGCTTGTCTGACATGATCAAGGAAATAAACTGATTTAAACGGTAGTAAACTGATCTGAAATAAATAACATGATAGGCTGACAATTCCTGCGTCGACTTACTGCTGGTTGTTTCGAGGCTGAAAAGTATGATATAATCGAAGTCCCAATAGTGGTCAGCATGAAGCATGATTAATGAAGGTCAGTCATGATTTATCATGAAACGGATTTTACTGAAGTTCTTGTGTATCTTAACATGAAAACATCATTACTTTGCTGAAAACATAATCCTCGTAAGGAGACATGAAACTGAATCATCATGTAGATGACATCAACGTGAGGATATGAAAATTTGACTGTTACAAGGAACATAAAAAATCAAATCAACTGAGGTGTAATATCAACTGATGGGGACGGCTATGGTTCAATCCACATAATTCAAAGAAGAAAACATGAGACTAAGTGTGGGCTATTCTGGTTCGATCCATACTGGTCAAAATTTTCTGAGAACTGTCATGTATAGAAATTTATAATCTCGGACTAAATATGGATGGCTGTAGTCCAATCCATACTTGTCAAAATTTATGAAATGTCCTGATATGACAAAGGTGAACAATTGTGGATCTGTTCACAAAACATCATTTGACTGAAAAGCATGAAATTTGACTTGAGAAATGGTGAACGTTTATGGCTGGTTCACCAAGTAATATTTGACTGAAAACATGAATCTGTCATGAGTAAGGGTAAACGCCTATGGTCGGTTTACCAATACAAAATCTGAACGGGCAAGGGTGAACGCCTATGGTCAGCTCACCAAAACGAAAATTCGCTAAAAAGCACATGCGACTAAATATGGCTAGTTATGTACCAACCTTTTACTTAGTCAAAAGCTTTAAGAAAACCAATTGTTAACTGGAGAAAACTGACTGATAAATGCATGAGAAACATGAAAGATAACAACGCCAAAATATGGGAAGTTCCTGGTGACTACCCACTAGTCACAGGTCAAGTTTTAGAGCCTACAGGTCGAACCTATAGCTCTGATACCATAATTGTAACACCCCACTTGGATAAGTGGACCGTTACGTGTATTTATGGCGTGTCATCAAACCATAAGGTAAATGTCCTAAAACATTAACTGACCATAAAGGAAATACCGGATTCAAACATCGGCAATCCAACCATAAGCCCAAAACATGAAAATAAAATACTGAATGAAAGGACTAAACAATGTCCAAGTAAGCAGAATAATGTAAGAATGCATAAAGTAAGAAGTCTGGATAGCTTCCATCCAAATGCACATGCTCTTAGAATCCTAAAAGCGTCCTGGTGTACCTGCCGTTAGAACATGAAGAGAACTACGGCTGAGCATAACGCTCAGTGAACGGATGTAAAGCATGATAAGGAATTACTGAAATGACACAGATGATGAAATACTGGAGCTGTAAGACTGATAAGTAAAGTTGCAGTGGAAATCTGTGTAAAATCTGTAAAGTCTGATTTGTAAATAATAAAGCTGAATCGTTATCTGATAAATCTAAAAACATGCCTTTACTGTATTTTAATTGCCAAGAGCTTATATTGGTCATGTGCTGTAACAACTGCTGCATGAATACATAGAGGGGTGACCTCGTCATGTTGTAGAGGGTGACCTCTAAGTAATTGTGCTGGGTGGAGGGATCAGCTCCAATGTGAAGGATGTAGAGCACACACCACATTCACCTGCTAAACTGTAAACTGTAACCTAGGATGCATCCATACGCCCCACTAATAATACTGATAAAATGGCCAAGCTGAGCTGAGTGGGACGATGCAGGATATCACTCTCCTGCATGTGAGTCACGACACCGGTGCCTCTAGTGCCGTGGTTACGGTACCTCCGTAACTAGTACATATACTAATCATGCTTGTATATAATGCTCAGGCAATTTATTTAATTATTAACATGATTACTGATAAGCTTAAACACATACTGGGGAAAATATTTGGCTGAAGATGGGGAATCCTAAACATGCATAGAAAGGAAGTCCTTACTGAAAGGACGGAAAATCCGTACCTCTAGTCCAGTAACTGACTGAATGGAAGACTGAACGAATACTACTCGGGCTTCACGCGTGCTACATGAATAAAGGACGCGAATAAGTTAACTGACATTCGTTTATTTAACTTTACTGATCTTACTGGCTTCTTATTTTTATTTTATTTTGATTCTAAAATTCTGTACGTATACCAGCTGATAAATTGGAACTTATAATAATTCATTTAATGTATTATTTTCTAGTATTAATTATGGTACAACGTATTTCTTGACGTTATAGTATTGCCATATTAAGAACCCCGCTAAAATAGAAAGTTTCTTAATTTAGAAAGTTCTCAAATAATTTAATTCATTTCCTAAAAAAATATACCCCTTTTAAATATTAAGAACTAATTTAATTTAATACACTTAAAATATATTTTAAATATTTATAAAACAATTTAATTTAAAAAGGTATAATATAAAAATATTTATTTTATTATTTATAAACATGTCCCGAGCCTACCGAGCCCATCTCGGTCGCACTAACCGAATCAACATATAATACAAAATCTGTCAACAAGAATTTGTGACAGAATTCGGTGTCACTAAAACTGTCGCTAAAGCTGTCCCTTATAAAACTGCATATATATAACAATTCTGCGACAGGAAAAACTGTCGCAAAACTTGTCGCTAAAGTTATTTAATATTATGTTTTTCTGTCCCATTCTTTTACGACACGCATTAACTAGTTCTTAAAAAAAATAATAAAAAATAAAAATAAATAAATAAATAAATAAAGAATAATTAAATAAAATAAAAACACCCGTGAATTGATGATATCAATTGAAGCAAAAAAATAAAACACATGAATTGCTATCCAATCAATATTACGGCTTACCTTGATATCTTATTATATTAATCTCTCTCGACGAACGTGCCTAACCAAAAGAAATTTTAATTCCTTGTTTATTTGTCCAGTTTCGATTTCATTTCAATTTGATAAAACTATGATGGTTGTATTTAACCCTCCATAACCCAATGACTTAAAGCCATAAAAACCATTCACTAATAGTAAAATAATTTTGTTTGGGACCCAAAAGCTTGTGGCATCGATTTGATGAGGAAATACGAACAGTCGTCTTTTTTTTATTCATTGTGATATGTAAGCATTATGGATGTAAATTACCTTATGACATAAACATGAGCCCAAGAAATACTAGCATCCATTTTCTTTTATCCTTGCAGCCGCATCTTTTATCATTTACATTTAGGGTTTATGTTGATTTTTCTATTTTGTTACAAATGAATGTGTTTGGGATTAATTTGTTGGTTAATTTTCTTAATGGACCGGGTCTTGGGCCATAAGTATACTTGTAAAACTTATGCTTAACATAAAGCTTGTTTTACTATTTTATGTCATAACTTGTGTTCTCGTGTATTCGTAAATTATTGGTTTATAACCTCGTGTTATATCTTGTCGTGTCGTTAAATATTCTTAAATGCGTGTCGTGATATAGTTAATTAGACGTTTTAATGAATTTGTTATTTCATGGATTTTTCATATGGGTTTTACAACTCTTCCCCTTTAAAAAAAAATAATCCGTCCTCGAATTAGAGACATGATAATGCTGTGGTTTTACAGTGTCATATCCGTTTGTCGTTTTAGGTAGCTTAGTTACGAAATCCATGGTTATGTTTTCCCACTTCCACATAGGAATTATCGGTTGAACCAACAGTCCAGATGGTTTTTGGTGTTCAGTTTTCACTCTAGCACATGTCAAACACTTCCCTACGTAAGTAGCGATTTCAGCTTTCATATTTGGCCACCAATATAGCTTTTTCATATCCTGATACATTTTGTCAGATCCTAGGTGGATCGAATACTTAGATTTATGCGACTCGTGCATAATCACGTTCCTAAGTCCTCCAAATAGTGGTAACCAACTTCTACCATTTAGACATAGCGTTTCATTTGTGCTAGTCTCCAATTTCTTAGTAACTATTCCTCCTAGTTTCTCAGCTTCAACGTGTTCAGGCTTAAGGGCTTCGGTTTGTGCTTCACGAATTTGCACGGGTAAGTTCGGATTAATAATCATAGCTAACGATCTAACTCTACGCGTCATTAATTGTTCCTTTCTACTTAGTGCATCTGCCACCACATTGGCCTTCCCAGGGTGGTAACGGATTTCATAGTCATAATCACTGAGCAACTCGATCCATCGACGTTGTCTCGTGTTTAGTTCCTTTTGGTCAAGAATATGCTGTAAGCTTTTGTGATCAGTGTAGACAACACACTTGGTTCCATACAAGTAGTGTCTCCACACTTTCAAATAAAATACCACGGCTCCTAGTTCTAAGTCGTGCGTAGTGTAATTTTTCTCATGCGCTTTCAATTGTCGAGACGCGTACGCAATAACTTTCTTCCTTTGCATCAACACAACTCCCAATCCTTTTGCTGATGCATCACAGTAGACCACAAAGTCTTCCGATCCTTCTGGTAACGATAGAATAGGTGCACTACACAACATTTGTTTCAACTTTTGGAATGCTAATTCCTCCTTGTCTCCCCATTCGTTTTTAACTTTCTTTTGAGTCAACTTTGTCAATGGTTTCGCGATCTTCGAGAATCCCTCGATGAACCTTCGGTAATATCCGGCGAGTCCTAAAAATTGGCGAATTTCAGTCGGTGTTGTAGGAGTAGCCCACTCCCTAATTGACTCAATCTTAGCAGGATCAACGTGAATCCCATTGCTATCAATAACGTGTCCTAGAAATTGTACTCTTGGCAACCAAAAATCACACTTTGATAACTTAGCGTACAATTCCTCCTTCTTAAGCAATTCCAATATTATTTTAAGATGTTCCTCATGTTCTTTCTCATTCCTTGAGTAAATTAGTATGTCATCGATGAACACAATGACAAACTTATCCAAATACGGTTTACACACCCGGTTCATGAGGTCCATAAATACAGCAGGTGCGTTTGTCAAACCAAATGGCATCACTTGGAACTCATAGTCTCCATACCTTGTCCTAAAAGCAGTCTTAGCAACATCTTCCTCACGGACTCTCAATTGGTGATAACCAGACCTAAGGTCAATCTTTGAGTAAACACTCGATCCTTGTAACTGGTCAAACAAATCATCGATCCTAGGTAACGGATAACGGTTCTTGATGGTAAGTTTGTTCAACTCACGATAGTCGATACACATTCGAAAACTTCCATCCTTTTTCTTTACAAATAAGACTGGAGCTCCCCAGGGTGAAGAACTTGGTCTTATGAATCCTTTATCAGTCAACTCTTGTAGTTGCGTCGACAATTTTTACATTTACGACGGTGCTAAACGGTAAGGCGCTCGAGCAACAGGCGCTGCTCCCGATATTAAATCGATCTGGAATTCAACTTGTCTAGCCGGCGGCAATCCAGGCAAATCTTCGGGAAAGACTTCCGGAAAATCCCGTACGATACGTACATCTTCCAATCGCTTTTCTTCCGTCCGCTTTTCCGTAACACGGGCTAAAAATACGTGGCAACCTTCCGACAGCAACTTCTGAGCCTTGATACGCGAAATAATGTTCAGTCGTGACTTCCCTTTCCCATTACATCCAACTCCTTGTATCTCCAAAACTTCATCCCCATATGGTAAACGAACGACTTTCTCGTCACATATAATCGTAGCACGGTATTTCGACAACCAATCCATTCCGATAATTACGTCAAAACTCCCTAATTCGACAGGCATAAGATCGACAACGAAAGGACGACCTAAAAGATTCAAAGTACATCCGCGAAGGATAGTGTCGGCTTCCATCAACTTTCCATTAGCTAACTCAATAGTGTACTTAGTGTCTAAAGGCGAAGGGGTCACATCAATTAAGGCACTAAAGGCAGTCGACACAAAACTCCTATCGGCTCCAGTATCAAATAAAATAGAAGCGTAACGACCATTGAGAAGAAACGTACCCGTAACGACGTTGGGGTTTTGTTGTGTCTCTCCTCCTCCTATCACATAAACTCTTCCACGAGCTTCTCCAGCCTTAGCAATCTTTCCTTGGTCCTTGTTCTTTTTCTTTGGGCACTCATTGCTGTAGTGTCCCTTTTGCTGGCATTCAAAACAGGTGACATTGGCTTTCGGGTTTGGTGGTGACTTACAGTCTCTAGCAATGTGTCTAGTTTTCTTGCAGTTGTGACATTGCACATTACATTGTCCAGCATGTTGACGCTTACATCGGTTGCACAAAGGTAACGTTCCATTGTAGACTCCTTTTTCCCCAGTACCAGCAGTGTATGCCCTCACAGTCTCTTGTCTCTTGTTCGGATAGTTTCCACGGTTGTTCCTTTGGTTATTTCCCCATTTTCTCTTGTTGTCTGCAGCATTTCCAACATTTGCTCGAACAATTTGATCCATTAGACTATGAGCCATCCTTATAGCCTCACTAACCTTAGTCGGTCCAGACGATGTTACATTCCCTTGAACTCTACCAGGTAAACCCCAAATGTAGCGCTCAACTTTCTTTTCTTCATCCGGAACCATTCCAGAACATAGCAAACACAGCTCTTGGAATCTCCTCGTGTACGCCCCAATGTCATTGTTCCTCACAGTCAAGTTCCACAGCTCAATTTCCATTTTCTGAATTTCAGTACGAGGACAGTATTCCTTAGTCAACAACTTCTTGAGTTCCTCCCAACTCGTTTCATACGCCTCCTCGGCTCCAACAGTTTACACATGGGTGTTCCACCATGTCAACGCTCCAGCAGATAAAGTACAAGTAGCATAAGTCACTTGGTTTTCAACACTACATCCACTTACACGGAACACTGATTCCATCTTTTCAACCCAACGAGCTAATCCAACGGCTCCTTCAGTACCATTAAAATTCAATTGGTCACAATTCCTAAAGTCCTTGTAAGTGCACCGCTTAGGCGGTCGGTTGTCAACATTGTTCGGCGGTGCTTGGTTCACGTTGTTGTTAGCTTGAACGTTTGCCAAAGCGGCAGTCACTCGTTGCGTAATTAGTGCTTCCAATTGTTCGTCAGTCATTCCATTACGCGTGTTCACCATTGTTTCTCTGCGTTAAGACAACAATGCAAATAAGGTTCAAGCACGAATATACACGTTATATATTTTATGCTAATGATACAAAATTACGATACAACAAGCATAATAAAGATAGTCAATAATCAAAGTCATAAGATCACATTCTCATTCAAAATAAGAATATCAAATACATAGTCATAAAATAAGAGATTCGAAACAACAACATAACCTGCAACAACCAAAATGCGTATTAAGCAGTTGTAGGGTATGCATGAAATAATCATGTATAGAAATTAAAGTATGCAAATCGGAGAAATGCATATGTATATACTACATATTACGTATTACATAATATATATTACATATACTTATAGTTATAGCTTACGTAATACATTACGTAGTACACATATACATACAGAGTAACAAGTAGCCACATCGGTTATAGTCTAGGCCTAAGATGCAAACCTAGTTCTCTATAACCAAGGCTCTGATTACCAATTCTGTAACACCCCAAAATGTGATATGCGGAAGCGGTGAAGCTCGGGGGCTGTTACGTCATAGTATCATAGTTCAAGGTACAAGAGAACGACTCTAAATGAGACATTTTATAAAAATACCTCGTTGAATTTAAATTAAAAGCATCGCAGTACAAAAGGTCTCAGTTTCAAAAGATAGTGCAGCGGAATGTAAAAGTTTTAAACATCAACGAGATAATAGTTCAAAAGCATAAATAATTAAATGTCCGAAGATAGTCATGAATGCATGCGGACTCCAAGTACTTCACACAGCAGATAACTGACATCATAAAATACCTGAGATAAATGCTAAATTGGGTCAACATAAAGTTGGTGAGAATATAGGTTTCAAGTAAAAATTCATAGTCATACGTTTTCAGATTTCATTTCATGTACACATACAACTATAGGAGATATAGTGCCAAGTGTAGGATAAATTGGGTGTTCACAATATTTTAGATAGCGCTAAGCTCGTGACATGGAAACTAGTGATCCAGTACATGCAATAGATTGCACATATAAATTTGCCCCAATAGAGTACCTAGCCAAGATAATTCCGTTCATACAAATGGTACACACTCGTCCGGCGTCAGAATGCCCGAGTGGAGGTTGTCAACCCTCAATAGATCTATCCGTAACATAAGAGCTTACTCCAGTAGAGTAACTAACGGTTCACGATAGTGGGGACTATGGCTAAAGCAACTTAAGCTATCTCATAAATAGTGTTCACGAAGCGTTCACAGAAAAATAGTTTTACTTGCGTTCAGAAGCAAGCATCAAAAGCATTCATCACATCCCAAAACATTAAACATAGAAAGCAGTTTAATAGGGAACTATAAAGTCACCTTAAGCAACGATACAAACCGCACAAGTATGATCAAATAGAAGCGAGCAACTCTAGCAACAACCTAAATATAATACTATAGTTTAGGCGCTAGCAAATAAGTCATAATAATTCGTCACGTACGTTATTCATCGTTAATACATATATTATTTGGTATTTAAAACGTGACTAGTAGATATCGTATCGTTATAAGTATTATCATATATACTTAGGCAAAAATATTTATTTTTGACTCAACGAATTTTCGACAGCCTTTCGGCGTAAATTTTAATTTACCAAATTTATCTTAATAAATTTCTCAACACGATTTTCATAGAAATTTCGGCAGCCTTTCGGCGTCATTTTAAAAATTGCCATTTTTGGTAAGTACTCAAATCTCGACTCAAAATCCCAAATTTTCAACCATTTTCTCAACCACAGCGTTCAACAAATCACGTCCCGCAATATAACCAACTTTCACTTTCAACGATAAATATCTCGCGCTTTTTCCTTTTCACAAAACGATCCCAACATTCATATATAGCATTTAGTACCCATTTCGACACTAAAAATGACTCGGTTTAACTCGAAAACGTCGTTTCGACCACTTTCAAAAACTAGACAGCAAGTGCAATTTTAATACGTCTCAAAAAATATGTTTTCCGTCAACAAACTTTAAACGCCCATATCTTTCTCGTTTTAACTCCGTTTTTAGCTTATAATATACCGAAACGAAGGTATTTACTTATATTTTCACAATCTCGTACTAAACTAGTGTCAAAACAATTTTTACAACCCGTTATGCCTCATAAATAATTCGGACAGAATGTACACTTTCGTAAAAACTCGTTTTCGACCATTTTTAAGCGTACCCACTAGTAGCAACATTACTAATTCCTTTCAAAAACTCATAAACACAATAAAAATCAAAGATTTATTTTCAAGTTCATAAATCACAAAAGTATATATGTATATATTTCATAAATCCTTTAATTAAAACTTTTTCATACATGGATTTAAAAGATTCACTCAAAATACTTATAGATCTAAAAATATATCATGACCAAAAATAGTTTCTACCATTTTTATTTCAAGAAAATAGATGATGAGTAACATATATGCATGAATCTTCAAAGATTATGCATAAAAATGAAAAGATGACAAAGGTTTAAGAAATAACCTTGTGTAACGATTCTACGTAACCACGGTAACACGATCTACGCTCTAATCAACAAATAATCAATAAAACCCAACTTCAAAAATCGTCAACCAAAAACTACTCAAATCAACGAACCAAACAAAACCATTCTTTTTTATGTCTTTTCAAACCTTTGTATGTATTTGTTTTGTGTTAATTCTTGCTAAAATGAAGCTTTTAGAAAATCAACAATGGTGGAATATGTGTGTGTTTAGGTGCCGTGTGTTTTGAGAGAGAGAGGAAGAGTGATTTTTGTTTTGAATTTTGTGTGAGTGAATTATGAATTATTGAGGTGAAATAGATGTGTTAGGGTTTTTGGGTTTGTGTGTTTACTTGACACCAAAATAGCAAAACTTGAAATTGTGGTATTCCTCACATGTGAGGGGTCTCTTTGGCCGGTTATGAAGGGTCCCAAGGGGTAAATAATTCAAAAATTTTACTAAGGTAATTAGTTAAAAGGTTTAAGGTAAAAAGGTTAATTAGTTTTAGGTAATTAGTGAAAAGTATGCAGTTACGTTTAACAATGCGTAAAACTTAGAAAATTGACGAAATATATTAATTTTATGATTTTTCGACGAAAACTGACATTTTACGTTTCGTAAAGTATTTTATGCATGCTTACGACGGTTACTCGTAAAAACGACGTGTAATACGAAAACGCGATACGTTAATTAAATATTCACAGAAAATACGATTTATTACCATAAATGGCAAAAATACTAAAATACATGCTTATAAATATATACTGGGTTAATTAAATACGCAGTTAATGAAAATAACAGTCACGCAGTTAAAACTAAGCAGTTAACACATAATTCACAGATAACGAATAATCTCACGGATCATCGTCAATTCATTGACCGTCACGGTATTTTTGGTCAGATTCACAGAAGATTTCAAAACGATGACTGAGCTCAGTGTCAAGTCATTACTTGTCATAAAACAGTTTTTTAGAAAACGCGGGATAACTTCATGGTTTAAACACAGTTCAAGTACGTAGCTGACTAAATAAAAAGTCAAAGGGTAAAATAGTCATTTTACAAGGTAAGAAAATTACCAGTTGTTACAGTATTTACGTAATTATTATTACGACTACGTACAAGTATATAAAATAACACGAAACTTTAATAATAACGTCACGTAAATACGAACACAAGAACACATAATATATTGGAACACGATTTAATACGAGTTTCCTTGGTGGGTCCTAGTAGCCGCGACACACAAAGAAGGAGGGGCCCAGCCCATGTTTGATTTTTATAAATAACAATTTGGGAAACATAAACAATACAGAAGAATTTTAAGAAAATATCAAAACCCTAATCTCTCTCCTTCTCTCTTGGTGGCCGGCGGCATAACACTCCACAAGGGGCGTTTGGTTGATCTTAATTAATTAAATCATAAGAATGTGTTCGTGTGTTCATTCCCCATTAATTCCACGTGTTTGGGTAATCCGAAAACCTTTTGTTTTATTTTCTTTTATGTTTTATGCATGTATGATCATGGGGTTTAAAAACACAAGAATTAAAACAAGTGAAACCATGGTGGGTAAATAATACAAGGGTGTTTTTGAGTTTGGTGTTCGGCCGCCACACAAACCGAGAGTCTCACGACTCTCGGTGTCGTTTGGTTCGCATCACCACACGAGACAAGGTATCGGTGGTGTTGGTGTTCGAACGGCAGCAAGGGCAAGGCACCCCGACTCGCGTCGGGGGTGTCCTTGTGTTTCGGTTGGTCTCGGCAGCCACAGCCCCACCACTGGCTAAAGCCGGTGGCTATTTTAGGCAAGCAGGGGAAACCCACCGCAAGCAGGGGGAACCCACCGCAGGCAGCAGGGGGACCACCGGCACTGCCGGTGGGAACTTTGGTGGCGTCAGCGGCTGGTCCGAGAGGACAAGACCACCGGCTACAACCGGTGGCAACTTGCCGAGAGCAGGGGCAACCGGCCTAGGCCGGTTTGCCACTGTTTTCGGGGGTGTTTGTTCACGGGTTTCACGGGTTCACGGGTTCTTTACGACATATTCTAATAAAATAATACACGGGATTGGGTTAGTATTTTTCTTTGCAAGTTTTATTAGTTACAAGTACATTTATTTACAAGCTAATTAAATTAATTTAACATGTCCTATAATTAATTTAATTAAAACATGACTTAGGTTTGTTATTATTATTAATAATACATGATTATAACCTAAGTATTTTATTATTTAATTTAGAATATAGTAATTAATTAATTATTAAAACATAACATGTAATTAATTAATTTTCATGACTTAGGTTATATTAATACAGTTATTAATACATGTTTTAACCTAGTATTTTATACACTTAATTTAATTAAATCATGATTATATTTAATTAAATCCTATAACATATAGTTTACTTATTTTACATGTTAATTAATAAACTATACTATTAATCACATGACTTAGCATAATTAATCAGTAAAACTAGGCTTATATTATTTAGCTTATTAATCCAGCTTATCTCTAAATATGAAAACTTTCTATTTCAGGAAACTTACTATTTTTGGAAACTTTCTGTTTTTAGAAACTATTCTATTTTAAGCAGATAATCTATTTTTGGAAACTTTCTGTTTTTGGAAACTTTCTATTTTAGGAAACCTGCTATTTTTAGAAAGTTACTTATTATTACACTACAAGTATAGTAATACAAGTATATCAATTAATACTTAATCAGAAGACTTAAAACACATGATAAATACAGTATAACATTAAAATCAGTATGACAAGACTAAAACATATAAAACAAGTCAAGACATACTATAATCAGTTACGTACGCAGTAAACGGTATACTTATACACGTATCCTTCTATGTAGCATTAGTGAGATCGGAGTAGGAATTTCCTTTGTTCATCTTTTCCGTTCACTGGACACAAGGTACGGATTCTCCGTCCTTCAGTATGAACATTCTTTCCTTATTAGGATTCCCCGCATGCAGCCAACTGTTTTCCTAGTTTGAATTGCTTATGTTTAGTTTTAAATGCCTAAGCCATATACATGCATGACCAATTCCACCTAGTTATGGAGGTACCATAACCATAACACTGGAGGCACCAGTGTTATGACTTCCTCACGACGGGGGTGATTGCTCGTGGCGTCCTTTTCAGCTTTTGGCCATATTATTATACTATCATGTGGGGCGTATGGGTGCATCCTAGTTTACATGTTTAGAAGTATTATCAGGTGAATGAGGTGTGTGCCTTACATCCTTCACAAGGAGTTGATCCCTCCTAACCAGCCTTATATTAATTAGAGGCAGCCCCTCTAATTGCATGACGAGGTCACCCTTGTAAGTATTCATGCACATTGATATTTCATGACCTATATTGGCTTATTGTTTAATCAGTTAAAAAGTTTTCATAAGATAAACATAAGGCTTTTAAAACTATAAAACCAGTTTTACTAAGTTGTTACCAGGTTTTCCAGGACTTATTCATTACCGTTGCTATATGTCTTATATGCTTATATAATTCATGCTATACTTGTATATCTGCGCACTGAGCGTTATGCTCAACCGTTTTCCTTTCATGGTCCCAAACGGCAGGTACTCAAGGACGATCGTAGGTTTTTCACCGTACGTGCGGACAGATGGACGCTATCCGACTTGCATTTCTTTATGCATTTCCATACTTTGCATTCAGTACTTTATTTTATTTCATGGACATTGTTTAGTCCTTTCCATTCCAGTACTATTATTATTCATGTGTGACGAGCTTTACTTAAACTGCCGATGTTTGATTCCGGCTTTTGTCTTTATGGTCAATAAATGTTTTTAAAACATTTACCTTGCATGCTTTGATGACACGTCATAATTACGCGTGACCCGCTATTTATCAAAATGGGGTGTTACACAATTGATGCATTCAAAATAGCAAAACAACCAAAATTTGTTGGGAATCTTATTGTAGTAGGATAATCTTGTCTCAGGTATTTTGGTATTCTTTATGGCTATTGTATGATGTATTTTTTTTACAGTTAGAATGTATTCCGAAGGCTGTTTGCAACAGATTCATATACTGATTTTTAGATTTGTTTACGGTTTTATATGTTGTTTTTATTGTATTTATATGGTTGTTTTAAACAAATTCATAAAGGTGTGGCTATTGTATGATTTATATAGGATAAACTTATGTATTGTCCAAGGTTTGATTCTTTTAAGTTTGTGACATATGAAGTTGTATTTGTGTTGCCACTTATGACATCCGAATAATAGCATACTAAGCTTATGATAAATTTATCACAACTACATACTTTGATATCTATTGTCTAAGCTTGGCAGAAAAAAACATTCACTTCTTTGACCTTTCATATGAACTCACTATGTTACCGTGTGGAATTGGTTCGTTTATAAACAAGACAAAATGAATCAAATATAAAAGCTTTGAGTGGGTTTTCTTGTCAACTCTTTATAAGTAGTGTTTTTTTAATGTAAAATGAAGTAGGTCATGCAACAATCTTTTGGTAAATATTACTTATCGTGAATTAAGCATTGGGCTCGGACCAGTTAAAATTGGACTGCACCGTGAATCGAAATGGTTCGAAACTCTGAATCAAAATGGTCAGGTCCGATTAAGTCCTCGGTCTAGTCCTATTAGGCATAATCAACAAATTTTTTTTATTAAATTAAACTTGACTGGATCAGACCAATGACCAAAATGATTTAAAACCCCGAATCAAAGACCGTACCAAAATTGTTCAGTCCAGTTCAAGTCGGCCTGATTTTTCAGTCAACCTGCTCAACCTTATATTACTTACTATAATTTAGGAAATAATAACGGGAAGGTAGATTAGGATTTAAAAAAAAAATAAGAGGTTGGTTGAGATTTTATAAATTAGACAAATATACTAATTAAAAGATTAGGCGTATTTATAGATCTTCTATTTAGGCTTAAATATCAAAATTCTTTTCTCCAAGTCTTTTTTGTTCTTATTTACTATGAGCTACCGTGTAATATTTTTTTAATAGATTTAACATTGCTATTATAGTATTATATAATACTTTTTTTAATTTGGATTTTATGAAAATATATATTTGATATTACATTTAATTTTGACAATGTAATAACAATGATATTATTTGAGGCTATTTTATGAACTTTTGATTCTTTTGACGAAAATTTTACATTCTCGCCACTACGGTATTTGGCTATTCAATACAATGCTTCAATCACTTACCATTATAATTGAAATTGGCTAATACTATAAAAAATAACGCTATCGATAGGACATAACACACCTACCACAACATCGTGTATCGTAAATCATCGGCCGCTAAAAACCCCGTCGTTCTACGCTGGTACTCGTTTAGTTTTAGTAAAATATGGGCCAAAAAGTGACTTAGTGTTTAATTTACAAACTAATATCACTAACACGGTATCTTTTAGAACAAGTAAACAAAATTATTAAACTACTCTCAAGATAAACAATAAATCATTATCAAACTAGTGGATGAACACAACTTGATATAACAAATTTTGTGACTTAAATCCATATAACAATTATATTACTATCTTCGTCCAAAAATAAGTATTCAAGTTTGACATTTGAAATATTTTTGTGCAAATTTAACTCTAATTATCATTGGGTGTATTATATAATACTTGATTCAAAATATATGAATGAATAAAGTTTTAACTGTATTTTCATTTATATAATTTTTATCAAGTATTATATAACACAAATAAACATATTTACGATCAAAGTTTTTGAAAAAGAACTAAAAAAATCAAACATAGACACTTATTTTGAGACGAAAAAAATACGTATATTAACTGTTTTACATTAAAGCAATTGGAGAATTATTTAAAACACATGATATCCTAGTGCTAATGATGGGTCGAATTAACTTTGCATGACCACATGTACGTAGTATTTACCTCAAATGAAAATATATGTACTTCTCCTCAAAATATTGGGGTTAGCCATGGCATGCCCAAGCCATAATGCGGCTTCTATCACTCTGTTTACACCCGAATGTATGCGTGGGTCTCGTGACTATAAGAGAACCAAACTAGTACAAAATATTACGATAGTACCGTATTTTAACTATTGGAACATTAATTAAAGAACTCGAGAAGAAATGGACTTGAACGTAAAACGAGTGAGTTCATCCCTAACAAGATTGGGTGAGACGAACCGTCTTTCGTGAAAACATCGATTTTCTAAAGATGGAAGGGTATTTTTTAGGAATGAGAATGACACGAATTGGAAAGAATAGACATGTACTCTCTAGTTTTCTCATGATAATTTTAAATTTCCAAAGACATGTTAAGTACCTATATTAAACAAAATAATTCCACAATCACTTTATGTTACATATAATTTAGTAAAAGTTAAAACCATAAGAATGTGTTTAATCAATTACTTGACTAACCAAATGATGATTCCTTATCATTCCTATGTTCATAATGTAACAATTTCATCATTGACAAATGCATATGAATTATGCACATCAACCATGAATTTGAATATTAGTTTTCAAAATTAATTTTTAGGCAAGCATTAGCAATGCAATTACTAATTCATTCAAGGGTTCATATCAATTTAAAAATAAAACCAAATTTCTTTAGTAAAATTTTGGATTTTCATTCTGTAAGTGGGTTTTGTGAAATATCAAGGAATATGTACCTAAAGGAATCATATCACTAAAACTACGGATACCCATATTCCTAATTTGGTTCTAATTCAAATTAATTTCGAAAATCCACAGCTATGAAATTAAGAACCCTAGAACAAATTAGATGAAATTGAATGAAAATACTTACAATTAATTGATGATAAATAAAGGATAGATGAAACCATTGTCTTGGAACCAATTAAATTTGAGCGATTTTGAAACTTTTGAAAAATGTTAATGCTGGTATTGTGGTCATCTCGTCGCACCAGCAGAGAAGGAGGAAAGAGGGATTTTCGAAAAAGTGAAAAATAATAAAATATGTAATATCTTATGTCGGGTGGGCCTATGGCTCATTCTTAATAAAGAACCACAAAAGCACCGCACACTTTAAGGAACCGCGGGCAGAGCCCATGTTATGTTCCTAAAAATGAAAGAAAATTTTTAAACCAAGTTTTTCTAAAATACGTAAAAGTATATTTTAAACCTTTTTGGAATTCATTGGACCACTTTAACACTATGTTTTTTTAACAGCGATTTCATTAATTAGCCAAAGGATAAAAAAGCATTACAAAGAAGTGGAATAGTTTAAGGGATCACGCAACCAACAATCTCATCTAAACTTACAATTAAGATTCGAAAAAGACCAAAATGAAGAAACGACTACTCGTAAACGAAGAGAGGAAAAAGAGAAACAAAGAGGAGTGAGTCAAGGCCATGTATCAATTCTCAAGAGATGAGTGAAAATATTCAAGTTGTTGAGACGAAGAGCTTATGTCATCTATAGTGGTTCATAACGTGTCTTTTCAGTGTAAGACGAAACGACTTTGGTATTGAACAATGCCAAGCTCTTTTTTTTATATAGATTAAGAACACTTAAAATAAATGTCTAAAGCTTTTAAAAAATATGAGCAAAGATATAGATTCACTTTCTCTCCCTCGTGATTGGATTTAGATCATTGTTAGGGATCACAATGACATTATCCTTGGAATATTTCAGTTCCAAATGTGTAATGTCCTAACTATATCATATGATGTAATTTGGTATCTCAAAGAATTAATCAATCAACTTAGAGATGAGTTGAATTGCACACACTACACATGATATATGGCCTACTTTGCCGTATAAGGTTGCAAACCATGAAAATCACGCTTGATACTTTAAGCTACGACTAACTCACATTGCACCACCCATGTGAGTCAAGTATTAAAGACCATGAATGTTTGAGATGGTGAAGAAATAGAATCACATAACACAAACAAATGTCAAGGTAAGGATGCCAAGATCAAACACATAGTCAAGTAATGATCAAAAGAATGATTAAAAGGTGTGTAGAAGGACAAAATGTACGTTAGCTGCAAAGTGTATCTCTAGTCTTCTATGGACAAATGCAACTACCAAACTTGACTAAGATACAAACTTAGTATTCTAAGTACTCGTTGATACAAAAGTTGGATGGACCGAGCTTGACCCGAATTAGGCTTAATTTGAGGTCTTGTGGACTCTTGGAAACGTTTGTTGTACATGTACGCCGGGGGCCATATATATATATATATATATATATATATATATATATATATATATATATATATATATATATATATATATATATATATATATATATATATATATATATATATATATATATATATATATATATATATATATATATATATATATATATATATATATATATATATATATATATATATATATATATATATATATATATATATATATATATATATATATATATATATATATATATATATATATATATATATATATATATATATATATATATATATATATATATATATATATATATATATATATATATATATATATATATATATATATATATATATATATATATATATATATATATATATATATATATATATATATATATATATATATATATATATATATATATACTAGCATGGTACCCGCGTAATATAGCGGCGGGTATCCTGTGATCATATTTTGAAGCGAGAAAATGTTTATACGTTTTTTATAATAATAACATAAAAAAGATAACACTTTTTGATTTAACAAGTATAAATAATAACAATGCAAACTTCACATATCCAAAAAATTAGAAGGTTTCGAATAAAAAGAGTAGCCCAAATAGTACCTTTAAAGCTAAATTAAAGATAACCGAGTATCCACATATAACGGTAATGGTTTATAGTTTTGATATTTTAAATGTCATTTAAATAATATTTTTAGTCTAATCAACCTATATACAAAGTATTCTGTGTTAATATTAAATTCTTTTTTAGTGAGCCCAAAATTAAATCCAAGCTAAATTTTTTGTGCAATCATACGAATCTTTTTACTATAAAATTTAAAATACTCGGTCCATAATATAACACACTCCACGAAGGGCGGATGCATTAAGTAGCTGTGGGGGGGCGGTGCCCCCATTGCTAGCCCGATACGATAAAATTTTAGTGTAATTTTAAGTGTTTTTTAATATTGCCTCACTCGAAATACAAAATGCCCCCCACTCACACACTAAAATCCAACTTTTAACACTTCAAAACGTATAAATTCTTCATTTTTAAGTACGAATACTCGATTTTTCGTTCCGATTCATGTCTTTTTCACCTCGTAATTGGTGAAAAAAACAATTTGCCCCCCACATTTCAATTTCCTAGTTCCGCCACTGACCCTAGTTCTAATCTTCATAATTCATAAACATACATATGACCTCCACAATCAATTTTACCTCTCCCTCAAAAACCAAGAAATTATTTTGTTAATATCGGCAGAAATGGGCCATATCAAACCATTTCAAAACTATTAGATACCCATAATACCATTGAAGTATGTGAACATGTTTCACATCACTACGATATCCAAGATTTTTTTCATTAAGATGCTGTTTTCCAAAAATTAATACATTTCGGTTAAGAGGCTACAAATCCAAAAGACAAATCACCTGAATAACCAAAAGGTACAACAAGATTTGTGTTTATAACTGACGCCATAAGATGAAAACAAAATGAACCAGGTCTAGAAATGTATCTAGATCTCATCAGATCCGTGTAAAATCAGAAACCATCATCACTTAAACCATCAATATCTAACAAAACAACATCACTAATATGTCTTATTAAACACGTAGCTAACCAAAACCACCTACAACAACGACATCAACAACCGAACACAACAAAAACATCATAATAAGGTCCTTGTGGTGGCAATGATATTGATGATGATAGTAGTGGGTGACCAGTGGTAGTTTTGTATGGTTATTGGAAAGTTAGGTAAAAATTGGTAACTTTATTTTTGTGTGAATTATGAGGGAGAGTGTGCCCTATATTTGGCTAGTGGTTCGGGTGTGTGGAAGAGAGTAAATACGAAAACATGGGTATTTACAAATTTATAGTGTATGTGTTTATTGCACTCTTACAATTATTGGGCCGTTACAAGTTACACATAAAAGACGTTTTAATTTTTGCAACTTATAAGTATTGAGTTTAAAAGGCCGTTACAATTCACTAAATAAGAAATCTTAATGGGCTCTAATTTTCTAAATGTAACATAACTTTTTGGTTTAATTGCAAAAATAACTCAAGTCTTTCTAAATATAGGAATGTTTAAGGCTGATTTTTGTAAGACTACTAAATATAGAAAAAGTGATAAATGTTTTATAAAGTATATATATATATATATACATACATATATATATATATATATATATATATATATATATATATATATATATATATATATATATATATATATATATATATATATATATATATATATATATATATATATATATATATATATATATATATATATATATATATATACATATATATATATACATACATATATATATATATATATATATATATATACATATATATATATATATATATATATATATATATATATATATATATATACATACATATATATATATATATATATATATATATATATATATATATATATATATATATATATATATATATATATATATATATATATATATATATATATATATATATATATATATATATATATATATATATATATATATATATATATATATATATATATATATATATATATATATATATATATATATATATATATATATATATATATATATATATATATATATATATATATATATATATATATATATATATATATATATATATATATATATATATATATATATATATATATATATATATATATATGTATATGTATATATATATATATATATATATATATATATATATATATATATATATATATATATATATTTATATATATATATATATATATATATATATATATATATATATATATATATATATATATATATATATATATATATATATATATATATATATATACATATAGTTGATCCAAATGTTTAAAACACTTTTTATTTTAATAATTATAAGACATTACACTATTTTAACTAAATCTTTACATTATATATAACAGGAGGGATTTGCCACGTCACTTATCATCTACTAATCCACGTCAGCTGGGCCGACGCACGTTCTGGGCCGTGTTTTAGAAACGTTTTTTGATTTTAACATATACAATCAAAACCCAAAAACATAATAATCGAACCACAAAAAAACACACAAAAAATCCCTAAATCGAACCCAAAAACATAATAATCGAACCAAAAAAACACACACACAAAATCCCTAAATCGAATTCTTACAATCCACTTAGGTTTTTAATTTTGGAATTAGGTTTTTATGTATTTTTTGAATTGGGGATTTTCTTGCTTGATGTTCTTATTGTAATTGTTTATCCTATTGTGATTGTATTGGTATTAATTTTACGGATTTTTCGAACACTTATTGTGATTGTTTATGCTCTTGATGCCATTCTTCCAATTGAATTATTTACAGATTAATTTTTTCTATTTTACTGAAAAAAATATTCAGTGATGTCATCACAACCTGGTGTAATAGCCCGTGGATAGTGATTCCACCACTCCTTGAAAAAGGTGATTTGGTTCAGCAGGTTCAGCAGGTTGCTACTCATTCTCTGTTTTTTGGTAAGATTGTGATGTTGGTTATATGATGTTTCTTATTTGTGTTGGTGAATATAGTTCTCATAATGATAATTTCTATTACGTGATCCAGTGGCTTACAGCGAGTTTGTTTTTTGGTTGATTCATTGTGAATTTTATATACAAACATCTTTCAAGTTCGGTAAATAATCTCTTACAAACCATTACTAATTTAGATGGTAGAGGGGTAATAGTCTATTTTGCCTAGAGACGGTTTGAATCCAAACAATACTAGATGCCCTTTATTTGTAGTGAGACCATGTAAAATACTTTACGCTCATACCAAATATACTAATATGAGGTCTGCTATATTATCTGAGTTGCTGCAAATAATGGTTGTTTTTTGTTTTTTATAGAAATAGTTATGCGTTTGGCAGTTCAAAGAATTGTGCATCATGTCTCTGTGTCACACTTCACAGTAGTAAGAACTGTAAATAGCTCTTCTAAATTATGAATTTCATCCTTATTCAGCAGTTACACTGAGGGAAATTTTAGTGAGACTCAATGTTACCGGGTCAGAACTGCGTTTTCTTATTTTAGAGTATGAAAATCCATAGTTTTTAGCCTTCTAGATATGTGCTTAGCATTCAAATCAACTGAGTGGTGACTTATAAAATATCGCAATAAGTCGAGAGTCGACCGAAAGAGGTCGTGGAACGTGAAAACCAAAAACGCTATATTATATGTAGTAGGCTATGTATAAAAGGTACATGTAGAAGCACATGAGGTGCAGACCCGTTGACCAATATAATACATCAAGGGACACGACCACAACACATAATGTTTACAAAAATGTCTGAGTAATATTAGAATGAAAAGTAATTTATTTTAGCATGGCTTCTTCCTTATTTTAGTGTGTTTTCAAATTCTGAATGTATTTTGTTTTTGTTCCAGAGCCAGCTATGCTAAAGGAAAATGGCCTTTTGATGTTGGTCCTACATGCATATTTTTTGGCCTCCTGCTGATGGAGTTCCGGTTGTGCAATTTGAAGGATCCGTGGTTCAGTTGCCTTATATAAAAGAACATTTAAGAGGAATGTTTGTCTCAACCAAACCTTCTCGGGTAGTACTAATGGAGTATGTGATTCTTGGGATGCTTCGTGCTGCAGTCTTTCCCAACAATCTAGGGCCACCTAAACTTAAGGTAAGCATAACCAAGACTTCTTTTTTGTTCTCCTATGATTTGTTGATTCAATGTTTTCCCTTTGGTTGCGGTTACATATGATTTTCTTAACATTCAGAGTCTTTTTTTATGCAGCTCGAATTGAACCATCCTTTTTTATTCAGAAAAAATGTCCACAAACCCAAGGTTTGTCGGTAAAGTCGTTCACCAGACTAGCCTTTTCTAGGTCGTGTAGCTGATGATGTCGAACGTTGTCGTGTTAGAGGCGGTCAACCCTTTTTTACTTGATAAATTAGGGATTATCCAAAGCTACAGTTGGCATGGATCCCGCCCTTTATAATCAGATTGATTATACCATCATTTGATCAAACATATCTCAACATAAGAAGCTTCCTGTGTGTAGGAGAGAAGTTTCAGGATTTGATTAGATAAGTTTTCCCTTTCTTCTACTGTTTTGCAATACTGTTTTGTCGTCTTATCAGTAGCTACTCGAAGGCTCAAACATCTAACTTGAATGTTTTTAGTCAAGTTGCTGAAGGTGATCTGAATCCTGTTAGATCTGTAACTGGTGGAACTGTGCATACATCAGTCAACAATGTTATAGATAAGGGCCTTTTCTTCTACTAAATACAACTATCTAAATAGTAGTAGTTAATTTACTACAGCTGTGATTCTTGGTGTTGTACTATTATTTTATGCTCTACTTATCTGAATTGTCGTTTTACATGACTTATAGGTTCTTTTAGCGGATGCCCTTTAGGTATGACAACCACTATTAGAAGTAGCAGTCGGATACACGTTAGTTCAATCAGGTGGCTATTAGTCTGCCTTGATTTCAAAATTCTTAATTAGTTGTGGGTGCTTTTTTAACTTCTACTCACAAAGAAAAGTGATTCTTCACTCCCCCACTTTTAGTACACAACTTTCTCATCCTTGGTTTGCCCTTAATTTTTTAAATTGATGTGCAGAAGTTTTGTTTTCTGAAAGTCTTTGTACTGATTCAAGGTTTTGTTAATTAGTTTATAATTATAGAAAAAGCCACTACATATGTTGAGAAGGCATGTGAGACTTCTGACCTGAATATCAAAAACGTTATAAAGTTCCTCAGGTTTCTGTATCATTGAATTTGCACAGATAATTTCTTTAAGGGGTTGTCATCTGTATGACTACATTAGGGACGAGGTATACAAAGAGCGTGTCAAGTATTTATATGTGGACAACTATTAAATGAAAAGGACTTTAAAGGAATTAAAATGGCTTTGCAAGAGGCTTTCGAGAATGCTGATGCCAAAATTTTGAATTGGTACGCTCTAAAATATACTTGCACTAACAATCTGTAAATTGTCAAAAGGAGTATACTTTTTTTAGTATGATTTCATTATTTGTATTTAGTTGCGTTGAAGGTTTAGTTATTGTTTCATTTCTTAAAGGCTTGAGATGAACAGAAGAATCTGGTGCAGCAACTCAAGATGGTATTCATGAACTAAATGACGTTTAACATGCGTCTAACTGAATTACCAGTAACCTATCAGAATAACAAAAAAAAAAGAACATGAGGCAGATAGAAAATCAGGATGAATTCCTTTTGTTTAATGGTTTACAAAACTGATGTTGGACTGTGGAATTTTGTACTTGTCAAGAACACGTTCTGTCCGTTTTAAAACTAATTTTTGTGCCTTATAAATTAATTTAAGTCTCGATAATTATAACTGGATTCAACCGATTCATTAATTATATGGGTTGAAATTGCAACATCTACTTATTTCCCATTGTTAGCTTCTATTAGTAGTTCTTTTAGTTATTTAACATGAATTATGGCCATGGACTATCTTCAGGCCAACAATAGTGGGTGCTGGTGAAATAGTAGCATTTGCTTCACTTTGTTCAGAGGACCCCTCTTAAAGGTTTTATGAGAGTGTCAACGGTCAAGAACTGGAACTGGAAATGCTTTCTTTGTGACTTTGATAAATGAAACATCTTATACCAGTATAAATGACATCATTCTCAAGGTTTGTATCTTTGAAGCTTCTTTTCTGCTCAACACACTTTATGATTTCACACGTTTTTATTTGCTGTTGTAAAATGGGTCGGATAATGTTTGGGTCACGTTGGGTTAGTTCAGAACATTTATAATATATTAAAAAAGTAGTTACTCGGTCCTACATGATTACAAGATCATATTTTTAAAATTTTAGGAATCTTTTAGTCATGTTCAGTTGCCTATCAGATATTCAGAACCACATTATAAAAGACTTTTTGAAGTTCAAGTTTAACTTTTTTAATTTCAATTATGTAAGTTTCTTGGGTAGAAACTTTAGTTGCTCAAATAGGAAGTTGACCCTAGCTAGCCTTCAAGTGTGCAAAAGGCTATTCGGAATATGGTTTACATACATATCGAGGTTCAAATTGCTAATATGAACCTTCTTGGATGAGTGGACAAAGATTAATCATAGCCACAATTTATGAAATTTAAGAAGAGTAAGCTCACATCAGCTTTTCTGTTAGCCGTTTTCTTTGCAGGCAATGTGACCGTTAAACAAAAATAAGTAGACTGCTTGAATACCTGTGATTTTAGTTATAGCGGTTGCTGTTTCCTTGGTAAATTGAGGAATTTGAGGTTGCAGTAATCACGAATAGAGTTAAAAAGTTGGGGGTGTATCACTATGATTATCAGCAATTCATATGTCATCACGAATAGAGTCACCAGATATTAGCACTTTGGAAACTAAATTTCGGGGGCAGTGTCGTGGCTTGAAACTAGCGGCGCCAAATCTGTTGCCACATCAGAGTGGCGGGGGACTCAAGCCATAGTACCAGCTACTTTTACTCATGTAGAAAAGTGAGTGAATTATTAACTTTTGAATAATCTATTTCCTGAATGAATAGTCACAGAAGATACAAGAAAGAAAGTATATAAGGCAATGGCTAATAAGGTGCCCAAATTGGAGGCAGCAAAAGATGAAATTGTTACAGAAGGCATAAATACAAAAGCCACAACAACTTATTAGTAAGGTAACTATATTCAAGCATTTTTATATGCGTCCAAATTGTTATCCTTAAGAGTGTACAATGATAAAACACTGACTTGAGAATACGAAAATTGGTAGCAATTTGCGGCTCATTTTGAAAATTAGTGACATCAGCAAGCATAACCATGAGCAACGATTTTGTGTTTACCCTTTATCGTTTGCTAATCTGGGTTGCTGTGCATCTTCTTGATGATTTTCAATCATAATTTTCTTCAAGTATTTTACTTTTATTTCAATCTTTTACTAATGCAGGTTGATGATTCCGGGTTTGCTTATGAGGATTGCTGATGTTATTGATGCCGGGTTTGCTGATGTTGGTTGCTCGTGTGGGTTTGCTGATGTGGGTTGCTCGTGTGGGTTTGTTGATGTCAGGTTTGCTGATTTTTGGACAATGCTAGAGATGAGATTACACCTTAAAGATGAGATTAAGGCACTAAACGTAACATATTATATGATTTGTGCAGATTCCAACAAATTTTGTTGGTTTGAAGACATGGGACATCCTTTCTTGCAACTAAAGTAATTCCACGAGCATGATATGAGACCTCGATATTTCAAGTATTAACATATGAAGGCAAGTGACGTGAAATATTTTGTTACTAGATTGGTTGGAAGCTATGCCTTGAGCCATTGAGTGCCTCGACTCTACAATAAAAGATACCACGAATGCCAAGCACCGAACATGGGAACTCGAGATATATATGAAGGATCATATATGAAAATTGACCAGCGTGTAGATTCGCATCGAGATTTTCTAATCTTGATGTGATCAGGTTCAGAAGAACCATGGTCAAGATTCAAAAATATCAGTTTTTATAGTAAGTGATACCTATTTTGCTCTATAGTTGGACCGTATAAAAATTAGCTGTAGCACTAACTTTTTTTAAACTTTATTATGTTGATAACACTGGACAGAGGGATGTTTACACAACAGGTAAAGGAGCTTCTACTATTGTACTTGTAATATATGTGTTCAATAACGCGAAAATGGACACTTATAGGAGGGGCTCTTGTGAAAGCTGATAAGGAAATATGCCTTATAGTTATATTCGACAAGATAGATGATCAAGACAGGTAAGTATATACGTGACTATTATTTTGTGTCTGTTTCATTAGTATTTAGAACGGCAAAATTTATAATAAGACACAAAATTCATGAAGTTGTTGAATTGGCTAATAATCTTGAAAAGTATTTTGCAAGTGTTACAATTTTATGCTGATTTTTTTTTGTTCTGGTTGTAATTTGCTCGTGTGAAGGTCTAAGATATGTGCGATTTTATATGTGAAGAAATTGTTTCATCTCAGATTTTATTATGTGGATCATGTGAAAATTAATACCAATAACAATTTGGTCTGTAATTTATTTAAGGTTACAAAATATTTAAGGATTAATATTGCACAATGCTTCTTTATCTTCTTTCATACTATTAGTCATCTGATAAAATCTTTATATGCAACCCACCTCCTCACAGGAAAGAAAAGATTTCTATGAAGTCTTCATCTCCTCATACTGTGTTTTGAATTTTGATAATACTTCATGACTTGGCAGCATGTTGGTGTGATAGTAGTTGTTACTTCATGGAATACTCCCTTATCAACGATCTTACATTTATTATTTTATTTGTATATTGAAGGTCTTATTCGTATTGTTTTACGCAATTTGTAAAATAAATTTCATAAATGAAATAGCATTCTTAGATTGTCCCGCGCGTCCATTTGTTCTTGCTCAATGAATATTTGTTGTGAAATCCCATCTCACAAATTTATCAAATATTCCAAATGTGTCGAATAGTATTCTACCTTTGGTACACACACGCCTCATAATTTATAACCATATCTATATCGAGTTATCTACTAGCTGCATCTGTACATATATAAGCACTCCTGCCTTGGACTTTCTGCCTATCTTTTTTTCCTTCCATATCATGAAAAATGTAAAAATGAAAAAGAAAAATTATATCATAAAAAATGTAAAAATGAAAAAGAAAAATAACAGAGGCATATTTATGAAATAGTCAGAAAAGTCATTTGTCCCGGTATTGGGATTCCACATCCCAGGTTGTGAAGAGTCAAGACTAATTGATGGGTTGGGGCACATGTATTAGTGAAAACAATTTATGTACGTCCAGATTTTTTGACCAAGATATATTTGCATGATAGCAGGGCACAAACCTTTGTGATTAGCAAGAACAAAACAATACTATTGTTTTATTGGGACAATTATCCAAATATTTTAGATTCAATTTAAGGTAACAGATAAGAATATGAACGTTGAAGTTTCAGAAGTAATGTAAACGGTGAATGTTTACTATGGTACCTTTACATGATAATATAATTTCGACAATCATAGTTAACACATTGCTTAATATACAATTAAAAGAAAATATTCTGATCATATATAATTTAGTCATTGTTTTTTCAGTACATAATGAAAATCAATGTTTTGAAACCCGGGTCAATCGCTTAACCCGGTTCCGGTCGAAAAACGTGTCATTTTGACCCGGTTTTCATATTTTCGAAACCCGGCTTGACCCGCCGGGTTGCTCAACTCGGTTCTCGAGACCCGGCCGGGTTTTTTGGAAAAAAAAATATGTAAATTTTCCGTATTTGCGACGAAATTATATTTTTATATATTATATTTGTTGGTAAACCATTTCTAATTTCAATATACGAGAATGTTTACGGTTTTTATATATAATTTTTGTTAATTATTAAAAATATAATTTTTATTTATTAAAACCCGAGTTAACCTGGACCCGGTGACTTGACCGGGTCAATTTGAAACCCGGGTTTCGAAACATTGATGAAAATATGTTTACCAATTTAAAGGATCCACAACAAAAGGAAAAGACCAAACCACACGACCAACTTTGGAAGTGCACCGGGTAATTTGTTCATATATAAAAAAGTATACATGTTTTAAATACATGACGTAACTACAATAGGTTAGGAGTTTGCAACAGTAAAATCACATTAAAAGAGGAACAGTGGAATGCATATATACCCCGCCTTTATTAAGTGTACCAATGGACCATTGAAAGATGAAAAGCTCTACACAAACTCCACGTTTTTTACGATTTTTTTAAAGGCAATCATATAAATATCAAAAGCAATCAATTCTTCATCATAGAATTTTTGTACTATAATCTTTTTCTTCCGGCCTTTTAATTTTGTTTTGGTTATATAGTACTCCCTCCGTCCCATAATAAGTGTCCAATTTGACTTTTTCAAAGTCTTTTTTTTATCATATTTTGACCGTAAATATTTTTATTTGTGTTATATAATATTTGATGAAAATTATACCATTAAAAACACATTTTAAAACTGAATCTATCCATATAACTTTCATCAAGTATTATATAACACAAAATACAATTATTTACGGTCAAAGTCCAAAAACAAAGACTTAAAATTCTATAATGGACACTTAATATGGAACGGATGCAGTATTTGATAAGAATTGTATAATCGAAAATACATTTAAAAAACAATTAATTCGCATATTTTTCATTAAAAATATATAATACAAATAAAAATATTTAAATTTAAAGTCGGAAGAAACATACCGACTTTTTAAAAAAAACAATAAATTTAAGACGGAGAGAGTAATTTAAAACTTGAATAAATATGTAATGGAAAATAGTAGACCGATCAAAAATTAATAACGGCTCCCTTAATGAAAAAGCGGATGAACTATTGCATGTTTCATGTAGGATAGCTTATAACATATTCTTAATATTAAGCTGTTAGCTGTAAGCTGTTTATTAAAAAGCTCTATTTTTAATAGAAGTGTTTGGTATATTAGCTGTTAACTGTAAAAATTATAATGTAAAATGACTTAAAAGGACATATTTAAATAAATTATAATATAGTTGGAGGGTATATCAGTAATCTACAGCTTTAACAGCTCTTGACAATTTAAAAAGCTGTATCAGACAGCTTTTTATTTAAGAGCTACTTGGTGAAAATAAAAAGCTAACAGCTCTTAAAAATTGCTATACCAAACAGAGCTATTAGATTATTTTTTTAACAAAAAAGTTAACAGCTCTAAAAAAGCTTTAAAAAAACTCTTGCCAAACATAGCCTATATCTTTGTTTGAGGTAGTAGTAGTTGTTCCAGTTTTCTAGAATAGACTTCTTTTGTAATGGCAGAAATCATTCCTAAATAGTATCTGGCTATACTAAGTCTAACAATATTTTAAAAATTAAGTTAATACTAGCACGGTATTCGCGTAATGCAACGACGGATACTCAACGACTATTTTTTTTCAAACAAATGTTACATTTTTACCCATCAAGTTTGTGTTCATATTAAAATTAAATATATAAGAAAAAGTTATAATAAAATAAAATATAATCAACAAAAATAAAAAAATAAAATTTTAACAAAAAATATATTAAAATGAATATTGAATTAAAGAAGATAAAATTTTAAAAATTATGATGAAATTATATTATAAAAATATAAATAGATAAAAAGATGTTTTAATTTAAAAATTAAATATATTTTTTAAGTTTTATTTAAGTTTGTGTTTTTTAAGTTTGACATGGGTTAAAAGTTGAAGAATTCAAAATTTTTATTCTTCAATTTGTTGTTTTTATATGCTTTGTCTTATACAATTTTAAATAAATTTAATACAAATTCTATACAATTACTTCAGTAATCATGAAATATTCGTAGCAATATAATAAACACCAATATATTTAGCTAAACAAAGATATATAAACGATAATTACAAATTATGCTCCCATGTCAAGAATGAGTGATCATTTCATATTAGTGGTTGTTGGCAACATGTCAAAATTAATGACCACTTGGTTATAAGTGGGTTGGCAACAATTCAAAATGAGTGATCGTTTGAGGATTAATGTAATAGCTATATTTTTTTTTATGCAAATACATGTTTTGTTGGTTAAAAGCAAAACAACTTTTCTTGCTGTCACTATCTGTCGATGTTTGTATTTACTATTGAGTTGATTGTAGTGATCATATGAACAATTGATAAACAAAATCAAGTCTATTATGTGTGTAAATTCGAACTAACAATATACAACTAATAAATATCATAAACACAATTCTTTATCCGATTAATACGTAATACTATTTCAATCAAACCCATCCACAGTTACTTCAAAAACGATAAAATATACTGTACTTATTAATATAATAATCATAAACAAACTTAAACTCCAACGTCCAATGCTTAAAAAAATCTTGTCATAATATACAGTTTTGTTTAACACCAACATTTAGCAAAATAGAAAAATATAAACGATAACATACTATCACTTTTTCTTAAATTCTGTAAACGAATTAATTTTTCATAATATGGAGCAACATAATTCATTTGTATATTTACCTATTATCCATTCATCAATTATATACTTTACGTAGACATACGTAAAATATATAAAGATTTAATATTTAGCCTTTCATCGAGCAAAATTTTAATCTATTACCTTATCCTTGTAGATTATATAAGTTTTAAACACCAAATATTTAGCTAAAAATGTATATGATAATTAAATTTGAAAAAAACGCAATGCTTAAAGAAATCATAACTGATAAGGCATTAATAGACAACTAAACTAAAAACAAAATTTAATACAAATATTTACCATATAAAAAAGTTAGAAGTTATACAAGGTAATATAACATTACAAACAAATATTTATCAAAAAAAAATTTAAAACAACAATAAGAAGTCATACCCGTCCATCGGACGGGTTTTGCCACTAGTTCTATATATATATATATATATATATATATATATATATATATATATATATATATATATATATATATATATATATATATATATATATATATATATATATATATATATATATATATATATATATATATAAAGGCATTATTGTGATGACTACTCTTAAAATAAAAACAATAAAAATCAATCTGAATCGTTGGATGTATAATTAATGATTTTTATATATCAAAATAAATAACATGGCATTTTTGTAGATAATTGCAAGTTAATGGACAAACTATAATCCATTTCTTAACTTAAAAAAAATTAACGTACATGTTAAATTTCATTGATTTCTCTTGCTATTCATTTAATGATATAGGTATTTAAATTTGCTTTTATTGCGTTGCATTTTCTTTAATCTATTTGTTAGCAACACATAGTTGGTAAAATCCACTAAACACACAAATCTCTCTATGTCTATAAATGACATAAGAATCATTGACACATATGAAATAAAAATTCACTCGTACACATGTATAAAGATAATTCACTCGTACATATGAACCAAATGTCATGTATTTGTTTTGAATAAAGACATTTCAAAAATTATATGTCACTATAAATGCACTAAAAATCAAGTATGTCGTAAATGTGTCAAAAACAAAATGTGTCACTAAAAATGTATTATAAAAATAAAAGTATTACTACAAATGTTTTATAAAAAACAAATGTGTCACTATAAATGTGCCACAAAAATAAGCATGTCACTATAAATGTGTCATAACAAATTATAAAAATACACATGTCACTACAAATATGCCATAAATATAGACGTATCACTACGAATGTAGTCAATAATGTACCATAAAAATATATGTGTCACTATAAAATTCAAATGTGTCATAGAAACAAATGTATAATAAAAAATATTACGTAGTAAAATGAATGGGTCGGTATAAATGTTAACCAAAATAAAGTATATAGTCATAAATTTTGTACGTTTCATGTCAAGTTGGCATTAAAAGTTATCACTTGATCATAATGATGTTTCTCCATTAATAGACATAAATAATTTTCTAATGAAGTTGATGAATAAAATACCTACAATACCCTTTAAGTCTGATTAATTGTTTTTCATTAATTAAATGTTCAATTTCCATGTGTCACATTTTAGTTGGTTCCTATTGCTTTTATTTTAAGGCTGGTGCTTACATAAACGCAAATATATATATATATATATATATATATATATATATATATATATATATATATATATATATATATATATATATATATATATATATATATATATTGGGGCTAAGTTTAACATAGGAAAATAAAATGGCGCCACCTCATATCTTACGTGGCATTATCTCATTAGATATAGATGTAGTTGATTTATTTTGGAAACTATATATGTTTTAAATCTATAGAAATATTTTATAAAATCGACAATTTTGTATCCTTTATGTTATACGAAAGGTATAGATGTATTTAATTTATTTTGGAAACTATATATTTTTTAAATCAACATAAATATTTTATAAAATCGACATAATTTTTTTATCCTTTATGTTATACGAAATTCTCATATGGAAATATATCTTTATTCTATAACCCTAATAATCATTCGTGTGAACGTTAATAAAAAACACACCATTCTTGATTCATCCAAAAAAAAGTGTGTATCTTCTCTATACAACGCATATGATCCACACATGTTGTACATGTTATACATAACCTGATTATTTGTTCACTGCATAGCCCTAATGTCACTAAAGGTTAAGTTCTTTTGTTTTTTTTTATTTTTATGGCTCGATAGGTGTTTTTAGATTCTTTTCAGGGATCAATATAATTTGTGTTATACAGCCTCTTCTATTGATACAACTGGTCTGTTGTTGATCATAAAACTATGATATATCTTCTTAAAACGATACACAGGTATATGAATATAAAGTGTAACCCGTATTCATCATCGTCATGTAACAATGTTTTCTTTGTTTATACCTTCTAAAATTAATGTTATAGAAGATATATATCAACGGTGATGTCATTCAGTCTGTGGTGATTGGTGCTGAGACAGAACCAAAGAAAGGTATTGTTGTTATTACGTACACAACTTCATTTATACTCTGACCAAGCTTCCCTTATATCTATAATAACTGATTGAGCCGTTATGATGTGCAGTCTGTATTCTTTGTCTTTGAGCAGCGATAAGACCTCATAGCTTTTTTCTTATATGCATAGAGGTAAATGTACGAGCACTTTTTTATATCCGGTTGATTGCTATTGACAGAATGGTGTTTATACCTATGTTTTTGCTGAACTTTATGTATCAAAAATTTATGTAGGTGCCGACATATAGCCGGACATAACTGGAGGTGGTTGACAATGTAATGACAGGCGAAACTTCCATGGATCTTAGAGTAAGTACAGTCATCTCAATGCTTTTAATATTTCTTTTTTATGAAACAACACCTTCTTGATCAACCTGTTTATTAAAAAAAATCCCTTCTTGATTAGTTAATATCTCTTTTACCATAAACTTGCTTATCTTTGCCAATGCACCTCAACTATTATTTCACAGCAATAGCCAACATGTCTGGAGTCGATTAAAGTTTCACAAACACAAAAAACAGCCTAGCCACAAATGTTAAGAACACATTGCTTGGATTTTTGGGTAATCATTTAATTCCTTTTTTATTTGTCGGTATGGGATTTTGATGCGTAATATTGTGTTATGCATGTAACCAGGTGGCTATGAAGGTTTCCCATATGATGTTCTTGCAACCTACAAAAATCAAGGTACACTGGGTAATTGTGTAATTATGTGATCAATGTTATTCCTTTTCTATAGTGAAGTAGTTTAATTCGAATATGGTAACCTCTTGAAGGTGGTTATGATCTGTTGGGACGGACAAAGGATCAAATTAGAACCACAGGTTTGAATTTGTCTTCTATTCTGAATTTATTACTAAGGATCCCATTGAATGATACTAGCAAGAACGTGTGACTACATGGCTACTTGCTTTGGCACATTCACATGTTTGTGTTATCTAATGTTGTACATTCACGTGCATGTTCCTTGTGTATATTACGGTCTAGATAGTGTTTATTCAGTTTGAGTAGAATTAGTGTACAATTATATTTAGTAGGCTTTCAACATTTTTGAGTTGTGCAGTGTGAAACCTATAACAAATTGTGATGTATATCTTATATCGTTTAGTTTTTTATGTAACTTATTCAGGAAGACCATGATTATGATATCATGAAAAGCTCGAATCACAAAGTTAAGAAATAGACTATCAGAATAGATATCCACAAAGACCGTCGACAACAATTAAGGTTCGTATATGCACGATAACTTTTGTTTTAAAAAGGTGACTTATCTGGTTATTATAATCCTATGTGGAAGTTGAAATAACGGGCATAAAAAATCTGATATAGCGTCGACTATCTGAATAGATATGCACAAAGACCGTCCACAACAATTTCGGTTTATTAATCACCTTCATCAGATACCTTTTTTCTTTTTCTTTACTAGGTTGAGAAGTAGTTAGCCAGAGCTGGATCCTAGACTTGAGTGGCTTACACTACTTAGTGGCTTAATGATGTTCTATGGCCAATGGGTCTTAACTATCAGGTATGATAAATTACAACTCTTCATTGAGAGATTTATATTCAAATTTGCCTTATTGATTTATCAACTGTCTTTGATAATGGTCCAATTTATTGAAAATGGTTACGAAAGTATGTGTTAGATTTTCGGTCTAACTATGAAAGATCTAGCTATTTTGTTAGCTCAGTTGTTGGACTTTAGCATCGATTTTATCTTATTTCATACTGTTTATGGTTAATGTTGTGCGTCATGTGAATTGTGCATACCTTATTTCAAATTCTAGGCCAACGGCATCTTTGTACTGCTTGAACGAGTCTAAAGCCCAAGTCTCAGCATACACCAATCACCTCTTGATAAAATAGAGAAAATTTGCAATCACACCCATAAAAAAACCACTGTCGCCGTAAAAGAAAGCCACAACTATTCTCGTGCTAGAAGGTTTTTTAATTGTTACAGTTTAGTTGACCAGCGACATTTGCGCTTGATATGATAGGTGCTCTAGGTAGTAAATGGATAGAATGACACGTATTCGGGTAAAGTGTCGAAATAGTGTCGTTTGACTATTTACCTGCTAATTTATATGTTTTATGTTCTATCCTAAACTGATATTTGGTTACTTTTTATCATCAGGGGTCCGAGAACGTTTCTATAAAGAAGTTCATGAGTGCCGAGGAAGCAAAAGAGCGTAAGAAGAAAGGAAAGAAAAGTCCATAAAATGAGGTGGTTTCTGTTTCTTCTTTTGCTTTTCTTAGACTAAAGAAAGAAAACAAATATAAAGAAATTAAACTAATCAATCAGAGTTACACTAACATTTTAACTAATTTTACTGGCAAAGAAATCTCCCTAAGGTAAGAAGCTTGAAACATCTAGAGAGATGCTGGAAGATGAAGCACAAGTTGGGGTATATGGCACCAACTGTTATACATGCCAGCTCACTCGTGTCTGGAAAAAAAGACCAGGTGAATCTACATGACAAGTTCAATAAATCCATTTAAAAGTCCTTCCCTGGAACTATTGAAGACTTGGCGGTGAAAGTCAAGAACAAAAAGGCCGAACAAGAGAAATCGACTATCTGGGATAGTGTAAACGATGCTAATTCCTGTAGTTTTAATACAACCCGGATTTACCCATTTCTCAAAAGGTTTATATCGGCGAGGAAACCCTGACCCCGTGCACCCTTTTGGGCGCCGACTGACCCTTCCCCAAGGACCAAGGCCCAGGCAATGAGCACCTGTTCTATTGACCTAATTAGCCAGGAGTTGGGATTGAACCCAGGACCTATTTCTCAAATGCCCTCCTTGACCGGTCAACTGGACGTTTGCGGTGGAGGAGTGATACCATTGGAGCAAAGCTCCTTTGGTCGGATTTACCCATTTATAGTGGTTGATAAGTCTTTTCATTTACCATCATGCATAGGTAGATCGTGTGATGACATTACTATTGGTTGAAATGGGCAAAAATGGTTTCCTGGATGGTTACCAAAGATTGGTGATTGGAATTTTGTTTTTAGTTAGACATTTGTTTGTTTTTTAGGGTTCTATGCAAGTTTTTTGCTCATGGTGCGTGTTTGAAAGGGGAGCGTTGTGAGTTCTAGCATGACTGGAAGCATCCGGCTAATATTGTGAGGTATTTTTAATTTGCTTACTATGGGATGAATAAGTATTTAAAATAGTATAGGACATCTCATTTTCCCTGGTGGTTTGTTTCCATGTTATAAGAGTTGTGTACACCTTATCAAAAAGAATGGTTTTGTTTCTTGAGACGTCTGTTTTAGTAACTGTGATATCTTTTTATGACAGATCGAAAACAACACATTTCTTAGCCTAGATACCTCGATGATTGCGTCTTGGCAAAGGTACAATTTTCTTTATAATTATTTCAGATTCTATGTGTTCTTTGTTATGCTTTTTCAAGCTTATGTGGTGTTTGTTTCTATTATCATATCCTTGGTACATACTGTGACTGTTTGCCATGAGGTTGGTCTACCCAACTCTACACACTCTCTTCTTCACCTTTGCTTGGAAATGGGGACTATGAATTGGCGCTTCTATCTTTTTATTATTATAATTACCTTTAATTCTGTTGAATAATTAGTTACACTATACAATGAAGATAACCCGGAAACTTACTCCATGTCTTTGAGACTGTTCTTGCAATCAACTATGGTCTCACACACTAATTTGACAAGGTTTAGAGAGCAGGGATCATGTCTATAACGTATGATACATAATATTTATACTAAATGTCAACCTTCCACAAACATAGTTGTCTAGCCAGTAAGTGTGATAAAGTTTAAACTTTTCTGTCTCTGTATTCAAAAAGTTATCAAGAGGATAGAGAAATGCTTAAGATGGTAGCATAACAGAACTCATTTTCTCTCTATTTTGTCGAACGTATTATTTGGTTACTTAAAGGAAGCTTTTATTTTATTGTAAATAATATTATTTGATATTGTTATGGAGCTGTATGAATCTTTGGCAGATAAAATTGACTGACATAATTGTGAATGCCTACATTTTGAATCTATAACATATATAGTATTATGGTTCCACTTCATTGATTTTTGGAATCATCATTCCGTGTATAGCTTCAGATAGAGAGTATCTGATTTTTTTTTCACGATCTGTAAGTGCTCTTTGTTAACACAAATCAGGGACTATGTTACGTCATACGCACCATAAAACCATATCTTACAAAAACATACATAAAACAAATTTCTTATTAAAGTTGAGTTGGCAAGGTAAATAAAAGCTGAGAAGCTACTTAACAATGACAATAATTAAAACCTTTCTTTCAGCAAGTAACTGCTGAAAGGACTAAGGAAGAGCGTAGATGGTGATCATGGGTTTGGAAACATCTTGGAGAGGAAGGACCAAGGAAGAGTTGATTTTTAAAAATGTGATTTCATAGAAGCAATGGATGAGTAGTCAAATGATAAATCGACCCTCATGTAATAATCCATCTTCTTCCTTATCACTCAACTGTTACCTTGATTTAATAATCTAACTAAAATCATCTTTAACTTTGATGGTATTGCTCCGGTCAAGTATCAATGAATATTATAATTCCACCGTAAATAATATGTCATAAGTGGACCTTCTTGGTGAAAATTAATAAAAATGAATTTGTTAAAGTTAAGAAGTTCGGTTGAAGTGTTGCCTTTTGAATATGGATGATGATGACACAATGGTTAAAGTTTGGGAAAGTGTATGAAAAATGGAGGTGAACCAAAAATGTCTTGAATATAGTATTGTTTATTAGATGGACTCAAAGAATTTTTTTTTATTTATACTCTTTATTAATTACTGGGTGAAAACTAAAAAAATGTTCTTAATCAATTTCGTACTATATAAAGAAGTTTATAGTTATATAAAAATTAGCATGGACCCGCGCAATGTAGCGACAAGTACTCATAATCACTAGTTTGTATTGTTAAAGTTGTAAAAAATAAAAAAAAAACTTTTAAATTTTTAAAAAATTAATAGTTAATAAAAATATAGCAAAATGGATATTGAATTAAAGAGCATTAAATTTGTGAAATTAGATTATAAAAATAACAAATAAATAAATTTTTTTTTCCGTTTAAAAGAAAAAATGTTATTTTAATAGATTGTTACAAAAGTTTGTTACAAATGGTTATAGTATATAATGTTGATGAAAATATCAACAACTTGCTTTATTTAGTAGGAAAAAAAATCTAAATTTTCAGCCTTCCTATTTTAAGAAGATCCTAAATGATTTATATAATAGTATAGATATAGATATTAGAGGTGGTAAAATGGATGGGTTGGGTAGGTTTGGAAAATGGGTCAAAGGATCATGGGTAAAATGGGTGTGGATTAAATGGGCACGGGCTAAAGAGACGCAAATCAAGCGAAGAGGCAAAATATATATTTATATGTGTAATTAAGAAATTTTAAAATTATGGAAAACTAAACGAATCTAAAAAGAAAAACAAAAAAAAGTTTGAAAAAAACAAAAATATTATATTATAAAATATAATACTCATTTGATCAATCTGTTAATCTTCACTTTCCATTTAAATTATTTTAATATATTTACATTGTCCAAATATCACATTACTTCTAAAAAGTACCTATTATATCTATATTTATTTAAATAAACACAAATTACCACCTCTAAAAAAATATACTGTCATGTGCTTCATTCTTAAAATTTGTAAATACAATTCGTATATAAAAATGTCTTTAGTCAATTTACAAGTTGAATTGTCAAACACTTACAAAAGAGACCCTTTGATTATTACGATATAAAAATCATAATTTAATCCAAATATTAGTTATTAGATTATTCATTTTTAAAACAAATAATTTATTTTTAAAACAATAATTTAATCCAAATGCTAATTATTCAAGATTGTTGTGACATAAAACATTATATTTCAAACCACATTTTATAAACGATAATTATTTGATTATTCATATTTAAATCGAATAATCTGTTTTCAATAAACAATCTCAAACCATCCCTTTATATGTTGTTTAGACAAAAAATAGGTTTTACAAGATAAGTTAATTCAAGTATAATCCAGTTTTGTTTTGTCGAAACATCATTAAATTTATTTATGCTTGGTTCAAAAAAATTTATTTATTGTTAAATAAGAGATGACTGAATATTTTTTGTTTCGATAAAGACGATAAAAATCAAATTGAACGACAAACACTGTTTATAAAGAAGTCTTATATTGTATTTGAATAAGCATGAATGTTTAATTGTTTTCTTAATAACATTTACAAAGAAGTCTTATGTCGTATTTGAATAGGCATTACCAATGTTTTAAAGATTGTTTAAAAGAACTATTTACAAATGAATACTCACTCGTTTATATTTGTACAACCAAAGATTCACATAGGATAAAACACGTCCATTGGATAGGTCAAGGCCTAACAATATAAAAGATTAGTTTAATTTTAGTTTTCTTTTAAAAAACGGGTATCACTGATAACAATTATACAATGGATATACAAACCTACTTTTAGAAGGAAAAAAATTAAACACGGTACTTGGGTTGGGTGTAGCAAGAACTAATAATCTCAAATGATAATTTACGTTTAACCAACGTAAGTTTTTTTTAACAAAAAAACCGATATTTGTATAACGAAAGATTCACATAAAACAAAACACGTCCGTTGGGTGGGCCAAGACCTAAAAAATTCAAAAATTAGTTTCTTATAAGTTTCCTTTTAACAAAAATAGATACCACTTCCAAAAATATAATTAATACACAAACATACTTGCTAATACATTTCCAAGGTATAAACGAGTAATATCGACTCGTGTTTCATATTTTCGAAACCCGGCTCGACCCGACGAATTTAGGGTGACCCGGTTCTAGAGACCCGACCACGTTTCGAGTTGTCTACAAATAAGCTTTATTCGCATTTCAACTAAAACATTTATTGTAATTTGTTAGTTATTATAGATAGTTTGTTGACTTTTATTTTCACTTATTGGGTGAAATTCATTTCTTTTGTTTGTACTCATTAAATATTTTACGTTGTTCGTAATTCATTCGACGTTAGTTAAATTACTCTTTGGATAATCAATGCCGTTGTTAAATGTAGTTATAATATTGTTTGTAATATATTCCAACAATGCTTAAGGTGTAGTTTCAAAAAAAGAGTATACAAATTGAACCCATCATTATTAAAACTATTTAACCAAAACGGTTAAATCATACTAAACATTATATATCAAAATTCAACTTATACAACGTACTCGAACAAAACTAACACTACCAAAGGCTTTATAACACAAACATCTATATGTCTTACTTCGAGTCAATGTTCTAAATATTGTTAAAAAAACTACTTGCAAACCAAGACTCACCAATTTATTTTATACAACCAAAGATTCACTTGAGACAAAACACCTCCGTTGGGTGGGCCAAGACCTAACAGTATCAAAGATTTGTTTCATTTTAGTTTTATTTTTACAAAAGCAGATCTAGTGCCAACAAGTATAACTAATAGACTAACAGACTTTTAAAATGGTTTTTACGAACCAAACCCGCCCATTAGGCGGGTTACGAAACTAGTATATATATATATATATATATATATATATATATATATATATATATATATATATATATATATATATATATATATATATATATATATATATATATATATATATATATATATATATATATATATATATATATATATATATATATATATATATATATATATATATATATATATATATATATATATATATATATATATATATATATATATATATATATATATATATATATATATATATATATATATATATATATATATAATTTAGTTAAAATAGTGTAATGTCTTATAATTATTAAAATAAAAAGTGTTTTAAACATTTGGATCAACTATTTGATTAAGACACATCAATCTCATTAAATGAAATTAAAAACTATAACTAATTACTTTTCTATGTTAGTAAGGGCAGTTTAGGCAATTGAGTTTCTCCTTAAATCTCTCTAACTATTTGATTGACGTCAATATTTTCCACTATAAATGAGACTTAAAGATAACCATCATCATTTTTTCTTAGAATAAATAAAGCTATCGTCCCTGTTATTCATTTTCCGGTCCCCACTATCTTTCTTGAACCTTACTCGTTGTCGTCTCTATCCACCGTCCATCATCCAAATACTCGCTTATTTTCAGGCGAGGTGTGTGTCATTATTTTGGTTCGTCGAAACGCTAACCTGGACAAAACCTTAGCCGCCCTGAAAGATGATGTTTATATTTTTTTTTAATTGCCAATATCATTTAGGTTCAGTGGTGTACGAGTCTTCGTGCGATGAGGCTAGATTTCACAATGGTACAGACAACGATGTACGATTTGGTAGTGTAGAATCAATGGTTTACGATTCGATGTGTGGCGTGGTTCAAATTCACAATGGTGTACGAGTCATATCGCGAAGCTCGAGTTTATCATGGTGTATGAGTTCGTGGTGCACGGGTCGGTGGTGTACCATTCATTTTTAGCGAAGCTTGAGTTCAAAATGGTGTACGAGTGGGTGGTGTACCATTCTAGTGTGTCGAAGCTCGAGTTCATGATGGTGTACCAGTTGGTGGTGTACCATTCGTGTATGACGAGGGTCGAGTTCAAAATCGTGTACGAGTCGGTTCACAATCGAACTTACCATGATGTACGAGTTATGTTTTGAGTGGCTTTTATAAGATATTTTTTATGTACACGTTCAACTTTGTGTATTAGTAATTTAATTGTCGCAAAACTGATATGCACTATAGTAATATATAATTTGTTAACACGTCATGGGTTGTGACCTTTGTGTATCATGTATCACTAATTTGATTATATGTTTTGATAAACAAAATGACATGAGAATATCATATTTTAACTAGTTTTTACTTTTTTTGCCTCGTTGTGAAAGTATTATTGATCGATGCGTTAATGTTTTGTTTTTGAAAATATATGTGATAAGAAGACAAATTCAATTTGATGGAGTAGCATATTTTTTACTTCTCCAAAATACCCTTGTAGTCCCATTTAATAAGTGATGCCATATATTAATTACTAGTCTCATCAGATGTCAGTTATTAAAAATTAGTGGTTTAAATTGCTTTTTACTTTAACAATTTTAAGCTAATACACCACATTAACCTAACTCTCTCCCTCTCTTTATATATATATATATATATATATATATATATATATATATATATATATATATATATATATATATATATATATATATATATATATATATATATATTATATTATATATATATATATATATATATATATATATATATATATATATATATATATATATATATATATATATATATATATATATATATATATATATATATATATATATATATATATATATATAGTTGGGGTAAAATAAAATAATAATCTTTATAATAAAATAAATAAAAAAGAAATGATGAATGTAGGAGTGACATGTGTCACCTTCTCACAACATTGTCAAACATTATCTCTTTAATAAAAAATAAAAAAAAAAATTTCGAAAATTTTTTACAAAATTTTTTTTTTCAAAAAATAATTTTTTTTTTAAAAATATTTTATTTGTTCAAATTTTTTTTTTCCAAAACTTTTTTTTTTCAAAATTTTTTTTTTCCAAAACGTTTTTCAAAAAATATATTTTTTTCAAAATATTTTATATTTCAAAAATATTTAGAGTCTTGATACACTAAAATTTAAGTGTGATTCACTACAACATATTAATAAAAATCCAATGCATCACAGTTATATGTTTTAGAGCATCATATTTAAGTTAATGCATCAAGGTTTTAAGTTATTGCATCATAATTCCTTCACAAAACTTACAATTATGGTTTAATTCTCATATATGATGCAACACATTTAAAATTACGATGTGACAAATTATAACTATCACACACCAAAAATACATGTGATTACTAATAATATAACATTGATTTTCTATATGATAACTATGATGTAGTAAGTTAAAATCTTAATGCACCAAACTTAACCAGTGCATCATAGTTATAAGTTTTGTGCATCACGAGTGGTGTAGTAATTTATAACCTTAATGCATCATAATTATGACATTGATGCATTATAAGTAAATGCATTATAGTTACCCGTTGAAGAATAAAAATGATATCAATAGTCATCACTTGTATTATTGGTGCATTAATGTAATAGTTTACCGCATCATAATTATAATTATGTACATCATAATTAAAACATTGGTGAATGCACTACAATGTACTAAATTAAAATTGTAATGCATTGATTTATAAACATGATGCACTTAAACATGTAACTATAATGCAATAAAAAAGAATAAAAAATTTTCCAAAAAAATTCTTCGAAAAAAATTTGAAAAAAGAAATTTACGATATTTTTTTTCGAAATTTAATTGTGATGCAGTAAATATTTTTGAAAAAAATTTCGGAAAAAAAGATTTCTGAAAAAAAATTTGGAAAAAAAATTTCGAAAAAAAATTTCGGAAAAAATTTTCGAAAAAAATAATTTTGGAAAAAAATTTCTAAAATTTTTTTTTTAAATTTTTCGAAAAAAATTTATGAATTATTTTTATTTCAAAAATTATTTTCAAAATTATTTTTTAAGTTAGATGACATGACATGACACTATGATGTGGAATAATAATTTGAAAGGATGACACATGTCACTCCCACAATTCACCCTATCTATTTTATTATAAGATTTTTTGTAGAATAACTCCACCCAACGGATACATTTTATTCCATGTGAATCTTTGATTGTACAACTATCTGTTATATATTTTTTTGCTTTAAACTTACTGATTTGACCCTTTATGATTTACTGTTTTGGAGTCGTTAATGTCAATCTATTTAACAATGAAAATCATTTGTAGAGTTAGTCTATTAAAAAATTTGCAAAGTTAGTCCAAATTATAAAATTATACAAATTTAAAAAGTTATTTATTATCTGAAAAATACTTTTTGAAAAAAAATATATTTTATAAAAAAGTTAAAAAAAAAAATTTCTCAAAAAAGCTATTACTTTTTTTAACTTTTTAAATTCGAATAAATGAATAAATAAAATTATATTTTAATAAAAATTGAAAACCATAAATTTTAGAAGAAAATGTTCAGTTTTTTTATCTTTTCTAGAAAATTCGAAAAAACATAATAAAAAAGTTTAGAATTTTTTTAAAAACATAAAAAAAAACTAAACATCTTTTTTCTGCAAAAAAAAATTCAGGTTTTTATAAAAGAAAAATTAATTTTTTTCTTCGAATTTTCAGAAAATAAAATTTTATTTTCAGTTTTTTATAATAAGAATCTTTTTTTTTGTAAAGTTATTTTTTTGAAAAAATATTTAAAATTTTTATAAAAAATTGAATTTTTTTTAGAAGTTTTTAAAAAGGTAGAAAAAACTAAACGTTTTTTTTCTGAAAACAAAATAATTTTCAATTTTTCATAAAAATATTTTTATTACTATTTTCTTTTCTTCGAATCTTTTAAAAAAGTTAAAAAAAATGTTATAGTTTTTTTCTTAAAAATAAATCAATATTTATTTTTATAAATATTTTTTATTATTCTTTTTTTCGAAATACAAAAAGACACGTGTTAGAATAGGTATGATAAAGTTAATGGGTACAAAGTGATTAAGAATTGAATGGGGTATGTATGAATGTACGAGCAGCAATATAATCAATGTTTTTAAACTCGGGTCGATTTGGTCGGGTCAACCGGTTGACCCGGTTTCGGCCGAAAAAACAGATGATATTGACCCGGGTTTCGTATTTTCGAAACCTGGCTCGACCCGTCGGGTTTGGGGTGACCCGGGTCAACTCGGTTCTCGTGACCCGGTCGGGTTTTGATTTTTTCGAATGTTTTGAAAAATATGTAAATTTTACGTATTGTACGGAATTGTATTTTGACAAACCGAGGTTTTAAAACATTGGTTAAAACAATTTGCTTGCATTCAAGTTCATTGCTGGCTTTTTCTATTATATCTAATATCACGTGGCTAGGATAAGACAGTATGCATGACTGTTCAACCAATTACCAACAGCCACAGACCATAAGGGGGCGTTTGATACGACTGAATCGTAAAGAATGGAAATGAGGTACATAATGGAATTGTAAAGAAAGAGAATGACATCCAAATAAAAGAATCGATTTTTATGTTAGGAAAACATAAAGAATAGAGTACGAGAATGAACAAGAGAATTCATTCCTATGTTTGGCAACACACCAAAAAACACATATAAAAAAATAAGTTTATTTTTTGTTGCGTTGATTAAATCCGTTCATAAAATCAAATGCTAGTGAAAGTGATATTAATTTTTTTGTTATATAACATTACATTGATCTTTATACATACATGAATTATGATATATTATATTCTTTATATTATGCAATATAGTACAACGCAATACCAACATCCACAAACGACACCTGCGGTTAATACTTGTTTTTTTCATCTTCATTGCAAAGCCATTTTCAAGAACACTATGTTGAATATGTTTTTTTTTTTATAAAAAACAAGATTTAAATGAAAATAATAGTAAGAAATGAAAACTAAGCTAGTAGTACGTAGTACTACATTAAACAAACCTTTGATTGGACAAACTATACAATTTATGCATTTCAAACGAGATCTAATCACATAGTAACAATGAAGGACATCAACTACTGTATTTTACTTCTCCAAATTTACTTATGGTAGTAGTTTTTGCCGGTAACAACATGTAACAAAGACGAAGATGCGAGCGATTTTAGGCCAAATAAACCTTTGAATCTCAGCGTTTCTGCAAAAGCATTCAACGAATTAAACAAACAACCAGAAAATATTTTCGAGCAGAGACCGGTATAACAACGAGCACCAATCGAGTTACAGAACAATCGATCGAGGACAATGGTTAACGAAATCCACGAAGAGGAATAAAAGCACCATCGTGATGAGGATGACATATGAACAGATCGTTGTAGATGTTGTTTAATCGATGATGGATCTGGAGTAAAAGAAAGGCTAGGTTTTTAGTTTGTTATCTAAATTAGATAACATGTGCCTTGCATGTGACCTGATTTATATACGGTATATTTGGTTAAGCGTTTTTTGATTCTCCGCCTTGTTAAGTCGAGAATGAGCTCCTTTGTATTTGGGACATTCTTTTCATTCTTTACAATTTACAGAGAATCAAAACACGGGAAAAGGAATGGTATTTTCATTCTCCAACTCCATTCCTCTTGTAGAGTAAACACGAGAATTGTAGTGATTCCTTTTCTCATCATTCCATTGTTGCTCAGCATCTCAGATTTTCATCATTCTCTTGTGATTCATTACCATATTACAAAAAAAGAATGTCTAACTAAACATAGGTGGTGAAATTGTCATATACACGAGAGTAGGTTGTGTAATGTGTAGTCCAAATTAGACATCATATCCGACAAGCTATGATTCGGTTTATTCAACTTGCACATAAGGCTAATATGATAAGCCAACTTTCTTCGATTGAATTTTGTTTTAGTTTTAACAATACTTTTAACTAATTTTGGTTTATACGTAGTACTTACATTTTGTGGACGTAATAAAAGTTTATACAGTCTCTTATTTGTTTATTATTATAACTATATGATGTTTTTGTTAGTCGGTCTAAATCTTCATGTTATTTTATGAACGAATACTTGCACTTTTTTTATGTATACCGTTGTTTTTATTTGTATTTCTTTTGAAAGGATATGTGTGATATCAACATAAATTGACCCGAGTTTTAAATAGGTCGAGTTCGGGTTTATTTTTTTTAGCCTTGACCCAAATTGACCCGTCTCGAATTAAACTGAACCCGACAAACCTGACGTGACCCAACTCGATTAACACTTTTTACATTGTAAATATACTTAAATAAGCCAATTTTTAAACTTTTTACTTATGCTCGGGTTGATCCGAACCCGAGTTGACCCGACCCGAATTGACTCGAACCCGAGTGACCCGCGTTCTAATTACGCTCGGGTTCAAATATGACTTTTTTAGTCTCAACCTGATTAAACCTAACCCAACGGGATCAACCCGAATCACACCCCTAGCTATATATTAATGTGTATGATTTTGTTATGCGTACTATAATTGTACATATCAAGTCAACGAACTCCCATAATCTTTTTTTTCAAAGTTCAACGATAACACAATTGTAATCTATTTGCAATCATGATTTTACTCCCTCAAGTTTTGTCGTCTTATAGTAAGTAGAAGTCGTTGCTACGCCATTTTAATTATGCTGATACATTATAGATTCATATCATACATAGTTGACATAAAACTTCTAAGCTTGAATCTCAAACTTTAGTTATTACAAAATGTAAAGGCATATTTAAGGAGAGGCATCACACGACAAATGCTTGGATACTATAAAAGAGGCAATTGAAGGTATAAATGCATAGATATTTTGTTTAAATAGAAAGAAATTTACATTCTATGTCTCTAAAGGAGTTACATGACTCAAAGGTCCATCGTAATTAATTTGATTAATAAAAGGTTTTGAAGTTATACAATATGCGAACTCGTATTTGACTCAGTAATAATGTAAAAGTTTCAAACATGAAGTGTTTCGTTCAACCTGTTTCAATCCATACACCAGCGTTTACTGATGAGTGTTATACTTTGACTATTTAACTTGCACCCTCAATTTCTATTTTACCTTACAAACCATTTTTGCTTAAATTTGGTTCAACATGTGCAGTTGCTTTGTCATCAATATGAACATGGTTCATAAGATTTGAAAGTCTTAAGAGCCAGACTTTGTTTGGTTGCTGGAGAAACACCATGCTTCCTGATCGCCGATTCAATAATGCTTGCGCCATTTTTTCATTCTATAACACAACGTTTGCAGCTTTTGGTATGATACCATCTTTAGAAAAGCTGATCTGCATTCAGACAAATAATGGAGAAAAGTGATAAAAAAAATATGAATGGTGGTAAGTTTAACCTATTTGCTTATGAATGACCCGATTGAATGATATGTGTCATCTTAAAAACGTCAGACTGAATGTTTTAACAAAAATCTTTGAATGACCAAGCAAAGCTGCTTGACCAAAAGGACCATCAAAGTCAAAAAAACACAATCCTGTAACGTTAAGCATTTCCTTATATCGACCGAGACTTTATGTTGTTGGGACTGGAAATCGATCTCTTTGAAGCCGGAGTTTTTAATCCCTTAAGTACAAAAAAAGAGTAAAATTTCTCGATGGTTGCTTACCATGAGGTGTTGCTGTAGAGAATCCACCAGTTCTATCTCGAAGAAGCTTTAATATATCCGATAATGCAACCTGCATTTTATAGATGCGCAATATATCAATCTTACAAACATTCTGGGTGTACCCGTCTGGTGGTTGTGGCGAAGCTTTAGACACCGATGTATTTCTCTTGCCCACTTTAGCGAGTTCCTTCTATGCTCCCACCTAGCAAAAAAATGTCAAATGAAACGCTATTTACTTAGTACACATCCAATTATTTGAAAGTTTAACAGGAGTCCTAGCAAAAACGGGCCTAGAGAAAGGCGGATTCATCATAACCGGGACTGCTTGTTTAGTGTCATGGTGAAGTTGCAGCCAATGTGCAATCTGCTGCACGAAATAAGCATCGAAATTCAGCTAAAAAATAAATGAAATGACATGTCATGGCTAACCATGTGATAACTAAAGTTTTAGATAATGATGTACCATAAACCATTTACTCTATATCACAACTCAGGAAAAGATATCTTGAGATTAGATTACCACATTTCAAGCAGCATATTATATTAGTGTCATAATTTTTGATAAAATATATTTGAAACAGACATTAAAGGCGTACATGTCGTGTCCTCCCTTTATGCTAAAAACATTTATTAACTTACAAAGGACTTACATTTTGCTAGTTCTTCTTCAACAAAGAAACCAAGAAGTTGACACTTATTTTCACATTCTGGAAGATTCGCTTCTCCACCATGCTGCAGTTTCTAATGGCGACTCCTTTAGTAGTTTGTGAACCTGATATGAGTCCGGGCTCATTCACGACAACCATATTTACTGTCAGGTAAATTTTTTAGAAGTGATAGTTTACTTGCAGTTCTATTTTAAATTAATTTGTCACACTTGTCATATGTTCTTTTCAACTCTATAGGCTATGAATCTGTAAAAAATATGAAATTCTATCTAAATTGTTCCAAAGTTTTCCTTTATGTATATGATCCATAGCAAAATGGAGCAGATGTTTACCTATGATATAAATAATAAATTGAAAAATCTTTACGTCTTCGGGCCAAATATCTCTTGTTAATTTATCGATGTCTACATATTTTGATCATATCTCTTTGAAAGTTCTATGCATTAGAGATACAGTTTGGGTAACTTACAACCAATTTGACCCATTGCCAACCAACCCCGCCCATTAAACTTTCTAAGATCAAGTGTTTATTTCATCATAAGATAAAATAAAGGGTACACGGAAAAGCAAACAACTATTTAACTACTACACAATCGTCTCCAAATAGGATGAAAACATCTTGGACTTTCACATTTTTGCAAGAATCTGTGAAAACAATATTCAAATTTTGTTATATGAATTAATGGATTATTAGAAACTTAATATTTATAGAATAAGCCAAAAAACTTAAATTTTCGTGTAGAAATCCATAATTTTGTTTTTTTGGGTAAAATGGACTACACCCCGGTAAAATGCCATAATTTTGTTTTAATGCAGTAGTGAATGGTGATGAATTTGTGCTGTCAAGATAGCCACAAAAAGCTATCAACGGCACGTTAGAACAATATATGTGCTCTCATCTTTCCCTCCATGAATTCCTACTAACATCGTAGAAGTAAACTTCATTAGTAGCATCTTCAATCCAACCACATCTGCCCAAAAAGTAAATACTTCTCCCCACGACTTCAAACCCCAATCCACATAATCTTTTTAGGCTAATGTTATAACTTATATGTGATGATCAGATAAGAGTTCTAAACTAACACATCCTATAATAAGTGAGTAAAAGTAAGCTTGGGTTATTTTTTAACACTTCTGCGGGAAATCATTTACTCCCTCTGGATGAAAATCTTGTTCTAAAAGAGCTAAACCTAATAAGAGCTAAATCTTGTTCACCCACTTGTCATAATCATCTTCAACATAAGAGCTAAACCTATCTATTATTATATATGCATATCTATTATATAGATATAATGCCACAGCTAAAAACCCTATAAATATGACAGGTAACATAATCACAATTTAGCAGTTTAACACACCCCACATAAAAAATGATACACTTTTATAAAATTGTAAAGCTATTAGCTTACCTGTGCTAAAACTATGACCTCTTCAGTTGTCAACAGATAGTTTACCTCTGTAGTCATTTGATCATAGAGTCTTCAGATTGGTCTCGGAAAACAAAGTCATCCTGAGAACAAATAAATAGACTAACAACCAGAACCAAAGAAAAAATTAATGTGGTGATCGTTAAGGTACATATAAAAAAGGAGTCTTAAAGCTATATCAGGCACTTTACTACTTTTTGTAGTTGAAACTCCTTTGAACATATATGCTACAATAAACACGACAATGGTAGCATATATCTTATCTTATTTTATCTTACTATATTATAAAGTATTTGGGACTTTTTATTTTTAGAAAGTCTGAAAAATTCAGACAAACACACTTACTTAAAATAAAAATCTTACTATATTATAAAGTATTTGGGACTTTTTATTTTTAGAAAGTCTGAAAAATTCAGACAAACACACTTACTTAAAATAAAAATTTTGTTTAAAACACCACACATAAGACCACCGGATCAGAAGTATCAACAACCGTCAACATTGACGAGACCACCACCGTCGAAACCGTCACCATTGACTGGACCACCACCGTTGAAACCGTCACCATTGACGGGACCACCACCGTCGAAACCGTCGTCATGAAGTTACCCGCAAGGAAACTGAAGAATTTGACATTACTTTTCAGTTGAACTTAAACCCGTCGAAGTCGGACATTTATGAGTTTTCCGGTACGGGATCTGATTTATCCGGTACCGGATCTGATTATTTTGGTATACCTGAAGGCGTCTGATTTAAGGAGGCGTGGATGAACGGGTGTAGAATAAAGTTTTTGACTTTTGTTTTTGTTTTTATTCTGTTTATTCTGTTGTACAACTTAGAGGATTATACAAATTGATGGTTAAGATGAGCAAGTTGATAGTGGCTGCGTACATGTGTGTGACACAACGAAAATAAAAACCCTACTAGATATATTGGATCAACTACACAAGCCCAACTTATATCTTTGTAATATGTAAGCCCAACTTTAAGAAATTATATTTGTTAACATCATATTTAGTATAATTATATACGGAGTATCTTTATACACTATATATAACAATTAGATAATTCTATTAAAATTTTTAGCCAAAATGTTTAGCTTAGTTTGAAAATCTAAATTGTTTGCAAAAAAATAAAATTACATCAAAAAATTAAGTAACAACCTTTAGTATTTATACATATGAACTTATAACATGTTATTAGAAGTTTGTAATGGTTCATTTAGAACACAAAAATTGTAGCAGCTCATTTATAACACATAAATATTTTTGACATTTATGAAAGGTTGTAATGGCTCATTTATACCAAAATTTTAATATTATATCAATGTTTTTCGTTTATGTAATTACATCAATATTCTTTATAATTTTTTTTAATTACATGAGTATCATTTACAAACACTTGTAATTATATCAATAATTTCCCGAAACATTTGAATTCTCATTTATATTTAAAAAATAACATAGTCTTTCATTACTCGAAGAAAAAATATAAACAAATTAACATATATGGTAGTATGTTTTTTATGTTTATATATAAATATAAAATTTTTGTACGTATAGTTTTCCTTACTCTAAAAATATATATGAACAATATAATTATGATGAATATAATATTCTCAAATATTAAATTAAGAATAATTATAATTTAGTTACAATAATATTTGAACATATATATGAGTATCTTTAAGAATATTGATGTAGTTGCAAAATTTTGAAAAGAGTATTGATTTAATTACAAAAGTTACAACTGTATTTATGTACTTTTAAAAAAGATACTGATATTATATTGAATTTTTAGAAGGATAAACATGTAGATTTTTTTTTATGAGATCTAAAAATTACACCGTAAAAAAGTATGTCGAAAAATTATCATCAAACACAATAATCACGGGTATCTGCCGCCGCATTGCGCGGGTACCCGACTAGTTATTCTTTATTGCTTCACTCACCAGGGATAGATAAAAGTGCATCACATGACCTTCTCATCTGTTTCTTTCTTTTTTACTTGGCCATCCTCCTCATCCGCGTCAGTCTGTAAACACAAAAAAACACTTGTAGCACAAAAGCATAGATTTCAATCTTAAACATGTCCTTGTCAAAGAATATGCATAACCATGTAAACATGACATTTCTTTTAGCTTTTAACTCTACCAGCGCTAATCAAGTTTGGAAGAAAGATCACAAGTCACATAACCGGACTCGAAATCAAAGGGTCTCAGTGGTCGTGTATCAATCGTAGGTATACATTCAGGAAAACCAGTTTTCACCGGTATTGCTCTTCCATAAGGCTAAAAATGTCAAATACCAGTGAAATAAATTGCTAATTCTGCATATAGTTAATTAAACAACCGTACCGAATAGAAAGACATACAAAAGGAGATTGAAGGTAAAAAATACATGAGTTCACTATAAAAATAGAATCAATATGAATAGAAGCGTGGAGTATACCTATTGGAGGCAAGGAATTAAGCATAAGAATAACCTTTTCATCTAAGGAGAATGCTTATGAGAAGCGTCCTGAAAGATAAATACTAAACTATGTACATAAATTCTAGGCTTTGGTTTTCTAGCTTGACTTCTATTAGCAGGTTTGGGCATTTCTTGCTTCATACATTTATACAACTATAATATGAAAAATCAAATGGTCAAATATGACACGCGTTACCTTATTTATGCCCCCGACTATTCTTTAAACATCAGAGTTCTAATAGTGTTGTTGGCAGACCTCATCTCTTATAGTCTGCAAATAAGCCATTTGTTGCATGGTCTTAGAATTCGGGCTGTTGTCCATTTCATCATCTGCCTACACTGCACAATCATGCTCAAAGTGGACCCCAATCATGTTAACCCTGCATATAAATACCATATAACATAAAACTCAATCAGTGTCCCATTCTGATAACATCAATTCGTATAGTTAGGTTCCTTTGTGTGTTACTTTTGACTGTAGCAGGATTTTTTCTTGGTTTTGTTGGACATTTCTCATTGCAATGTCTAGAATTACTCTGTTCTTGGTGAGTTTGGGTTATGGGTTTGCAGCCATTTGTGTAAGGGTGTTTGGTGTATCTGGTGGATTAATGAAGGAATATGCACTACACCTGAAAGCATGGTTTTTGAGTGGTTATGGTAGTAAAAGTGCAGAGGAAGTGCCGATTACTATAATGAAGTTGTTTCATATCCATTTATTTATATTGTGCTTGTCTTTTTTTTTGGTTGGATGTTAGTTAAATAACTCATTTTGGTATTAGAAGTTCAAATAAAAGTTCCACAAACAATGCTCCTAACAGGATGTTTAGAACCTTTTGTCACGGTCAACTAATGGGTTATATATTATTGATGTAGTGGGTTAAGTTAAAAGTTCTTCCTGCACCATATCTCGATGCAACCCAATATGCTTATTGTGAGAATAATGGCTCATATCAAGTGGGCAAATTGAAGACATCAATAAATGGCAAGTTGGTTCTACAAGTTGGCTAATATGCATGAACTAGCAATTTGATTCACAACTTGACATGAATCTTGAAGCCTATAAATAGAGGCATTTCCCTTGTAGTTTAGGCACACCAAAAACACACACAAGTAATCTTGTGTAGTTTCCTTAGCTCTCTCTTTTAGTAGTATTAGTTTGTTGTATGTTTCTATAAGAAATATATGAAAAGTTTGGTGTTCCATTCTTGGTTTCTTTTAGTAGCTTTAATTTCAACAAGCTAGTTTTGGGGTAAGCTTATAGTGTTGATTTATTCACACTCTTTACCTAGTCGGTGGGATATTATCGCGGTTATTCCACAACAAGTGGTATCAAGAGCCGAGGTTATTCTTAGTATGCTCTGTGGTTGCAATTCAATTTGATCTTCCACATCAAAAAAGAATTACATTGGTCTTTTGTTAGAAGCTGTTGAAAATTAATTTATACTCGAAATGGTGGACGGTAAAGTTGACAAAGTTCCTTCCACATTGGTGGACCCAACATCTTCAAGCTGGGCTAGACCAGTCTTGACGAATGCAAGATTGGCGGTGGAGGTATTCGATGGCACGGGCCATTTCGGTATGTGGCAAAGTGAGGTTCTAGACGCTCTTTTTCAGCAAGGTCTAGACATTGCCGTTGAAGAAAGTAAACCAGAGGATGTAGAAGAGAGGAATTGGTTAACCATTAATCGGTTAGCTTGTGGTACGATTCGTTCTTGTCTTTCGAGAGAGCAACGATATGCTTTCTCAAAAGAAATATCCGCTTACAAATTGTGGGTGGCGTTGGAAGAGAAGTTTCTGAAGAAGAATTGTCAGAATAAGCTCTTTATGAAGAAGCGACTTTTTCGCTTCACATATGTACCGGGTACCACAATGAATGATCACATTACTAGTTTTAATCAACTAGTAACCGATTTGATGAATATGGATGAGGTGTTCAAAGACCAGGATCTAGCATTGATACTTTTAGGATCGCTTCCAGAGGAGTACGAGTTGCTTGAAACAACTCTACTAAATGGGAAGGATGACGTGTCTTTAAGTGAAGTGTGTGCTGCTTTGTATAGTAAAGAACTGAGAAGGAAAGACAAGCAAATTAGTTCAAGTGGAGACGCAGAAGTTTTGCTAGTTAGAGGTCGTTCGCAGAAAAGGGGCACCGATAAGAGAGGGAGATCCAAGTCAAGGCAAAGACTAAGCAAAGATGAATGTGCCTTTTGTCATGAAAAAGGTCATTGGAAGAGAGATTGTCCAAAGTTGAAAACCAAAGACAATCAGTATAAAGGGAAAACTGTAGCTGAGGCGAATGTCACTAAGTGTGATGATGAAGAATCAGATCTCTCACTAGCAACATCGTCAAGTAGAAATGCTTCTGATATATGGCTATTGGATTCCGCATGTAGCCATCATATTACACCACATCGAGAGTGGTTTAGTAATTTTGAAGAACATGAGGAAGTTGTTTATACATCAGACGAAACTCTCCTCACTACTCATGGTATTGGTTCCGTTCGATTGCAGAATGAAGACGGAACAATTGTAACCTTGAAAGGTGTTAGTTATTCGCCAAAGTTGAAGAAGAATCTCATTTCCGTTGGTACTTTAGAATCTAAAGGTTTTGAAGTAAGAGCGAAAGATGGGGTTATGAAGATCATCTCTGGCGTACTTGTAGTAATGAAGGGTATTCGTAAAATAAACAATACGTATCACTACAAGGGTAGAACAGTTGTTGGAACTCTAGCAGCTGTTACCGATGGTGATAGAAACTCAGAAGCTGTGAAGCTATGGCATATGCGCTTAGGAAATGCAGGAGAAAAATCCTTGAAGTTGCTCATAAATCAAGGATTATTGAAAGGACTCAAGTCCTGTAAGTTGGATCTTTGTGAGCATTGCATCAACGGGAAGACGACGAGGGTGAAATTTTGGACAGCTATCCACAAGACACAAGGTATCTTGGATTATGTCCACTCTGATGTGTGGGGTCCCTCAAAGACAAAATCTTTAGGAGGGAGACACTACTATGTGACCTTTGTTGATGACTTTTCCCGTAGAGTTTGGGTGTACACGTTGAAGACAAAGGATGAAGTGCTAGGAGTGTTCATCAAGTGGAAAAAGATGATGGAAACTCAGACGTGCAGAAAGATCAAACATCTCCGAACAGATAATGGCGGAGAGTATAAAAACGATCTTTTCACAAAATTTTGTGAAGATGAAGGCATCGTGAGGCATTTCACCGTCAGACATACACCACAACAAAATGGGGTGGTTGAACGCATGAACCGAACCTTGCTGGAGAAAGTTCGGTGTATGTTATCCAATGCTGGGTTGGGTAAAGAATTTTAGGCTGAAGCTGTGACGTATGCGTGTCACCTCGTTAATCGTTTGCCATCAACTGCTATTGATGGGAAGACGCCATTGGAGAAATGGTATGGGAAACCTGCTACTGATTATGATTCCTTACATGTATTTGGTTCCACTGCGTATTATCATGTGCAGGAATCAAAGTTAGATCCTAGAGCAAAGAAAGAATTATTCATGGGGATCACCTCTGGAATCAAAGGGTATCGTTTGTGGTGTCCAGAAACGAAGAAGACGATCTTTAGCAGGGATGTCACCTTTAATGAATCTGCCATGTTGAAAAAGGTGAATGCTGAGCAGTTAGATGGAACTCCCAAAAAGGTGGAGTTTGAAAGAATAATTGTACCAGCTGATAGAGTAATCTATGATGATTCTCCTATGGTAGAAGGAGATTTTTAAGAAGAGGAGGTTCAACCTGAAGAACCTCGACATCAACAACATGAATCAATTGCTACTAGCAAGCCAAAAAGAAAAACCAAAAAGCCTGCTCGCTTTAATGATACGGTGGCTTGTGCATCTTCAATTGCAGCTGATGATGTTCCTACTACTTACTCTGAAGCAGTTCGAGACTCAGAGAACGAGAAGTGGAGGATTGCCATGAGCGAAGAAATGCAGTCTCTTCAGAAGAATCAGACATGGGAGTTGACCAACCTCCCAGAAGGGAAGAAGGCAACTGGATGCAAATGGGTGTATGCAAAGAAAGATGGATTTCCTGGCCAAGATGATGTTCGCTACAAAGCAAGATTGGTAGCTAAAGGCTACGCTCAGAAAGAGGGAATTGATTATAATGAAGTTTTTTCTCCAGTGGTAAAACATTCCTCTATTAGAATTTTGTTGGCTTTGGTAGCAGAGTTGGATTTGGAACTAGTTCAGATGGATGTGAAGACTGCATTTCTACATGGAGACTTGGAAGAGGAAATCTATATGGTTCAGCCAGAAGGATTCAAAGTTGTTGGAAAAGAGCATGAAGTATGTAAGCTTCATAAATCGTTGTACGGATTAAAGCAATCCCCAAGGCAGTGGTACAAGAGATTTGATAAGTTTATGATGGAGTCGAAGTACACAAGAAGCAAATACGACCATTGTGTCTATTTGAAAAAGCTGCAAGATGGGTCCTTCGTATATCTTCTTCTATATGTAGACGATATGTTGATAGCTTCTCAAAGTCTAGACGAGATTGAAAAGTTGAAGACTCGGTTGAAAAGCGAATTTGAGATGAAGGATCTCGGTGAAGCAAAGATGATTCTCGGCATGGAGATAGTCAGAGACAGAAAATTGAGGAAGATTTGTTTGACTCAGAAACAATATCTGAGAAGGGTTCTAAAGCGTTTTAGGTTCGACAAGCAAATAAAACGAGTTAGTACTCCACTCGCTTCTCAGTTTAAGATCAGTGCTACTATGTCACCGAAAAATGATGCAGAAAGGGCTTACATGGAAAAAGTACCTTATGCAAATGCTGTCGGTAGCTTAATGTATGCTATGATATGTACTCGACCAGATATTAGTCATGCTGTTGGGATGGTGAGCAGGTATATGCATAACCCTGGAAAAGGACATTGGCAAGCTGTGAAATGGATACTAAGGTATATCCATAACACAGTAGATGTCGGGTTAGTATTCGAACATGGAAGTAGTCAATGGGTGGCAGGATATTGTGATTCTGACTATGCTGGAGATTTAGACAAGCGAAGATCTACGACAGGCTATGTTTTTACTCTAGCAAAAGCTCCACTTAGTTGGAAGTCTACCTTACAGTCAACTACTGCTTTGTCAACTACGGAAGCAGAGTATATGGCGATTACAGAGGCTGTCAAGGAGGCAATTTGGCTTCAAGGGTTGCTCGATGAACTTGGAATCAATCAGAAATTTGTGATGATACATTCTGACAGTCATAGTGCAATTCATTTAGCGAAGAATCAAGTTTATCACGCAAGGACGAAGCACATTGATGTTCGGTATCATTTCATACGAGAGATACTCGAAGAAGGTGGAGTTAGAATCCAGAAGGTTCATACCTCAAAGAATCCTGCAGATATGCTGACTAAAGTACTAGGTGGGATCAAGTTCAATTATTGTTTGTACTTGATCAATGTTATGAAAACGTAATGGTTGGTTTGAAGACTCCACATGATTGACGACAAGATTGAAGAACTCATATTCGCCAAGGTGGAGATTTGTGAGAATAATGGCTCATATCAAGTGGGAAAATTGAAGACATCAATAATTGGCAAGTTGGTTCTACAAGTTGGCTAATATGCATGAACTAGCAATTTGATTCACAACTTGGCATGCATCTTGAAGCCTATAAATAGAGGCATTTTGTGACACCCCAGGCAAATCCCACATCGGCTGTGGCCAGGAGAGATCTTGGCTCATAAGAAAACATTTGCCTTCTCATGACACAACGCGTTTTGTGGTCTACTGCACGTGGGGTTCTTAGGAACTGGCAGTTAAGCGTGCTCATGTCAGAGTAGTACTAGCCTGGGTGACCTGCCGGGAAGTCTTCACAAGAGGGCCACAAAGCAAAGCCGTGAGCTTGCGGGCAAAGCGGACAATATTGTGGTCTGAGTAGGCGGGATGTTACAAGTGGTATCAGAGCCACTCCTGAGCCGTTCAGGATGGTGGGGCAAACCTCATCGAGGACGATGAGTCCCGAAGGGGGGGTGATTGTGACACCCCAGGCAAATCCCACATCGGCTGTGGCCAGGAGAGATCTTGGCTCATAAGAAAACATTTGCCTTCTCATGACACAACGCGTTTTGTGGTCTACTGCACGTGGGGTTCTTAGGAACTGGCAGTTAAGCGTGCTCATGTCAGAGTAGTACTAGCCTGGGTGACCAGCCGGGAAGTACTTACATGAGGGCCACAAAGCAAAGCCGTGAGCCTATGGGCAAAGCGGACAATATTGTGGTCTGAGTAGGCGGGATGTTACACATTTCCCTTGTAGTTTAGGCACACCAAAAACACACACAAGTAATCTTGTGTAGTTTCCTTAGCTCTCTCTTTTAGTAGTATTAGTTTGTTGTATGTTTCTATAAGAAATATATGAAAAGTTTGGTGTTCCATTCTTGGTTTCTTTTAGTAGCTTTAATTTCAACAAGCTAGTTTTGGGGTAAGCTTATAGTGTTGATTTATTCACACTCTTTACCTAGTCGGTGGGATATTATCGCGGTTATTCCACAACACTTATGTTTTTATATAGGTGCAATTGAGTCCAGCTTTTGAACACCTTATTCTATATTTCTCCTTTAGTTAGCTTTAAAAAAGATGCATTCAAAATATATCGAGCTCGATTCGAACTCAAATTTTTCTTGAGCCGAGCTCGAGCTTCCCTCAAGAAAGTTCGTGTAGCTATCAAGCCTAGCTCAGTCACCAATAATATAATAAATGGCCATAAAGTGGGAAGATGACTTGTTCAGCATTAAGTGGCCATAAAATGTCGTTTAGGACATTAAAAGATTTAACCTCCGCTATATATAATGTATAAAAATAACAAAAAAACTTAAAGAGAAACTTATAATTGATGAACGTCTAAAATCGCCTAACACAAACATCAATACAGCATCATACATTAAATTTGAGGTATAAGGGCAGGTCCATCATAAGCAAATTGTGAAAGAAGCATATGAAATCGTTAACAGTTTGGAGGAACCTAGTGCGTAACTTAAAGTCTACCAAAGTTCTTGAGATTAGAAATCACGTGTACTGTTGTGAGCTTGGGTTGTAGTCAGGAGTCGCACCAGAGTATTAAGGGCTGCATAGACACAGAACATCTTTGTGAACGCAAGACGAAGGTTAATCAAATATATTAATCTTCTCATCCCGTACACATCCGAGGAGCGTAATTTCATTACTGTCCTTTTCATAACTTCACTGTCAAGGATGTGTAGGAAGCAGACGCGCTTTATATGGACTAACCATAACACCGTTTGCTCCTTCATGGTGTAGTACTCCAGTGACTAATAATTTTCATGGTGTAGTACTCCAGCGGTACTCAATGAGGTGTCTGATTTCAATTTCCAGTGAATCGAAAACCAAGATACTGCATAATTTGGTTTGCAATATATCCAAATCCCCTAAATGGTGATATATACAGTGACTGTTTAGAAAGGGCTCCGTGGAATTTGTTGCTCCAGCTAAATACATAGTTCCGCCACCGATAATATAATAAGTGGCTATAAAGTGGGAAGCTGAGTTGTTCTGCATTAAGTGGCCATAAAGTGTCGTTTGGGACAGTAAAATATTTAACCTACGCTATATATAATGTATAAAAATAACAAAAAAAACCTTAAAGAGAAACTTATAATTGACGAACGGCTAAATCGCCTAACACAAACATCAATACAGAATCACGGCTTAAATTTGAGGTATAAGGGTAGGTCCATCATAAGCAAATTGCCATATGGAATCGTTAACAGTTTGGAGGAATGATACAAGAGATTTTGTGTGGGTGGAAGCGAAGTGAATGATAGATGAAGCGAAAGTTGTCGTTGTTTCGATCTCGGAGTCTCTTCGAATGGATAACGGTCCAAAGTGGTACTAATCGTTCTTGGTGTCGAATCGGGGGTTTGGTTTTCTATTCTACGAAAGAGAAAATGTGTGACGCGAGAAAGGTAAGCTAGAAATGACAATTTAAAAACGATGTAGAAATAAGAAGGTGAAATTAAAAACTTAGAGATAAATAAAATTGTAAATGAAACAAACTTTGAAAACTTAGAAAACTTAACTTAGAAAATTTACGAAAAACTCAAAACAAGAAAAGTTGGAAAAATCGTTCATTCGGATTAATGGAAAAACGTCTCATTCGGAATATCTCATTGATGCGGAATAATATCTTTGACTCGGAATACACGTTGATCCGGAATAAATATTCCGGATGAAGACTGATTCGGAATAACAGGAAATATGGTTGGTTCGGAATGTATGACTGATCCGGAATAATAAATATTCCGGATGAACAATTTTGGTTCGGAATAAAAATATTCCGAATGAAGGACTTTGGAAACAATTGATCCGGAATAAATATTCCCGATGAAGAAGATTGAAATCACTTGGTTCGGAATAGATAGCTGATTTGGAATACTGGCAAAGAAGGTTGATCCGGAATAAATATTCCGGATGAAGGACTACTTAAATGACTGATCCGGAATAAAAAATTATTCTGGATGAAAGACAACTGGTTCGGAATATATGGGAAACAACACTGATCCGGAATAACTAAACAATGTAACTCATTCGGAATGTTTTATGATACAGCTCATTCGGAATGTTCTGGGCATGATGAACAGAAAAACAGGGGACGAAGGCTAAATACGATCTTCACCAAATTAACCAAATCTAACCAAAAGATTTAAACCAAACTTAACACAAATCATGTATTAACCATAAACATCAAATCTGAATCATAAAAACACAAAACCCACTAACTTTTGAAGATCAAATCACCAAAATAAAACTTAGAAAACTTTGAATCAATAAGAACAAGATGAGAAGGATTAAAGGAAGGATTGTATTGAAAGCTTAATGTTAAACACACAAAATGAAAGATTAAACTTATAAATTCGTGAAGGAATAGAAAACAATTAAAATCACCAAACTCCCTAATGGAGTTGGTTTCTACGAACCAAATGAAGAAAACAAGAAGAAAAATAAAAGCTGATCTTCCAAATGTGATGAGAGCTCTATTTATACTCCTTTGTGGGTGGTTGGTGAGTGGGCTTTCCTTCTCTCTTTTTGTCTTCTCGTCTATTCAGCAGAGTTGATGTTTTCGATTCAGATTTGGGATTTGTCGATGAATTAATTCAACTCGTCTTTTAATTTCTTCGTTTAATAGACTTGAGTTCTTCGAAATATGTAAATCTTCCATCTTTGGTCCTTTTCTTCGATAAATCTTCAAATAGGCCCATTGACTTCAAATCTTTTGCATCTCTTGGACAATAGACTTCGTCTTGAGTCTTTTTCTTCAATAAAATCCGTGAAATCCCATGTTTTCCCCAATATTCATCCGGTTGACCCTGAAAATACAATAAACACAAAAACCACGCATAATTCCAAACAAATGATATTAAATACGCGTTTTGGTCTCGTTTTAGCAAGAAATAAGTGGTAAAAGGATGGGTGTTTTCACACCTATCAAATCCCTTACACTTAACCATTGCCATGCCCTCATGCAATGCTTAGTGACAAAGCAAATTTACACTCTTCTCATAATCAATCAACCTTGGCCTTATTAACATACTACTAAACAAAAATTAAAATACTAAGGAAAAATGAAAACTTGAGTAAACAAAAGGGATAGAAAACCATTTTCACTTGAAAATAGCCACATGGAAATAACTTGCAAAGAGATCAAGGACTTACATTAGGGATTTTGTTGCTGCGAAGATTTATCACCCTCAAGTTTCACGTTCCCCAAACTAAGCTTAAAAACGAGATCATTGTTATTATAAGTTAGCAAAACAAACACTTACACACATGGCTTAATTACAAACTTAAACTCCCTTATTCCTAGGTGTGTCTCTTATATTTTATTTTTGTCTTAGAATGATCATGAAGATGCATTTTTGGACTTATTGCGATAGTTTATTAAGGCTGAAAGCAAAGTAGGACGATCTGATTAATATTTAGCTAGAGGACAAAATCTCTTAAAACTGCTTCTCGAGACCTCAAAAAGTTCATATCTTGGCATAACTCGCTTCACGATTTGAGACCTTTATCGGGCCGATATTTGGCATGTACTTCATACTTCATATCTTGAGAGACGTTCTTGAGATAGTGGTCTTCTCTTCGTTTATAGAGTTTCTTCACTTGGAGTATTTTTGGGGAATACTCCAACTTGTTAACCACGTCTTCATGATTATTTCTTCAATCATAATTTGGGATTTTGAGATACAACGATCCGCCTCCTTTTCGGACTTGGATCTATTTATCCTCATACCTTGTAAGGGTCTTTTCAGATAGATTTCTCCATGATCTTTATGGGAGTTTATTGCTTTTCGTCGTGCGCCTTGATCCTTCATTTTGACTTTAGAATAATGCTTTTCACATCTTCTTGGATCTTTAGCAATAAAGTGGAATCCTCATGCCTTGTTAGGGCCTTTTCGGATTCGCCAATCTGCGTGCCCCACTTCATTAGTTATGCCTTGGCTATGAACTCTTATTAATGCCGAGCAACTTTTAAACGATCTTGGGCTAATAGCTAAGTAATTCAATGAAATCGTACGACCTTACTTATTGCATTTATTTATTTACAAGCGATGGGAGGAAAAGCTGATAATTACACCAAGTGTGCTTGCGTAAGAATGCCGACTTATAATTGACTCTATCATTTCTCGTTCTCCACAGTTTAAAATCTCAAGGAATGAGACTCGTGGATGCTTAGCCTAATAAAACAATTAAGGTCTACATGGTTAAGGATACTTGCTAGAATAAACTTGGATAAGTCTATTCGGGTTGAGTCAAAATAATCGCAACGGGCCTAATATATCAAAGATCTCTAAACTAGTTAAACCACTTTATTAATATTTTTGACTTTATTATAGAATATATACATATGGAAGTAGAGATAAAAGGAATGAAATAAAAGACATAAAAAATTTAAAAATACGACTATATGGCCAAAGTTAATTAAAAATTTGAAAAATGCTGAAAAAGATGATTTTCCGGTTAAATGAAGGCATTTTCATGGAAAAGTCCACTTAAGACTTTGATAGAAGTCTCCCCTACACTTAAGATAAACATTGTCCTCAATGTTTAAGCATGTGGGAAAAGTCTTCCCTACACTTATGACATTGTGCACGTTGTTTAAATCAAATTAAGGAGGAGACAACTAAAGTGATCAATTTCAAGTGTAAGAATGAAGAAAATTGAATCACGATAGTTGATTGATAGAACCGGATTTGCGGATAACATGGAAGCACGGTTCTTCAAAGATTTCCAAGATTGCAGTTATCCCTGTAATCACATCACCATACAAACACAAACGACCAAAATAGGCCCCCCCACACTTAGGAGGTTAAAGGGATAGATACTCGGGTTGCCTCCCGAGGAGCGCTTGTTTTTGATAACCGAGTCACGAGCCTGACTCGGTCCCGAATTAATTCAAAGGGAGGGTGGAGAGGGATGGAATCTCATTAGAGATTTCCTCTCCAAAGTATAGCTTCACTCGTTGGCCATTCACCTTAAAATTCTGGCCATTGGTTTGAGCAAGCTCAATAGTACCATATGGTAAAATTTGAGCGATGGTGAATGGGCCGGACCAACGAGATTTGAGTTTTCCATAAAAGATTTTCAACCGAGAGTTGAAAAGTAGAACTTTGTCTCCAACGTGGAACTCTCGGTTTTTAATCTTTGAGTCGTGAATGAGCTTAGTTCTTTCCTTATAGATCAAAGAGTTGTCATAAGCCTCATTCCTTAATTCATCAAGTTCATTGAGTTGGATCTTGCGCAAATCTCCGGCTTTGTTAATATCAAAATTTGCCCATTTCAAGGCCCATTAAGCCTTGTGTTCCAACTCAATGGGGAGGTGGCATGCCTTTCCGTACACTAGACGATATGGTGTGCAACCAATAGAAGTCTTGTACGCGGTACGTAAGGCCTACAGAGCATCATCGAGTTTATCTGCCCAGGCGGCACGATGCTCTCCCACGATTCTTTCAAGTATTCGCTTTAACCCGCGGTTAGAGATTTCGGCTTGCCCATTAGTTTGTGGGTGATAAGCGGTGGAAAGACGGTGAGTGACACCATACTTTGCCATGACTTTTGTGAATTGATCATTGCAAAAGTGAGTCCCGCGATCACTTATAATGGCACGTGTAGCGAATAGTTGCTTTAAAAAGTTACAAACCACCCTTGCATCATTAGTGGGTAAAGCTTTTTCTTCAACCAACTTTGAAACGTAGTCAATGGCTACAAGGATGTATTTGTTTCCTTTAGATGAGGGGAATGGCCCCATAAATTCGATGCCCCAGACGTCAAATATTTCACATTCTTGGATGAAATTTTGAGGCATCTCATCTTTATGTGTGATCTTGCCTTGTCGTTGGCAAGCATCACATCGTTTTACCATTTCGTGAGCGTCACGATAAATGGAGGGCCAGTAGAATCCCGAGTCAAACACTTTTTTAGCCGTGTAGTTGGGACCAAAGTGACCACCGGTGGGTCCTTTGTGGCAAGCTTCAAGAATTTCTAAAGCTGCGGGTCCGTCAACACATCGGCGTATGATCAGATCGGCACATTATTTGAATAGATAGGGTGCATCCCAAAAGTAAGTCTTGATGTCTTTGAAGAACTTTTTCTTTTGTTGGGATGTCAACCCGTCGATGAGAATTCCAGCCGCCAAGTAGTTTGCAATGTCCGCAAACCACGGGGTCTCATCAGAAGTGGAGTTTATAGACATTAAGGTCTCCAAGGGAAAAGAGTCATTGATCTCTTTGTTCGGATGATCCCCTTGGTATGGATCCTCAAGTCTACTCAGATGGTCCGCGGCTAGGTTTTCAGCTCCTTTTTTGTCTCGAATTTCAATTTGAATTCTTGTAGGAGTAAAACCCAGCGAAGAAGTCTTGGCTTAGAATCTTGTTTGTTGAACAAGTACTTCAACGTGGAGTGATCGGTATACACGATCGTGGTGGATAAGACAAGATAGGGGCGAAATTTTTCAAAAGCATACACGACCGCTAAAAGTTCTTTTTCGGTTGTCGTGTAGTGCAATTGAGCCCCACTCATTGTCTTGCTAGCATAATGGATCGGTTGGAAATGTTTGTCAATACGTTGTCCCAGAACCGCTCCAATAGCAAAGTCGCTAGCATCGCACATCAACTCGAAGGGAAGCTCCCAATTAGGGGTAACTAAGACCGGTGCTTTAGTTAGCTTATCCTTTAGAAGGTTGAAGGCTTGAATACACTCGTTGGAAAAGATAAAAGGAGTATATTTTTCCAAGAGGTGGGTCATGGGGCGAGCGATTTTAGAAAAGTCTTTTATAAATCGTCGGTAAAAGCCCGCATGCCCAAGGAAACTTCTCACACCCTTCACGGTTGAAGGTGGAGGTAGTTTGGCTATGACATCAACTTTAGCACGGTCCACTTCTAGACCGGCTTTGGAGATTTTGTGTCCTAGCACGATGCCCTCTTTTACCATGAAATGGCATTTTTCCCAATTTAGAACCAAGCGAGTGTCTTCGCACCGCTGTAGCATATGTTCTAAATTGGCAAGGCATGCAGAGAAAGAATCACCGTAGACCGAGAAATCATTCATGAAGACTTCTATGGTTTGTTCAACCATGTCATGGAAGATTGCCATCATACACCTTTGAAATGTCCCGGGAGCATTACATAAGCCGAAAGGCATACGTTTGTAAGCAAAAGTTCCGTAGGGACAAGTGAATGTGGTCTTTTCTTGGTCTTGGGGATCGATTGGGATTTGAAAATACCAAGAGAAACCATCTAGAAAGCAATAGAAGTCATTGCCCGCTAATCGTTCAAGCATTTGGTCCATGAAGGGAAGAGGAAAATGATCTTTTCTTGTGGCATCATTGAGTTTGCGGTAGTCTATACAAACTCTCCACCCAGTAACGAGATGAGTTGGAATTAACTCGTTGTGTTCATTGGGAACAACGGTTATTCCGCCTTTTTTCGGCACACAATGGATCAGACTAACCCATGGGGAATCTGATATAGGGTATATCATGCCCGCATCTAGAAGTTTGATAACGTCATGGATTTTTGGATTCACCCGTCGTTGACTTTGAATTGTGGGTTTGAAGTCGTCTTCCATGAGAATTTTGTGAGTGCAAAAGTATGGGTCAATTCCGCGGATATCGGAAATTTTCCACGCAGTTGCCTTCTTGTGATCTTTAAGCACGGCGATAAGGCGAGATTTTTCGTCCTCTTTCAAGGCCTTAGCGATGATGACGGGAAGCTTCTTTTCGTCGTCAAGGAATACGTACTCAAGGTGAGACGGTAAGTCCTTGAGTTCAAAATCCGGAGTGTCCTCGATAGATGGTGGAACTAATGATGGATCATCATTGGTAACCACTTCAGGAGAAGGCGGAGGGATAGGATCTTCCTTGAGAAGTTTCTCAATTGTAAGAAGTTCTTCCGCCCAATCGGTAGAAGAATCATTAGAGTTATGATCAAGTGGGTCCAAGCTAGCTTAAATATCATCCCAAAGAAAATCATTTGCTCCAAAAGGAGTTAATGATGGAGCAATTGAGGGAATGGGCTCGACATTGGGTAGTGAAGAGAAATTGCTTTTACAAGCATCATTGAAGTGTTCTTCACAAGCCTCATCAAGAGCATCAATACAATTAACACTCTCTTTGTCCGAAGGCTGTGTTGAAAGTTTACCCATGTTGAAGACGATTTTATCGTCACCGACTCTCATAATTAATTCGCCCGCGGCTACATCAATGAGAGTACGGCCGGTCCTCAAGAATGGACGTCCGACGATCAATGGAATACGAGGGTCCATCTCGTAGTCAACGACAACAAAATCCGCCGGGAAGGTGAATTTGTCAACGCCAACAAAAACGTCTTCGGCTATCCCCACCGGATAAGCAACCGTACGGTTGGCTAATTCCAAGGTCATTTTTGTGGGGACTAGCGCAGGGAGAGATAATTGCTTCCATACACTTAAAGGCATTAAGTTGATACTAGCTCCTAGATCGGCTAGGGCCATGCAATTTTCAATTCCCGGGAAGTTACAATGGATTAAGAATCGACCCGGATCACCAAGCTTGGTTGGAAATTTCTTTAAGAGAACCTCAGAGCAATTCTCGTTAAGTTGGGTCTGAGCAATATCAAGTAGTTTCTCCTTGTCACTAAGAAGATCTTTGAACATCTTTGCATATTTCGGCATGTGAGCGGGAGCCTCAGCGAAGGAGATATTGAAATTCAATTGCTTAAACATTTTTAGAAAGTTTGAGACTTGAATATCGTCCTTGCTTTTGAGCTTCTCTTTCATCAACCTTGATGGATAAGGTATATCGGAAGAAGAGGAAGGCTTTGTAGGAGTAGGTTCACTCACAACCTTGGGTGGTGGAGGGGTAGAAGTAAGAGGTGGAGAAATTGGGGAAGTAGGAGGTGAAGGAATAGGAGTTGATGACTCGTTTTCCTTGGTCACAACCACGGGTGTAGGTGTAGGAAGCTCGGGTTCCTGTGTACCTTTACCACTTCGTGTGGTGATTGCTTTCATCTCCCCTCTTGGATTCGCAACGGTGTTACTCGGAAGAGTACCCGAAGAAGAGGGTTGACTACTTTGGAAGAAACCAGCCATCATTTCCCTGATATCATTGGTTTGACCACTCAAAGAGTTGCGCATATCAGCTCTAAGATCGTTACCTTGTTTGACCATGTCTCCTTTCAAGTTCATAACCTGAGTCTGCAGATTCTTCACAATCACATCATTCGTCCGCATGTACGTTTAAATCTCGTGGTTGAAGACGTTGGGTTGCGTAGGAGGAGGTGCCTGATAAGCAGGTGGTTGGTAAGGAGCGGGTTGGTAAACTTGGGTAGGATGCTGAGGTGGATATGGTTGTCTTTGAGGTGGTTGGTATGGTGCACGAGGTTGTTGCTGATTAGGGCGGTTGGCAGGAGGAAAGCCGGGTGGGGAAAGAAAATTGGAGGAACGATAACTTAGCAAGTTACGGTCTCCTTGAGGGCGGGCTGGATAGCCTCCTTGAGGATAGGTACCATACGCTGCGTTAACATTCTCGCAAGGATAGTCTTGGGTGGCGGTACAAGAAGTGTAAGAGTGAGGACCACCGCATATGTCACAAGATTTACTCAAAGCATTTGCTTGAGCATGTTGTGCATTTAAGGTTTTGGTGTTGTTAGCGGTTTGGAGAGCAAGTGATTCAACAAGCGAAGTAAGCTTATCAATTCTCTTGTCACTGTCACTAGTGCTAGCACTAGCGACATTGGTCCGAACACTCTTGGTTTGCACATGAGACTTATTTTCAATAATATCCCAAGCAGCATTACAAGTTTTAGCCAAAAGATTACCCCCCCGCGGCACTATTTAGTGAATCTTTGTCCGTCATACGTAAACCATTGTAAAAAGTATTGATTTGATGCACCTTGGTAAAACCATGTGGTGGGCATTTTCTCAAAAGATCTTTAAAACGGTCCCAAGCTTCACTAAACGTTTCATCGTACTTTTGTTCAAAATTAATGATTTCATTCTGCAAAGCGGTAGTACGAGAGGGTGGGAAAAAGTAGTTGATGAATTTGGTCTCAAGATCCGCCCACGTAAGAATACTTTGTGGGGGTTCCTTTGCAAGCCAATGCCGGGCTTGTCCCTCTAAAGAGAAAGGAAAGAGTTGTAAGCGTATTACCTCTTGGGGAACACCATTGTATTTCACCGTGTTTGTAAGCTGAATGAACCGGTGAATGTGGTCATGAGGATCATCCATTGGGCGCCCCAAGAAAGGTTGAGCAGAGACCATTTGTATGAAGCCGGATTTAAGTTCAAAATTGTTGGCTGTAACGGCGGGGATGACAATAGGATCATTATTACCGTCTACGTGCGCTTGCAAGAGCTCGATCATTGATTGATTATCCATGTTTGGAACGATTGGAGGCTCGACAACTTGAGGTTGAACGTTAGGAGCTTGAGCGGCTTGCTGCGTCTGTGATCGGGTTTGCATGTACCTACAAAAGAAAAGAAAGCAGAAATATTTTTGTATTTTTTATGTTTTTCTATTTTTTTGTGTTTTTGAAAGTTTTATATTTTTTAGGATTTTTGAAAATTTTTGTTGCAAAGAAAGGAACATTCACGGAGAACGGATCCCAAAATCCAATTTTCTCACAAAAAACCGTTAATCGCTACGAAAAGAGCCGGCGGCGGCGCCATTTTGTGTGGGTGGAAGCGAAGTGAATGATAGATGAAGCGAAGGTTGTCGTTGTTTTGATCTCGGAGTCTCTTCGAATGGATAACGGTCCAAAGTGGTAGTAATCGTTCTTGGTGTCGAATCGGGGGTTTGGTTTTCTATTCTACGAAAGAAGAAATGCGTGACGCGAGAAAGGTAAGCTAGAAATGACAATTTAAAAACGATGAAGAAATAAGAAGGTGAAATTAAAAACTTAGAGATAAATAAAATTGTAAATGAAACAAACTTTGAAAACTTAGAAAACTTAACTTAGAAAATTTACGAAAAACTGAAAACAAGAAAAGTTGGAAAAATCGTTCATTCGGAATAATGGAAAAACGTCTCATTCGGAATATCTCATTGATGCGGAATAATATCTTTGACTCAGAATACACGTTGATCCGGAATAAATATTCCGGATGTAGACTGATTCGGAATAACAGGAAATATGGTTGGTTCGGAATGTATGACTGATCCGGAATAATAAATATTCCGGATGAACAATTTTGGTTCGGAATAAAAATATTCCGAATGAAGGACTTTGGAAACAATTGATCCGGAATAAATATTCCGGATGAAGAAGATTGAAATCACTTGGTTCAGAATAGATAGCTGATTCGGAATACTGGCAAAGAAGGTTGATCCGGAATAAATATTCCGGATGAAGGACTACTTAAATGACTGATCCGGAATAAAAAATTATTCTGGATGAAAGACAACTGGTTCGGAATATATGGGAAACAACACTGATCCGGAATAACTAAACAATGTAACTCATTCGGAATGGTTTATGATACAGCTCATTCGGAATGTTCTGGGCATGATGAACAGAAAAACAGGGGACGAAGGCTAAATACGATCTTCACCAAATTAACCAAATCTAACCAAAAGATTTAAACCAAACTTAACACAAATCATGTATTAACCATAAACATCAAATCCCAATCATAAAAACACAAAACCCACTAACTTTTGAAGATCAAATCACCAAAATAAAACTTAGAAAACTTTGAATCAATAAGAACAAGATGAGAAGGATTAAAGGAAGGATTGTATTGAAAGCTTAATGTTAAACACACAAAATGAAAGATTAAAACTTATAAATTCGTGAAGGAATCAAAAACAATTAAAATCACCAAACTCCCTAATGGAGTTGGTTTCTACAAACCAAAGGAAAAAAACAAGAAGAAAAATAAAAGTTGATCTTCCAAATGTGATGAGAGCTCTATTTATACTCCTTTGTGGGTGGTTGGTGAGTTGGCTTTCCTTCTCTCTTTTTGTCTTCTCGTCTTTTCAGCAGAGTTGACGTTTTCGATTCAGATTCGGGATTTGTCGATGAATTAATTCAACTCGTCTTTTAATTTCTTCGTTTAATATACTTGAGTTCTTCGACATATGTAAATCTTCCATCTTTGGTCCTTTTCTTCGATAAATCTTCAAATAGGCCCATTGACTTCAAAATCTTTTGCATCTCTTGGACAATAGACTTCGTCTTGAGTCTTTTTCTTCAATAAAATCCGTGAAATCCCATGTTTTCCCCAATATTCATTCGGTTGACCCTGAAAATACAATAAACACAAAAACCACGCATAATTCCAAACAAATGATATTAAATACGTGTTTTGGTCTCGTTTTAGCAAGAAATAAGTGGTAAAAGGATGGGTGTTTTCACACCTATCAAGGAACCTAGTGCATAACTTAAATTCAAATATCTATAGTTAAAAGTGAAATGAGCGCTTGCTTAAGAACTAAAGAACCTATTTCCTCATAAACGTAAATTTGCAAACATTAGCAATACCATTATTATAATGGTTCAATGGTTTTTCAAGTCGAAAAACATTTAGGAACGAATGGGAAAAAGGAATGGTTTAGGAATATTTAGGAGTTTAACAGTGGTACCAATACAAATGAAAGCAATCTAAAAAAAGTATTACCATTTGCCCTTGTTTGGCGGTTTTCTTAATCGCTGCTAAACTTCTTCTCTTGTGTCGGCAAATCTTAGGTACAAATAATTGCAATTGTTGAACTTAGCATCCTATACAATTGCAAACGGTGTCTCTCTTGGTCGAAGAAGAAAGTATATGATGATGCATCTACTATCATTATAATCTTAGTTACAAATAAACGCACTTTAAAGGCTTCAACTTGCATATATATGAGCTACAAAAGATATTAACGAACAAACTTAAATCGTTGGGATTTGACTATCCATATTTTCTGTACTAACAACTTGACGCAAAGAAGACACTTAACTGGATGAAACTCATTATCCAAGCTTTGCTGCTGTTGGTAGCTGGTATCATGTATCTCGACACTAAAACATCAAAAACACTCACTTCTTATTTATATGAATCAATTTTAAATGAATCAGTTTTCACCAGTATGTTTCTTAAAAACAAACCCCAAAACTACATTTTTTTCCCTGACAATGTGTTGAACATTGAGGAAACGATCCGGTTAACGAATTTTGATTTTTTCTACTCGTTGACCTTGATAACTTGCTTCCAATAGTTTGCAACTTCAGGTAACCCATTACATTCAGAAATGTAAATTAAATGGAGTATATCTTTTTGGAAACATGACCCACCAAACCCTTAACCTGCAAAACAAAAAAACAGTTTCATTAGGGTTTGAGATTAGGGATTAGGGTTTTAGAACAAAGAGGTGCACCTTTTTTTACGTTTGTAGGTTTTGAGGTGTACCAGTTTCTTGATTAATAAGACGTAATATGTGTTGTTAAAAAAAAAGACGTAATATGTGTATGTTTGGATCTTTTCTAATTTTAGAGTATATCCTGATGTATATGAATGTAGCATTTTTTTTAAGAATATATTATTTTTGCTTTGTATAGAAAATCATCAAAAGTAGCTTGGTTTAGTGGTAAACCTGGATACTTATTAGCCATTGGTCACAAGGTCAAATCTTGCATTCAACACTTTTTTACATAATTTCTGAAAATCCTTATCAAAAATGCCTTTCAAAACGCGATTTTCAAACTACTTTTTTGAAACGCAATTCTCAAAAAACTGCATTTTCAAATCTTAAAAAACGTGGAAAATGGAGATATTTTAGGGATTTCTAAAATTCTATTGGCTAATAGCTGCCATGTCACATATGACTGGGATTAGGGGTGTGGTATCAAGTCATAGTTATACCTATATATAATATCGTAGAAGTAAACTTCATTAGTAGCATCTTCAATCCAACCACATCTGCCCAAAAAGTAAATACTTCTCCCCACGACTTCAAACCCCAATCCACATAATCTTTTTAGGCTAATGTTATAACTTATATGTGATGAACATATAAGAGTTCTAAAACAACACATCCTATAATAAAAGAGTAAAAGTAAGCTTGGGTTATTTTTAACACTTCTGCGAGAAATCATTTACTCCCTCTGGATGAAAATCTTGTTCTAAAAGAGCTAAACCTAATAAGAGCTAAATCTTGTTCACCCACTTGTCACAATCATCTTCTACATAAGAGCTAAACCTATCTATTATTATATATGCATATCTATTATATAGATATAATGCCACAGCTAAAAACCCTATAAATATGACAGGTAACATAATCACAATTTAGCAGTTCAACACACCCCACATAAAAAATGCTACACTTTTATAAAATTGTAAAGCTATTAGCTTACCTGTGCTAAAACTATGACCTCTTCAGTTGTCAACAGATAGTTTACCTCTGTAGTCATTTGATCATAGAGTCTTCAGATTGGTCTCGGAAAACAAAATCATCCTGAGAACAAATAAATAGACTAACAACTAGAACCAAAGAAAAAATTAATGTGGTGATCATTAAGGTACATATAAAAAAGGAATCTTAAAGCTATATCAGGCACTTTACTACTTTTTATAGTTGAAACTCCTTTGAACATATATGCTACAATAAACACGACAATGGTAGCATATATTATTCTTTATTGCTTCACTCACCAGGGATAGATAAAAGTGCATCACATGACCTTCTCATCTGTTTCTTTCTTTTTTACTTGGCCATCCTCCTCATCCGCGCCAATCTGTAAACACAAAAAAACACTTGTAGCACAAAAGCATAGATTTCAATCTTAAACATGTCCTTGTCAAAGAATGTGCATAACCATGTAAACATGACATTTCTTTTAGCTTTTAACTCTACCAGCGCTAATCAAGTTTGGAAGAAAGATCACAAGTCACATAACCGGACTCGAAATCAAAGGGTCTCAGTGGTCGTGTATCAATCGTAGGTATACATTCAGGAAAACCAGTTTTCACCGGTATTGCTCTTCCATAAGGCTAAAAATGTCAAATACCAGTGAAATAAATTGCTAATTCTGCATATAGTTAATTAAACAACTGTACCAAATCGAAAGACATACAAAAGGAGATTGAAGGTAAAAAATACATGAGTTCACTATAAAAATAGAATCAATATGAATAGAAGCGTGGAGTGTACCTATTGGAGGCAAGGAATTAAGCATAAGAACAACCTTTTCATCGAAGGAGAATGCTTATGAGAAGCGTCCTGAAAGATAAATACTAAAGTATGTACATAAATTCTAGGCTTTGATTTTCTAGCTTGACTTCTATTAGCAGGTTTGGGCATTTCTTGCTTCATACATTTATACAACTATAATATGAAAAATCAAATGGTCAAATATGACATGTGTTACCTTATTTATGCCCCCAACTATTCTTTAAACATCAGAGTTCTAATAGTGTTGTTGGCAGACCTCATCTCTTATAGTCTGCAAATAAGCCATTTGTTGCATGGTCTTAGAATTCGGGGTGGTGTCCGTTTCATCATCTGCCTACACTGCACAATCATGCTCAAAGTGGACCCCAATCATGCTAACCCTGCATATAAATACCATATAACATAAAACTCAATCAGTGTCCCATTCTGATAACATCAATTCGTATAGTTAGGTTCCTATGTGTGTTACTTTTGACTGTAGCAGGATTTGTTTCTTGGTTTTGTTGGACATTTTCATTGCAATGTCTAGAATTACTCTGTTCTTGGTGAGTTTGGGTTCTGGGTTTGCAGCCATTTGTGTAAGGGTGTTTGGTGTATCTGGTGGATTAATGAAGGAATATGCACTACAGCTGAAAGCATGGTTTTTGAGTGGTTATGGTAGTAAAAGTGTAGAGGAAGTGCCGATTACTATAATGAAGTTGTTTCATATCCATTTATTTATATTGTGCTTGTCTTTTTTTTGGTTGGATGTTAGTTAAATAACTCATTTTGGTATTACAAATTCAAAGAAAAGTTCCACAAACAATGCTCCTAATAGGATGTTCAGAACCTTTTGTCACGGTCAACCAATGGGTTATATATTATGGATGTAGTGGGTTAAGTTAAGAGTTCTTCCTGCACCATATCTCGATGCAACCCAATACGCTTATGTTTTTATATAGGTGCAATTGAGTCCAGCTTTTGAACACCTTATTCTATATTTCTCCTTTAGTTAGCTTTAAAAAAGATGCATTCAAAATATATCGAGCTCGATTTGAACTCAAATTTTTATTGAGCCGAGCTCGAGCTTACCTCAAGAAAGTTCGTGTAGCTATCAAGCCTAGCTCAGTCACCAATAATATAATAAGTGGCCAGAAAGTGGGAAGATGACTTGTTCTGCATTAAGTGGCCATAAAATGTCGTTTAGGATAGTAAAAGATTTAACCTCCGTGAAGGTCTACGCAAATTTTGGCCTATTCTTCATGATGGATTGGATTGATTAGATGGATTAATGATGAATAAATGATAAAGAAGAATGAAGGAGATGAGGGTGTAGAGAGAGAAAGGAGAGAAAAGAGAGGAAGAGAGAGAAAGTGAAATATGGAATCTTAAATAAATGAAACCACCAACCCCTCCTAACATGCTAGGAGGGGTATATATAGCCTACCCTACATGTGGGCTATATGGAATATATGTTAATAACTAGATCACGAGCCCATTACATTAATATATCGTTGGAGCGACCGATCCTTCATAAATACGTAAAAACGTATTTCCAACAATCTCCCCCTAAGGGAGGTCGCTCCAAGAAACAAAGTTCTAAATATTCTATATCTCGTGATCTATGCTAACTAAGATGTGACCGAGACTTTATTGGGAAAAACGTATTTCCAACAATCTCCCCCTAAGGGAGGTCACATCTTTTTACCAAATCTTAAACCTGGCATCTATGATTGAGTCTTCGATCTTGTTCTTGTGAATATGCTTGATGTGATCTTTGACTTAAGTCTTGAGCATGTTTTCTTGCCTTGACCTTGTGTATTCGTCACGTGTGATATTCGCCTCTTCGTGACTTCATGTTCCACATACTTATACCTTTAAATTCTTGAAAGCTTCAGAGTTTGATACCGCAGAAGACTTGACCTTCAGACTTTCTTGAATTTGTTGAAGTACTAAGTGTATGTAGTATAAGCATGTGGTGACGACTTCTTCTGGATTATACACCGCAATGCCACCTTCTTGTTACGATGCATATGACAGTTAGCAACAAACCATATACACGAATGAAATGGCCTTGAACATTTCATTCTGATTCGGTAGCATTTTACCTCCGGTCGGTGAAGACCGTTGGACGATATTAAATATTGTACTTGTGGAAGGTAGTTTCAATAAAGAACCTCCTTGACAAGATTTCACGGGTAAACCCGTTCTCTTTACTCGACTGTCCAAAGCTGACTGCGAATGTAAAGAGTGAATCATTTGGATAATTTTATCCGCATGATTTGAAGCTGTCAGTTCATGTTCCTGGAACAAGTGAAGTTCAATTAAGAACCACACTATCGTTGCTTTCCAGTTGTCACGAGCTTGATTCATATAGAATCTTGAAAGTTACCTACCAAGTGCTGTTTGATGTTAACACTAGAAGGATTTACACTCATCCCCGTAAACATTATAGAGTGTCACTCTGAGTGTTCTGGCAAGATCACAAAGATATTGCGTAGAGGCCTCGAACGTGTTTAAGTTCAATTAGGAATTAAACAACTGTTGCTTTCCAGTTATAACAAGTTTGATTCATAAAGAATCGCACAAGTCACCTACCATGAGCTTTTTGATGTTCGCTCAAGAAGGATTGCCATCTTCATTGTAAATACTTTCGTATTACTCGGATGTTCAGGCAAGATCATGAAGATTTTGCGTAGGACTCTTAAGATCTTTCTTACTTGTCACAGTGTGTGAAGAAGCAAGGGATTATGAAAGTGTGTCCTAATGAGATATTTGATGATCTCGAATGGCTCTAGACTCGATCGTGCATTTTGGATTTTAGTGATCGGAGGCTGGAGAGGAGTGCCACCTTTTCAATACCAATTTATTCGGAGTGAATAAATCAGTAGATAATGTGTTGTCTCCGTGTGATTAAAACAAATATCTTATGAGAGATATATGAGTTAGCTGGGATGGGTTGTGCCTTGCATCACTGGGTCCATGATGTCTATCTTCAATATCAAGAATCATTAAAAATGATCTCAATAGCATATGACTTGACTCGGTTTCTGCCTAAGTTGTAAGGAGGGCTACTTTCTTTACACCCTTTATCTTTACAATTCTTTTTCATTCTTCAACCCCTTCAATGCTTACCAATACGTCATAACTAGCACCTTGTTGTGATTGTTCCAGTGCTAACTTAAGTACTTGGTCGACATTCAGCTACGTTCACAATCTTTCTCCATCTTTCCTAAGGACTTCTATTTCTAGCTATGGAATGTCCTTGGGAAGATTCCTCCGGTTCTAGAAGAATCATTGGACTATAACCTATCCTACCACCCTTATGTCACCACAATCGTCACCGTCGTGAAATAGATAGGGTATGGGAAAGTAACGTCACCATGAAATCCATTTGAATATAAAATCTATTTTGCTCCCCCTTAACATATGCCACGATATTCGAAAACATTTCGCACATGTCGGGATGAGCCAGCACATTAAGTCAAACCATTGAGACACATTAAATCACATTTTCTCCCCCATATCCAAAATGTTAACCATTAATATTTGGGATATTGAATGGATTAACCGGTCTTTGTGTAAAAAAAAATTAACGTATGTCCATAGAACATATTAATGCTCCCCCTTAAATTAATAAGGGTTAGTTGTAGTGCTTTAGTATGACATATTTTGAAAGATTTAGAATCTCGTGAGAAATTCTTGAAAAATTATCATACCTTCACACCAAGCCATAAAAGCACAATATTCACAAAATTTAGATATTCACAAATAAAACCAATATAGAGTGGACCTGGTATGAGACGACCTATTAGATGGATCGTTGCAGTAGCTTGTGGTGCACTCCATATGGCCTACCACCAACAAATCTTTCCAAGCTCCTGATCAGCCTACGTTCCCTGAGCTTTTCATCGATCTTCTTTATCACATATGTCGCCATTTTCTAATAACCCCCGTGCCAATCCTCAACCACCTCGGGTAACGTCCCGCGAGCGTTGAGATGCTCCAATTTTCCTCTGACGGTTATGAGAGTCCCATAACTGTACTTATGAAGCTCAGCTATCCGCATAAACTTAATTATCCCCCGACTGTTCAAGTAGAAAATCCCGTGCATCGGATAGGTGGTACCGGTGTAGGGACATCTATCAACATGTTGAGGTAAGACTTGATTATTTGGACGGGTCAGGTTAAGCTTTATCTGGTAGCTTTCAACTCCCAATTGTAGATCTTCAACTCGTTTCTTGATAACAACGCTTTGTGTAAACATACGAAGTGCTGTGATCAAAGCAATGTTTTCTTCACGAGTAAGATGGGTAATCTGATCACGTGTCATGAGAAGCAACATATCTTCGATGTCTACAAGACGAGTGAGGGAGAAATCTCCTTGTTGTATCTTGTATTCTCTGTCATCTTCTCTTTTTAGTCGAATCTCCGACACATGGTGATATCCATTCTTGGGTTCTATCGTCATTCCCAAAATACTTGTGATTCGAAGATCTGATCTGACTCTACTTCCTGAGTTGAATAGGCAGCAACCTCTGTACGCCCTTCGTACGCGCTCATCCCAATGTGATGCTCCGATAACAGCATACATATCATAATGACGTTCTATCTTTGGGACCCAGAGGCGATTGACCCTTTCTTCAATCCAAGGAATTGCCCCCACGTAGCAGCTTTCAACAAAGTCAGTGAGGTCGTGTACTTGGATGAACCCTTAAGGAGGTAGTCGAGATCCTAGGTGACAAAGAAATCAAGTGCAATCTGATTATCTTGAGTAGCATCAAGTGGAGGAGGAGCTCTGTCTGGCTCATGAAGACCTGGCCTTTGAACGGTTTTGAGTGCTTTCAGAATTTCTTCAGCATAATACTCATACTCCGTTCGGCTTAAACCAGATTTGATGCGAAGTCATCTGTCTTTGAGCGCTTTCTTCACCAAAGACTGAGTGACCGAAGATTTAAACTAATAAGCCCAAAATGCACACAGATCTATCGGATTGCGGATACGTGGATATAGAATGTCTGCATCAGCATCTGTGATTGGATCATATGCAGCAGCTGCCGTGATCCATGCTTGTGGCGGTGCAGTTTCATCAATCTCCAATGTGTCAGCCCAATCCAATGTGCGTGACTTAGGAACGGTAGGAACTGGTTCATTAGGTAGAGCAGTAGATGCTTGAACACTTGCTGGTTCGGATTCAGGTATTTCAGCGGTATCATGAACAGGCGAGTGTTGTGCAGATTCAAGTGCAATTACTGGTTCTGCAATTATGGTAGCAACCAAAGAACTAGCAGGATTAATAGTAACAGGTATAGAAACAGAAACAGATGTACCAGGTATTGACGATGTTGTTGTAGCATTCACATCATGGCGCCACTTGGTTCGGCGTGACTCCGTAGATGTGGACTTTTCCTTGCGAGCAACATCTTTCTGAGACTTGTTCCCGGACTTGGACGGTTTCTTTTTGCTGGCAGCATTATCACCCGTATCATCATCATCAGACTGATCCGGCTTGTCAGAGTTGTCGTTGTTGCCGTTATCCCTGTTCTCATCATCATCCTCATCGTCGTCCCTGTTGCTATCCTCATCACTCTCCTCATTACGATCACCACCATCACCATCATTATCATCATCATCATCACTACCCTTGTCTTCATCACTTGCTTCATCTTCTTCACCATCACTCTCCTCTTGCTCACTATCCTCCTTATCCTCCTCACCAGAATCATCTCTGTCTTTCTTTTTGTACAAGATGTGGTAAGGCACCACACTTCCAAATGTCTTAAACAACCGATCATCCTCCATTATAGCCTCATTGAGTGCTTTGTAAACTGTCCGCTGAATTTTGGACTTGTCAAAAGATCCAACTTCCTTCATGCGGGCTTTGAGGATCTTCTTTAGTTCAAAATCTGTTAAGTCATATGCAATTTTGTAGGCTGACTTGGAAGGGTTTGACGATTTAATCATCAACTTATCAGCCGCCAGTTTCTTCATCTCTTTTCGTAGCTTTGGCATAAGAGACTCAACAGACTCCTTCACTCTATCCATAATGGACTCTTCAAGTGCTTCTTTCTGCTCCTTATATTTATTCTTTAAGGCGCGGAGTTTGGCAATCCTTGCTTCACTTTTATCAGCTTCAACCTGTTTGACCTGAGCAAGTTGTTCTGCATGAGATTTACGTGTATACTCCATCTCTGCATGGAACTTAGCTAAGATCTCCTCTTGGGCTTTCTTGGAAGCCTCTTCACTTTGCACTCGTTTGAGTAGCTCTTGTCGAAGTAGAGCCATCTCTTTTCTTTGAGTGTCCATGTGTTTATCCATCATTTCTGCCATGACGAATGCAGACAATGTAGATGGCACAGGGCTACTCTAGGACAGTTGAATAGGCACAGTTGTGATTACAGTACTCATAACGGAAGTAGGTGGAGGTGGAGGTGGAAGTAGTTGAGTTGTCAACGGTCGTGTGGGTAGAGGCTGGATTGGGGGAGGTTGAGTTGATAAGGGCTGTGTAGTCACAATGATTGTCGTAGCAACAGACTCCTTCTCGACGCTTGCTGTATCGGCAATAGATGTCTCCTTCGGTGCTGAGTAATTTTCAGGTGATCCAAACTCCCGAATGTCATGTGGCTCCTCGTAATCTTCTTCATCCTCTATCTGTGCACCCGAACCACTACCGCCCGTGTCTCTCCTACTCTTTTCAACAGCCTTTTTCATTAGCTTTTTCTCGGCTCTGCGAACTTGCTCGGGAGTAACAACGTCATCATCATCTTCTTCATCTTGAAGAACAAACTTCTCAGCTTTGCCCTTGTCCTTTTTAGCCACAGTATTTTTCTTCTTGGTTTTAGTCTCAGGTAAGTCAACATCTTGCTTACGTTTTCCTTTTCTTTTGACTGTAGTTGACGAGACTTCTCCCGCCTGCTGTTGTCTGATTTCTCTTAGCAATTACTTGTAATCATCAGAAGCTTTAATTTTATCCGTCAGGAGATGACTAGGAATAGGACCAGGGTTAACAACATTAGAGTTTCCTTCTTGCCTTAGGTCCACCAGGTCATCAGTCTCTTTTGTATGGTGACGGCTTCCTGCACGCTTATCAATAGAAGCATCATTTTCCATAAAATAATGAATGATAAGCTTGATGAACCTAGGGTACTGAAAACCTTTAGCCTTAGTCTTCGTGTTTTGGAAGAGTTGGTAATTAAACTCTTCCCATAACAATGATGCATAATCGATATTTATACCTTTGCACATACCATAGAACATATGAGTAATTGGAAGGCGCACAACATCATGCCCAGTTGTTTTAGGTGTGAGACATCGACTGAGAATACCGAAGATAGCTCTCCAAGGTTGACCCACTTTGGCTGTGGTAAACTCGGACACCACTCGTAAGTCAGCACATCCAGTAGTAGAGAACATCTCCATGAGTTCGTTTTTGGTCGGGTTCGCTGAGAATGTCATACCTTTGGGTGACTCCCGAATACCAAAGATCTTGCGAAAGTCGGAAACGGTGAGGGTCTGTTGCTTGTTGTCGAGGAAGAAGGTGATCTTATTTGAAGTCCTCTCCTTGGTTGCCCAGAATTCATACATGTAGTCCAAGGGCACCGAAGCACTACTCCTTAGCGCATTCTTGAAGTGAGATTGATCAAGGATGGTTGATCCGACTTTGAATCCAGTGTGAGTGGAATGAGAGACTTCTTTCAACCGGTAATTGTTCAGAATGAACTTGAGTGCTCTAGCCTCGGCAATAGCGGCTGCTCTAGCTTCTTGTAGTTGTTGCACGGTTGGATTAGTCATTGTTGCTGCTTAAGATAAGACATAAAGGTTGATAATCAAAGTTATAAATACCATTATGATTTTATTTCTAAGCATTATTCATATGACATAATTCCTTAAGCATTTATACCACACAAGTATTTAACAAGCAACAATTGAACAAGCAAAAATCCTTCATTCGGAAAAAGATCTCATTCGGAATAAACACCTTCATCCGGAATAAACCCTTCGTCCGGAATAAACACTTCATCTGGAATAAACACTTCATCCGGAATAAACACTTCATCCGGAATAAACACTTCATCCGGAATAAACCCTTCATCCGGAATAAACCCTTCATCCGGAATAAACCCTTCATCCGGAATAAACCCTTCATCCGGAATAAACCCTTCATCCGGAATAAACCCTTCATCCGGAATAATGGTTCATCCGGAATAATGGTTCATTCGGAATAATTGTTCATCCGGAATAACCTGTTCATCCGGAATAAATTGTTCATTCGGAATAATTGTTCATCTAGAATAAAACGTTCATCCGGAATAATCGTTCATCCGGAATAATACGTTCATTCGGAATATTTTTGTTCATCCGGAATAATTCAAAAACTAAGGAAAAATCGTTCATTCGGAATCGTTTCATCCGGAATAACTCAAAAACTAAGGAAAAATCGTTCATTCGGAATAACCTAAACGAATCCTATGAGAGATTAATCTAAACGCATGAGTGAGTTATAAGGCAATCTAAGGCAACAAAACTTGTTCTGATCCTATTCCGAGACAAACCCACCTTAAATCCCTAATCAATTTGACCTAATTAATTCGTAAACCCTAATTTGATTAATTAAGCAAAACGAATCAATTATTGTGGATTTAAAGACGAATTAGACTAATTAAGAGTATGTTGGTACCTTGATGATCGAATGAAACGGATTGATTGATTAAAAACGCGAGTGTTGTGAGCTTGTATGTGTGTTTTATGTGTGTTAATGGCGGCCAGAGAAACAGAATAAGAAAGAAAAAGAAGACGGGGGGGGGGGGGGGGGTTGGGTTTGACTTATGTCAAATGTTTTATTACTTTCGCATTTTAACACTTTTTCCCCCTTTACTTTTCTTTTTTCTTTTCTTTTCTAGTTACTAACACTCGTTAAACTTTATAACAATCGTTAGACCTAAACACTCACTAAAAGCACATATCCGAAACTTACAGCTCACGATAAATCACGAACAAACACAAGTCGTATTCCAAAGGACATCCTGTAATTAACCCTGTAATCGATTAATTTTTCTAGAAAACTTTTGAAGACCGTTTTGATGATGAAGACGATTTAATATTTTCTCCCCCTTAAATGATGACCCGTTTTCTATTTAAAGAGCCGTAGTCATTGTTTAAAGAGACAAATATTGATGAAAACATTTTCCAATTAATGGCTTAAAAAGATTGATTCGTGGTGGTAATAAGATTTCTCTTATTTAAACAAAATAATGCACTGAAGCGTACACTAATTTGTGTTAGACCAAGTTATAAAGTAAACTTGATCCCTTTGCATGATTTGGCTTGTAAATCATGCCCGAGAAAATTAATTCCCGTTGTGAGCCAACATTTTCCAAGGAAATACGTGACTTTAATGTGAAAAACGGGTTGCAGTCTGAAATAACTACAAGCCATAATGGGCATGTTTTAAAAATGTAGAACTTTTATACGGACTCTATTTACGGTGCCGTGTTAATATTAATTGACATTTCTAAAGCCGTAAATATTACCGTACTAAAAGACATGGCCGATTTAAAAAAGAAAAATATTTTTGGGTTTTCTTGGTTTTATATTTTTTATGGTTTTTGTAGGTTTTATATTTTTGTATTTTTCTTTTTGTGGTTTATATATGTACGATAATATACAAGATCACGATCAAAAGGATACGCACGAATAGTTTACCACCACTATTCTGCTGATTCTTCTGCCAACTCTTTGAGAGTCGCTGGAGAGAAGGATTTCATGCCAAGCTTGTCGATCAAAAACTCGATTCGTCCTCGATCTAGGGCTTTGGTGAATATATCTGCCAGCTGATACTCAGTGGTGACAAAATACAGCTCGATCACTCCATTTTCCACTTGCTCTTTAGTGAAATGGTAGCGTATGTCAATGTGCTTTGCCCGGGAGTGTTGAACGTAGTTGCAGCAAAGGGCAATGGCGCTCTTGTTGTCACAATACATTGGGATTTTGTTGAATCCTAGACCGTAGTCAGTTAATTGTGATCGCATCCAAAGGATTTGAGCACAACAACCAGACATGGCAATGTATTCAGCCTCCGTTCTTGAAATTGCGGCGCTTTTCTGCCTTTTTGAAGACCAACTAATCAATCTGTCTCCAAGGAGTTGCACAGATCCATAAGTGCCACGCCTAGTGTCTTGACACCCAACATGATCGGCATCTGCATATGATATTAAAGCAATAGAGGAATCTTTCGGATACCATAGACCACGATTAAGTGTTCCTTTGAGATACCGAAAGATCCTTTTAACAACATGTAAGTGCTTTTCGATAGGCCGAGCCTGATACCGGGCACACATGCATACAACAAATTACAAATCAGGCCTGCTAGCAGTCAGATAGAGAAGGGTGCCGATCATTCCACGGTAAAGTTTCGGATCGACAATAATCCCATCCCTATCTTCATCTAACTTGGATTTCTCCACCATTGGAGTATCCACAGGGTCACAATTCTCAAAGTGATATTTCTTTAAGGATTCTAGAGCCTATTTGGATTGATTAATAAAGATGCCTCTGGGATTTTGAGAAATTTGTAATCCTAAGAAAAACAAAAGTTTTCCCATCACTGACATCTAAAAGCGTGTGGACATTATTTTCTCAAAACGGTTTGACAATTCTATGTTAGAGGCAACAGATATTATATCATCAACATAAATTTGTACCAGTATCATGTCGTTGCCTTCCTTGAGAGTGAATAGAGTGGGGTCCACCTTCCCTTTGGAGAAGCCTTCCGAAATGAGATATGTTGAAAGGAGATCATACCACGCGCGTGGAGCTTGTTTCAACCCATAGAGAGCCTTCTTAAGCTTGTACACATGATTAGGAAACTCCGTGCTAACGAACCCATTTGGCTGACTAACATAAACCTCTTCCCTTAGTTCACCATTCAAGAATGCCGTCTTCACATCCATTTGATAGACGATCATGTTCATATGAGCGGCATACGCAAGGAATAGTCTAATATCCTCCAATCTTGCCACCGGAGCAAAAGATTCTTCAAAATCGATACCCAAGGCTTGTTTGTAACCTCTAGCAACCAATTTCGCCTTATTCTTCAAAACTCCACCCATCTCATCGAGTTTAACCTTATAAACCCACAACAAAGTAAGGATGTTAACCAGGCTCTTATACCAATTGAAGGTCTACGCAAATCTTGTCCTATTCTTCATGATGGATTGGATTGATTAGATGGATTAATGATGAATAAATGATAAAGAAGAATGAAGGAGATGAGGGTGTAGAGAGAGAAAGGAGAGAAAAGAGAGGAAGAGAGAGAAAGTGAAATATGGAATCTTAAATTAATGAAACCACCAACCCCTCCTAACATGCTAGGAGGGGTATATATAGCCCACCCTACATGTGGGCTATATGGACTATATGTTAATAACTAGATCACGAGCCCATTACATTAATATATCGTTGGAGCGACCGATCCTTCATAAATACGTAAAAACGTATTTCCAACAATCTCCCCCTAAGGGAGGTCGCTCCAAGAAACAAAGTTCTAAATATTCTATATCTCGTTATCTATGCTAACTAAGATGTGACCGAGACTTTATTGGGAAAAACGTATTTCCAACAATCTCCCCCTAAGGGAGGTCACATCTTTTTACAAAATCTTAAACCTAGCATCTATGCTTAAGTCTTTGATCTTGTTCTTGTGAATATGCTTGATATGATCTTTGACTTAAGTCTTGAGCATGTTTTCTTGCCTTGACCTTGTGCATTCGTCACGTGTGATATTCGCCTCTTCGTGACTTCATGTTCCACATACTTATACCATTAAATTCTTGAAAGCTTCAAAGTTTGATACAGCAGAAGACTTGACCTTTAGACTTTCTTGAATTTGTTGAAGTACTAAGTGTATGTAGTATAAGCATGTGGTGACGACTTCTTCTGGATTATACACCGCAATGCCACCTTCTTGTTTCGCTGCATAAGACAGTTAGAAACAAACCATATACACGGATGAAATGGCCTTGAACATTTCATTCTAACTTGGTATCATTTTACCTCCGGTCGGTGAAGACCGTTGGACGATATTAAATATTGTACTTATGGCAGGTAGTTTCAATAAAGAACCTCCTTGACAAGATTTCGCGGGTAAACCCGTTCTCTTTACTCGACCGTCCAAAGCTGACTGCGAACGTAAAGAGTGAATCATTTGGATAACTTTATCCGCATGATTTGAAGCCGTCAAGTCATGTTCCTGGAACAAGTGAAGTTCAATTAAGAACCGCACCATCGTTGCTTTCCAGTAGTCACGAGCTTGATTCATATAGAATCTTGCAAGTTACCTACCAAGTGTTGTTTGATGTTAACACTAGAAGGATTTCCACTCATCACCGTAAAGATTATAGAGTGTCACTCTGAGTCTTCGGGCAAGATCACAAAGATATTGCGTAGAGGCCTGGAACGTGTTTAAGTTCAATTAAGAATTAAACAACTGTTGCTTTCCAGTTATCACAAGTTTGTTTCATAAAGAATCGCACAAGTCACCTACCATGATCTTTTTGATGTTCGCTCAAGAAGGATTTCCATCTTCATTGTAAATACTTTCGTATTACTCGGATGCTCAGGCAAGATCATGAAGATTTTGCATAGGACTCTTAAGATCTTTCTTACTTGTCACAGTGTGTGAAGAAGCAAGGGATTATGAAAGTGTGTCCTAGTGAGATATTTGATGATCTCGAATGGCTCTAGACTCGATCGTGCATTTTGGATTTTAGTGATCGGAGGCTGGAGAGGAGTGCCACCTTTTCAATACCAATTTATTCGGAGTGAATAAATCAGTAGATAATGCGTTGTCTCCGAGTGATTAAAACAAATATCATTTGAGAGATATCTGAGTTAGCTGGGATGGGTTGTGCCTTGCATCACTGGGTCCATGATGTCTATCTTCAATATCAAGAATCATTAAAAATGATCTCAATAGCATATGAATTGACCCGGTTCTGCCTAAGTTGTAAGGAGGGCTACTTTCTTTACACCCTTTATCTTTACAATTCTCTTTCATTCTTCAACCCCTTCAATGCTTACCAATACGTCATAACTAGCACCTTGTTGTGATTGTTCCAGTGCTAACTTAAGTACTTGGTCGGCATTCAGCTACGTTCACAATCTTTCTCCATCTTTCCTAAGGACTTCTATTTCTAGCTATGGAATGTCCTTGGGAAGATTCCTCCGGTTCTAGAAGAATCATTGGACTATAACCTATCCTACCACCCTTATGTCACCACAATCGTCACCGTCGTGAAATAGATAGGGTATGGGAAAATAACGTCACCATGAAATCAATTTGAATATAAAATCTATTTTGCTCCCCCTTAACATATGCCACGATATTTGAAAACATTTCGCACATGTCGGGATGAGCTAGCACATTAAGTCAAACCATTGAGACACATTAAATCACATTTTCTCCCCCATTTTAAAAATATTAACCCAATCGATGTTTTTAATATCAATTTATTTAATGATGTTTCAAGAAAAATTTGGGAAGAAAAATGCAAAATCGATTAAATCTATTTATCTTCATGAATTTAACAAGCTCCCCCTCAAATTAATGAGGGTGTACTTGAAGCGTGAATGAAGTACCTTTTAAACACAAGTTTAAGGTACTTATCATAAGAAAAGATCATAGATGATAATGTATTCACAAGATTAGCAGTTTATGAGGTTGGACCTGAATGATGGAGAACATCATATGAAAGAAGCACATGGTTCTTGTTCACGAATGTTGGTCGCCTCATCACGTCTGAAGTTATCTCTTGACTCCATGTGTACGATTGATATTGTTGTCTTGACACCAACATGTGAACTTGCCACTTTCGGCGTCAATGAGTCTGAACGCTTGACAATTGCTCCCCCTTAATTGTTGACCCGTGTTCTACTTAAAGAGTTGTAGTCATCGTTTGAGTAGTCGCATCGTCTAGTATGTAGATATCAATTGCAACTAACTTCGGATTGTGGAGTTGATAACTTCGGATTCTAAAGTCAAAGCTTTCCGGTGAAATGCTTGACTTGAGTATGAAAAACGGGTTACTATAAAAAATAATAGTACGCCATATGGAGCATGTTTTAAATCTTTTTAACTTCTGCTCGAACTTTATTTACAACCCCGTGTCATTATTGAACGACATTTCTAGGATCGTAAATATTATCGATTCCAGAAGACATGCTCGTTTTATCAAAACATTTTTGTACACACAATTTTGAAAGATTTAGAAAAATCTTTTGAGAAATTCTTGAAAAATTGTGTTCCAAGTTTTGAAAAACAATTACTTGAGCTTAAGATGTTGAATATCTTACAAACTGAGCTCAAGTCCGAGAAGTTGTAAACTTCCCATTGTTAAGGATAAGTTACCATCAGCGATAAACTTTCCTTTTATCTGAAGGACGAGTCCTAAGCTGACATTTACTTAGAAGTCGTTTTCATGAGCTTGAAAACTTTGACTGTTTTAACGGAAAGCTCATGACCGAGAAAGGTTAATTTCTCGTTATGTGGAAAAGTTCTCTTATTTAAAAGATACACTTTCCTTTCTGAGCTTAAAACTTCGAATGTTTTAATACAAGCTCATGACCGAGAAAGGTTAATTTCTCGTTAAGAGGATAAGTTATTATAAAAGATAATCTTTCCTTTATTTGTAGTTCGAGTTACAGTCTGACATTTAACTGTAAGTCATTGTGCATGAGCTTAAAAAATTCGAATGTTTTTACTATTAGCTCATGCGCGAGAAAACTTAATTTCTCGTTGTTAGGATAAGTTTATCATCGGCGATAAACTTTCCTTTCTTTGAAGTCTGGGGCATAAACTTTGATGTGATTATACGCTATTGTGCATGAGCTTAAAAACTTCGAATGTTTTTGATATAAGCTCATGACCGAGAAAAATGAATTTCTCGTTGTTAGGATAAGTTTATCATCGGCGATAAACTTTCCTTTCTTTGAAGAACGGGTCACAGACTGTGATTTGCCTATGAGCCATCATATTTAAGCTTAACCATGAATCCCCTGAGACACTTGTTTCTCCGATATCTGCTTCTTCAGCAACCAAACTCTAAGAGTATCCTCAGTTGAACGGCATACAATGATTGGACCGCTTCGTTCTTTTGAAACATCAACTTTGGTACCTGCATTCTCATTAGGAATTTGCTTGCTTTGACATGGGTTAGCGATATCACTTTTAGAAGCCCTTAAGGGTTCACAGTTGGCTTTACTTGTGTCAGAAGTGAATTGAGAAGATGATTCGCTAGTCTTGGCTGGCAAACGTTTCCTTTTATAGAAAACCTTAAGTTTAGGCTTAAGTGAAGTATCATCTTTATCAGTTTCCTCCCTAGTAGACTTAGTCGAATTGGAGACTATCCTAGTTAAAGGGCACTCGTTTCCTACAAGAGTGAAAGTTCTACCAGTGGGGCGCCAAACTTTACCAATGGGTTTGATTTTAGCTATCCACTGGGATTTAAGTCTAGCACGGGAGTTCACCTCATCAAGTAATTTCTTGACACAAGAATCATGATTTGCCGTAAAGACACATTTTCTACATGTTTTACAAGTAGCATATTTAATGTCCGAGTAATTCCTAGATGATTGATCGATGCTCCTAGGAGATGACATGCTACGGTTAGCAGTGTTGGGTAATCTAGAAGGCATCTGACTAGGTTGGACATTGCTATCTCTTACATGTGTCTTTTGAATAGCTTCCCTTTGACCAAAATCATGGCGCACATCATTTGAACTCGTTCTAGACGTGTTCTTTGAACTATTCTTAGAGAAACTAGAGGCAATCATATGATTAGGTCTTGCTAAAGCTGTTTTGGTCATATTGGGCCTAGTTGTTGGAGTGACTGGTCTAGAAAGATGAACCAAATCAACTTGGGAGGCAAACCGCGGTCTCGAGGATTGTGGTCGCTCGGATCTAAATGCAGTCGGTTGTCTAACGAACTTATTTGTAGGCGGTTTCTCCAAGATTGATGGTTTTTCAAGCTTAGTATCCACACTAGGTCCTCTAGTTTTCCTTAACTCATTTTTCAACGCAGCTATAGCAAAAACCTTTTCCTGAACTTGAGCCTTTAAAGTCTCATTTTCTTTGAGCAATCTATCTTGGGATGCCAATTTAGACTCTAGTAACTGAATTTGTTTCAAAAGGTTAACCTTTTCAGCTTTAGAATCTAAAACTTTTTTATCCAATTTTCTTTCAAGAACAACGTTTGACTTTTCAAGTTTTTCAAAGTATGTTTCAAATTTGTCCGTTTTCTTAGAAAATTCAAGTTTGGCATCCTAGAGATCTTTTGATTGTTGAGCTACAATCGTTTCGAGCTCTCTCATATTGGAATCAGAAGCAGTCAATGAAGCAGTTATAAGACAATTATCATGATGTTTAGCATTTTGAACACTGTCTCCCCCATTATGACTCACATCGGATGAATCAGAAGTGGTATTGCTATCACTCTTCTTCATCCCATGTTTGTCATAATTAAGTTCGGAATGCTCAATATGCGGCATGTCATCAGCATATACATCATAAACAACATTACATTGTACCATGTTCGCAGGCTCTTCGTCATAAATGGGTAAGGTGTCATCAAAAGAAATCTCGTGAGCGTTCCCTGACGTGCCATTGGTGTCATGTTGTTCTCCTGATTCTGTGCTCTTGCCATCGTAGGCTCCAAGTTGTCAACCGTATGAGCATTCTCCTCTTGCATCTCTATCATAGATTCTTGCACTTCATTATCAAACGCTTGCTGAAGTCGAGATCTTTCATAAATCGAAGACGAGACCGATGTCATGAGTTTCAATATTGTACCATGGAAATCTCGAAGCTCGGTATGTGTATCTCGAAGAAATGATTGGCAAATCACTGAACTTTCAGACTTGATGATATTGAATTGGAGGAAAGGCGTGAGTTGAGTCACAAGAGTCTTATATGCAAGTGCCGATGCAGAGTGATTAAAGTTTTCATTGTTGAGTTGCTCGGCGAGTTGGGTCAAAGTGAGGAATATTGAGTCGATGAGTATATGACGATCTTAACCAAAGATTGTCACAAATTCGCTCCCTCCTTGAATCCATGAAAGAGTAACAAGATGAGACTGAAGCATTCGAAATGAAGTGATGCCACTTTCTCTAACGTTGTCTTGCACTTGATGCAATTCTCCCTCTTGAAACGTCGAAGTCAACGAGTCCATAGTTCAAATAACTAAATGAACCCGAAAAGAATTTAAATACCAAAATGAATTTTTTAACACAAAACCTTCGCACAGGAAAAACCTTCACTCGGGAAAAACCTTCACTCCAAAAAACCTTCACTCGGGAAAACCTTCACTCGGAATAATCCCTTCGTTCGGAATAATCCCTTCGTTCAGAATAATCCCTTCGTTCGGAATAATACCTTCGTTCGAAATAATCACTTCGTTCGGAATAATCCCTTCGTTCGAAATAATCCCTTCGTTGGAATAATCCCTTCGTTCAGAATAATCCCTTCTTTCGGAATAATCCCTTCGTTCGGAATAATCCCTTCGTTCGGAATAATCCCTTCGTTCGGAATAATCCCTTCGTTCGGAATAATACCTTCGTTCGGAATAATCCCTTCGTTGGGAATAATCCCTTCGTTCGGAATAATCCCTTCGTTCGAAATAATACCTTCGTTCGGAATAATCCCTTCGTTCGGAATAATCCCTTCGTTCGGAATAATCCCTTCGTTAGGAATAATCTCTTCGTTCGGAATAATCCCTTCGTTTGGAATAATCCCTTCGTTCAGAATAATCTGGAAAAAAAACGATTTCGAGACCAAAAACCGACTTTTTGTGTTTTTTCTTAAACCAAACGAATCTAAACCCCGATTTATAACCAAAAACCACGAAAAGTTTTATGATTTCTACCAAAATAAGTAAAACCAATACTTATCTACTAATTCCAACAATAAAAACACCAAAACTTTCAAGATTTGAGATCAAATATATCAAAACCCACCAAAATCAATCAAAATAAAAATAAGAATAAACCAATCTAACCTTGGCTCTTGATACCAATTGAAGGTCTACGCAAATATTGGCCTATTCTTCATGATTGATTGGATTGATTAGATGGATTAATGATGAATAAATGATAAAAAAGAATGAAGGAGATGAGGGTGTAGAGAGAGAAAGAAGAGAAAAGAGAAGAAGAGAGAGAAAGTGAAATATGGAATCTTAAATTAATGAAACCACCAACCCCTCCTAACATGCTAGGAGGGGTATATATAGCCCACCCTACATGTGGGCTATATGGACTATATGTTAATAACTAGATCACGAGCCCATTGCATTAATATATCGTTGGAGCGACCGATCCTTCATAAATACGTAAAAACGTATTTCCAACACTCCGCTATCTATAATGTATAAAAATAACAAAAAAACTTAAAGAGAAACTTATAATTGATGAAAGTCTAAAATCGCCTAACACAAACATCAATACAGCATCATACATTAAATTTGAGGTATAAGGGCAGGTCCATCATAAGCAAATTGTGAAAGAAGCATATGGAATCGTTAACAGTTTGGAGGAACCTAGTGCGTAACTTAAAGTCTACCAAAGTTCTTGAGATTAGAAATCACGTGTACTGTTGTGAGCTTGGGTTGTAGTCAGGAGTCGCACCAGAGTATTAAGGGCTGCATAGACACAGAACATCTTTGTGAACACAAGAGGAAGGTTAATCAAATATATTAATCTTCTCATCCCGTACACATCCGAGGAGCGTAATTTCATTACTGTCCTTTTCATAACTTCACTGTCAAGGATGTGTAGGAAGCAGACGCGCTTTATATGGACTAACCATAACACCGTTTGCTCCTTCATGGTGTAGTACTCCAGTGACTAATAATTTTCATGGTGTAGTACTCCAGCGGTACTCAATGAGGTGTCTGATTTAAATTTCCAGTGAATCAAAAACCAAGATACTGCATAATCTGATTTGCAATATATCCAAACCCCCTAAATGGTGATATATACAGTGACTGTTTAGAAGGGCTCCGTGGAATTTGTTGCTCCAGCTAAATACATAGTTCCGCCACCAATAATATAATAAGTGGCTATAAAGTGGGAAGCTGAGTTGTTCTGCATTAAGTGGCCATAAAGTGTCGTTTGGGACAGTAAAATATTTAACCTACGCTATATATAATGTATAAAAATAACAAAAAAACCTTAAAGAGAAACTTATAATTGATGAACGTCAAAATCACCTAACACAAACATCAATACAGAATCATGCCTTAAATTTGAGGTATAAGGGTAGGTCCATCATAAGCAAATTGTGAAAGAACCATATGGAATCGTTAACAGTTTGGAGGAACCTAGTGCGTAACTTAAAGTCAAATATCTGTAGTTAAAAGTGAAATGAGCGCTTGCTTAAGAACTAAAGAACCTATTTCCTCATAAACATAAATTTGCAAACATTAGCAATACCATTATTATAATGGTTCAATGGTTTTTCAAGTCGAAAAACATTTAGGAACGAATGGGAAAAAGGAATGATTTAGGAATATTTAGGAGTTTAACAGTGGTACCAATACACATGAAGCAATCTAAAAAAAGTATTACCATTTGCCCTTGTTTGGCGCTTTTCTTAATCGTTGCTAAACTTCTTCTCTTGTGTCGGCAAATCTTAGGTACAAATAATTGCAATTGTTGAACTTAGCATCCTATACAATTGCAAACGGTGTATCTCTTGGTCGAAGAAGAAAGTATATGATGATGTATCTGCTATCATTATAATCTTAGTTACAAATAAACGCACTTTAAAGGCTTCAACTTTCATATATATGAGCTATAAAAGATATTAACGAAGAAACTTAAATCGTTGGGATTTGACTATCCATATTTTCTGTAATAACAACTTGACGCAAAGAAGAAACTTAACTAGATGAAACTCATTATCCAAGCTCTGCTGCTGTTGGTAGCTGGTATCATGTATCTCGACACTAAAACATCAAAAACACTCACTGCTTATTTTTATGAATCAATTTTAAATGAATCAATTTTCACCAGTATGTTTCTTAAAAACAAACCCCAAAACTACATTTTTTCCCTGACAATGTGTTGAACATTGAGGAAATGATCCGGTTAACGAATTTTTATTTTTTCTACTCGTTGACCTTGATAACTTGCTTCCAATAGTTTGCAACTTCAGGTAACCCATTACATTCACAAATGTAAATTAAATGAAGTATATCTTTTTGGAAACATAACCCACCAAACCCTTAACCTGCAAAACAAAAAAAAAACAGTTTCGTTAGGGTTTGAGATTAGGGATTAGGGTTTTAGAACAAAGAGGTTGTAACACCCCATTTTGATAAATGGAATGTCACACGTAATTATGGCGTGTCATCAAAGCATGCAAGGTAATATGTAGTAAAACATACATGACCATAGGGTAAACCAGAATCAAACATCGGTTCCCAAACATAAGCCCAAAACATAATAAAGCAAAAGAATGAATGAAAGACTAAACAAGCATGAGTATATGAAGGCAAAAAGGAAAAGAAGTCTCTAGCAGCTTCCATCCTTTGCACGTCCTCCAAATGCTCGAGTCTTTCCTAGGGTACCTGCCGTTTTGGGACATGGAAAGGAAAGTAACGGCTGAGCAAAATACTAAGTGCACGGATATAGACATAGTATGAATGACCGAAACATAATAAAGACTTAATAGCAGCGAAAATGTATAAGTCCTGGAAAACTTGGTATAGCTGAGTAAAACTGGTTTTATAGTTTGAAAAGCCTTATGTTTATCTTGTAAACTGTTTAACATATTTTACCATTAGCCAATATAGGTCATGAAGTATCAACGTGCATGAATACTTAGAAGGGTGACCTCATCATGCAAACTAGAGTGGCTGCCTCTAATTTAATATACTAGTTTCTGGGTAGGAGGGATCAGCTCCTTGTGAAGGATGCAAGGCACACACCACATTCACACTGATTAATCTGCTGAAAACATGTAACTAGGATGCACCCATACGCCCCACATGATAAAATAATAATATGGCCAAAACTGAAAGGGACGCCACGAGCAATCACTCCGCCGTGGGGAAGTCATAACATTGGTGCCTCCAATGTTATGGTTATGGTACCTCCATAACTAGGTGAAAATGGTCATGCATGTATATGGCTATAGGTATTCTAATAAAACATAAGCAATTCAAAAGCATATAAAACATATACTGGGAAAACAGTTGGCTGCATACGGGGAATCCTAATAAGGAAAGAATGTCCATACTGAAAGGACGGGAATCCGTACCTTATGTCTAGTGAACGAAGAAGACGAACAGATGAGAGTCCTACTTCGGTATCACTAATGCTACATAAATACATGCATGTATGAGTATTTGATCACCGAGTACGTAACTGGTTTTAATGTTATGTCTTAGCTTATTTTATACGTTCATGTCATGTTTTACTGTTTTAAGCTTTAATCTGTGTTTATCTTATATTCTGTCTATAATGATTAAGTATTACTTGTATTTCATGTATTATTATACTTACTGTGTAATAATAAGTAACTTTCTAAAAATAGCAGGTTTCCTAAAATAGAAAGTTTCCAAAAATAGAAAGTTACCAAAAATAGAAAGTTTCCAAAAATAGATTAAGTATTACTTGTATTTCATGTATTATTATACTTACTGTGTAAAAATAAGTAACTTTCAAAAAATAGCAGGTTTCCTAAAATAGAAAGTTTCCAAAAATAGAAAGTTACCAAAAATAGAAAGTTTCCAAAAATAGAATTACTGCTTAAAATAGATAAGTTGCTAAAAATAGAAAGTTTCTATAAATAGATTAGTTGCCTTACTTAAATAAGTTTCTAAAAATAGAAAGTTTCCATAAATAGATATAAGCTGGTTAAATAAGCTAATTATATAAGCTTAAGTATTTACTGATTAGTATTCTAAGTCATGTAATAAAATAGTATAGTTTATTAATTATTTCATGAAATTTATATAAACTATAGTCTAAAGTATTTAATTAAATATAACATGATTTAAATTAAATAAAGGTAATAATACTTAGGTTTAAACGTGTATTAATATTTAGTATTAATATAACCTAAGTCATGATAATTAATCAATTATAAGTCATGTTTAATAATTGATTAATTACTATAGTATAAATTAAATAATAAAAATACATAGGTTAAAATCATGTATTGCTACTTAATAATAATAAACCTAAGTCCATGTTTTAATTAAATTAATTATCTAGCATGTTAAATTAATTTAATTAATCTTGTAGTAAATAATCTTGTAATTATAAGTCGTGTTTTATTAAATCTAGCTGTCTCGTAATTATTATACATGTTAAGCTAATTAAACTCGTAAAAATAATAAACCGAACCCGTGTATTATTTTATGAAAACGTGTCGAAAACCGTTCCCGTGGAAATCCCGTGAAACTCGTTATATGTTTATAATTAGGCCGAACCAAACAGCCCCTTAATTTCTAAAACAGTTTGCCAAACACCCCTTAAGTCTGTTTTTAAAACCCAAAACCAAACAGTCTCCTAACTGCCAGTTACCCCTGGCAGTTATACGGTTTCCCCTGACTGGCCCGTGTTCCCCTTGGCTGTGATAATATCCCACCGAGACCCTAAAGGTCTCGGTTCCCCCTGCTAGCACAATAAACACCACTGGCCGCAACCAGTGGTTTCCCCTGCTTGTTCGCCGTTTCCACTGCTTGAGCAAAACCAAGCTAAACCCTAATTAGGGTTGCGGCTGGTGGGATTAATCTACCACCGAGACTCATATGAGTCTCGATTTGTGTGACCTTTTGAACCCAGCAATAAACAAACGAAACCCTTCCATTAATTACTATTTGAACATGTTTTAACACGCTTAAAATCGGATTGAAGATCAATTTAAAAGAAAGAAAATAGAAAACGAATTAGGGTTTTACCTTGTTTTATTTCATGTTAGGGTTTAGGACATTAACATACGAAATCATCAACCTTCGTTTTCCTTGGATCGATCCCCCTTATCTTGGTGTAGGTCGCGGCAGGGAAGGAAAAAGAAAACAAAAGTGGCGGATGGTTTTTTTAGATTTAGGGTTTCCTGGTTTGTGTTGTTTGTGTCGACAAAAGCAAAAACAAACCCCCGTCTTATACGACCAAAAAAACAAAAACACTTGGGCCTTGAGCCAAGTCCTATTACTTTTCTCATTTGTCTAAAACAACCCCAAATAAACCTTATACATTCTTTCTTTTATTGTTTCGCGTCACGAAAACGTTAAGCGTAAACGTGTTTTAATGTCGTGAATTTCTTAGTTATCATTACCCGTGTTAAACGTAATTATTACGTATATAATTACTTGTCGTGCTAATTTAGATCTACGTAGTAATAATAATAATCGTTTTAAGTATTCGTGTTTACGTGTTACATAATTATTAATTATTCATGTTATTAATATTACTTATACGTAACGACAATCATCGTATTAATAATATACGTAAGTACGTAGTTATCTATTCGTGATTTCATGTTCATGATTATAATTATTTTAGTAATAATTATCGTGTACTAACAAGTACATAATACTTATCGTGTAATAACACATAAATAATTTTTTATAACTAATATTCGTGAAACGTAAACGTGCTATAAAAGGAAAGTTATAATCATGTACGTACGATCGTAAAGGTATTATGCATGGTAAAAGCATGCAGGTTTTACAACTCTTCCCCCTAAAAAGAATAATTCGTCCCCATATTATAGATAACGTAGCTGGAAGCGTAACATACCCAACTCAAACTGGAAGGGTATGTACGATAACGAAATGTGAAGGTGACGTGGAACGTAACATGTCTTGAAAGGACATGGAACGTGACGTCACTGAAAGGACATATCTAATCGATAAGAGAAAACGGATAAGAAGTCCGGATGAACTTGTCCGTTTCTGAGTGGCTTCCCTCTTGGAATGATTCCTTCTCAAGGTCTTGCCACGAATGGTAAATCTTGGTCCTCCTAACCTTGACTTGAAAAATCCGAAACAAGTTGTTGGTTATCAACGTAGGGTGGATCCCCTAAATTTGATCGAGGAATTTACGTGTAAGGGCAACTGAAACGTTATCATGCAAAACACTCTAATCCTAACTGATAATTTGCAACGATGCGCGAGACATAAAGAAACGTAGTACGTGAAAAATTTTGAACGTGACACGTGAAAAGTTTTGAACGTAATACGCGGAGATATGGTGAGTGTAGTATGAGTAAACATATCGCGATCCATGATATGGGAACATATCATGAACGTAGAATAAATTAGATGATAATGCTAAACGGCATGGGTAAGACGCGAAGTGTGACGTGAAACGTCTGTCTGAGGATGGAAAATTATTGAACTTAAGTCTGGTCTCCCAAGTTCCTATAACTTCCCGGAATGAAATTGGGAGTTACATCGTAGGCTAGAATACAATCATGAACATGACTAGTTCACGAACGTGAATGCTGAAGCAAATCATGAAATTGGCTAAAGGCATGATCGTACGAAAATGAATTCGAATATGTGTCTAAATCTAATCTGATATCCGAAAGAGGCCAAGTGATCGTACGATCTTTGGCTGACATATCCGAGAGAGGCCAACAGTTGATAATTCCATGGAGTTACTGTACCATTTCCACTCGGATAGTTTTCCCGGTGGAGATAGCTACTACTATTATGTATGTGTTCTATCTTAACCTGCTGGTGTGACAGGTATCTATATATGAACTTAACCGGATCCTGTTTCATAGAAACTGGATACATAGGAGTTTGCGAAACTATAAGTATCCGAATTTAGACTTCTCTTAGCGTAGGATTTTCTTGGAACACCTAACGTAATGTAGGGTTCTCACCTTATGCATAAGCTGAGTCATCGTAAGATTAACCATTAAATTCCATGTGATCCAGCGTGTCACTGTAATCAACCAGAATTGATACTGGAAATTTCCAGGCTGGAATTTCTCCTGTCATAGAATTTGTAACATGGTGCAAATATGATCTTCCCGTTCTTCTCTAGACTTAGAGGAAATCAGGTTGTTCTTGATGAAAACGCTGATGAATTTGTTTATGAGTTCCTGGAAACTCATTTATTAGGTCCATAATGCAGCTAGAGCATTTATGAGAGTAATACAAAATCATGAATTTAGCATGACCAAGTCGTGTACGAATAACAGTCATGGACATGTCCTGCTCTTTCACTCGTCACTGTTGGCAGCATGATCATGATTTCGATCTTGGAAAAGTGATTAACACTATAAGGTCAATTGGACATGTTGTCAATACGTGGAGGAGAATAACGGTCATGAATGGTGATTTGTTTAAGTCGACGGTAGTCGACACATAATCTCATGGTACCGTGCTTCTCCTTGTAGGTTCTTTTGGAATGTGTGGGAAGATCTTGGAATAATCAACTGACAGCTAGAAAATTTTAGCGACCATGGCTAACAACGCACGTGCTTGTAAGTATAGATAATTTTGTACAGATTTTCCTGATGGAAAATCAAGCTGAATGTATTCAGGAGCCTGAACATTACTGTACATAATTATGAATCGTAGCATGGTGTTCTGTTCATAGTCCATAATTAGGATAAGATTCAACTCGTGTCTGTCCGAGGAAATGCGTTAGCAGTTTGGATCTCATCATTAAGCTAAAGGAAAACCTTCGTATACGTGGGAATACGAAATGTGTCCTTCATGGTCATGAATATATGAAATATGGTGAAAGAAATGAAAGTGTCATCGACAACGTGACTGTTCTCACTGATACGCCGCTATGGTACTGAAACTCTTGTGGCCTGATTAATACATGGCACAACAAAGTGGATATACCCTTGGAGGGTACCCTGAATTTCTTAGAAATGTTCCATAATTGGAAGTGAGTCATGTGTCTTGACTCGTGTCTTGGAAATATAAGCATGACATATTTCTTGACTAGTGTCTTGACATATGTCTTCAGAAAGTATACGTGAGACATGTGTCTTGACTGATGTCTTGACATGTGTCTCGAGACGTGAAACAATAGAACTACATTATTAGGTTAATATGCCAGAATTGACGGATCAGTTGGAATACTGATCCTTTGTCTTTCTGATCACATCCGTGACCGTGTTCTATAGTGATTACCAGGATGGTTGTAGTGACACTAATGGTTACTATCATCTTGTCCGTCAGTTCCATGATTGTCATTTTCATGACTGTAATTCATGTAACTATTCAGCTGAGTGGCCGGCTGGTACCGGTTCCCACTCATGTGACTGAAAGACAACTGCAGGCTTATGACATATGATAAGGTAAGGACATGGATTGTGCTGGAAATCCTCCGGCGGTGAAGCATCATCTCGTCCGACCGCTTCGATCTAACGCCTTTGTCTTCGTCTTTTAGGATCACCAGGTTGTAAACGTCATCAGCATCTCGTAGCGTCTCCAACTAATCCACATCATCAACATTTTGTAACGTTTCCAAGTTGTGAGCGGCATCAGCATCTTGTAGAACATCAACAAATGGACTACGCATGAGATGATTTAGAATCGACTAGTGAATACTCATGGAGTATTGTTAGTGAAATAGACATGGAATATGGTAAGTGTAATACACATGGAATACGTTACTTGGAGTACACATGGAATACACATGAAATGATCAATATGGGTTGATCATCTAACATGATTCGCATGGAATAATTGATTAACGGTTTGAAGACCAAACTAGGCTGATCATCATGATAGCCTAGCAATATCAACATAGACATCATTCTGGTTACATAGGAAAACACCCAAAAGTGTGATGGAATGAAATTAAACAATGATTATCATGAAAGCATGATTAGTGAAAACCAACCATGACTGTCATAAAACATGATTTAATGAAACCCTTCCATGTTTAGCATGAGGGCATGCTCAACATGACGAGAACATCATCAAAATAAAACTTAAGACATACTAAATCATGAAGATGAAATCATCATGAAAATCTTGGAATGAAATTAATCAAGAGGGAGTATAAAACGTAATCAACATGAAAATGAAGTTAACCATGATAGTATGAAAACATAAACGACATAAAGATCATAAAAATTTTAATGAGTGTTCATGGAATAATATGATTGTAATGAAATAAAGTTTTGAAAAAAAACACTAGTGTGAACGACTAGGGTTGACTCCCAAAACAAAATTGATATGATTACTGTAACACCCCATTTTGATAAATGGAATGTCACGCGTAATTATGGCGTGTCATCAAAGCATGCAAGGTAATATGTAGTAAAACATACATGACCATAGGGAAAACCGGAATCAAACATCGGTTCCCAAACATAAGCCCAAAATATAATAAAGTAAATGAACTGAATGAAAGACTAATCAAGCATAAATATATGAAGGCAAAAGGAGAAGAAGTCTATGGCAGCTTCCATCCTATGCACGTCCTCCAAATGCTCGAGTTTTGGGTACCTGCCGTTTTGGGACATGGAAAGGAAAGTAACGGCTGAGCAAAACGCTCAGTGCACGGATGTACAAAATAGCATGAATAGGATAAGCATGTAACATCTAACAGCGGAAGACTAAGTTCTGAGTAAACTGGTTAAGTATTGAGAAAACTGGTTTTATAGTTTGAAAAGCCTTATGTTTATCTTATGAAAACTGTTTTAACATATATATACCATAGCCCATATAGATCATGAAAAGGTCACGTGCATGAATACTTAGAGGGGTGACCTCATCATGCTGATTAGAGGGGATGCCTCTAATTAATATACTGGTCTGGGTAGGAAGGATCAACTCCTTGTGAAGGATGCAAGGCACACACCACATTCACCATGAAATACTGAATAAAACATGTAACTAGGATGCACCCATACGCCCCACATGATATAATAATATGGCCAAAACTGAAAGGGATGCCACGAGCAATCACTCCGCCGTGGGGAAGTCATAACATTGGTGCCTCCAATGTTATGGTTATGGTACCTCCATAACTAGGTGAAACTGGTCATGCTTGTATATGGCTATAGATTATGCTAATTAAACATAAGCAGTTCAAAACAATAAAACAAATACTGGGAAAACAGTTGGCTGCATACGGGGAAATCCTAATAAGGAAAGAATGTCCATACTGAAAGGACGGGAATCCGTACCTTAAGTCCAGTGAATGAACGGAAGAAAGACTCCTACTTCTGGATCACTAATGCTACATGAATACACACGTGTATAAGTATCGAATCACTGATTACGTACTGGGTTTTATGTCTTAACTTAACTTACTTTATATGTTTTAGGTCATGGTTTACTGTTTAAAGCCTTAAACTGTATTTATCTTGTATTCTGATTAGTCTGATTAAGTATTACTGATAATTCGTGTATTATTATACTTACTGTGTAATAATAAGTAACTTTCCAAAAATAGCAGGTTTCCAAAAATAGAAAGTTTCCAAAAATAGAAAGTTTCCAAAAATAGAAAGTTTCCAAAAATAGAAAGTTTCCAAAAATAGAAAGTTACCAAAAATAGAAAGTTTCCAAAAATAGAAAGTTTCCTAAAATAGAAAGTTTCCAAAAATAGAAAGTTTCCAAAAATAGAAAGTTTCCTAAAATAGAAAGTTTCCTAAAATAGAATTTACTGCTTAAAATAGATTAGTTTCTAAAAATAGAAAGTTTCCAAAAATAGATCAGCTGCCTTAATTAAATAAGTTTCCATATATAGAAAGTTTCCATGATTAGATTAACTGCCTGAAATAGATAGATTTCCATATATATAAGGTTTGCATTAATAGATTAGTTGCCTTATTTAATTAAGTTTCTATTAATAGAAGTTTCCATAATTAGAATTAAGCTGGTTGCATAAGCTAGAATATAAGTCTATGTGTTTATAAGCTTATTTCTTAAGTCACATGATATAGTATATAGTTTAATTATTATTTCATGTATTTTAATTAAACTATAGGTTAAGCATTTTAATTAAAGTATAACATGTTTTAATTAAAATGAAATGAAATACTTAGGTTAAAAAGTGTATTATTATGTATTAATAATATAACCTAAGTCATGTCTAAATTAATTAATTATAAGCATGTTTTAAATAACTAATTAATTATAACTTATAACATAAAATACTTAGGTTAAATTAATATCATGCTAAATTAATAATTAAATTAACCTAAGTCATGGTTTAATTAATATATCATGTTATTAATTAGTTTATATCCTAAGTTCATGATTCATAAAATTAACATGTAGCATAAATCATGATTTAACCAACGAACCATGAATCGGGCATGAACTCGACACCGTACCCCGAGCCAACTCGGGGTACATGTGTCCCCTTGCTGCCGTGGGTCCTACATGCACCAACCAAGACCAAAATGGTCTTGGTGGTGGCGGCTAAAAAGCAAACCGAACCCCCCTCGGGTTGGTTAAACTAGGCGGCCAAAAACAAACACCCTCTTATAACAACCTTTGATTTTAATTAACCCCAAAACATGTTAGATCTATGTTTAATTATCATGTTTTAATAAGAAAAACAATAACATGTTCATGAAAATAATCAAAGATTTAAAAGAATGAAAAAGAAAAGTTAAGAATGATATACCAATATGTAGCTTGGAAAAGGATGAACAAACACGGATTATAGCAATGGTTTTCAAGATCAAAATCAACAAATCAACCACCTATGGTGGTCTTAGGGTGGCGGCACAAAGAGGAGAAAGGGGAGGAGAGAAAACCTTTTTAGGTTAAATGTGTATTTTTCATGAAATGTAAAAATGAAATGAAAGTTACCATAACCCCCCCTTTTCTTGTAAAAGTCCATGGGCTTAGCCCACCTTGTTATGTGTGCCGTGGGTATGGGGCCCCACATGGGGTTCCCGTACCTTTTCTCGTGTCCCGATGTTTCGTGTTCGTTCGTGGTTAAACGTGTTCGTGTTTAAAGTGTTTCTGTTTATTTTATCATGTAGTTTATCGTATTCTAAACGCTCGTAATTATATTATATGTATTTACGTAATTATTTTAGTTCGTGTTTTAAATGGTGATCATGATTTAATTATGTTCACGTGAAATATTTATTAACTGTTTATCAGGAGCTTGTACGTAAACGATACTTATCATGTCATACACGTATGCACTTGCTTGATTATTAGCACATGAATGTGATCAATACTAAATAGGGTAAGTTTTAATCTAGGACGTACGATCTTAAGGGTACTATTCATGGCAAAAGCATGCGGGTTTTACAATTCTTCCCCTCTAAAAAGAATAATTCGTCCCCGAATTATAGATAATGTAACTGGAAGCAGAACACACCCGAATCAGACTGAGAGGGTATGTGAGATAATGAACGTTAAGGTGGTCTGGAAAAAGAACGCGGAACGTGACATGTCTTGAAAAGACATGGAACGTGACGTGACTGAAAGAACATCTCTAGTTGATAAGAGAAAACGGATAAGAAGTCCGGATGAACTTGTTCGTTTCCGAGTGGCTTCCCACTTGGGATGATTCCTTCTCAAGGTCTTGCCACGTATGATAAATCTTGGTCCTCCTGACCTTGACTTGAAAATCCGAAAACAAGTTGTTGGTTATCAACGTAAGACGGACTCCCTGGATTTTATCGAGGAAAAAGAATTAGCGTATAAGAGTAACTGAAACGTTATTGTGCGAAACAATTCAACTTAACGAAAATTTGCAACGATGTGTGAGACATAAAGAGACGTAGTACGCGAAAGTTTTGAACGAAATACGTGAAAAATTTTGAACGGAATACGTGAAAAATTTTGAACGGAATACGTGAAAAATTTTGCACGGAATACGTGAAAATTTTGAACTGAATACATGAAAAATTTTGCACGGAATACGTGAAAATTTTGAATTGAATACATGAAAAATTTTGCACGGAATACGTGAAAATTCTGAACTGAATACATGAAAAATTTTGCACGGAATACGTGAAAATTTTGAACTGAATACATGAAAATTTGTTAGTATGAGTAGACTTATCGCGATCCATGATATGGGAACATATCATGAACGTAGAATGACTTAGATGAGAATGCTAAATGGTATGGGTAAGACGCGAAGCGTGACGTGAAACGTCTGTCTGAGGATGGGAAATTATTGAACTTAAGTCTGGTCTCTCAAATTCCTATAATTTTCCGGAATGAAATTGGTAGTTACATCGTAAGCTAGAATACAAACATGAACATGAATAGTTCATGAACGTGAATGATGAAGCAAATCATGAATTTGGCTGGAGGCATGATCCTAAGAAGATGAATCTGAGTGTGAGTGTAAATCTAATCTGATATCCGAAAGAGGTCAAGTGATCGTACGATCTTTGGCTGAAATATCTAAAAATTCTACTACTGTGTAATCTTTGCGGATGCAAGGATTTGGCAGACTTGACCAACAGTTGATAATTCCATGGAGTTACTATACCATTTCCACTCGGAAAGTGTTCCCGGTGGAGATAGTTACTAGTATGTAGGTGTCCTATCTTAACCTGATTGTATAACAGGATATAAGATATGAACATAACTGTATCTTGTTCCCTAGAACTTGATACATAGGAGTTTGCAAGACTATGAGTCTTTAAAACTGGACTTCCTTAGCGTAGGATTTTATAGAACACCTAATGTAGTGTAGGGTTCTCCCTTTACGCATAAGCTGAGTCATGTTAAGATTACCCGTGGGAATCCATATGACTCAGCATGTCACTGAAATCACACAGAGTTGACATTGGAAATTTCTAGGCTGGAATTTCTCTTGTTAAAGAATTTGTAACATAGTGAAAATATGGTCTTCCTGTTCTTCTTTAGGCTTAGAGGAAATCAGGTTGTTCTTGGTGAAATCACTGATGAATTTTTTTATGAGTTCATGGGAACTCGATTTACTAAGTCCATAATGCTGTTGGAGCATTTATGAGATTAAAGCAAAATCATGAATCTAGCATGCCTGAGTCGTGAACGAATAGCAGTCATGGACATGTCCTGCTCTTTCACTCGTCACTGTTGGCAGCATGATAATGAGTTCGATCTTGGAAAAGTGATTAACACTGTAAGGTTGATTGGACATGTTGTCAATACGTGGAGGAGAATAACGGTCATAAATGGTGATTTGTTTAAGTCGGCGGTAGTCGACACATAATCTTATGGTACCGTGTTTCTCCTTGTAGGTTCTCTTGTAATGTATGGGAAGATCTTGGAATAATCAACTGACAGCTAGAAAATTTTAGCAACCATGGCTAACAACGCATATGCTTGTAAGCATAGATAATTTGTACAGATTTTCCTGATGGAAATCAAGCTGAATTTGTTCAGGAGCCTGAACATTATTGTACATAATTATGAATCGTAGCATGGTGTGCTGTTCATAGTCTATAATTAGGATAAGATTCAACTCGTGTCTGTCCGAGGAAATGCGTTAGCAGCTCAGATTTCATCATTAAGCTGAAAGAAAACCTTCGTATACATGGAGAATACGGAAGATGTCCTTTATGGTTATGAACCATCTGAAATGTGGTGAAAGAATGAAAGTGTCATCGACAACGCGACAGTTCTCACGATATGCCGGTAATAGTACTGAAATTCTTGTGGCCTGATTAATACATGGCACAACAAAATGGATATACCCTGGGAGGGTACCCTGAATTTCTTAGAGCTGTTCCATAATTGGACGTGAGTCATGTGTCTTGACTCGTGTCTTGGAAGTATAAGCATGACATATGTCTTGACTGGTGTCTTGACATGTGTGTTTTCAAAAGTATACGTGAGACATGTGTCTTGACTGATGTCTTGACACGTGTCTCGAGATGTGAAACGAATAGAACTACCATACTAGGTTATTATGCCAAAATTTGCGAATTGATTGGCATGTTAACCCTTGAAATACCCGATCACGTCCGTGACCGTTTTCTATGGTGGTTACCAGGATGGTTGCCGTGAAAGTAATGGTTACTATTGCCTTGTCTATTAGTTCCATGACTGTCATTTTCATGACTGTAGTTCATGTAACTATTCAGCTGAGTGGCCGGCTGGTACCAATTCTCACTCATGTAACTGAAAGGACAACTGCAAGGCTTATGACGTATGATAAGGTAAGAACATGGATTGTGATGGAAATCTTCCGGTGGTGAAGCAATATCTCGTCCGACCGCTTCGATCTACGCCTTTGTCTTCATCTTTTAGGATCTACAGGTTGTAAACATCATCAGCATCTCGTAGCGTCTCCGAACATCAGCAGCATCAACCTTTAGTAGCATCTCCGAGTTATGAGCGGCATCAACATCTTGTAGAGCATCAGCAAGTGGAATACGCCTAAGATGATTTAGAATCGTCTTGTGAATAATCATGGATTATTTTCAGAGAAATAGACATGGAATATGGTACGTGTAATACACATGGAAAACGGTACTTGGAGTATACATGGAATGCATATGAAATGATCAATATGGGTTGATCATCTAGCATGATTTGCATGGAATAACTGATTAATTGTTTGAGACCAAACTGGGCTGATCATCATGATAGTCTAGCAATATCAGCATAGACATCATTCTGGGTACATAGGGAAAACATCTAAAAGTATGATGGAACAAAATTCAACAATGATTATCATGAAAGCATGATTAATGAAAACCAACCATGACTGTCATAAAACAGGATTTAATGAAACCCTTCCATGTTTAGTAATGAGGGCATGCTCAACATGACGAGAATATAATCGAAATAAACTTAAGACATACTGAATCATGAAGATGAAACCATCATGAAAATATTGGGATGAAATTAATCAAGATGGAGTATAAAACGTAATCAGCATGAAAATGAAGTTAACCATGATAGTATGAAACCATAATCAACATAAAGATCATAAAAATTTTAATGAGTGTTCATGGAATAATATGATTGTAATGAACTAAAATTTGAAAATAATCACTGGTGTGAACGACTGGGGTCGACTCCCCAAAACAAAATGATATGATTACTCTGATTAGAGCGTAATATAAATGAATATGAAATAAAATTTATGCCTTAATCATGAAAAAAATTTTATGCGTAAAACAGTGCATAAATGCATGATGTAGTTTATAAAACTTATATGCGCGAAGGTAAACGCCTATGGTCAGTTTACCCAAAACAAAATGACAGGGCGCGGGGACGCCTATGGGTCGGTCCCAAAGTTAAAAGTTTCGATAAAAGCACATGCGACTAAATAGGGCCAGTCCTGTACCAACCATTACTTAGTCAAAATTCCTGCAACAGATGACATATGATATGAATGCATGAATGCATGAAACATAAATAATTAAAAATCATTGTCAAAACTTAACAGAAAAAATTTTATGTGAAAAAATATGAACTACTGGGGTTCAGTCCACATAATCACAGTTCACGAGGAACATCATGCATAGATTATGACACATAACTAAGTATGGATGACGGTTGTTCATTCCATATTAGTAAAACCGTACTGGTGAAAACATCATGGTGAAAAAAACAAGGTGCTGAAAACGTCATGGCTAAAACAAAAAGGTGCTGAAATGATCAATACGTGGAATAACAAGTGTTGGCTTAGGAAGCTCCTGGTGACTACCCACTAGTCACAGGTCAAGTTTTAGAGCCTACAGGTCGAAGCCTTGGGCTCTGATACCATAATTGTAACACCCCATTTTGATAAATGGAATGTCACGCGTAATTATGGCGTGTCATCAAAGCATGCAAGGTAATATGTAGTAAAACATACATGACCATAGGGAAAACCGGAATCAAACATCGGTTCCCAAACATAAGCCCAAAACATAATAAAGTAAATGAACTGAATGAAAGACTAATCAAGCATAAATATATGAAGGCAAAAGGAGAAGAAGTCTATGGCAGCTTCCATCCTATGCACGTCCTCCAAATGCTCGAGTCTTGGGTACCTGCCGTTTTGGGACATGGAAAGGAAAGTAACGGCTGAGCAAAACGCTCAGTGCACGGATGTACAAAATAGCATGAATAGGATAAGCATGTAACATCTAACAGCGGAAGACTAAGTTCTGAGTAAACTGGTTAAGTATTGAGAAAACTGGTTTTATAGTTTGAAAAGCCTTATGTTTATCTTATGAAAACTGTTTTAACATATATATACCATAGCCCATATAGATCATGAAAAGGTCACGTGCATGAATACTTAGAGGGGTGACCTCATCATGCTGATTAGAGGGGATGCCTCTAATTAATATACTGGTCTGGGTAGGAGGGATCAACTCCTTGTGAAGGATGCAAGGCACACACCACATTCACCATGAAATACTGAATAAAACATGTAACTAGGATGCACCCATACGCCCCACATGATATAATAATATGGCCAAAACTGAAAGGGACGCCACGAGCAATCACTCCGCCGTGGGGAAGTCATAACATTGGTGCCTCCAATGTTATGGTTATGGTACCTCCATAACTAGGTGAAACTGGTCATGCTTGTATATGGCTATAGATTATGCTAATTAAACATAAGCAGTTCAAAACAATAAAACAAATACTGGGAAAACAGTTGGCTGCATACGGGGAAATCCTAATAAGGAAAGAATGTCCATACTGAAAGGACGGGAATCCGTACCTTAAGTCCAGTGAATGAACGGAATAAAGACTCCTACTTCTGGATCACTAATGCTACATGAATACACACGTGTATAAGTATCGAATCACTGATTACGTACTGGGTTTTATGTCTTAACTTAACTTACTTTATATGTTTTAGGTCATGGTTTACTGTTTAAAGCCTTAAACTGTATTTATCTTGTATTCTGATTAGTCTGATTAAGTATTACTGATAATTCGTGTATTATTATACTTACTGTGTAATAATAAGTAACTTTCCAAAAATAGCAGGTTTCCAAAAATAGAAAGTTTCCAAAAATAGAATGTTTCTAAAAATAGAAAGTTTCCAAAAATAGAAAGTTTCCAAAAATAGAAAGTTACCAAAAATAGAAAGTTTCCAAAATTAGAAAGTTTCCTAAAATAGAAAGTTTCCAAAAATAGAAAGTTTCCAAAAATAGAAAGTTTCCTAAAATAGAAAGTTTCCTAAAATAGAACTTACTGCTTAAAATAGATTAGTTTCTAAAAATAGAAAGTTTCCAAAAATAGATCAGCTGCCTTAATTAAATAAGTTTCCATATATAGAAAGTTTCCATGATTAGATTAACTGCCTGAAATAGATAGATTTCCATATATAGAAGGTTTCCATTAATAGATTAGTTGCCTTATCTAATTAAGTTTCTATAAATAGAAGTTTCCATAATTAGAATTAAGCTGGTTGCATAAGCTAGAATATAAGTCTATGTGTTTATAAGCTTATTTCTTAAGTCACATGATATAGTATATAGTTTAATTATTATTTCATGTATTTTAATTAAACTATAAGTTAAGCATTTTAATTAAAGAATAACATGTTTTAATTAAAATGAAATGAAATACTTAGGTTAAAAAGTGTATTATTATGTATTAATAATATAACCTAAGTCATGTCTAAATTAATTAATTATAAGCATGTTTTAAATAATTAATTAATTATAACTTATAACATAAAATACTTAGGTTAAATTAATATCATGCTAAATTAATAATTAAATTAACCTAAGTCATGGTTTAATTAATATATCATGTTATTAATTAGTTTATATCCTAAGTTCATGATTCATAAAATTAACATGTAGCATAAATCATGATTTAACCAACGAACCATGAATCGGGCATGAACTCGACACCGTACCCCGAGCCAACTCGGGGTACATGTGTCCCCTTGCTGCCGTGGGTCCTACATGCACCAACCAAGACCAAAATGGTCTTGGTGGTGACGGCTAAAAAGCAAACCGAACCCCCCTCGGGTTGGTTAAACTAGGCGGCCAAAAACAAACACCCTCTTATAACAACCTTTGATTTTAATTAACCCCAAAACATGTTAGATCTATGTTTAATTATCATGTTTTAATAAGAAAAACAATAACATGTTCATGAAAATAATCAAAGATTTAAAAGAATGAAAAAGAAAAGTTAAGAATGATATACCAATATGTAGCTTGGAAAAGGATGAACAAACACGGATTATAGCAATGGTTTTCAAGATCAAAATCAACAAATCAACCACCTATGGTGGTCTTAGGGTGGCGGCACAAAGAGGAGAAAAGGGAGGAGAGAAAACCTTTTTAGGTTAAATGTGTATTTTTCATGAAATGTAAAAATGAAATGAAAAGTTACCATAACCCCCCCTTTTCTTGTAAAAGTCCATGGGCTTAGCCCACCTTGTTATGTGTGCCGTGGGTATGGGGCCCCACATGGGGTTCCCGTACCTTTTCTCGTGTCCCGATGTTTCATGTTCGTTCGTGGTTAAACGTGTTCGTGTTTAAAGTGTTTCTGTTTATTTTATCATGTAGTTTATCGTATTCTAAACGCTCGTAATTATATTATATGTATTTACGTAATTATTTTAGTTCGTGTTTTAAATGGTGATCATGATTTAATTATGTTCACGTGAAATATTTATTAACTGTTTATCAGGAGCTTGTACGTAAACGGTACTTATCATGTCATACACGTATGCACTTGCTTGATTATTAGCACATGAATGTGATCAATACTAAATAGGGTAAGTTTTAATCTAGGACATACGATCTTAAGGGTACTATTCATGGTAAAAGCATGCTGGTTTTACAATTACTCTGATTAAAGCGTAATATAATAAACATGAAACAAAATTTTATTCCATAATCATGAAAAAAAATTTATGCGTAAAAACAGTGCATAAATGTATGATGTAGTTTATAAAACTTATATGCGCGAAGGTAAACGCCTACAATCAATTTACCCAAAACAAAATGACAGGGCGCGAGGACGCCTATGGGTCGGTCCCAAAGTTAAAAGTTTCGATAAAAGCACATGGGACTAAATAGGGCCAGTCTTGTACCAACCATTACTTAGTCAAAATTCCTGCAACAGATGGCATATGATATAAATGCATGAATGTATGAACATAACTAATTAATAGTCATTGTCAAAACTTAACAGAAAAAAATTTTATGTGAAAATTATGAACTACTAGGGTTCAGTTCACATAGTCACTGTTCACGAGGAACATCGTGCATAGACAATGACACATAAATAAGTATGGATGACGGTTGTTCATTCCATATTAGTAAAACGATACTGGTGAGAACATCATGGTTAGAACAACAAGGTGCTGAAAACTTCATGGTTAAAACAAAAGGTGCTGAAAACATCAATACGTGGAAAACAAGCGTTGACTTAAGAAGTTCCTGGTGACTACCCACTAGTCACAGGTCAAGTTTTAGAGCCTACAGGTCGAAGCCTTGGCTCTGATACCATAATTGTAACACCCCATTTTGATAAATGGAATGTCACGCGTAATTATGGCGTGTCATCAAAGCATGCAAAGTAATATGTAGTAAAACATACATGACCATAGGGTAAACCGGAATCAAACATCGGTTCCCAAACATAAGCCCAAAACATAATAAAGCAAAAGAATGAATGAAAGACTAAACAAGCATGAGTATATGAAGGCTAAAAGGAAAAGATGTCTCTAGCAGCTTCCATCCTTTGCACGTCCTCCAAATGCTCGAGTCTTTCCTAGGGTACCTGCCGTTTTGGGACATGGAAAGGAAAGTAACGGCTGAGCAAAACACTCAGTGCACGGATATAGACATAGTATGAATGACCGAAACATAATAAAGACTTAATAGCAGCGGAAATGTATAAGTCCTGGAAAACTTGGTATAGCTGAGTAAAACTGGTTTTATAGTTTGAAAAGCCTTATGTTTATCTTGTAAAAACTGTTTAACATATTTTACCATTAGCCAATATAGGTCATGAAGTATCAACGTACATGAATACTTAGAGGGGTGACCTCATCATGCAAATTAGAGGGGCCGCCTCTAATTTAATATACTGGTTTCTGGGTAGGAGGGATCAGCTCCTTGTGAAGGATGCAAGGCACACACCACATTCACACTGAGTAATCTGCTGAAAACATGTAACTAGGATGCACCCATACGCCCCACATGATAAAATAATAATATGGCCAAAACTGAAAGGGACGCCACGAGCAATCACTCCGCCGTGGGGAAGTCATAACATTGGTGCCTCCAATGTTATGGTTATGGTACTTCCATAACTAGGTGAAACTGGTCATGCATGTATATGGCTATAGGTATTCTAATTAAACATAAGCAATTCAAAAGCATATAAAACATATAATGAGAAAACAGTTGGCTGCATACGGGGAATCCTAATAAGGAAAGAATGTCCATACTGAAAGGACGAGAATCCATACCTTATGTCTAGTGAACGAAGAACACGAACGGATGAGAGTCCTACTTCGGTATCACTAATGCTACATAAATACATGCATGTATAAGTATTTGATCACCGAGTACGTAACTGGTTTTAATGTTATGTCTTAGCTTATTTTATACGTTCATGTCATATTTTACTGTTTTAAGCTTTAATCAGTGTTTATCTTATATTCTGTCTATACTGATTAAGTATTACTTGTATTTCATGTATTATTATACTTACTGTGTAATAATAAGTAAATTTCTAAAAATAGCAGGTTTCCTAAAATAGAAAGTTTCCAAAAATAGAAAGTTACCAAAAATAGAAAGTTTCCAAAAATAGACTTACTGCTTAAAATAGATAAGTTGCTAAAAATAGAAAGTTTCCATAAATAGTTAGTTGCCTTAATTAAATAAGTTTCTAAAAATAGAAAGTTTCCATAAATAGATATAAGCTGGTTAAATAAGCTAATTATATAAGCTTAAGTATTTACTGATTAATATTCTAAGTCATGTAATAAAATAGTATAGTTTATTAATTATTTCATGAAATTTATATAAACTATAGTCTAAAGTATTTAATTACATATAACATGATTTTAATTAAATAAAGGTAATAATACTTAGGTTTAAACGTGTATTAATATTTAGTATTAAAATAACCTAAGTCATGATAATTAATCAATTATAAGTCATGTTTAATAATTAATTAATTGCTGTAGTATAAATTAATTAATAAAAATATTTAGGTTAAAATCATGTATTGCTACTTAATAATAATAAACCTAAGTCTATGTGTTAATTAAATTAATTATCTAGCATGTTAAATTAATTTAATTAATCTTGTAGTAAATAATCTTGTAATTATAAGTCGTGTTTTATTAAATCTAGCTGTCTCGTAATTAGTATACATGTTAAGCTAATTAAACTCGTAAAAATAATAACCCGAACCTGTGTATTATTTTATGAAAACGTGTCGAAAGCCGTTCCCGTGGAATTTCCGTGAAACTCATTATATGCTTATAATTAGGCCGAACCAAACAGCCCCTTAATTTCTAAAACAATTTGCCAAACACCCCTTAAGTCTGTTTTTAAAACCCAAAACCAAACAGTCTCCTAACTGCCAGTTACCCCTGGCAGTTATACGGTTTCCCCTGACTGGCCCGCGTTCCCCCTGGCTATGATAATATCCCACCGAGACCCTAAAGGTCTCGGTTCCCCCTGCTAGCACAATAAACACCACTGGCCGCAGCCAGTGGTTTC